>CM068992.1:23718805-24363833 GCA_035357415.1 Ophraella communa | reverse complement strand
TGAATAAAGACTTAGTTTTTTACATTAATCTTGGTACACATAAAAATCAATGCCATTCACTCGACAATGTGTTGATTGCGAGGTTGATTGTAACCAATTTATTTATTGGTTTAAATATTTAATACATATTCTACATAATTTTAGGGTTAAAAATATATAATTTAATAAAACGTATTATTTATTACCAAAATATTTTGTCGCTTCATGTCTCAAAGAGAGACTATTTGTATATATTTACAACAACAACCAGCACTAGTCACCAAACACTTCCCTATCCAATAAGAAAAATAAACTTTTGAAAATAAAGGTGTGTTATATTCGTATGTATTTTTAAAATGAAAATTTGCCACTGGCGCGTGTTCGCTTATCACGTGTCGAATGCCAAGTTCGGGATAGCGCCCAACCGACGTCGACGACAATTGAATGGCGACTGGTGTTGGTATGGACTAGGAATCGTCGCGACGCGTGCCTCTGGAGAGGCCCGTGCGCACGCAGTCGAATACTTCCGTCTAAATATTCCCGAAATATTGTCATCCCGACGGGATGAATCGGAAGCTTTCCCAACGACTTTGTGTATGCTCGAGAATCGGTGACATACTTTTCGATTTTTTTCCATGATAAATCATATCTTGTTTTGATGTTGAGACTCATTAAAAAAAATTCGAATGTTTATTAAGATTCACGGGAGTCTATGCAGTTTGTTGCCGTTAATTATTTTGGCAGAATTTTATGTTTTACTGCCAACAGCATGACAATCCTTGTCAACTAATAGTTTCGCACCAAACACTTTTTATATAAATAAATTTACTTATAAAAACAATTTAAATAATATTTTTAAGCAATTGCATTTCTTTTGAGCATCCAATATTATTTATATTCACTAAAGACAGACCTCCAAAGATTGACAAGTTAAAACGGTTGTGAAGTCTGAATTGTTTCAAAAATTTTAATCATTGTGTTGCAGGAGTCCAAAGAACAAGTTTATATTATGAATTTACATTTCAGCAGAATATAGAGCAATATATTAAATTTTAAGTGGTGGTGTTTCTGAAAAATTTGAAACTGTAAGTAATTACGAGTTATAAAACAAAAAGCAAGAAGTCTGAAAGAAAAGAAACCCTAAAGAATGCGATTATCAAAATACCCATATTAATATTGTCAACTAAAAACCAAAGAGAAACGAGACATTTTACTTTAAAACTCGACAAGGCCGGTGTGGACGCTTTGTATCAGAAATGTGCTAACTATTCTGTATCTCGAAGATCACAAAGATGGCCAGTGACAGTGTTTTCTTGCTCTTTTGAATATTGCAAGTAATAATGCCAGAGTATTGTATCGGTTGGCAATTAAAGGAGAAGCTATCCCTCAAAAAAAGTTCCTGAAAGAATTGGACCAAAGCTTATACGAGTATACCCCACTGAGCCTCCTCAAGCCAATGAGAATCGAAAAAGGAAAATATGACATCTGAGTCCTGCCAAAAAGGACAGAAAAACTAACTATTCCTGTGCGGAGTGCAAAATGGCAAAGTTTGTTTATTAGGTATAAATAAAAAAATGGGTCCGACAGACACACTTATAGTTATTATAAATGAATATTGTAGCCGTAGTAAAGATCCAAATTTTGCGGATTTTGTTCTTGACATTCTTTACGATTGGTTACGACGCCTAGGGTACGGAGACCTGTACGATTTCGTCATCATAGTGAGTGAGTAAGACAGGGGTCGTATAGTGGGACTTCGGGAAGCTGGAATTTCTTGCAGTTAGAGTGCAAAAAAGTGTAGACACCGTGGTTAGGTGTTGTCAGGCATGGCTTCGAGAAGGCTGTACGCAAAGAGCAAGGGGCTCTGGACGCCCACGTAAAACAACAGACTGTGAAGATCGCCGCCTAAGATTATTGGTCTTAGGGGACCGTTTCTCCACTACCAGGTCCATTGCAAATGAATGGTTTGCAGAACATGAAAGACCTATTGGCATGCGAAGTGTTTACCGATGAATAAGACGTTTTGGCCTGTTTTCATACCGACCACACTGGGTCCTCCCTTTAACTCCAGAACACCGACGTAATCGCCTTGAGTAGTGCAGAGAACGGTCACTCTGGGATCAGGAATGGAACAGTATTGTCTTTAGTGACGAGTCTCGATTTTGTTTAGGCATGCACGACGGCCGACCTAGGGTTACAATACGACGTGGTGAAAGAAGAAATCCACGGTGTTTTATTGAAAGGCATGTTCATCAAACTGTTGGAGTTATGCTTTGGGGAGCTATAGCTTATGGTTGGAGATCACATTTAATCTTTATCAGAGCTAACATGAACGCGCAGCATTATATCCGAGAAGTTTTAGAACCCCATCTTTTACCCTATCTTTACACCCTGGCAAATCCAATTTTTCAACAAGATAATGCCCGACCACATGTCGCAAGAGTCACAATAGAATTCTTTCAACATAATGATGTCACATTGTTACCTTGGCCACCAAGATCTCCCGACTTATCCCCAATTGAGCACGTGTGGGATATGATGGGTAGGAGTCCTACAACAATTACTTTATAAGACTCATTCATTGTTCTGGTTATTTAATACTAGTTAAAAGTTCATACCAAATGATAACAATAAACATAAACAATCAACTGAAACACAGAACGCAGATTTAATACTCAAAAAATGGATGAAGTTACATTCATTGACTGTCAGACGGACGAAGATCCGCTAACATAAAAGGCAACAGATATAAATAAACAAAATACTACCAAATATTCATTTCAAATAAAAGAAAAAGAATATCTTTAATTCTTAAGAGTAGTTTGCATAAAGTACCCGTGTTAAATTAAATAAATCTTTATTATAGTATTAAGAACAGTAAACAACTAAACGGTTGAATAAAACTTGCACCATTCATTCGCAAAATAAGTTTTTAAATGCAATGACAGCCGTTTCGCTAGAATAAGCATCGTCAGATTGACAAGTTACTTTTTGATGGTTTGTAGCTAGGTACCTGATGTTGATTAGGTAGTATTAAGGCGAGATCAAGTATAGAAGTAATAAGACATAACAATATTAAAACCTAGATGTTATATGCCCTAAGGGATTATACTGGATGTACTTCCCTCTAAGATCAGTATAACTGTACAATGATATAGAAAAACCAGGAAAAAACTATAAATATTATGCTGATCTTTATAATACCTTAATATATTTCTGTTACAATTACGTCTTTTTTATGTATAAAAAGAAGATTCAAAGTAAACAGTTTAATAGTGGAGAACTTCCAAAATTTATTTGTTTATTAACCACTTTAAATTGTTGATCTGTTAGATGTCTTTTTATTTTGAGTTCATCGAGAAAATCTAAATTTTGTTTTTTATCACAAATATGTAATATTTGAATGTCATTGGTGTGTATGAGTGAGAGAGGATGTTCAATAACGTGTTTTGCATAGTTTGACTTATCTGGTTGTTGTAATCTATATGCATTTAAGTGTTCATTGAATCTTATTTCAAAATTTCTTTGTGTTTGACCTACATATACTGCATTTCATATTGGACAATTAATTTTGTTAACACCAGATTTTTTTAATTTAGGTAATTCTGTTTTTACATTTAACAATTTTTTACCAATATTATTGTATGATTTGAATGAAACTAATACAGATGTTGCCGAAGATATTATTTTTAAAATTGTGTTAGAAATATTTTCACAATATGTAATACTTTTATAACTTTTAATTTCTTTAGTTTGTTGAGGGAATATTAGTTGTAGTGACATTTTCTTTGCGACTTATTTGTTATGTTACGCATTTTTTTTTTCAGAGGTAATACCTCGAGTCCCTAAAATTTTATGGACACACTTTTTGTTTCGACAAAAACTATTTATCTGGCAAAAATACAAAAACAAACTAAAATATGGTAAAATATGGTAAAATTCGTAGGACGAGTGATTTTATCTTATTCAAACGAAGTAAACCATCCATATCTCAAATGTGACTAATGGGAAACCAAATAAAAAATCCAAAGTCTATGTTATAGAATTGTATTCTTTATATTGATGGAAAACAATAATTGCAACTAGTTTCGGTCTAACATTGAGGCTTAGTGTAAAAATTAATACAAATATAAAAACAACAATTGAAAAATAAAATATAAAATAACAAACATTTTCAAACGAACCAACAGATAAAAAATAAATATAAGAACATGTAAATAAAATGTATAAAATTTGTGGTCCACAATGTATTAATTTTTACACTAAGCCTGATGATGGCCTCAATGGCCTCAATGTAAAGAATAAAATTCTGTGACATAGACTTTGGGTTATTTATTCAATTTGCTTAAATAGTTTTGCATACAATAAAAAAGTTTAATTTAGGAAATTACAAATTTACTTAGTAAAATTGTACAGGTTGTATTTGAGAAGATTATTTTTTGAACCCTTTTGTACTTTATTTAATAATTCATCGAAATATTTTTACTAAATTTATTTTTGCTGTAATTATATATAAAAAGATTTAACAATATAAGAATTAAATTCAATTTACGTGTATTTTATATTGTCTACCTATGATCTAATTTATTAAAATATTAACATTTAAGAGACAGAAAAGCAGTGGGTTTACAAATAATAATATTTAATAAATAAATTGTTTTTCTGAGTGAAAGTACTCATAACTTTTTGATCTTTCAATAACTTTAACAAATAATAGCTTCTCAATTAAACGACTACGGCTACATTAACAAGATAAGTAAATGGGAGGGGTAACGATATTTGGTGGTAGAGAAGAGGGCAACTGAGGTAAGGGAAACGAAAGAGTCAAAGAAAGGAAGGATTAGAACTCGCAAATGTATTGAATGGATTTTTCTTTTCTTTTTATGACAGCTTTATAAATTTATCTCATTCTACTTTATTGACATGCCATCACCCCTCCTATTGATTAAACCAGTTGTCGTGAGCACCGTAAAAACACATTTATAATTTGAATATATATTTTTTTTATACCTATTTAAATGATTATAGTAAGAAAAAATTACTAAAATGAAAATTATCAAATTACTAGGCATATCTATTTGAAGTTTACCTAAAAAACTACATTTTTCTGTAGGTACCTATCTATAAGTTTTAAGTGCTTGCAGAAACAGGTTAGATTTAAAGTACCTACCTATTTGATCTTTTATTTTCGTTCAGATGAATTGAATTGTGATAATAATAACAAAATATATTTCAGAATATTTAGATAATACAAATAAATGTTGATTTATAGTTACTTGTAGTAAAAAAATTAATTTTTCAATATTGTTATTGAATTTTTGACAGTTGTATAATTTTATCAATACTAGTAAAATTACTAGTGATTTTATCAGTATAAAAAGCAATGATTGGCTAGCAATTAGCACAAAACATTGAACATTAAGCGTGCTCATTGGACGAAATCACAAAACTGTGATATTTTGAAGGGCGAAAAAATAATCAAAAACAAAAATAATAAAGAACAGTGGCGTGACTGGACGCTTATATTATCTTCACATCGATGTTTAGTTTGGCTCGTAGTTTAATATAGTCCATCGTGATATTCATAATGAATATAAACGATATCGATGATTAACTTCTCTATATCGGCGTTACATAAATAATTCGCAACATATAATTATAATATTTTAGAGATAAATAATAAAATGATGAATTACTTGCAGTCATTAAATTAATGGTTCTGCGGGGAAATATGTGTTCCACAAAATAGGTATAAATTTTGTATTGGTGTGCTCGTGGATAGCGAGGGATTTTGTAGCAATTAACGTAATGATCATTGCTAAATAGGAAAAGATTAACCGTATGGACGAACTTCCTTAACTAACAATCGCAAACAACAAGGAATTTGACGCAATTATAATATTCGAGGTTTTGGGAAATTTCATTTAAATTATCTTTAATGAGAATACTGCAAACGGCTAGTTAAAAGTTGGATTTCGGTTTATTTAGTACACTGTATATTATTTACTTGACAATAACCCGGGAAATATCGTCAGAAATCATCGCACAGATTATTACCGCTGTGAAAGTTTTTAAAAACTGGATAAAAATAACTGAAGAAATTAATATCATAAAATATATAAAAAATTGTAGAGGTTATCCATAACTCAAATGTGGATAGTACGAATAGTAGTAATAAAACTCAAAGTCAACCCACAGTATGTAATTTAATGAAATGTTATAGTAGCGACATGTTTCGGTCACAAGACCATCTTCAGGCTTTAAGAAAAGAACACAATATGTCAGAGAAATGAAATATAAAAGACAAATATAACATGTATAAAAGTCAGATCATATAAGATAAATCTAACAAGAAATAGAAAATGATAGTTTTATAACAGTCAATATAGTTTATAAAATATATAGAACAAACAAAATCAATGTGAAAACATAAAAATATCTTATAATATATAATACAATATGGAAACTCACCTCTATGTGCAGACTGCAGTGTTTAAACAAATTATAACAGATATTTTGAATAAGAAAAATGGAGTATTTTAAGTTAGAGTAATAAAATAGGTTGAAAAAGGTAGTTTAAAAATAGTTTAAATTATTAGAACAAACTGTATGGAAGTTTGATGTGTGAAAATAAGAAAAACTGGCGTAAAGAAGTAAAAATTTCAGAATGAAACCAGGTATCAACATTCTATAGAAAGGCCTGTAAAGAGTTCTCCAAAATAAGGAGATCGATCTCCAAGACCAAATCAGGAACTGGCCTGGTTTAATAGCGGGGTAAGAAGAAGAAACAATGTGGAGAGATCCCCTAGACGAGGGGTTCAATCTCCAAAACCATTGGTTGATAGAAGACTGGAAACTGGTAGGTTCAAAAGAACCAATATGGAGAGTTCTCCGGAAAAGGGAGATCAATCTCCAAAACCCGTGACCGTAAATTATCGGATCAATGGTAGAAAAAATCAGGAGACATAGTCTCATAAAAATTAATATAAAGAGAGTAAGGTATAACATCATACTCCATATCACATTAACAGTGAATCAACTAAGATGCAAATCACTCCACTAACGAATGGACGTTCATGTAAGGAAAGGTGCGGAAATAGTACACCGGAAGACAAGTTACCAACTGAGGGAATGTTGCCAACTATAGTGAAAATTTATTGGAAACATATAAATATCTAAATTGGAGGAACTAAATGTTAAAATTATGAAATACTATTAAATTCTACATTGTATAATATCAAAGTGAAATGTGTAAAGAAAATTGAAGGATAAAATAACACAGCTGTATGCACACATTAAGCGAGTCATAAACATTGTAGAACTCATTAACAAGTAAATAGAGTCCGACATAGAGAGAAGAAAAGTCAAATGAAACTAACCTAACGTTGAAGTAAACAATTGTAATAATCAGTCAGAGTGGAATGTTCAAAATTAAATAATTTTCATTAGACTGAATCTGTTCGTTTAAACAATTAAGAGATTTATCAGCAATAGCCGATCTGATTTCAAGGAGTTCAAGCAAATTCAATCTAAAGCCCTTGTTACAATTATGAAGTAATTTGACATTATTGGGATCAAACGAATGATTCTCTTCTAAAATGTGATTAGCAAAGGATGAAGGTGAGTTCTTAACTTCTAAATTTAAATATCTCTTAACAAAATTTACATGTTCTAGAACACGGTATTCAAGTCTTCTTCCACACTGGCCAATGTAAACAGCATTACAATCGGAGCAAGATAATTTGTATACCCCTGATTTATGTAAAAGTGGTATTTTATCTTTAGTGTTAATTAAATTAGATAAGGTGTTTTCTGTTCTAAAAGCTATCTCAACATTAAATTTCTTAAAAATATTTTTAATCTTATATGAGAAAATACCTGTGTAAAGTAAGGATCCATAAAAAGTTTTCTGAATAGTGTCGCTAGTACATGTAACCATATGGAAAGAAAACCTGAACTTACAATAGAATTTAGAATAGCACCTATGAATTAAATCTAAAGGACTAAACTACTATAAAATATATAGCTATATCTAATGGATATCTGACGATGCTTATTTTAGAAAAACAGCTATAGTGGGCTTATAAAATATAAGCATTAAACGAACATGTTAAATATTTTATAAGTTGGTAAAATTACGCTCTGTTGCCGCGATCAAACCTTTTTTTTTCGGGTTGTGATGGGAAACGCATGTTCGATGGGTCCTTATCCAGAACCGAATAGTGTTGGACCCCGAGAGAATGCCTACCAACCAAACCCACTTCAAAAACTCTCCTTTATCCCCACCCTATCTCCTTTATCCCTACCCTAGCATACTTCAAAAATATTAGAGAAACTTCGTTTGACATTTGTAGATTCCAATACTATTTTAAATGCTTGGCAACATAGTCCCATTCTGACAGCTATGACAAGCAACCAGATTTATACTGGACAAGGTATAGCAAATAAATTAAACGGAGAAACATATTTTGAGTGCCATTTTTTCAAGATAACTAAAGATGTCTTAATTGATAATTCTGTCTAGTAAGCAATTCATACTTAGGCATATGATGAAGTATCAGTAGGAGCTCGGAATATTTTTATGATGAATATGGTCATTTTTGTCATTGTGTAAGTCATTGAAAAACTTACAGGAAAAGATAAATCAATAAACATAATGCATGAAGTCACTATTAATAGAGCTGGGTTATTGAGAACAACAGACAATAATCAGCTCAAAACTAATACAGTTGTCACTGTTTAGTAAGCTTAATAAGACATTTTTTGGCGAAATTAGTTTTTTCCATAAAAACATTAATAATACTTGTTTCTATACAACAATTTGAAAAATACTTCCAGATTCATTTTTTAAAATGCTATTTTGGTCATTTTAATGTCGTTTAAAATTGCTATTCGCGATTTTTTAATGGTGTATACCTACGGAATGATAAGAATTTATAGACCGACATGAGTTATGAACTGTGGGCTTTTATAATTCTTTTTGTAGGTACAAAAAAGTGACAAAGTGGCTCTATAATTTAGAAATACAAATTATTTAACTGCATGCCATCGGTAATGATAATTTAACAGCACATTAAATTTATCATCGGGATAAATACATTTATGTCCTATAAATTTACGTCAAGTTATGCACTGTAACTAACTACGAATTATCAACAATAATTACATGATTTAATGCAAAATAAATCAGTGAGCAATTTCTGTGTTTACATAATTTTTACGGAGGATCAGATTTATTTAAAATAAATAATTTATTTAAAGTAACTGATTAAAAAAGCTTTGGCAAAAAGTTGTTATTATATTACAGCATTATTTATCGATTAATTGATTTTCTTAAATGATTGAAAACAGCCTGATTAATCAATAAATTTTTTGAACAAATAGTGACAATGACCAAATTATAACAAACAAATAAATCAATTATTATTTTTATTGTTTTTATGTACATCACTTTCCATAACGACGGCATTTTGATTTTCTCTGTAAATGAAATATTTAAAATCAAAATAATTTTTCAATTCCAACCGCTAGTTCCGAAGATTAGCGCGTTCAAGCAATCAAACAAAAAAACTCTTCGGCTTTATATTAGTATAAATAAGGCAATTGGAGTAAATGTGACGACAGTAATTTTGTACCTCCGGTAAAGTAAATCGAAAATCAGATATGATAGATAATTTCTGAATTTCTCATTGCCTAATTGCAGGAAGTTCGATTAAGGTAAATATTGAGCGGTATGGATTTACTTTATTTATTAATACTTTGTTCGAATATAGCACGTCCAATTATATATTTGTAGTAAGTAAATTAGTCGAAATAAATTATATAAATGCAATAATAGTAATGTGTAGTAAATGAATGTGACAAAATAGATATATGTACGAAGATTGTCTACTACGTGAAGATGACAGCACTCGCAAATTAATTTTGTTCCTTATCCGTTGATAGTTACAGAAAAGCTTAACCTTTAATTAGATCCCATCAGGTCAATTTCACTTCCTCCTGAGCCTAACCACGTTATTTGTTTACTCATGTTTGAATGAATCCTGTCCAGAACCCATACAATGTTGGCTCCACCCCCTGGTGGGATGCGTATCAACCAAACCCACCTCGAAACTTGCCGTTACTTTCGTCTTGGATTCACTACCCTAGCATACTTCAAGAAGGGCAGCGGTCCCTCACACACTGCCCACTATATTTTCCCAATACACCACCTCCCTGAGTTTTTCCTCCAAATTCTTTAGCACTTCTTCATTCTTCCAGCATCTAAAAGCTGGTCCAACACTATCCACCACTTCACACCTTTCACACACTCCAGTCTCTCTCTTCCCAATCTTATGAAGATACCCTACTCTTGACCCATGTCCAGATAGCACCTCAGTCAAAAAGTAGTTTATCTCGTCAAACTTCACACTTTTCCCACCAGCTCTCCATTTCTTCCTCTAAACACTTCTGTACTTCTCTCGTCGCCCGTTTCCAGTGTTGCCTCTTAGCTCTAGCAATCAAATCCAATGGGTAGGACGTTGACAATACCACCGCTGCCAGACCACCCGCTATCTTGTATCTCTGCGCCACCCTTAGTAAAATCCTTCTTTGAACCTTCAGTAGAGGCCTAATCCTTATATTAACACCCGCTCTTTTACCCCACACTTCCGCTACATACAGCATATTCTGTTCAATCGTCCTGCCAACTTTCCTCTTCCATTTTCCCGGTCCTCTCATATTACCCATCAATCTCCCCAGCCATGCTAGCAATACTTTTGCTTTTTATGTCGCCTTTAATATGTGATTTTTAAAGTACATCTAGCTATCCAACCACACACCTTTTACCGAGTCCTCCATACTAATTTGTCTTCCTTCCTACCTTCCCACTTTCAATCCACAACTCTTAATCTTCTGCACAATCTTCCTACACATCTTTTATGCCTCCCTTTCTATCTCTGCCTCTCCTTTTGCTGTACAAACTGTGATGAATAATACACCGGTATATTATTTAATATTTAATAATTAAAAAATAAATAAATAATAAAAGGTTTAAGAATAATAAAAAAAACTCTTCGTTTCAACGTAACTTCCAAGTTTATTTAAAAAAATATGTTTTAAATCACAATTACGGCCGTTTCGCTAAGAAGCATGGTCAGATTGACTTTTAAATTACATTTTGTTTGTTTGTAGCTAGGTACCTGATGTTTAGGTAGTATTAAGGCTAGACCAAGTATGGGAGTAATAAGATAAGATAACAATATTAAAGCCTAGATGTTAATAGCCCTAAGGGATTATCCTGGATGTACTTCCCTCTAAGATCAGTATAACTGTGCAATGATATAGAAAAACCAGGAAAAAACTATATCATGCTGATCTTTATAATAACTTAATATATTTGTGTCTTATGTATGTATAAAATGTAAACTCAATTGAAGTAAACAGTTTAATAGTGGAGAACTTCCAAGATTTATTTGTTCATTAACAACTTTAAATTGTGGATCTGCTAGATGTCTTTTTATTTCAAGTTCTTCAAAAAAATCTAAATTTTGTTTTTTATCACAAGTGTGTAGTATTTGGATGTCATTAGTGTCTAAGAGTGAGGTTGGATGTTCAAGTAGGTGTTTTGCATAATTTGACTTATCTGGTTGTTTTAATCTATATGCTCTTAAGTGTTCATTAAATCTTACTTCAAAATTTCTTTGTGTTTGACCTATAAATACAGCATTACATTCTGGACAATTAATTTTGTAAGCACCAGATTTTTTTAATTCGGGTAATTTTGTATTTACATTTAACAATTTTGTACCAAAATTATTTTGTGTTTTAAATGATATTAATGCTGATGTTGCCGAAGATATTATTTTTGAAATTGTATTGGAAATATTTTATTTTGACCTGGAAAGGTCTGATCTAAATAATGCCGAACTCTTAATGCGTAATGTGGTGGGGCACCATCCTGTTGGAACATCAACAGGATGGTCCAGGTAAATGGATTGGTAGAAGAGGTACCGTTGAATGGCCCCCAAGATCGCCAGATTTATCACCTTTGGATTTATTTTTTTGGGGTTACTTAAAAAGCAAAATCTATGCTACTCAGCCACAATCCTTAGAAGATTTGCGACAAAGAATTGTGAATGAGTGCCATCAAATTACTCCTCAAATATTGCAAAATGTCCGGCAACGTTTTCAGCAAAATCTTTATTATTGCATGAAAAGTAATGGTGGTCATTTTCAACATTTACTCGGCTGGCAGGTCAGTTCATTCTTTACTTTTTAACAACTTTGCTGCTATTTATTGATCTCCTCTTACGATGATGTATTTTAACTTTAAATCACTAAATCTCCAAAACTACTGAATTGAAGTACATGAATTTTACATAATTGTAAAGGGAGTTGAAAGACCTTTTAAATGATGGATCATTCGACCCCCCTTTCCATTTAAGATTTTAAGGATGGTGCCACTCCCGCTTAGTGGGCTGCAAATGTTAATGTGATTTTATGCCAATTTTGTGTCCCCCTCGATAACAAAATCGAAGGGTCGTTTTTTTTTAAAAAAAGGAATCATCTGCCAGTAAATGCATCTGTTTCGTTTTCGGTGCGCCACCCTGTATAGTTACTGTTAAAATCGATATAAGTGAGTTGTTATCAAACTACCACGATCCATCCAGAAGACAACCCAAGTTACACAACAAAACTAAACATACATCATAATCTTCGATTATTATCCCAGACACTTCCATAGCGTCGGTCCCAGAACCAATCCCTGGGGCACTCCCTTATCTGTTCTAAATATCCATCCTCTCGATAATCCTCCACTAGATAAACCAACCCCTTTTCCACTCCAAGGAGTGGCACTGCGCTCAACACCACCCCCTTACTGACGCTATTGAACGCGTTCCAGACGTCGAAAAATACAAATTAGGCAGGTTTCTTGTTCCTCCAGCTGCCACCAAGTTCATTACTGGTCTGGGACTAAGTCCCAACGCCGAGATACACGATGTTGCCTTGGTAAACCCACGCTGATTCTCCCTAAAACACCCATTTTTTTTGACATTCTCCACAATTCTACCCTTCATAATACCCTCCAATGATTTATCCATAACACACAACAAACTGATGGGCCCGCTTCCCATCTCTACCAGCCTTTATTACTAGCCACCTTTATTACTGGCCACCTTTCACACTTTCACACCGGAAATTCTTCCTCATTCATCCTCCTCAACATACTTTCAATTATCCTCCACCAGCCTCTTGATTGTCTCCCCTCTCAATCCATCCACCCCTGGTGCTTTCTTTCCACTTACCTTCCTTCTTTACCTTCCACTTCTCTACCGGCATTTTTCCTAAACCATGTCATAAGTTTTGGATAAGAACATCTTTTACGCATTAAAATAACGCTAAACATTATAGATCTCGTATAAGGTAATTGTTTAAATCATTCATGAACGTTACTGCTAAGAAATATATTAAAAAAAAATAACAAACGTGTATGTCAAATGGGCTTGAGCAGACCAAATTCTTAGTCTCTCGAGCCCTTCGCAGTTGCACAAAATATATTCAGCTTGACAGAATCTGAACTCTCTTCACTCTCTTTCAGTACAATTGTTTTCATATGCCCGTTAAAGCGACTGTATCCGGTAAGTAGGCTTATTCGTGGGTCCCAGTTATTCACATTTAGAAGTTTTTAAGATCCCTCTATAAAAAGGTCTCTTATAAGTTTCATTGAAGTGAAGCCAGTTTCTTGACCATTTTTAAAAATATATTCAGTAAGAAATTTGGCACCTTGTTCAACAAAATGTAGTAGCAATCGAAATTGTTTCTTTTATGGTTTGGTAATCTTAAAATTGTATTTTCAAATGTTTACACAGAAAAATATTATTTTCTAAAAGCTTTATTATATTAACCATTATACTAATTAAAGTTGTTTCAAACTTTTAAACACAAAATACACTCAAATTTAAATAAATATTTTAAAAACCAACATTTTTAATTAAAAAATTTTCTGCTAAATTGATCATGTGATAATAGTATTTATTTGTTCAACGTAGTTTATTAAAAGTAGTTTTTAAGAGATAATTAACACGGTTAACATTTTCCTGTAAAATATCTTGAAAATTTACTTTGTACCAACACCACTTCTTCAGATTCAAGAAGTAAACTACAAGAGTGTTAATATTTAACATTATAAGATTATATAATGTTCTAAAATAAAGCCTACCTTAACGATGTAAAACTGTGCTGAACTAACCTGAAACAAAAATAAATGTTTTAATTAAATTGAAATTTTGAACTATTATTAAATGTTTAAAAACTATAAAAGTACAAAAGGCTCATTAAACTAGCATTAATAATATTATTAATAATACAATTTATTGAGATGAAATATTACAATGGATATAAATAAAGTGATTATAAAATATAGAGTTAAGGAAAAAATACAATAAATATTAAATGTTGGTAGTCAATAAATGAAGCCCAAAAATAGGTTGTGCTTGGACAAATAGTTAGTTGACATATATAACCCACTTTTAAAATAACAATGAGACATATAACAAAAATCTAATTTAACAAAAACATATATTTAATATAAAATAAAATATTTAGTTAAATTTATTGTAGTAACCCTTACTTTTTGAAAGTCCATCTTATTAAAAATAATAAAAAAACTTCGTTTTAACTTAACTTCCAAGTTTATTCGAAAAAATTAGGTTTTTAATCACAATGATGTTAATCTGACGATGCTAATCTTAGCGAAACGGCCATAATTGTGATTAAAAACCTAATTTTTTCAAATAAACTTGGAAATTACGTTAAAACTAAGAGTTTTTTTTATTAATCTTAATAAAATAAAATTGATTGTAGTAACCCTTACTTTTTGGTCCATCTTATTAAGAATAATTAAAAACTCTTCGTTTTAACAAAACTTCCACTATTTATTTAAAAAATTGCCGTTTTGCTATACAACTAGCATCGTCAGATTGACATATTGAAGTTACATTTTGTTTGTTTGTAGCTAGGTACCTGATGTTTATTAGGTAGTTATAAGGCCAGACCAATTATGGAAGTAATGACATAACAATACTAAAGCCTAGATGTTATTAGCCCCAAGGGATTATCCTGGATGTAATTCCCTCTAAGATCAGTATAACTGTGCAATGATATAGAAAAACCAGGAAAAAACTATATCATGCTGATCTTTACAATTACGTTATCTGTGTTACAATTACGTCTTATCTATGTATAAAATGAAGACTCAATCAAAGCAAGAGAACTTCCCAGATTTATTTGTTCATACAGGGTGCCCCACGACGTTTTGACCGTCCAAATTCTGGAAAACTGTTCATATAACATTTATGAAATTTGGCAGATCTACAAAGTCGATACTGATGCTTATGATTATTATAAAATGATTTCCGTATTTCATGTCATTTCGGGTCACATGACCCCAACAATTTTTTTTAATGGAACATCCGGTATATTATTATAATTTTAGATATATCACTATATTGCGCAGTAATAATAATAAGGCTATTTATTTTTATTGAACATATATATTTTATTATTATATCTTGACAACACATTTCCTGATAAATGGTACGATTCTGTGTCCACCCCATTCTCTGGATATTACACACTTAGATTTCTTTCTCTGTTATCGAGGTCAAGTTTATACCATACCTATACGATTTATTTATATGATTTAGGATAACATAAGACAGGCATGTCGGACTGTAACACCCTCAATGTTTACAGCATCAAAAGAAATATTTTAACAAGGTTTGAAGATTGTGTCAATGTACATGGTCATAATTTGAATTATTTTTTTGATAATTCACTAGGTTACGTTTTTTAATAAAATAATTTATACAGATATTCGTTTGATCGCCCCTACTATCATTACTGCACAATACAATGATGATGTGGAATCGTTGAAATTGTTTTTGAATGATATATCAAAAATTGTAATATTATACTGGTTGTCTAATTTAAAAAAAATATATGTTGGAGTCACGTGACCAGATATGACAGGTATAACAAAAGTAATTTTATAATAAAATAAGCATCAGTTTCAACTGACTATATCTACCAGATTTCATACTATTGATAAAAACAGTTTTCAAGAATTTGGACCATAAAAACGTCGTGGGACACCCCGAATTTGATTTAAATATTTTTTTACGAACGAAATAGAATTCGTACCAAATAAATACAATCTATAAATCTAATTATTAAATATTTTATTGTTTAAAGCTTCACCAAGTATTGAAGACATAGCAATATTAATGCCTAGATGTTATTAGCTGTAATTGAGTTATAAAACATAATAAAAGTGGAAGTTTTTTTAAAAAGTTTTATTGTTTAATATTCTTTGTAAAATGGACTTCCACAGAGTAAGGGTTAGTACAATAAATTTTATTTTCTATTTGCCTTTTTAAATGTTCTACCATCCTTAAAAATTAACCCTTTTTTGATATTATTGTAATGTTGCTTTGTTATGAAAGTATAAAAAATAAAATATAACCAAATTATTTTTTGGTAGAAAAATTAACGTGTAAATTAAAAATAAATAAAAACTAATAATTATAATACGACCGCATAAATTAAATACATTTCAATTATTAATAATAATTTGCATATGCTAATTTTATACGAAATATTTACCTCAGGCTACAGCAGTGGAAAAATAAATTAAAATGTTTTTTTCTGATTTCCCAGCTATACACCATAATAATAATAAATTTTTTTGAAGAATAAATTTAATACGTTTTCTCATTATGCAACTGAGTAATTATAATATATAAATAAAAATTGCTTTCTCCGGATACGAGAAATTTTTTTTTAAACTTCAAATGTACTATATACAAGATAATAGCGGTCTTCATAAGTCTTAGGGAAAATGGGAGGCCACACAAGAATATCACAAAATGCAAAAACAGAGCTTCCGCTACTAGCTCACAAAGCTGTCCCTAAAATAAATAAAGTAATAATGTAAAACAAGTACAAGGTCGTCATTCCACCAAGAACAAGTAGGACTTCCTCCAGGAAACAAAGTCAGTGTATTACACAAATGATTGCCGCACGAAACAGACGTCAGGAGCAGGTGTTCTTATAGAGGACTAAGAGTTCGAAAGAGATATGCTCTTGGTAAATAGTTTACAGTCTTTATAAATATTTGCCATCCTCAAAGAGGCAGAATTAATAAAAGAGCGAGACAACTGAGAAAGCATTTGTTCAGATAGCCAGGCGGCTCTAAAGGCAATTTGTAGCTCCAGGAGTAGCACTGCACTAGTTCAAGAATGCGCAAATAGCTTAGACTTGCCTCGAGACAAGACTTATCCTTACTACGGGTTCGGGTACGGGGCAACGAGCGGGCAGATAAACTGGACTGACAAGGAGCCAACAAATCTTGCTACGGACCCGAGCCAATAATAGGAATAAGCAGAGCACAAACCTCAACTCTGCTCAAGAATGAGCGGAGAGATAATTAGAAAAACGATGGCCCACCCGGACAAAACCAGCACAAGCTTTTTATTGGATAAATCCAGATCACAGCTGCGCCAGCTTGTCGGTGTCCTTACTGGCCACTGTGGACTTAGAAGACAACTACACCTCTTAGTTGTAGTTGAAGCCCCAGACTGTACAAACTGTGGGGAGGAGAAGGCTTCTTACTATTTCCTGGACATCTGTGAGGTTTACGCACAACTCAGACAAGACATCTTTGATGTCAGAAGGATCGGGGAAGAAGACTTACATACCCTCCCCCTTCCAAGGGACGTCATGGCTTTCATATGAAAGTCATTGCGTTTCGGAGTAGAGACGAACGAGTAGTGATGATGCAGAGGGGGAAGAACTTGGGGTACTTGCAAGATATCAGCCACCCCGCTCTTTACATTAAACATGTATTCTTATACAATATAAGAACCAATTAAAATCAGAATCTTAAAATGAAGGAAAATTTGTATTTTAAGCATTGAAGGTATTTTTAATTATCTTAATTTAGTTTGCATTCTTTTTTTTATTAAACATACAATTTCAGAATTACATCTTTATTTTTATTTTCTCGCATTGTTTGAATGTATTTCTTTATTTTAACTGTAATTGTATTTAACGTTTGCTTAAATAAATAATTTTTCCTATTAACCATGTGTTTATGTTAACTATCTTCATCAATAGATGAGAGAAAAGTCAACCATTAATGTTTTAACACTTTATGATACATTCTTTGACGTGATGTTGTCGATGAACACGTCTGATTAACAAGTGATAGAGAGGCACGATAGGCCCAAACGTCGGCTTGTACATATTTATTTCTCTTCTGACGTCAGAGCTAGCAATCCAAATACTACTTAAGCACCGCCATGCGCGGAGCGACAGATTATTGTCCTAAAAAGCAGTGAGTTCTAGTTTAACTTAATATTACAATGTACACACACCGCAAAAGTCTAGGGATATTTTTGTAAAATCCTAAAAGTAACGAAAGAAATTATCGGGTTCATATAAACTTGCTTCTACTGTAACTGTTAGTCTAAATACTTACTTTTTAAAATAAAAAAAATTTCAAAACAGATAACAATACGTGTTTTAGAACTTTTTTCACAAGGGACGAAAAAACTGACATTTTAATATTGTATTTAATTCCGATTTTAGTCATTTCATACTGTTCTTGCATAGTAGGTGTGTTAAAGATAGTGTGTTTTTACCATGGAACGACAACATTTAACATTGGATGAAATGAATAGGGCGGTGGGCCTCCTGCAAGCTGGTGTGCGACAAACCCAAGTAGCCGAACAGTTGGGAGTCTCGCAAAGCGTCATAAGTCGATTATGGCGTCGGTTTAAAGATACTGGGAGTCCAGCCGAGCAACATCCAGGACGTGGTCGGTCTACAACCGCCGCTCAAGAACGGTATTTAGTTTTAACCGCTAGAAGGCAACCCACAATCACAGCACCCGAGTTGGTTAATGAATTACAGCGGGCACATAATGTGACAATTTGCAGAAATACGGTGAGGAATCGTCTCCAAGAAGCTAATCTTCGTAGTCGGCGACCATTGAGATGTCCACCCCTGTCCAGAGGTAATCGCGCTGCCCGATTAACCTGGTGTCAAGAGTTTCTGAATTGGACTAACAACGACTGGGCTACAGTTTTATTCAGCGATGAGTCCAGATTTGGATTTCGTCCAGATTCTCGTCGGACGAGAGTGTGGAGACAGCCCGGAGATGTGGAACGCTTGCGACATGTGCAGGAAGTGTACACATACAGGTGGCACATTAATGGTATGGGGCGGAATCATTATTGACGGAAGAACTGAGATCATTTTCCCCCGCGGCTTTCTCACAAGTCAGCAGTATTTGGATACTATTCTCCAACCTGTCATTCGTCCATTTGCTGGTGCTGTTGGAGATAACTTTCACTTCATGCATGATAACGCTCGACCTCATGTTGCCCGTATCGTAGTAAACTGGTTGGATAACGAGGGTATTGATGTAATACCATGGCCAGCACAGTCACCGGACTTGAATCCCATTGAGCATGTATGGGACATGCTCCAACGACGAATTACTCCACTTATGGGCAACATTCACAATGAATTTCAATTTCGAGAGCTTCTGAGAGAACAATGGACACAAATACCTCAAGCAGACATTAACAATGTAATTTTGAGCATGAATGCTAGATGTAGAGCTGTGATAAATCAACGTGGTGGCCATACTTTATTTTAAGTTTATTTTTTGTGTTTTTTGTATTTTTTTTTGACCTTTGAAAAAACAGTGGTTTTTAGAATATTATTTTTGTACAGTTTTCTGTTATTTTTGTAAAAAAGTAAATGTTTTTGACATATTAAACAACAATCTAAAATATAAATTTTGAATTACTTTTTCAAGTTGATTACAGGTGAAAACACATCGACTTGTAAAAATATCCCTAGACTTTTGCATTGTGTGTATATTAACTTTATAATACAATGTATTTTCTGTATGTGAAACAATGAGAAATTTGGAAAACCAAAATAAAGTAAATATTAAAAGATAACATACTTTATTATACGCTTTAACAAATATCTGTTGTTATTAAATAACCCTGGTCTATGATTTTAAATCCAATTTGCAGTAATCTTTACCGATTTTCTAAGTGCAGTACAAGGAATACAAAGAGTTTACCCAAACCACCCAATACTGAATCAAATTAAAATCGACTTCGAAACATTTTACAACAAAAATGAAAAAGCTCATCGAGAAGCTAAGGTTCCAAAGATTTTAAGCCCCTTAAAATTCCATATTTCGACATTAGAAGTCGTATCAAAAAATATTCGATGGAAATATGGCTAAGAAAATGGGAAAAACTTGAAGGCAACAAACTACAACACATTAACCCAAACTTGCAACCAAAAAGGGAATGCCACAAGGATGGCGCATGAGGATAGGTCACACAAGGTTAACCCATGAGAACAAACAAAGAAAACAGTGTTTCACGTGCGATATGCCTTTGACAGTAAAACATATATCATTGATGATTGTCCACTCTATCATCCAGAACGAATTCAAAGTGAACTTCCAAGTGAAATCAAAAGTGCACTGGACTATGTTAACAGAGATAAAATGATTAAGTTCTTAAAATTGACTAGCACTTATAAATTATTATAGAGTTGAGATTTTTTGTTATTATTGATGTAAACTAAAATAAAGACTATTTTTTATTGCTCCGCCGCCAATAATCTTTCATGGTTGACACGGTTACTTCAATAAAAAAAAATCAGAACCTCTGGATAGCCAAGCAAAGTCACTTCCTGGACCAATTCATCAGGAAAAACGCAACAAATAGATATAAAGATCTGGGAGGTTTATTCTCTAATAATTAGTGTAAATGTTCTTGGACGAAATCTAACCAATTATTATAAATTATTATTCTTGAAATCTTTTACACATTTCAAATAAGGCTTGATACTTTTTGAAACTTTTAATTAATGTTTCTTTCACAAGTATCAAGATGGAAATTATGATTGGGGTAACACAGATGCACAATTTTGTTTTCTAGTTAAATTTAGTGTATGAAAGTGAATTTTCCCAAAAGAAAAACGAAAAAAATTGTTTGCAACTAAGTAATATTATTTTCTAGACTATCTCCGTGAGACATATTGCATCGTTATGAGATGAGGCGGAATTAGAGTTTTATTAAAACGGAGGCTGTAGCTGTTTCGAGAAGAGATTAAAAGATTAAAACACTGGAAGACGTTGTCCATGAATAGTTAATTTTTATTAGGGAATTATTCATATTTATTAGCGACTTACTGTACGTGAAAATGGTCATTTGTTTTAAACTATATTTAACGAGATGCAATTTGGGGTAGAAATGCTGCATTAATTTAAAAATTAATGGTCTATTAAACATGAGACCACACAAAATATAAATTAAAATGTGGCTTTTTTGAATTGCCAGTACTACCATCACTGCAACGATTTTAATAAATAAATTTTAATTTAACAAGTCTGGCAAAAACGCTCTTCACGTGAAATAATTGGAGAGTCAGTCGTAGAATTGGGGAACTAAGGGGTGGTGCACATTTTAATGAATCGTAGATTGTTTATCGACCCAAAGTAACAATTCATTACTACCCCAATGTATTAATCAAAATAAATGGTTCATATATAAATAATTTTTACTAGCGGTACCTGTGCCATAATAGGTACTCAGGGCCGGTTTATAAATTGCCAATATTATCCATCAGTTAGGTATCCGTCAGATAAAACTAACTGGCAGATAAAATTTCAGTTTGTTCGGAAGCGGTTTATCAACTAGTTTTTATCCTCTAGTAAGTTAACTAATAAATAATTAATGTTGGCAATGCTGATGGATGAATGTAAGCAATCTCATTGGTTGTTACAAGAACAAGGTCATGTCACATTAATTGAGATGTCACGACCGTTTTGTTAGGTTATTGTTGATTGTTTTTGTTTATGCAAAAGTTTATCTTTTTACTTTCTGAAGAGATTTTGATTGTTGATGAACATGCATTTTTTGGATGATTATATTCTGGATAGCGACGAGAACGAGGATATTGTGCAAGTTCTTGAGTACGAAAGAAGGCCGTATAAAGTTAGGGAAAGAGTAGACAACTTCGAAAAGTGGGATGACCAGAATTTTCATGCAAGATTTAGGATGACAAAAGAGACTGTTCTGTCGATATTAGAACTTAAGTTTTGTACTGATTTTCAATTTCCAGGTTGCTCCATCCGTTTTTTTTTATTCTCGATGACATCTTTATGTTTATTTGCAATTTTTAAAAGAAAATTTATCTCATCTGCTGTAAAATTGCATCCTCTCTTCTTAGTCGTACTAGTACTTTCCATTTTTCACTTTGATCAAACCCAAGTAAACTGGACGCACTAAAAAACTTCGGAATCAAAACAAACCAATTCTTCTGCATAAAGTGAGGTTATATAATAGACCTTAACCTAACCTAACCTAGCGGCCAGTTGAAAGTTACAGATAAATATTTGACATTTAAGCTGTCTGATAAAGTTAACCTGTCGATGATAAACCGGCCTTTCCAAAATAACTTGTAGTTAAGCATTAACTGACAGAAAAATTGCTATTGATAAAACGGCCCTGAATCAAGTATCATAATAATAATAATACACTTTACAAAATAAAGTATTTGAAGTTAAATTTTTCTCGGCACAAATATTTGTGAATACAGAGTTTTTAATCTGTGGTTCTATGTATGACAAGCGGCTGAAAAACATAAATGTAAAAGGCCACAAATACGAAGAGGTAGAACATGGAGGCGCAAGTGTCAAAAATACTGCGCTAAAGCTAAACTAAAAGAAAAACACTTATACATACGTGAATTGATTTAAAATTAAAAAAAAAAATTAAAAACCGTCAATCAACGATGTTTCAAAATCGAAGTCGTAAGATGGCAGTATTGCTGTAATGTGACAATTTATGTATACTACGTGACATAAAAATCCAAACACTCCGTTTAAATGATTTTATTTTTATAAAATTTTGTATAAGTACTTACTGAAGCATAATAAGTAAAAAACAAAAATTTTAAAATGATTGCATTGCTTAATGATTGCATTGCTTTAAAGCCTTTTATAATGTGTGGATGCACCCCGATGTGTTACGGATTCTCCAACGCGCCTAGGCATGCTTCTGATCAGGTGGTCCTCCTGTGGTATCTCATTTCAGGCAACCACCAACTCCTCTCGAAGTTCTTTTAGAGTCTGAGGACGTTACAAATTGAACAATTTCCTACCCATATCACACACGTGCTCAATTGGGGATAAGTCGGGAGATCTTGATGGCCATGGCCATGCGACATGTGGTCGGGCAATATCTTGTTAGAAAGTTGGATTTGCCAGGGTGTCAAGATAGGGTAAAAGATGGGGTTCTAAAACTTCTTGAATATAACGCTGCGCGTTCATGTTACCTTTGATGAAGATTAAATGTGATCTCGAACCATAAGCTATAGCACCCCAGACCATAACTCCAACAGTTTGATGAACATGCCTTTCAACAAAACACCGTGGAATTCGCCTTTCAACAAAACACCGTGGAATTCCCCTTTCACCATGTCGTCTTCTAACCCTTGCTCGACCATAGTGCATGCCTAATCAAAATCAAGACTCATGACTCAAGACAATACTGTTCCATTCCTGATCCCAGAGTGACTTATTCGTCTGTAGATATTTCGCATTTCAATAGGTTTTCGGTGTTCTGCAAACCGTACATTTGCAACGGACCTGGTAGTGGAGAAACGGTCCCTTAAGGCCAATAATCTTAGGCGGCGATCTTCACGGTCTGTTGTTCTACGGGGGCGTCCAGAGCCCTTTGCTCTTTGCGTACGGCCTTCTCGAAGCTATGCCTGACAATATTTAACAACGGTGTCTACACTTCTTTGCATTCTAACTGCAATTTCCCAAAAAAAAATTCAGCTTCCGGTCCCACTAAACGACCCCTATCAAACTCACTAAGTTGACGAAATCGTACAGGTCTCCGTACCCTAGGCATCGTAACCAATCGTAAAGAATGTCAAGAACCAAAATCCGCAAAATTTGAATTTTTAGTACGGCTACAATATTCATTTTTGGATTGTTAGTGGATTTCAAAAAAAGGAGTATAAAAAGCGGAATCTTTAACTGATAAGGCTGAAAATTTTATCTATTGTTTATTTCAGTAAATTAATAAATTCACCAAATTTTATTAAAATAAAATCATTTAAACTGGGTGTTCGGATTTTTATGTCACTTAGTATATAACAAACAATTTATATCTTGCCATATCAGGCTGCGCCTTTGTTATGTTTAGAGGATCAATTATAATATTTTTGTTTCTATCTATACATGTAAATTGTTATGATTTAATATTATAAAACAAATATATGAAGTTTGGACGGTAAAAAGGACTGAGTACAAACAGTGATAGGGAGGTTGCCAGAAAAAGAAACATTTGACGAAGGGGAGATTTTGAAGTAATTTGATAAGAAAACAGATTAAAATTAATAGGACATGTATTAAAAGTATTAATATAATAAAAGTTAAATAAAATATTTATATAAAAGAAAATAGATAATATAAAAAATAGTTGTATGAAGAAATGTAATGTTGGAGATAATGACCGGTCATCTGGTGGAAGTATAAGAGGTTTGGGAAAAAGAATAGTGAATTGGGGAAAAGAACAAATTGGATAAGATTAGTGTAATTTTAGAAAAGTTTAGATAGGTTTAGTTAGTTGATTTTTATTTTGGATAATTTTAAATATACAAAAATTTAGACATTTATGTAGAATCCACAATAATAATATTTATTGGCATTGTTTTGGGGAAAGCATAACAAAATGGCACCCAACGTGCGGCACTAATAATCTAACATAAGGCACTAACATTCCGAAGTGTGGCCCAAATAATCTAAAGTGGGGCACTAATATTCCAACGTGCGGCACAATTATTTAATTTGGGATATAAAGTTATATTTAAATTATTTCAAAAAAAAGAGATACATAAAAAATGCATTAAAATAAGTTAGCTATTTTTATTTTTTATTTTTTATTTTTACTTTTTGTCTTTCTTAAAGCTGGAATTCTCGTAAAGCAGTAACAATAAGCACAGTAAAATTATTGTTTTATACACACTAGGCTAAAAGTAAATAACAAAAATATGTGTGAGACTGTTCAAATAACATGGAAAAAAGCATTTTGACGTAGTCATTGTTAAATCGTAATGACTAAAATATTTTACCCTAACCCAATAACTGTTTTTTGTTTTTTAATCGAGTGTTGGTGCTGTTAATTTGTGCACAGGTTTCCCCTAACAACCCGGTCAAAAATTGATAAGTGGTTAACATGAAGTTGAATAATTGGTGGCGGTTTAAAAAAAACGTACATTTGTTTTAATACCGAAACAATAATTTCGTTATACTTTGAATTTTTCATACCGTAAATATACGTGTGGTTTTGAAAATGTTTTTTCACGTTCTATTTGAAATTTATTTATAAATCATCAGTGATTCATCGAGGCAAGAAAAATGTGCGTTTTTAATTCGAGTGGTTGTACAAACTGGTGTGGTAGGTTTTTAAATAAAATTTTCATGCGATGAGTTTTAATTAGTGATAAACTGAAAATATAATTTAATTGCAAATTTAAACGAGCCGAATGTGCAAATGTTGTTTTAAAATAATAAATAATAAAAAATTAGTAGCAGGAAACGAACAGCGGAAAAGGGTTAAGAAGGGTGTTGTTCATTTTTGAGGGGGTTAATAATGTATCTCGAATTGTACATCTTTACATCAAAACAACTAGTGTAGATTAGAAAACTTGGTAGGTAATAAAAAAACCTACAAGTTTAATGTGGCGCCACGATCTTTAAGTTAATATTATTTAACCGCTGAAACCGTAGAGAACGCTAAAACATTGACAAATAAAAATATATCATATTTCTCTATGGTACAGACGTTTAAGCTTTGTGACAAATGTCAGGTTGAAATAATAATTCATATCCAAATTATGGTGTGAATTTTTCTTACCGAATACCACGCAAGGTTAAATTTTCTTTCTTGGAAAAAAAAATATTTTAGGAATATTTTCAAAATATTCGTGCTCTCAAAAATATTTCCCGACATAATTTAAGCTCTTGTGATATAAGTGGAAATAATTTTTTCCGAGAAAATAATTTTTTTTAAATTAATAATTGCTACCCTTCAAAAAATTGACTTAGAGGGTTCATAAAGGTATTATTTTTTTCATTTTTTTATGTACTTTTATATAAAATTATAAAAATATTTACCTACTATTAAAACATGGGATCAAAATTGCAAATCACTAAAATTAATTGTTTAAATCCGATAACACCTTTAAATTCTTCGGAAAAAAGACAAAACAAAGATACTCAATTATTTTACTCTAAAGCATTTTTTGGCATTTTCTCGGAAAATTATTAATATATCTATTCGTAAAAAAATTGAGTATTTTTTATTAAAATTGGTGTATTTCATCGAAAATAAAAAATAAAAAACGAAGGAACTAAAATAAAAAAGAATTTTTTCAATTTCCTTGGAAATTTTGAGGTTATGTCAGAAACTGCTCATCATTATGGTATAGTATAAAAGCACCACACAGAAATCGTTAAGTTACATGGGTCCAAAGTTATTCAATACCCTTCCAGATGATAATTATTAGGTCTATAGGTAGTTTTCAAGATAGAGTTAAAAAGAATTTTCCATGCACACAGAACACATATTATTAATTTTAATTTTAATAATTTTTTAAACTAAATCTAAAGTATTTTACAAAAATTATCCATTGTTACATTAAGTCTTTGTTGCATTTGGGTCTATTCTATCTTGGTGTATTTATTTATAATTTTTACATAATTTTTTATCCGAATCAAGTGTTTTACACTTAAAGGTGTAGGAACTTTATCTATGGATAGTTTTATATATGTAATTGTTAAAATGTTATATTATTTAAAGCATTCTTATAGCTGTAGATTTTTTTATTACCTACTTTGGACACTTTGTTTTGGTATTAAGTTTTGCCGCAAATTAAAAATAAAAATTTTCACCTCCTTTTCACCTTCACAAAAATTAACAACGCTTTACCGGCAGCGTCACGAATTTATTCCTTATTTCTTACCCTTTTCTCATAGTTCGTTTCCTGCTATTCATTTTTTGGTCAAAGGTACAATTAGCCTGCACTAGAAAGTACAAATTTACTTGTACATTTTTATGGTAGAACCAAGACACTGAGAATTCATGTAATGTTAATTTAAGACAGACCATATTTTTTTATAAATTATAACAAGTACAATATATAATATGTCATTGAAAAATCTGTAGTTTAAGTATTTTCACAGATTAGATTCATAATGATAAGAAAGCTTGACAGAGAACAGTGAAAAGCAAGAGAAATGGGTGGACATACCCATTTAAATACCCATTAACCTATCAACTTCATGCGGCTGCTTCGCGAAATAATTTATGAGGGTTGTCAATATAATAATAATAATAATAATTTTATTTGCATTTAATTATTACATTCAGTTTAACAAAAAATAGATTTTTTTATAAAATGCAAAAGGACCTGGAAGGCAATTTAGAATTGTTCAAAGTCCAGGCCCTGAATAGTTATTTTTAACAAGTCAACATCAAACAAAATAATACGAAATCACAAATTACAACAAAAATTACACAATTTAGAAAAAAGTTTACATTGATATTAGTCGAATTTATTCTGCATTTTTTCTGGTATTAAACAGGTACTCCTTTACTTGTTTTTTAAACTCTGCGGGAAGGCCATTGTACAAGCTGTAAACGTTATACAAAAAACTCCATGTAAATTTTGAAGAGGAGTACATTGGAGAAGTAATCATACCTTTGAATTTAAGATTAATGGCATGTACATCTGTTAGATTTTTAATCTTATGTACTAATTATGGCGGTGTTTTAGTAGTAATGACTTTGTGGAAGACAGTAAGTGCATGGAGTTTCCTTCTTTTATTCATATCCAGCCATTTGGCATCCTTTAATATAATGAGACATCGGAGAGAACTTCTTAATGCCATAAACAAGCCTAAGACATGATTTTGTCTGCGTTTGTCACTTTCATCTAGACAGGGTCCATCTACCACATCACCAAAATTAAAATGACTTAACACTAGGCATCAGAGAGATGAAGTTTTTGTTTAACTGTCAGTAAATGACGATGCGGATAAAGTAATTTTAGAGACATGTAAGCTTTTTTGAGATTATTATTTATATGTTGCTTGAATCTAAGATCAGTATCCACAATAAGTGCCAAATATCTGGCATTATCTGATATTGCAAGTTGATCGCCTGAGATATTTAGTCTTAGATTTTGTTTAACTATTGCCTTATCTTTGCCAAAGAAGAGTATCATTGATTTGTTGGGTTAATTTTTAAATTTTGTTTTTCTGAAAATGTCATTGGTTTATTTAGGTCTTCTTGTATTTGAAATTTAGCCAGTTGCCAGTCTTTAGCGTAAAATGAAAAATATATCTGATTATCATCTGCATATTGATGACTTTTGCAGTTACTGAGACAGGTCGTTAGATGACAAGTATAAATAGAGAATATTAATGGAGCTAAGATGGCGCCTTGGGGAATACCACTATTGATTTTGACACTTTCTGAAATACCTTTACATGTTTCAACGAACTGATAACGTTCTTCCAAATAACTACGCATCAAGGCAGTTGACTCTGCTGAAAAACCTATAAAGTTAAGGATTGCATAGAAAAGTTGGTGGCTAACAGGATCAAATGCCTTGGAGTAGTCAAGAAGGACGAGCACCGTGGTTTTTCCGATATCGCTCTGTTGAAATATGTCATCAGTTACGTTTGCTAATGCGGTGGTGCAACTATTTACTTCAATTTACGATCATATGTCAAATATTTTATAATACCTATGCACTATTTATAATCGTAATAGTAAAACATATACATTATTCGGCAATTACTTGTTTTTAATCAATTTTATTAACATTAAGAGAAATGTACAATTAAAAACATCATAATGTATAAAAGTCTAAGACTCTAAGAGCCCCAATAGATCTTAAACTTTCGTAGCGTTCAGATCGAAATTTTTGCAGTGGCGTACTATCTCTGCCGGATAAGCTGAAGGTTATCTGTATCCTTTTCAGCAATAGTTCCACCTTTCTCTTTGGTCTGCGCATTTCAATCGCCAAGCTAAGATGGTCATAAAAATGCACCACCACACGTCCCCTGTTTAAAAAATAAAACAAGTTTCATAATTGTGGCTATACTATACTTTATAGAATTTCTATAAAATGTGAAAAATGGCTATTAGAGGCCAAGAGTTGATTATTCAACCAATGTTTGGTGCATAAGGGCAAGTAAGTAGATAGTTGGGCAATACATTTTGCAATACAGAAATAACACTCTAACTGAAGTTTTGGTTTTGCAATGTTGCCAGGAGCTCATTGTGATTTTGTAACTGAAAGTTAAAAAAAAGTATGTTCCGGGTATTGTATTTTTTATTTATAATCTATATGTGGTAAAAACTTTATTGACATCGATCATTACCCCGAAAACCGATACCCTTCTTCAATACATCGTGCTGGTAGCCTTAAAATTGATAAAAATAATGAACTTTCAGTGCAGCCAGTAGTAAATATGCATGCATAGTGTGTAGGATGATTTCCATTACACACTTGATTTTTGTTTTCCTAATTTTGTAGTGTATCCATTTATTTGTTTTTGTTAATACCAATTTAGAATAATTGATACATTTATTACCGTTATTCACTAACTGTGAAATTAACTTCCGTTTCGTTTTTATAGTTCCCGCAAATTAATTTAGGAATTTAGTTTATGCTTTCCCGAAAAATCGTTTTATTTTATGTACCGTAAAATAGGGTGACATTGAGTTCGGAGAGATGAAAACTAACAGGCCGTTTATATACAAATATAATTTCGGAGTACAAATTTGCAATTTTTAGACCATGAAGATATATTTTTTGCAGTTTACAGATCAAAGTTAATGTTGCTTTTTAGTTAAAGTAAGTGTGTTAAATAGTCAACGTTAACTTCTTTGAGGGGATCAAGAAAGAGTTGGGGAAAATGAATAGTTGGGTTGATAGACTTAGGGTCTCAAGAAATAAGGATGTGATTATAAAGAAGGGGGTTGAGGTAAAAGGAATGCTGGGAGAGGTGGATAGGGTTACAGGGACAAGGGCGGTTGTGGCGGGGAAAGCATTAAAAACTATTAATGTTATAGGGATAGATCCTTGGATGGATGATGAAGAAGTGAAGGAAGGAATAGAAAAATTGGTAGGAAGGAAATCTAAGGTGATGAAGGTGGTAAGAGAGAGAGGAACGGGATGAAGATGGCAGTAGTAAGGGCAGAATGGGAGAAAATAATTGGGGGAACTAGGAATATTGTGCTAGAGGAAGATTGGGAGAAGGAAATTATTAAAAAACTATTTGCAGTGGGAGAAGGAGTGGGGGATAATATAATTCGGGAAGAGCAGGTTTTCAGGAAAGAGAAGAGATAAAAAGAGGGGGATAAATCCGGTAGAGAGGAAATAGCGAAGGAATGACGTGGTATCAAGGAAAGAAAGGCTCCAGGAATAGATGGTTTGACAGGGGAGTTAGTAAAAAGACTGGTGGATGATAATGTGGAGTATTTCTTAGAACTTTTCAACAAGGTTGATCGGGGATTTAGGGAAAACCAGCATGGATTTGTGAAGGGGAAGTCTTGTATTTCCGCACTGGGCAAAGTGATGAGCTTAGTGTAAAATGCTAGGGAGGGTAGTTAGAGAAAAAAAAACTGGCCCTACTTGTATTCTTCGACGTTGGGAATGCGTTCAATGGGGTCAGTAAAATGGCAGTGTTGAGAGCCTTGGCTAGACTTGGAGTGGGGGAGGGTATAACAAAACAGTAGAGGATTATCTGACGGGGCGGGTTTTGGTTGACTCGCGAGGGCGGATGTACAGAACGGAGATGGGAGTGCCTCATTGGGACCGACGCTCTGGAAATGCGTGTTTGAAGAGGTTTGTGGGATAATATGTGAAGATAGATGCGAGATTACGGTTTACGCGGATGACGTGTGCCTGGTATGTACGACAAATGGAGACACAGAAATAGAAAGGCAGAGAAAATGTGTAGAAAGATTGTGGAAAAGATAGAGGAATGCGGATTGGAGGTGGCTTAAGAGAAGACGGTGGGATTACTGGTGAAGGGACGCAGCAAGACGAGGAAGTTGGAGGTGATGGTGAAGGAGGAATCGGTGAAATACCTAGGTGTGTGGTTGGATAGCCAGCTAGCGTTTAAAAACCACATGTCGAAGGCGGCAGAGAAGGCGAAAATTCGGGCGGCATGGCTGGGGAGATTGATATGTAACGTGAAAGGATCGGGAGAATGGAAGAGAAGAGTTATTGGTAGAAAGATTAAGCAGAGTATCCTTTACGGAGCGGAAGTGTTGGGTTAAAGAGCGGGAGTACATGCTAGGATTAAACCACTACTGAGGGTTGAGAGAAGAATGTTGCTTAGTGTGGTGCAAGGGTACAGGACAGTGGGAGGGTTAGCAGCAGCGGTGCTGGCAAGATCCTACCCATTGGATGTGATGGCTAGAGCCAGGAGACTACAGTGGAAGGGCACGATGAAATAGGGAAAAGAGAGACTGGAGTGTGTGAAAGGTGCGAAGTGGAGGATGATGTAGGACACGTGTTTAGATGCTGGAGGAATGAAGAAGTGCTGAAGAACTTGGAGGAAAGACTCGGAGTGGCTGTGTATTGGGAAAATATGGTGGAGATAATGTTGAGTGGGAAAATATGGTGGAGATAATGTTGAGAGGTGAGAAGGAATGGATGGAGGTGACATTGTTTCTCCGGAGGTGCGATATGACAAATTCTTTTTTCTACGAGCGTGCGCAAAATAGGTACTTTGCGCACGCGCTTGAGAGCGCAAAATTTAATTTAAAGACGTTATTTTGCGCACTAGTGCTTACAAGGTTTAATTTTGATTCACAGAGTACCTACCAATAACAATATTTATACACCAGTAAAAACGTTTCTATGACAATGACATTTGCCGTCAGTGTTAAATCAATTAATTTGTCAATATTTCCATTATTTTAACTACAACTAATAAGTAAGTTCAAGCCCAGATTTTTTTAAAAACATTGAATCAGAAGACAATGAGAAAATATCGGTTCATATTTTAGACAAAGCCGATATAGAAAAACCAGGAAAAAACTATATCATGCTTATCTTTACAATAACTCAATATATTTGTGTTACAATTACCCCTTATCTATGTATAAAGTGAAAACTCAATCAAAGTAAACAGTTTAATAGTGGTGAACCAAGATTTTTTTGTTCATTAACTACTTTATATTGTTGATCTTCTAGATGTCTTTTTATTTCAAGTTCTTCGAGGAATGTCATTGATGTGTATGAGTAAGTGTGGATTTTGTTTTTATATTTAATTATTAATATATTATATAACTTATCTTGAAGGGATTATTTTCCCTGATTGTGTTTTATACATCAATTCTTTATTTTTTTTATTGTGAATTATTTTTCGAATGTTTGTTTCCTCAGTTGACTGTTTGATTCAACAGTCACTAAAATATCATGGTTGTTATTTTCGTGAAATAGTGCAATATTCCCAGAAGAAGACAAGAAAGAAGAAAAAAAGAAGAAAAAGAAGAAGTTTTAGGAATGTTTTGTTATTTTTACGCTTACATATAACTGTTTATTAATTATAGCCTGATGATGGCCTCCATGTTAAGCAAAAATTAGTCACTGATTGCCCATCTTAATTTAATAAAATTCTATGACATTGACTGTAACTAAATTAGTCCCAAAAAGGCAGGAAGCCAATTTGTAACTAAAAAACTCTCCAAAAGAGATCCCGGCTAAGAGACCCTCTACAGGGGGTTGTTCGACTCCAAGCTAATGCTCACTATAGGAAGGATTGGGATGTATAAGTACCTAATGAGGGCGCCACTATCTTTTGAACGCTATCGATTAAGCAAACAAACTACACAAAAACTAAGGTGAGAAAGATAGAAACACCTTGTAATTACTTAAATTAAACAAATAAAGAAGCTACTTGAAATAAAGACCGACTACGCTACACCCTTAAGACTTATAGTCTAAGGTATATAAATGAAACGGTTTTTAAAACTATTGTTTATTTATTGAAACTGTAAGTACTTGCTGATAATGAACTGGAGTTGTAAAAAGTGGACTTAACTTTAGGTTTCTGTGCTGTCTAGAAGGGCGGCTTCAGCTTCTTCGTGGAGAGATGAAAGTTTCTTTAATGGTTCTGGCTGCTCGGGATGTAATAGTATTCTTAGCTCGGAAGTGGTTCGAAGGACTGTCTACACATAAGCGGTAACTGGGCTCTAAATTTAGAGGTATCATGGCGGTAACTTGACTCCAACTTAGAGATAATTTGACTCCAGCTTAGAGGGTTGTATCTTTCAACAACCAGAAAGGAAGTTCACAAGACGAAATACTGGAACGTTTTTCTTTCGACTCTTCAGTCGGCCTGTTGGATCAGAAAAGGGGATAGAATTGTCTTGCTGGCCTTTTATAGGCTAGCTCAATGCGTGTTCGTGTCATTTGTCAGAAGAAATGCGTTCGTTATTTAATTGCAAGCGAGGGTCGCGTTCTTTGATTGGTCTCGTTCAAACAGATAAATAGTTAGCGTCTATAAGGGGTGTCTCGAGTACAGTAGCATTAATAGTGAATCAGGGTCGGTTTAAACGGTAATAATAGCGGTATCGTTTACGGTCGGTAATAGTGAAAGGTGACATGACGATAGACATGTTACAGACTTTGGATTTTTCTTTTGGTTTTTAATGATAACTTTAATATAATTTTTTTGTTGTCAAGTTGTCAAGGGCGAATAGAAAATAGCAAAACTTAAAAATTATATAAATGTTTATGTTTTTATATGTATCGAAATTCCTAGAACATATACACCTAGCTTTATTGTTGCAGTAAGGATGTTTATGTTCCGTTTGTATATTCGTTAACTGTAGTAGTCCTGTGGGAATTAGTACAAATTGTTTGAATCGCTCATGCTTGTAACGGTTTACCGCAAAATTATATTGGGGACAAATACCTACAATTTTATCATTCATCGTTGAAGAATTAAAAGCAAGTAACTATTTTGCATATAATAACGTTTAATCAATTTAATTGATTCAACATCAAAAGTAATATTCTTACGGCAGCCAATTACCACACAATATTTCACCGGAGGTAATAATAGCATTTTATATTTTCTATACTCGATCGTAAAAACGACTATTTATAGGACAATTGTGTGTGTTCCGTACATCATAAAATATAAATAAGGCTATCGAGAAAATTACGGTTTGTCGAACGAGATTTCAATTTATGTTTGCTGATAAATCGTATTTCTTTCACACTTGTGTATATAATTTCGCGGTAAATATTTATAAGGTTTACCGAAAATAAATATTAACCTTTAAACGGTTTTGTCATATTACGTATATATTATAAATATAAATATATTTTATTTTTATGAATTTGGATTTATTTGATTAAGTTACAATTAAAATTAATTGATCTTATCTCAACCGGCCTTGGATCGAAAAGTTTCTGTTAGATGAATATGTTAAGTAAATTAAGAAACATCGATAATTTAACAATGAATTTTTTATGACAAAAGATAAATTTAAAACAAAAATTTAATTATTTAGCTTGTATCAGGGTTGCTTTTTATATTTCGGGACAACCCTGGTGTTGCAATCTGGCAACTGACAGCTCTATCGTAAAGTTGGACATTTTTTAGGTTATGCGTACTCAGAACGTTTTGACATACGAGCGCTATTTGTGTCGTTTAAAGTAACTTAAAAAAATCATCTCGGTCCAAAAATGGAGTTAAATCATGAACATTTTCGTGAGATTATTTTTTACAACTTTCGAAGTGGATTAACTCAGCAACAGTGCATGGATGAACTTAATTAAATTTTTGCCGATGAAGCTTCATCAAGGACCAGTGTTTATGGATGGTATGGTGAATTCAATCGTAGCCATAGTTTACTCCAAGACGGACTATTGATGCTATGCGCGATATGATATTGCAAGATCGTCATGTAACCAATCGTGAGATTAAGACAACCTTAGGCATTCAATATTGCATAAATATTTCACAGCCAAAAAAATTTGTTCGCGTTGGATCCCACACAATATGTCAATCGCCCAAAAGGCTCGGGTGGATTGGTCGAAGGAAATGCTCAAAAAATACGATCGCGGTGCTTCGTAACACATCTATGACACCGTGACAGGTGATGAATCGTGGATTTACGCGTATGAGTCCGAAAGTAAACAGCAGTCGACTGTATGGGTGTTTCAAGAGAAGCCCAATCCAACAAAAGTTGTGCGCGCACAAGGCACTTCCAAGCGAATGGTCGCCTGTTTTTTCGGAGTAAGTGGACATGTTGCAACCGTATCACTAGAACAACGCAGAACAGTCAATTCTGAGTGGTACAGAACCATTTGTTTGCCAGTTGTCTTCCAAGAAATCAGGAAAACCAACCGCCGAAGACGGATCACTCTTCACCCCGACAATGCGAGCTCCCACATATCGGCTCAAATAACTGCATTTTTGAGCACCCAAAACATCGATTTAATGAGTCATCCGTCGTGTAGTCCCGACTTGACATCGAATGACTTTTTTTTATTCCCGTACGTAAAAAACAAGGTTAGGTTAGGTTAGGTTCAATGTGAGTGGGGCGCTCATCCACCCCTCCACTGCGACCACCGTTGGGTCTATTGTGGCTCACCCCTAGGGTTATGAATCGCCATACAAGCCAATCCTCCTTGCGAAGTCAATGGTTGTCTTCGGCGAGACCTGTTTAAAGTCGTTAGGCGCCAATTTTGGGAAACCAAAAATGCGGTGCCTAGTATTTTCCAGGGCGGAGCAAGAACATAATATGTGTTCTGCAGTCTCGTCTTCCACACTGCAGAAGCGGCAGTCTGAAGTTTGACTCAGACCTATTTTCTTCAGGTGGTATCTTAGACGACAGTGTCCCGTAAGCAGTCCTATAAGAATGCGTAGGTCTTTCCTATCCCACTCTAGAATCTGCTTAGTTATATTTTTCGAGAGTTTGGAGATGAAAGCCTTCGAATGGATTAGTCCTGGGATTTCATTCCAGTACATGAGGATTTTCCTCTCTATCGAGCCGAAGATAATATCTTTGGCAGTACTTTTGGTAATGCCAAAGAATGGTTCAAGTCCTATAAATCTAGACTCTGCTCCTTTTTTGGCAAGAGTGTCGGCTTTTTCATTACCCACCACTCCGCTATGTCCTGGTGCCCAGAGCAAAGTTACCCTGTTGTTGGAACCAAGACGTTCTAAGGCTTTAATACAGTTCCATACCAACTTTGAATTAAGCCGGTTGGAGCTCAGTGCCTTAAGAGCTGCCTGGCTATCTGATACAATATGTATGTTTTTGTTTACAAGAGGGTGATTTATCAGCTCTCTTGTACACAATTCAATGGCCAAACTACTTCAAACGCATGCAAAAGTGTATGGAACATGGGGAATATTTTGAAAAATAATAATAGTATATTGTGCAACAAGGTGGAAAAGTTACACTTTTCTCACGAGTGAGAAAGTCGTGGTACGAGCCTGAAAGGCGAGTGCCACAAACACACGAGTAAGAAAAGTGTCTTTTTCACCGTGTTGCACACCAGGTAAATTTTTTCCCACAGTTGATAGCAATACGTCACTTTGATATATAGAAAATAGTAGACTTCGATTATGGTTGACTTTTGACGCTTGTTATATGTTCATGTTCGCTTATAAGCATGGTTATGTCTTAGATCCAATTGATTATCCAATTCAGTTTTAAATCACAATTTAGTTCAGTGTTTTTCTGTGTTATTTATAGTTTTTAACTTAATTTTAAATGGTGAGTACACTACTGTTTTTAGCACACTTGGAAAATTTTGCACTGTCACAACTTTTTACTTTGTTATAACGTTACTGTATTTTTACTGAATAACTGTAATCTCTAATTATCAATGTCTTAATTTTATCTCCTTTTAATGATCGATTAGAACTCAAAGAATGATTAGGACTGACTCCTAAACTATCTTAAAGTTACTTGAAAGCTATTTAGTAGGTAGGAGCCAATTTGTATAATATAATGGTTTCACATCAGAATTAATCTTTACTACATCCGGCGTTCCACAGGGATCAAATTTAGGTCCATTATTGTTCCTATTATATACCAACGATTTATTTTTAGTTATCAATAATTATGTTTTGGAGATGATCTTAAAATAAAGTGTGAAATTAAAATAATTGCTAACTGTATAGATTTACAGAACGATCTAAATTATATAGATTCATGGTGTATAAAAAACAACCTTTTTTTAATGTCAATAAATGTAAAGTAGTAAGATATTCTAGAAAGCTAAATAAGATTGATTTTAATTATGTAATTCAGGGGTCTGAAATGGAAAAATGTAATAGCATTAAAGATTTAAGAGTTATATTTGATTCATATTGAGCAGATGCCATGAGCCGATGCCATGAAAATGTACGGTTTTATCATTAGCAACTGAAGAAATTTTAGCGATATAAAACCGATTAAAATGCTGTATCTATCGTTAGTGCGAACAAAACTTAAACACTGTAGCTTAATTTGTTTAATAAAATTGTTCTCACTCTTTATTTTCAACATACTTGTGTATACTAACTAAAATATTTATTTTAAATCTTTAGCCTAGAAATGGGAAACTGTTGGGTAATAAAGCCATTACTTATTTATTTATTTATTTATTTATTTATTTATTTATTTATTTATTTATTTATTTATTTATTTATTTATTTATTTATTTATTTATTTATTTATTTATTTATTTATTTATTTATTTATTTATTTATTTATTTATTTATTTATTTATTTATTTATTTATTTATTTATTTATTTATTTATTTATTTATTTATATATGATTAGAACTGATTGAACAATCTTTAACCAAAGTACTTTTAAAGTTTTCACCTGTTTCCAGAAACATCTCGTCAGCTGTCACTGATTAGAAAAATAACGTTATTTATTCCGTAGATACATTTCAGATCGCAATATTTGATAAATCTTGTGTGAAGTTCATGCATGTAGCAAAACTTCAAATTTACTATTAAAGCATGGCACGTTGGAAAGCCAAAGTCCCGCAAATGATTTTTTTTTTAAAGTTGCTAAAGAAAAAGCGTTTTAAACTTTTATCTTATTAAATATATAAACTCGTAAGTCATTCATAGAGAGTTAGTTATGTGCGAAGCATCTTTAAATAATGGCATTTATGTGCCTTTGTTTTAACATTGAGTTTTAAACAGTGCCAGTAGTACAGTCGAGAAATTATTACCAAAAAAATTTTAAATTTGGGTTGGTTATAGTTTGTTTGACGTAATGAAAGCTGGGTGAGTTAATTAGAGCAATCAGAAGAAATCAGACCCAATATTAAAATATATATTATTTTTATTACTTTTTTTCTTAAAAGTTGATATACAACGGAAAAAAAACACTATTAATTTTCTATTCCCATAATACAGAACTAAAATAGTATGCGATTGCTTGACTAAAACAAAAAGTCTAAAACAAACAAGTTTTCTAAGATCCACAATCTTCGCTAAAGTTGTTTGTACCGAAAAGGCATCTTGTGGTATATTAAACAATCAGTATAGAACGTCAAAATTTAAGTATGAAACAATTTTCTTTATAACATTACTCTGCTACTCTTAATGCAAATATATCTCAGAATGGATGCCCTGTATCTAAATGTTTTAAGTAATCAGTGCCCTCAATAAAAATCTATGATCTTCGATATTTTGTTCCATATATTTATTTTATTTTAGGAATTACCTTACTAAAACAAATGTGATCGTGTCAGCTAGCTTTTCATATATTATTTTATGGGAGGCAAGTTCATCACATGATTTATTTCGACAAAAATGCCGAATATTAAAATAAATAAAGTAACTGCAAAAGAAAATAAAAATAAAGGAGTAAAGCCGAATGTAAATATAATATCTTGGTAATCTAAATGTCAGCAGCACACTTTTGAAAAATAACTTGTTTATCACTATAAATAATAAAAATTGTTATGTTACTACCATAGACTATTAGAAAAGAAGGAACTATTATTTTTTTTACTTGCTCAAACATTACGCATTTCTGGTCGAATTTGTCATTTTGATATGGCCGACTGGAATTTGTTGCCCTGTAATGTTGCCTGCTCTTCATTTAAAGTAAGAGATTTTTGATTGCTATTGAATCATCTATAGTATTTGTTTATTACATTTGCAAAAATATTGTGACCATAACATAACCTTATTAACATTTTATGAATTATAACCACCTAAACTATACAACTCAATTTATGGAATGTTTAACCATTGAGCTATTTCATTCAGGTAAATCATAGCAATGAGTTGCTCAATAAGCGACAACGCCGCACAGTTGCTCTTAATGATACCACGCTCAGAAGCGGTTATGCTATAAAATTTAATAGTCTTTTTAATTATTTCAAGCATTGTTGCCGAAGCAATTGTAACGAAATTTTGAAGTTATATTGGTGTTTTTTGGCGAAATTAATTAATTAAGCCTTTTGAAAGGTAAAATAATAACAACCAACTAAAAAATACTTAAACTTCATGGTTTCTCGACTTACCACATGAAATCAATACATTTTAGTAATTATTCTGTGTGTTCAGTGTATTTGTTTTCCAACTGAGAGTAAGAGAAGAAAAAAATGGGTATCTTTTCTAGGCTGGGAAGAAGATAATTGTGACATAAAACATATTTATCATTTTAATGCAAGTGATATTGTAACTGATAGGAATGGTTTAAAATATTTAAAAAAAAACTATTTAATACTATTATCCTAAACGCACCTTGTATACTTGTAGTTTTCTAATTGTTTCTGAGTGATAAGAACAAAGTTTGTACAACCTTGAAACCGAAATACGTCGATTATTTAGCTCGTCCTATATTCGTAATTAAAATAATACCAATGGATTTTTTCATTTCTAGCAAAATTACCTTTTTGGTAAAAATTGAATTTTATGTCTAACCTTAATAAAGTTATATTTAAAACTACTTCAACTTTTATGAAACACCCTTTATATCCCTCAAATTTAATCCAATCGAAAGATTAAGGAGTCACCAAACCATGAGTATAATATTTAATTTTTTTGCTTTTATCTAACTTATTAACCTAACCTATTAACAAATAATTTAAAAAGTAAAATTAAAAATGCATTATATTTTATTTGTACAATTAATATTAACGATTATTATTTAAGTGAAAAACTATTCATAAATATACTCCCATAAAAATAACTAAATATTACCCGACATAGATATTCCCATTTTTAACAAAAACCACGGGATTGATTACAAGCGTAAGCATAACTCCTATATAATGATACAGCGTTGCCAGCACGAGGACAAAACAAAGAGAATCGATTGGTATTCTTTGTCATTGTCATTGCGACAAAACAGAGTTTTATGAATAGAACGTTGCGTGTCCTTTGATAATAGGTCTATGGTTACTACTTAGTCTTTATGAATATATCATCATATACTCATAAAACGATTAAGTAATGAGCACCACTTAAAAACTGTATAAACCCTTTTTTTTACGAGTACCAAACATTAATCTTAAATTTGATCAAAAACCTTTTTAGAATTTATAGGCATAAATTGCCTCAAAATATTTATGCTAGAATAAGGCTAATCATATTTTTTTTTAAATCGACAATTAGATTAGATTGGTATAGACTTTCTTGCCATAGGCCTTTTTTCATGTGTACCCTCCTCAGATCTATTGTGAGAGACCTTTTTAATCTGTAGGATTGTAATAATCCAAAAGTAACCCCCTCTTCCCCGCCCCGGGTTGATATGAGGGAAAAGATACAATAATCCAAACAATAATTTAAATAACATATCGGAGCTCCCCGGTATCATTAAGTCAAAAGAAACTAAGTAACCTTTGCGTAATAGCAGCTTGTCAGCGAAAAGTTATTTCTCAAGAATGTGTTTGTAAAACAAAGTATAATACGAAACCAAATAATTTAAATAATTTAAACAAATTGCGGTGCTGAAATACAAAAAAAGTCACGTAGGAGAGCAACGATGTGTGAGCCAAATTTTTGCTTGCTCAGCTCCGGGCGACGTACCGAAGCAGTGCCGGTAGCAGGGCAGCTAGCCAATAGAAAAAAGACAAGCGAACAGAATGAGGGAGAAAGGGTAGTTCATGAGGTACTAGGGGGAAAAAAGACTTTTGCTGGAGACCAAAAAAGGAAGAATCAATGAATTCGATTTGGACGTCTCCAGAGGCTAGATGCCTATCGAATCCTCCGTGTTGAGAACATGGGGGGAATTCGATTTGGAGCGTTCCATAGGCTAGATGCCAATCGAATCAAACGCGTTTAGGGCAAAGTTAAGTGTTTTTTTTTTGGAAAGTGAGCTAAGTGCTAATTTTCAATAAAATAATTAAAGTATAATAATTTAAATAATCGATCATCGGGCCGCGGAAACGAAGTACTCTTTTGTAATAATAATAATCAGTGAAATTTTATCCAAGTGATAAATCACAATATTAATTTTACCGGGGCGATTAATAAACATAGTGAGTGTGTGAGTGAACCTAAACTCGCTACAGGGAAAATTGGTGAGTCAATTTAGATTATACTAACCCTTAATAACCAAGAAATTTTATAGGAGTTTGGATTTGTCCGTTAAGCGAATTTGTATCGTCTCAATTGTTCAGACGGATATTGTATCTTTTATCCTCAACCGGATATATAGAGTTTACCGGGTCTCCACCGTCGGGACGTAGATAATATTCTCCGACAGAGAACTGAGTCCTCCGGGAAAGTTATACGTAACGTAACGATTAAGAATTAAACTGTAACCAAATTCATATCACGCAAGGGTCCATCAGACCATATTTCAATTCATGTTGTTGATTAGTTTTAAATTTTGTTAATGTTAATTTAAAGAAAGTTTTTTTTGTTTTTTTCTTTTTTTCTTTGGGAGATGCACATAGCTTTCCGTAAGAGTTTCATCTACATTTAGACTTGTACCATAGGTGGTAAATGGCTTATGTATTTAGGTTGCACTGGATATGGTAGCATTTCCAATATCGGTGGATCATTTCAGTCTTGGTTCTGGTACTGCTCGCGTATTTCATTAGTCTCCTGCATGTACCAGTCATCGCCTTTCTTTCCAACCAGATCTGAAGATAGAGTTCTCTGTACATTGACCTACTAAGATCTATTTCTCATACCTTAATCTAATCTAATGCTTTTAGGGAAGCTAAGCAGCTTTTTATCGAAAAAATTTCAAATCTCTTATACTATAGATATCTGTCCTTCATAATGTCTCTATAGAGGCATGTATCTTCGCTCTTCGCATTAGAAATAATTGTTAGGCATTTGGATAAAAGAAAATTCGGTCCGTCCACTATATGTACGTAAATACTAAGATTGGCGGCCCCATATTTTGTAAAAAATATTAACTTATAACTTAAAACATTGTTAAGAACCAATAAAAATAACAACTTTTAGTTTCTTTTAGATATGCACTTTTTGTTCAAATGGATATTGGTTAATTTTTTTTTTAAATAAAATTCCTTTTAACTTTATAAAACCGGATAGTGTTAACTTATTTGAACTCAAGAAATCCAAGTGAAATAGAGTTAGCTGGCACCCGGTTCATTGAGGACGGTATATGAGAAAAAGGATAAATAGGTACGCGTGACTCTATTACCTTCCCATTATATCACCATCCACTAGACATGTAATCTTAAACGGTAACCACCACCACACCGTTTCCTTCGCTTTCATTGCTCTATACTGTATGAATTCCATAGGCGGAACAATATTATATTACGATATTTCTTAGAAAACATTTATTTATAGCAAAGCAATACAAAAGTGTCAATGAGAAAATTGAATAAAACACTTGTAGAAAATAGGTCAGAAGGAATAGAGAAAAATGACAAACCTGAAATGAGAATAAAAGAAATAATAAATTAAGAATGTAGAAAAATAGAAGAATCAGAGAACTACACCACGACAATAAAAATGTACAATGTAGACAACCAACAAAGAGAAAGTCTAAACTGATAAGACGGAAGAAGAGCAATAATAAACTGCATCCACTATTAAAGAAATTTAAAAAAATTGAACTGTTAAGGAACTATAAAGCTATAAGCTTTGTTCGTAGAACGATCAGCAACGGTTTCCAACTGCAAATCGCATGCGCATTAAATATTTTCGAACGGCAAATAATCAATGCGGCATGCGATTTGCAGTTGCAAACCGTTGCTGATCGTTCTACGAACAAAGATATTATAAATCCAGAATAAACAACAGGAAAACAAATTTTTGGAGTGTATAAGTATGTTGACATAGGCAATTAATGAGGTAAATAATGAGATATTGGCACGCTCATTCAATGGGATAAATCTGTTGTTTGGATACAAGCTGTTATTACAAGTCTTAAAAAAATAAAATTTAAAGGGAAGAGGAAACTGAAAAGAGAATTTTACAAAGAATAGAGGGTAGTTGTGTAGTAGTGAGAGTATACTGAAGAAAAAACAGGTGCAAAGCAAGTATTATATATGTTTATTTTATAATATATTATAGTGATATAATTATTTGAGAGAATGTTTTTATATTTAATTTAGATTATAATGTTTATATCAATTATTTCACGTTGGGCTAACCAGATTTATAATGAATGTTTATTATATGTGTAATTATTATCGTTTCATACCAATATCAGTATAAATGTTAATTAGAAATATTATAATTATTTATCTCATTAATGAATTGTTAAAATAAATGATTTAAATGAAATATTCTTTATTAATATCGTTAAAACGTTTTATTTTTTATTTATCTCAATAGATGGCGCTGTATTATTTTTATTTTAAATAATTTTTATTTTATTTTATAATGGTTTAGAGTTTTATATACAAATAATATTATAAGTTTAGATATTATGATTTAGATTATAATGAGCATGAAACTTCTTTTCTCTAGAGTTAGGATTCAGCTGTCAATTCTAGTTGATTATAATTATTAATTTGTTTGATATAAATTTATTATATTTGTTAAATTTTTCCTACCTGTATACTTTTCTAGCAGTCTATATTATTGAACAAAATATAATAAAACAACTTGTACAATATCGTGAATTTATTATTATTCAAACTTTTAATCGACCCTTAAAGTATATCAAAAGAAATTACCTTTACGCAAATATACAAATTTGTTCACAATCGTGAATACATATAAATTGTCACTTCGATTAAGAGAAATACTATAAATAGTTTTTTTTTTGAATTTTGAATTTTTGAATTTGCCTCGCAAAATAAAGTTAGTACTCACATTGACATTGTTCACGTGACTCGATGCATTCCTAAGCGTAGAGATCGTTTTTACAAAATGGCGAATCCAGCCGACCGCTGCTACAATCGTCCCAGAATGATTCCACTTTATATCAATTTAACTGTGTTAGAATCTTTTACAAGTAAGTGATGGTTATAAAGTGTTGTTAAACTTGTATCAGATGTGAAAATTTACCATACTTTTAGGTATAACTGGAAATAACATCTTCATGACCAGTCAACCGGCAAAATTTACAATTATTCCATACAGAAGCACGTATTTCAGAGATGACCAGGAAACCAAGAGAGAGATTTCTGATTGTGCACCGATTATTTATATCTTTTTCAAAACAATTGAATCCCTAACGACTGTTGTTATGCAAGGTAATAATTTTGTTTTACAATACAAACATAACCTATACTAAAATAATATTAACAATATAATTTTTATAAATTAAGACATATTTTGAATAATATTTACTTAAATTATCATTCTTATTTATAAAAATCAATATTCACATGTATCCATAGTTGATATTTTGTGTATTTGTTTATTAATTTGCATAAATGTTTATGTTACAACTTTTTATTATTTTAGGGCTTTTAAATGTTATTCTGTGCTTATTTTATTGAAAACTTAATTAAGATCATTTAATAATCCTTTTAAATACTATTTTAGATACTCAAAATGTGAATTATTGAAAATACTTATTTCAAAATTAATCTGCACTTTGACATATAAATTTTGATAAATGTTTTTAAAATTTTTGATAATGTTGTAAATATTATTCTTATATACAATTTTTAATCAGAATACAGTATAAAATAAAAATGAAAACATTATAATACAACCTTTTGTTAATTAAAATAATACAATTTTAGATTTGACGTTTAGTCTTTACATGTACATTATTGTACTTTCTTTGGAGCACCACACAGATAAATTCCATGTCTTTTAATACCATAGGCACTCTGGGTTTTCAACACTGAAGTTGTCTTTTTGTGCATTCACTAGCAATTATGATTTTGGAGCACATTTGTACTAACAAGAGGCATAATTCAAAGTCCTATCTTTGACCGTATACTTTAGTACACAACACTCAAAAAAAGTAAGTAGTTTTTCCTTATGCTAATTTGAACAACCTAACTAAATTATACAATTGTTTGTTTTAAATTCACTATAAGTAATTTTATTATATTTTGTTGTTTTAGATTTGAGTTTAAGAGTTTAATGGAATATACTATGAAAATTTGTAATCACCTTTACATTATTGGAACGATTCATCAAAATCATAAAGAAAGAATGTCATATAGATTCCAACTCTAGATAATTATTTTTAAATTATAATATCTACACTAATTACTTGTCATAATGTTTAAAAGATTAGTAAATCAATTAATAATATCATTTTTAAATTGATAATGAAATTGGTGAGTTAGTTTATATCATTGTTTGATTATATTTGAATTATTATTCTTTTAACAAACTATTATTATTTTTAACTAAATTATTATTGATTAATTCTTATATTTATTATTTCATTATAATATACTAAAACAAGAAGGCCAAATATGCCAGAAATCAAAATTTGGTTTTAACAAATAGTTTTAGCTTTACAGAAGAATAAAAGGTAGGTAAATTAAATTATTATACGAGTAGGCGTCCTAGAGGGGTAGGGTGGGAAACGAATGCAGCGTTAGATAGCTGGAAGGGTCTACTATTCCAGTACAAAAACACTTTTTTGTCGCTGTAGTACTATTTTTTCTGTAGAGGTTAGAAACAAACGGGTTTTTCTTCTCGTGCCGATAACAATGTGAAATTTCTCAATAAATTAAAGAAAAAACTCCGACTGAGTGCTATAACAGGTTGAAAATAATAAAATTGTGCGCGGAGATCGTCGTATGAGCATACGGATGATTGCTGAGACTGTAAACGCCAATAAAGAAACTGTCAGAAAAATTTTACATGACGAATTGAACATGAAGAAGGTCTGTGCGAAGTTGGTCCCAAAACATTTGACCCCTGACCAAAAGCTCGTCAATCAACAGATCAGCTCAGATTTTCTTCAGAGGTTAGATGAAGAGCCTGAATTGATGGAAAATATCATCACTTGCAATGAAACCTGGATATTCCAATACGATGTGGAACCTAAGCGGCAACCCATGCACTGGAAAACTCCTGCATCGCCGAGAATGAAAAAAGGAAGGATGTCGAAATCAAAATTTAAAAGCCATGCTAACCGTTTTATTCGAAATCAACGGCATCGTGATGACTGAATGGGTTCCAGAAGGTCAAACTGTAAACCAAACTTATTATTTGAAAGTTTTGGTAACGCTGTGAGAAACAGCCGGAGTTGTGTAAAAACAAATTTTGGATCTTGCACCAGGACAACGCACCTGCTGAGAAAACAATTTGCTTTTGTTTTGAGTGTGGTGTGGTACCAAGGATTTTGAAAAAGAAGATAAGGGTGGTCCTGAAGAAGTTGATTAGAGTAAAAAGTTTCTGGAGATCAATCTTCGAAAAAAAGAAAGAAATGGAGCGAAAAGTTAACAAGAAGTTCTATTGAAGACAATAAGGAAGCAAAAATGAAGCTGAGTGAATAATGTATTGAATCTTGCCAGTTTGATTTTTATGTGCGTTTTGAAGAAAGAACCGCCATATGGTTAGAAAGGTCGGACCAAAGCTGGAAGAGGATTTACTGCTGTGGTACACAGATGGGCTAAAAAAAGATTAAATAAGTGAGGTGGGAGTAAGGGAATTTAATTTATTGTTAAACTAATACCTCGGTAATGCCCTAACTATACGGAGGTACACACTATAGACGTTAGTGTCCAAGAGTCCCTTCATAGCGGATAAACATCTATATTATCATCTATATTATTGTAGACAGCCAAGCAGCGTTAAGAACTCTAAGTTTTTTTACTTATGAGTCAAAGCTATTTTGGGAATGTAATCAAACCCTTAATAAACAAGCAAGAAACAACAAGGTGGTCAATTCATAAAGGGATAAAAGGAAATGTGAGCCTAACAAATTGGCAAAATAAGGGGTTAATACATCGTTCCTTGATCCTGAGCCTCACAAAAGAATACAACAAAAAGAAACAAGATCGGCTACTATCTTACTGGATGAATACGACAAAATTGAGGTTTGTAGACGCATCACCCTGAAGAGCAAGTACCTTCTGAAAATAAATAAAAAAGGCATAACGTTGACCACAGGTCTTCTCACTAGACACTGCGGGCGATAATACTCGTAGAATTATTCTGCATTCGGTTTAAATTCCAAAAAGGAACTTCTCTAACTTCTTATCAAATTAGAAATATAACCTTCCAGAAGCTTTGCTAGAGGCATTGGCGTTCTAGATTTTAATTAGAGATTCATATTATGTCAAGGTATGCATTAAAGATCTCAGTATTAACTATTTTTTTAAACAAGTAATTTTGCTAACTATTTTACAACCAAAACCTTTTTTTTAATAAGAACATTAAAAATAAAAGTTTAAATACAAAACTTCTACTATTTATTTATTTTGTTTTAAAATATTTTAATTCTTAATGTTCTTAGTAAAAAAAGGTTTTTTATTGTAAAATAATAAGTAAAATAAGTTGTTTGGAAAAAGTTAAGGTTACTACAATCTTTATTTTATTTATTTCTTAGTTTGAGGAAAAGTTTTCAACGCACTGATTAGTAAGTTAAATAATTTAACGACTTCTGAAGATCTTTCTATATGTAAGACAGTGTCAATATTGACTTCCAGTCTTTAAGAAAATATGGTTAAAAGTGTTTTACCCATTTATTTACAACTTATATACCTTATTGGCGCTTTTGGTTTCGAAGACAAACTTTAAATAACATAATTTTATATATTAATTTTAATTTTATTATTCAAAAACCGGTATTACTTGATAGTAGCAAATGCATCATATAAAATATTCTTTCCTTTTCGAAATTTCTCTCAAAAAACCCCCGAGCTATTTACGGTTCGTTTCAACATCCCACCTACACACCTGCGGATGAAACTTTAAATCTCACCACACTTATTAGATAACGAAATCGTTTGCTTCTACGGGATCTTTATTTCCATCCGGCTCGTTCTATTTCAAAGCAGGAAAGGATATATAATTCGAAAAAAAAATCCCACAAAATGAAAAAGGTCCAGAAGTAATCAAAGTTTATTGTTTAAGAAAATTATAATTGAGTGTCATCCTTGTCACCAGACATTCTATAATATATTGACAAGGGTTCCGAAAATTTTCGAATAAAGTATTGTCGAGCAATGGTTATTGGAAAAATGCAGATAGGTTATATTTACTAAAAATTTTTGTACTATGTTATTTTTTGCAAAAATGAAATAATCTATTTAAAGATTAATGCAGGTTTTGAAAGAATCGTTCATAATAAAATAAAAACATTTTCTAAATAAGATTATGAATATCTTCTGTGGCAATACATCGATTTTCTCGTTGGTGATACTATTGCTGACCGCAAGTCTGTACCTCAAGAGTGTTTCTCAAGAGGTGAAATTTAACTGGTTTAATAAAAAACTATGAAAATTGATGACTATTTTTATGACGTTTTCGACTCAACTTTTATTTTTATTTTCCTATCTTGACATTGACATTCAATACTAAATACAATGTATTATTATGAAAAAAAAATTAAGGCAAATAGAAAATATATTCAACAGATACAATCCGTGAATATAGGCATGCAACATGTGGGACGTTCATTATCATGCATGGGATGAAATTTTATAAAGACAGCACCTGCAAATAAGCTATAAAATAGTGTCAAGGGAATAACGACGTCTGTTCTGCTACCTATCATTATTCCGTCCCACACTATAACTGTATTACGTCCAGGACTGGATATGTCCTAGCCATTTCAGATATTTCAGATCGTCTCTACATTCTTATTGGACGAGAACCTGGATGAAATTCAAATCATGATTCTTGGGCAAATAAAACTGTGAAACTATAAAATGTGGAAATCATTCCCAATTCAGTTTTAAAATTTATGGTACTACAATTTTGCAACCCTATTTTCTCTGAAATGATTTGGACATCCAAGTGGTCTACACCTGTGGATATTGATTTTATGGAGATGATTTCTTACAGTATTACGGCTTACGGTTATTTGGTGCACCCATTGGAAGTCGGGAGCTGTTGTAGGTTGTATGAGTAGATAAATGGACCAACAAAACTTTGGGAGATTCCTATACGCAAAGTTAAATGTTCTACTAGCTATTTGTGCCATCAGTTACGAAATGCCTAATTTTGTGTAACGATTTTGCGGAACAAACGAAGAGAGTTTCGCAAAAACTCACAAGTTACACAAAATTTCATTTCGTAACGTATTGCATACAGGATTTTGTCCATCTTTAAAGAAAGTAATAAAAAAATAAAATTTAATATACTTTGTAAAAAAAGAGATTGATGTATTTTTAGTTTTATTTTTAAAAAGTGAGTGATTCAAGTTCTGAAGAGCTACCAAGCGATATTGAAGACGCAGCAGGTAATGCTCTATTATGGCAGCAGTAATTCCCGAAAACTTAAAGGCAGTTTATGATTTGGCATATGAAAAATTTGTTACGTGGTGTGATGAGAAGAAAATTAAACATGTTAATGAGGAAGTTTTACTAGCATATTTTGAGAAAGTTTCCACATTATGGACAATTTACTCAATGTTAAGGTCTGAAGTAAATCTGAAAAGGAATATTGATATTAAAAAATGTAAAAATTTGGTAGCATAATATATTAAAAAGCAAGCGGACGGATACAGGGCTAAAAAGTCTAAAATTTTAATTAAAGAAAATTTTGCCAAATTTTTAGTGGAAGCTGATGACAAAGGCAAAGACAAAATGGCTAAGGAGCATGCACAAAAGCAGAATTAACATTTCTTCTAGTTGAAAATGTTATAGACGAAGGAAGCCATTTTCGTGTTGTAATCCCACCTTCAAAAACAAAAGTTATACGGCTGTTTGCAATTACCACTGGAAAAATTAAAAATACGAATCTTATTGAAATATTAAGAAAATATGTTAAGTTGCGTCCCCAGGTTCTAAAAAACAACAAATTTTTTCTAGAATATGCGTATGGTAAATATACCAGAAATCCTGTAGGAATTAACAAATTTAGCAGTCGGCCAAAGGTTATTGCACAATTTCTTGGTCTTTCAAACCTGTTCAATTTACTGGCCACTGCTTCAGAAGAAGCTCTGTCACTTTCCCAGCAGACAGTGGCGCTGATATTTTAAAATTAAATAGGCATGGAGGTTGAAAATCTTCCTCTGTTGTCGAGGGATATGTAAAAAATTCCATAAATAATAAAAAACTTTTAGCGCAAGAAATATTTGGTAAAACATTTAATGCATCCCAAATAACAGCAAGTTCGTGCAATGAAAAAAAAATATATCGTCGGGAATTAATTTGAATAATTGCAATAATTGTGTTATCAATATTTATAATAATTAATTTATAATTTATGTTTTCAACTTTTATTATAACAGTTTAATAAATAGAATAATTCTTTTTGTCATTAATTTGGAAATACATTTTTCGTCACCAATTGCATAACATTTTACAGTATGCAACTAGTTACAAAAAGTAAGACGTTTCATATTGTCAAAGTTTTAAAAAGTGTCACTTTATAAGCCAAAATTAGAAAAAATATATTTAATGCACCTGCTAGACAGTACCTGTATAATAAAAAAGTAAAAAAAAAATAAAATGTTGTTTATTAAGGTATAAAATACTAAAAACATCACCGTTTCTTAATTTAGGAAAATATACAATGTGAGCAGACTTACCTAGGTACTATAAAAATTTAAAAAAACCGTTAGTAAACTTTTAGTTTTTTTTTTTATATTGTGAAAGTATTCCTAGACTTTTCCAATGCTGCATATAAATTAACATGAAAATATTACACATATGTATTTGATTTTCATTTGTTTTGGTTGTTATAGCAGTAATAACAAAATTTTATAGCTATAATTAAATTTAACTGTATTTCTATTGGTAATAGAATTAATTTTATTATTAAAGTTAGAGTAGTCAGAGTAATCAACCCTTTCGTACTAATCAATTGCTAAGATTTTAGACTTATTACTAAGGATACAAATTGTAAATTTTACCAAAAAGGTTTTGCGTAATGTATAAAACTGAAAAATTTTTAAGTAAATTATGAGATATTCTTTTATACACAACATAAAAAATCCAACTCCTATGCAATCTTCAAAAGCCTTAAAAAGAACTGAGATTATTAAATCCAGATTTGCAAATTACATTTTAAAAACAATGAATTAATTTTATCAATAAAAAATTTGTGTGCAAAAAATATGTTATTTTTATTATTTCGTTACAAAAATCATTTTTTTATTTTTGAACTATGGATTTTTATTATAAATTTCACGTTCTACAATTCTGTTTACATGTTTATTACTGAATTGATATTCTATGAGTAAAATAGCATGAAAAGTCGAAAAAAATTGCCAACTTTCGAACCTCGTGAAAACCATGCATTATGCAAAACGCACCGGCAAATTTGCGATGCCAGCAGTAGCACACTATGATATTTTTGACAAATGTAAGTAATAAAAAATCTTCCGATTTTACATGTCCCTTCACTTTTTCTGCTTACTATTGTTATTAAAAAGTATTTTTTGACATAAAAGTTTAGAACAAAAATAATAAATTTCAACCAGATATACTAAGTGGGGAATTTATTTATTTTACTGAAATAAACAATTGATAATTTTGGTTCTTGACATTCTTTACGATTGGTTACAATGCCTAGGGTATGAAAACCTGTACGATCTCGTCAACTTAGTGAGTTTGATAGGGGTCGTATAGTGGGACTTCGGTAAGCTGGATTTTCTTTTCGAGAAATTGCAGTTAGAGTGCAAAGAAGCGTAGACACCGTGGTTAGGTGTTGTCAGGCATGGCTTCGAGAAGGCCGTACGCAAAGAGCAAGGAGCTCTGGACGTCCCCGTAGAACAACAGACCGTGAAGATCGCCGCCTAAGATTGTTGGCCTTAGGGGACCGTTTCTCCACTACCAGGTCCATTGCAAATGAATGGTTTGCAGAACACGGAAGATTTATTGGCATGCAAAGTGTTTACCGACGAACAAGACTTTTTGACCCGTTTTCATACCGACCACACTGGGTCCCCCCTTTAACTCCAGAACACCGACGTAATCGCCTTGAGTGGTGCAGAGAATGGTCACTCTGGGATCAGAAATGGAACAGAATACGCCACATTATTGTAACGTCACTGTTATCATTGCTTGACATAAGTCATAGCATTATATCCAAACAAACTGTGGCCTTATGGTAGTTTGCATTAAAGTTTTTTGTATTGTGGATTTTCTTGTTTTTTGTAGTTTTTGACATTATATTGCCTTATAAACAAATTATTATCATTAAGGAATAGTTTGAATTATATTTAAAGACGTTTTATTTTGTTCTAAGGTAAGAAAAAATTAAAATAATATTACTTAACCTCAAAAACAATTTTTTTTTAAAAACAAAATAAAACTTCTTTAAATACGACTCGAAATATTCCTTAACAATAATAATGTGTCAATTTAGCACGATAATAACTCATAAACAAGAAAATACATTAAAATACATAATATAAAAATCTTTAATGCAAGTTAACTACAATAAGGCAAAAGTTTGTTTGGATATAATGGTGACGTTTCTAATAATGTGGCGTATTGTCTTTAGTGACGAGTCTCGATTTTGTTTAGGCATGCACGATGGTCGAGCGAGGGTTAGAAGACGACGTGGTGAAAAGAGAAATCCACGGCTTTTTGTTGAAAGGCATGTTCATTAAACTGTTGGAGTTATGGTTTGGGGTGCTATAGCTTATGGTTCGAGATCACCTTTAATCTTCATCAGAGGTAACATGAACGCGCAGCGTTATATCCAAGAAGTTTGAGACCCCATCTTTTACCCTATCTTAACACTATGACAAATCCAACTTTCCAACAAGATAATGCGCGACCACATGTCGCAAAAGGCACAATAGACTTTTTTCAACATAATAGTGTCACATTGTTACCTTGGGCACCAAGATCTCACGTGTGGGATATGATGGGTAGGAGATTGCTCAATTTGCAACGTCCTCCTCAGACTCTAGAAGAACTTCGAGAGGAGTTGGTGATTGCCTGGAATTAGATACCACAGGAGGACATTGACCGCCTGATCAGAAGCATGCCTAGGCGCGTTGGAGAATGCGTAACACATCGGGGTGTATCCACACATTCTTAAAGGTAAAAGGGCTTTAAAGCAATGAAATCATTTTGAAATTTTTAGTATTTACTTATTATGCTTCAGTAAGTACTTATATAAATTTTTATTAAAATTTATTGTAATAAATGAAATGGAATGTATTTATCTTGGCCCAGTTTTTTTTCACCAATAACTGACGTTGCAGGACAAAACGCATAGGAAAAAGATGGTTTTCAAAGTACCTAGACCAATAAGTATTTAAAATAATTTCAGAAAACGAGGGAAGTCAATAATTAATAATAAAAAATAGAAAATATTTCCACATGCGCCCTCGAAGGTAAAGAAGCTCTCAGTTATTTTTCACCCAATATCGACTTGGTCCATCGCTATCAGGTTTTCTATTGAGCTGTAATCCAATGTCCGGTGGGGCAAATAGCCCAGGAAGTAGTTGTTTTTTTGATAGAAAACGGCCAAGCTTGGTTAGGAAACTACTTAGAGATTCTTTACCTAAGAAGGTGCCTGTGGAAATATTTTTCTATTTTTCAATTTTAATTTAAAGTACCTAGTTACATCATAATACTTACTGGCTCTAAAGTTCATTAAATTAAAATCAATATTCAGTTGATGTCGTTTTATTCAATCTTTCTAGTTTTACTCCGTAAATAGCTCAGAGATTGTCTAGTTAGTATTCGATCGACCTATCCGGTAAAATTAAAATATTCAATTTCTCATTGTTCACGAAAAATCTGACAGCGACAAATAAGCCCTCTCAAGAATGAAAAGTGACTTTTTAAAGCCGGTCCAATTTAAACTGGCCTCTTCCATGAATACGAAAACCATCATAGTCCAACCTTAATACATCAATTGATTCAGTTTTTTTTCTCTCTATCTCTCCGTCGGTTCACATTTAAGGAGACTTAATTAGACAATTGTTTGATTCTAATTTGATTAGCTTTTGTATAAAGTTACTTTTTCGGTTCTTTGTTTCTTTTAATATGGAAATTAAGCTGTATCTTTAGCATTTTAAGTAGTGTTTGAGTTTAATTAAATTTAGAGTTTATTAATTTAAATAGATAATTATTCCTTGGAGGCAAATCTGTTTTTTTTCTTTGATGAAAGAACTTTTTCGGTTTATCGTTGGTTTTATTAGGCCTGAATTAGGATTCGTATTTAAAATATTATTGTGTAAGAAATATTGCACATTTTTGCTTTTTAAATTGAGCTTTAAAATAAAATCCATTTTTTTTCATAATAAATGTTTCATGTAGTTTTTCCTAAAATACAAAAAACCGGTTATAATAAATTTTTGACATTCTTTGGAAGTAATATACACTTTTTAAACAATTTAATGATAGATAGATAAATTAATTTTAAATTAATCAAACATCAAAAATATAAATTTAAAAAAAATAAAATAAAATAAATAAATATATAAAATCCAATAAATATTTAAAATTATTTTAAAAAATGGAATCCCAGCTCCGTCGAGAAATTCATCTTTGACTGATCTCCATTTTTTACGTGTCCTGCGTAAACACATACTGGAAGCTCTAAGAATAGCACAAGTTAATCGAACCTTAATTCAACTGATAACAATACTATACGGCCTTTGCCAACGATCTGATAATTTTTTCGCCAAAATTTTTAAAACATTTTTAAACTCGACGCCAAAAAATCCATCTGTTGTTGTTACCAATGGAGTGAAAGTTGCGTGTCTTTCTTCACATGCGAGCGAATATTTGGTCTTCTTCTCCTTTTCAGATTTACTGAGCACTGCTTGTAGGGACGTGGAACCGTAAGATGGAGCATCAGCATCTACAATGCGAACATCAAATAATGCTTCTACTTGTGGTTCCCAGACATTGCAGCATGCCAGATCACCTTTTAGAAAGTTTTGATTTGGTGGAGAGTTATCTTCTTTAATAATGGGTTCACGGATGCAATTTACCCAGGCAGTTTCCATCATATCTCCCAAGACATCACGAAACTCATTATGTCTCTGAATTATAAGACCTCCTCGACGACAACAAAGGGCGTGATCGATATTGAATGGTTCTCCGCAACCATCACATATTGAGGGAAGATTAATGGCGAGTTTTCTGTATCTAATTGCAAGTGCATCTCGAAATTCCAATGGCGATGTGGTGCACTTGTCTGGTTACGACGAGCACACAAAATGACTCCTATCACTTTTGACTTACATTCTAATCATATTTTGACGTTATTTCAAGTTGACAGTTTTATGACATTATTTTATTTTGTGGTTATATGGTTATATGCAATTTTTCTTGAGGTACAGTCATTTGGCATTTCCTGTCAATGCCAGTTCTCTCTGATAAAAAAGAAGAAGAAAAAAGGATCCAAGGAGGCAGGAAGCTGGAGAATCACCAGAGGAACGTCGCTAGGGAGATTATTGATAAGAACAAGAAAAAACGAGGAGTTGAAAAAAGATTGTCATATAATTTTCATATCATTTTATACAGTATTTTTTTTTAAGAAATGTATTAAAATATAAAGTTTTTCTTTTACAATAAAATTTATATTTAGTGGAACCCCGCCACTAAAGGCGAGGTTCAATTTCTTTAATGGGATAACATTTAGCCATCCAGAAGATTTTAGTTGTGGATCTGATGCGCGACTTATAACCTTTTTTCTTTCTTGAGGTAAGGCATCATGGCACAATTTTAAATTTTCTAAATGACGTAACTAATGTATTTTCTTCAACTTCATTTTTTCTTCTCTTATTTTGGCCGAATGTTTATACACATTTAAGGGAGTTTAAGATTTTATTGACGCTGCAAGTTCACTGATTCCTTCTAATGAAGAAGTAAATGTATCTGGCGCATTTTCAACAGGATCAATAAGGCCCAAACCGCCTAACCTAGTAGGCAATTGAAACAAGTCAGCTTCAGTGTTTTGAATTTCGCAACCAAATAGAGCTGGTAAAAAAGATGTTCGAATAGCGCTACATAGTGGATTAAATGGATCTTTATTTTCGTTTACTACTTTTTGGGTAAACGTCCATTCGTGTTGTAACGGATGATGAGACGGATGAGAACAGATTGAGGATGTTTCTTAGAAAAATAATTTATATGGTTGACCCAAGTTTCTACTTTGTTTTTTAAATACTTAGATTTTTCTAAGGGTTCACCAATATGACCTCCTAAAAACCGATGACCTGTTACAATTTTTATTCCTGAACCTTGAAAAACTTTTTTTGTTTCTGATATGTTATCAGGGTATGTTATTAAAAAAGATTTTGTACCTTGTGGGAATAATCCAATGTGTGGACCATATATATTCAGTTTATGCCACCAAGCTTTTATTGAAGCTAATTTACCTTGACATGACGAGTCATCAGCATATCATCTTTGTATTATGTCAGAGTTTGCAAGACAATTTATCAAAGGCAGTGTGGCTATAGCATATAGTAACATGGACAATGGATCTCCTTGAGTTACGCCTTCTTTACTTAATATTATTTTGGTCGACCCTGATACTACCGTCTACTTATTTTATAAAATACATGTTACGTATTTACTTAGGTTTATATGTATATTTTTATTTTATAGTAATTATGAAAAGTCAAAATGACAAGAAACTTCACATCCCAAAATGTCGAAACAAACTAACTAAATATAGAATATAACAACAAGTTCTTAGACATCATAAAATCCTCTCTTGTAAATTTATAATATGAGTCTGTCTGGATTCTGGCGTAACCTAGTGCTTCTTCGCAACGTTGATGTAGGTTGTGCTATGGGTATCGCTGTGGTTACTGTTTCACTTTCAGATTGTTCTAGGAGTACCTCAGTTGTTTCATTTTCACTTTAAGATTCTTCTGGTGTCTTAAGTACCTTAGTTGTTTTATTTTCACTCTCACCTATCTTATACACAGGAATACTGGAATTTTGGATGATTTCGAAGGGTTCTTGGAATCTAACTAAATCTAATTTTGTTCTTATTTCCTTTCCCATTAATAACTGAGCCGGTGATTGTTTTGTAGTTGAATGAGGAGTTTTTCGATACTGCATAAGAAAATTTTGAAGTTTCAGTTCTAAATCGGTAGATTCATTTCCCATTTTTTTAAGGGCTTCCTTCATTGTTCCTACATATCTCTCCACTTGGCCATTAGAAGCTGGATGGTAAGGAGCGGTAAATTTGTGAATTATGCCATTGATTTTAAGAAAATTTTTAAACTCAAAAGATGTAAAAGTACCTCCATTATCGCTTACTATGGTTACTGGTAATCCAAAACGTGCAAATACACTACGAAGAATTGAAATAATTTTTGAAGTCTTCAAGGTATTTGTAATAAAAATTTCTGGCCACTTTGAAAACGCATCACAAATAATTAAAAGTATGCTCCTTGGAAAGGACCGGCAAAATCAATATGTAATCGTTGCCAGGGTTCTTTCGGAGTATATTTTTATTTTATAGTAATTATAAAGAGTCAAAATGACAAAAAAATTCACATCCCAAAATGTCGAAACAAACTAACTAAATATAGAATATAACAACAAGTTCTTAGACATCATAATACACACTTAAATTACTTATTCTATATACTCACTTAATGTCTACTTAATTTATATTCACCTGGTACATAAGTGTTAATTTATATATACCAATCTGATATAACACTATTTATACGCAATGAATTTATTATTCACTCACTTTCCGCGCACTAATTGTTTGCTGTTAACTAACTTTACTGGGGGACTATTTCTCGGAGCTTTTTAACAAAGTACTGAGGAAGGAAGAATTCCCGGAGGTATGGAAGGTGGTCAGAGTGATACTGGTGAAGGCGGGTAGAGAAGGGACTACAGGCCCATCAGTCTGCTGGAATAATGGAAGGAATAATAAAGGTTAGGATTAAGGAAGACGTAAGGAGTTAAGTGCGTTGTTAAGACTGGGAATTGGTGAGGGGTTGATTAATTTAGCTAACGCTCAGGTTATAGTCGATTCAAAGGGGAGAAAGTATAAAACTAAGATGGGAGTGCCCCAGAGATCGGTAGTGGGACCGTCTCTCTGGAAGTGTGCGTTTGATGTGTACGGCAACGGGTGAGGCGGAAATAGAAGGAAAGGCGGAAAGGACGTGTAGAAAGATTGTGGGGAAGATAGAGAAATGCGGATTGCAAGTAGCGGAAGATAAAACGGTGGGATTTCTTGTAAAGGGAGGTCGGAGTAATGGTCAAGTGTAAGAAAATCCGTATGGAGGAGGCGGTGAAATACCTAGGTGTGTGGTTGGATACTCAACTATCCTTTAAGCACGATATGTTAAAGGCAGCACAGAAGATGAAAGTATGGCAATTCTGGATGAACTTCAGCAAACAAACGAGCAACTTCAGCCTGTGTTCGACTTCTGTTCCCATATCCGATCATCTGTAAAATTTCGATACGGTGCGTTTCGGTTAAATAAGACATTTTCTTATTTTATTGGCTTATAAATTTGTTGTAGAAATTTAAAACAAATACCTGAAGACAACTCAATCACATTAAGTTTTAATTAGTGAAATATCTGATAACAGGTTAGAAAAAGGAAGGATTTCTTATTGTGGCTTATCAAGTAGTAAAAACAAAGTGTAAGTATATGGACGTAGTTATTGGAAAATATTCGGGATAATTTTTATATTCGATTAGGATATTGTCAGCAACAAAATGGAGGACATTTTGAACATTTATTGCATTAAAGTAGTATTAAAAACATTCCGGTATTTTATATTTTTCTAACACATTGCTTGTACAAAAAAAAAAACAAAAAAAATACCTACTTGTATTTGCAATTGAAAAAGCTTTAAAATAAAAGTCAACCTACCCTTTAATTAAGAAAAAGTTGGGGGTCGCTACAACCCTTAATATAATTAAGAAAATAAACAAACCTCTTTATTTTATGCCCCATAGAAATAAAAGTTGACGTGTTTCAGTAATTTTGCGACAAACCTTTATTTATTAAATTACAGAATTTGTTCCAGTTAAACTTTCCACTCGTATATTTAATGAATAAGGTACGTACAGAATGTAAATATTTTAAAATTAATATGTTATTTATGAGGAGTTAACTTTTTAGGTTGCCCTAATATTTGGTGTTGCAGGTGCATGTCGCCGTGATGAAACTATATCAAATGAATTTGAAATACAGAAGATTTTGGATCTAAGCTTTTGATTAAAATACCTGATAATAAAACGAATAAACCAAGATTTTTTATAATAAACGAAGCTTATATGCCATTATATAGAAAATATGTCGCATGTCGTCCACAAAATTTTGAAAGTTGTCCCTTTTTCTTTAAATATTTAAATGGGAGTACATCAGTTTGGCAAAATGCCTCAAATTGTTGAAAAATTTTTAAATTTGTCAAATTCAGATGAATACACAGGACATTGTTTCCGTCGATCCTCTGCAACAATTTTGGTAAATGCTAAAGCAAATTTAGTTGCTTTAAACAGACATGGGGGATGGAAATCCTCAAGTGTTGCCGAAGGATATATAGAAGAATCTTTCACAAATAAAGTAGACATAGCAAATAAAATATTTAGGAGGGAAAAAGACATAGATGATTCTTTTAATACTATTAGTTTTATTGCCGAAGAATAAAATAGTAATAACTTTTCTAACTATTCAGAAATAACAAATAAAGAGAAAAGTAACAAAGAAAACTTTTCGACTGGATTACACCCTATTTTTAATAATTTGCACAACTGCAATATAACTGTAAATATTCAAAAATAATTAAATAAATACGAGTTGGTTGTTTGAGTATATTTATTGAATTTACTGTACATAAAAAACTGACGTTGGCTGAATTTTAAGGCCTAGGCCGGGAAAAATTTTCCTGTACTGTTCGAGAAAGTTTCTTGTCCAGCAAAAAACTATTTTATTTGGCAAAAATATGAAAACAAACTGACTCACTAGTCCTGCGGACTCACGATTTTATGATATTCAGTTTGCTTAAGTAGTTTTGCCTAAAATAAAAAAAAATAATAAAAATAAAACAAATAATACTTACTACAAACAGACTCGTCTACATTTGGGCAGCAAACTTGTAACAATGCAGGAATTTGAAACATTCATTGAATATCAATCTTATAATCAAAGTCAACCCATAAAATCAATTTCGCCCCATTTCACGGTACAATTGAAAATTTATTTATAAAAAAATCTTTAAAATATAATCCCTGTACCAAAACCAAATTTCATTTTGATTTTAATCGTTTAATTGTGAATTGAGAGTACAACAAAAAAAAAAGAAATCGAATGAATGAATATTAAACGGTTTCTCTGAACGAACATTTGTGGAAAGATAATACCCCAGAAAGTCACGAGGTCAAATCCTTCTGCATTCGTAGAGACTCTATCGATTTCTGATTCCGAAGTCATAAAACAAATTGGAACTTGACTCGAATTAGATCGAATAACGTCTCTCCCTTAAGTGATGACTAACCAGATAATTCATTTCGGTTCAGTATTCGTCGTGAAAGAAACATTAATTGTGATAAAAGGTGGGCTATAAATAAAACCGATCGAGGACGGAATTGAAAAAGCCGGAAGAGGGTAAACAAGGTAAAACGTGAGTCGATACATTGGTGTAGATAAAAAATGGCTCAAAATTATCGACGTGTTGAACGACCTCGATACACAAAATTATTATTACATAAATAGGTATCTCAACTATGTGGATCATTTTCGGAACTAATGGATAGTTTAATTATGGGCATTAGTGTTGGAAAAAGAACAAATCCCTAATTTGATATTGTATATTAAGGTAAATTTAAAACCATTGTTTAGGCGGCTCACACACCGGAGCAATAAGCAATGAGCAACCGGCAATAGGCAATAAGCAACAGTCAATGCATTGCATAGCTATCTCACACACCAAAACAATAAAATATCTCTAGTTCAAAATGTCGTCGTCTGCAGACGAAGTCATAATTTTGTTTCAGTATTTAAAAAAGCGAAAACATAGAAAACGAAGACGATATTGGATTCATCCATCGCTTCCAGATCTGTCGAATTATGGTGGAAATATAGTTGCTGAAGAAGTAAGGGCTCATCTCACCCAATTCCAGAATTGCTATCGGATGAGTCCAGATACATTTTCAGCCCTAGTGGATATGTTAACACCTTATATTACCAAACAGGATACTAACTATAGAGAAGCGATCACGCCAAAGGAGAAACTATTGATTACGCTCAGGTGAGGTATATTAAAAACACTATATTGAAAAAGTAGCATTTAATGAAAAATAAACGTAAAAAACTACATTACAACGTTTACAATTAAAATTCTACAGAGAGAGGTTTTTGTTATTACCATCTGACATATCATGTGTAAAAGTCTGAATAAATGTTTGTATAAGTGATGGTTGTTCTCCATAGTCTCTGGTTATAAACGAGATATGTGAATGATCGGACACATTGGACTGCGTTGAGTAGGTGGACAAAGCAGGGCTAGGAGTTGGTACTGCTACCATCAAAGTGTTATTTTTAGATGGTCCGTTACACAAAAGTTCATCTAAAAGTTCAAGTTTTCTTTTTTTAAACTGACTCTTTTGATAGTCAGTTAATTTTGCCAAATCTGGAAGCTAACTTGTTAGAAACTGCAGATCTGGATTAGGCTTCTCTATCGCTGAATTGCTTTTTAAGGATTTTTACTTAATATATTCCATAAAACATTTATCTGCTTCATTAGATGTAGAAATGAATAGTCCACCTCTGGCTCTAAGAACTTCAGCACAACGACGAGGCATGCTTTCTACCAAATTTTGAGTTACTTGTTGTGGTAACTGTTTATAAATCGCCAAACCAGCATCTGCCACTTGGTTCAAATTTTGGAAGGATTAATGATCCTTCAAACGCCTTTCCAGTTTACCCCAGAGCTGCCCAATAGGATTTAGATCCAGGCTATTAGCTGGCCATCTTATGATATCAATATTCTCCTATAAGAAATTTTTCACGACCCTAGCTACGTGTGGCTTGGCATTATCTTGTTGTAGAATGAAGCCATCGCCCATATTATGGGCAAATGGGACGGCATGAGGTTCCAATAACTCCTTTATGTAACGGAGAGCTGTTAAAGACCCTTCCCGAAATACCACAAGCTCCTTGCGCCCTCTTAAAGTTATACCAGCCCATAGCATTATGGATCCTCTTCCAAACGGAACAACTTTTTGAACACAGTCATCCAAATATCTTTCACCGACACGTCCCCATTAACTTGAGTTAATCTAGGGGCTCTAGCGGGTCGTCTTGCACGGAGTTGTCCTTCGTGAAGTCGGTTACGTATCGTTTGGTCCGAAATTGGCGTTCGTGTAGCATGTACAAGGCGATTCTGCAGTTTTCTAGCAGTTGCCCTTTGTCCATTAGGATAAGGGGCTCTTCTTACCACGCCGTAAATTTAACACCTATTACAACTTAAATTAAAGGAAAACTAAATAATGAATTTATCATAAATATAAATGATTTTTTGTCTTTTAAATAACTAGAAGCAAAAAAAGTAAACAACAACCAAACGGAACATGATATAGAATTGGTAGAGGGAATGCACCAAAAGTTTTTACCATGAAATATTTCTCATGATAAATAGCATTATGATTTATAATAATATCTCCTTTTTCATTTTGAGTAGTTTATTTGTGAATTTAAAGCCTTAAAGTATAGTGGTGGCAAAGCAAAATAGCACCACTAGATACATTGGGGTAAACATTTTTTATGTTCCCACCATCTGTTTTTATCTTTAGATGCAATTTCAGAGTAAACAACATACAGTGTGGGAAAACCAAATGGTATAAATTCATTATATTAGTTACTGTACATATTTAAAAAAACAAAGCATGTCAAATTTAAATTATAAATTGGCATTCTCTGAAGTAAAAATTTGATCCCTACCTTCAACCCCCTTTGAGTGACATTTACAACAATTATTTAAATAAGAAGTATTAGCTTATGATATATCGTTTGAAAGGCCTCTTCATAATCTATCCAAAAATATTATTGTTTTTAAATTTATTGCAAAAATTAACATTGTTGTTAATAAATGTTCGTTACCATGAGGTGATACAACTGTTTTTTCCAACCGATTAAGAATACAGTTCAATATTTAGTGGTTATTATTGTTCAATACGTAATGTCCGGAAATGTCCTTAAATGCAGTTATAGTCTTATAGTCTTTTCTTTTTCCTTTAATTCACTAGAAATTATGGTTAAAGACTGTTTTTTCACTTATTAAAGATTTGAACTTATTATCTTGTTACGTGACTTCAACTAACTGATGGACTGTTATTACTGACTGCTTACTATTCACTAACTATGATTGACTCTTTCTTGTTAGACTAATCTGCAATGTTAGACTGCCTTTAATAGACTAACTCACACGACCTCTTCTAAAGTATTTTCATAAATTTTAACTTCTTCTATAAATGTCCAGATGTCTCTCGAATAATCCTTACTCAGTAAAATTAAATCTGTTTCTAGAATATTCTTTTTATTTATCGATCTACAAACCACTAGACCAGGGGTTCTCAACCGGTGGGTCGCGACCCCCAGGGGGGTCGTTGGACGGGTGTGGGGGGTCGCGAGATAAGTGATAAATGAAAAAAAAACTCAGGCCATATATACCATATGAGCGGCGAATATCAAATGAAGCGACCATGTACTTATTTAGAAACTGAGTTGTTAAATACAATAAGTACATTTAATCAATTTACAATTAATCAATACTATTTTAAAATACAACTATAATTAACAAATAGGCTGTCTCCGCGGCTTTAAATACACCACGCGTCAGTTCTGTAAATACACTGCGCACAGTCTTTGCCTGTTTTGATATTGAAGAATTGAAAATGATTAAAATTACTTTCGTTACATTTATTACCGGATCGTTTATTAATTATTATGAAATTTGTGCTCACTAACGTTTTTATATAGTTTTGAATGGTGTTTTTTATGTTGTTTAAAACTAATTTTCTGCTGTCTTTTAGCGTACAAAGGCTTACTTTATGATGTTACAAGAAGGGGATCGCCAAAATTCTCAACCTAAAAAGGGGGTCGCAGCATTGAAAAGGTTGAGAACCCCTGCACTAGACCTACAAAAACAGTCTAATTATTGAATTACTGGAAATCTCAGGAAAAAGTGAAATGCAAATATATGTGTCTTCTTTTTTCCTAGTACATAATTAAGTAGTAAGTTAGTAAGTTTAAGTAAATTATTTACATACAAAAATATAATATTGGTAAAATTACACAATAAAAATTATTTCTAGGTTAAAGTTTACTTGCAAATAAATAAATCAAGCTTATTTTATTATGTGTATGTCTAAGAATAACTTAAATTTTTAATTGAAACAGTATAAGATATATAATTACTACAGTTTTATGGAGCTAGATATAATTTAAATAACTTTCAAAGATTAGTTTACATTAATTAGTTCAAAAAATATTAATGAAATCAATTTTAAACTTTTTCACATCATATTTATCTTTAAAAAAATAATACAATAGAAAATTATTACCACTTACATACTTATATTACTAAAATAATATATTATCTTTAATATTATGGTAAAAGCTTTTGTATTAAAATTTATTTCTGTTGATCATCTACAATTGAAATTATATCCATGTTTTTACAAATTATTACCAGAACTTTTCTGTTAACAGATACAATACAGTCACCGCATACTTAAAATTTATAATAATTTATTATAATGAGATAGTATTAAACAACTTTTGTTGATGTTGCATTTATTAGACTCTTATTTAATATTTTAAATGTCACAATACGTATTAAATATATCTAGTCCCAAATATCACTTTTTTAAAAACCTGACCTGTTATTCGTTTAACATTTTATTTCCGTTATCATATTGTTTCAAATAAAGAAAACAATAAATGTTATTTTTAATGAAGAGACAACCAACAAAGCCGAATTAAATGGCTTACCTTACGTATAAAAACAAAAAACGCAATGAAAAGACAAGAGAGACTTTTGTCTTTTCATCTTTAATTTATAAAGCTACTTGCCTTGACTTCGTTTAGCATAATATGTCAAAATAATGGCTGTTTGCAGTAAGGTGCGTGTGAAACTTAAACATTTGAGAAACGAAATGAGCAATTTGTGATTTTGCGTTAAAATAACAGTAGACAATAAATATAATTTTGTTTTATGGCTTTTTTGGAAACCACCGTTTTAGGTATATCTCGAGTAAATATAATAAATTTGTAAATTTATTGTATTCATTAATCTAAAGTGGAACTTTGTGCAAAATTTGCAAAATGTGACTAAACGTTATTTTTGTTACAATTTTCTTTCGCTTGCGAATAAATTGCTTAAAGTTTTATTATATGTTTGTAATAAAATTATTGGCAGTTTAGGAAAAGGAAAAAAATATATCTTTACTCAAAGAACTAATACTCAGTACTGATTTAATATACCTATTTTCTTTTAAAATAATATTCCCGATAATGTTTCTAAGAAAACTGGGTTGTTTGGAAAATCCCTCTAATAATCGAATAATCTGTAAATAGGTGTAATCGTATTAAGTCGATTACAGTACGGCACTTGCCATTTAAAATTTCTGAGAAAAATTCCCCAAACACTACATATAGGAGTAATACAAATAAAAAAATTCATTTTGCTTCTTTGAATTTAATAACAATTGTAACGATATCTTGCTATCTTGAGTTTAATTAATTTTTTAAAAATATATTTCATTGTAATTTATTTGTGACAATATTCAAAGTTTGAATTAATCCTCTTACAAAAAAAAATATATAAAATAATTATTGTTAAAGATTGGTTTGTTTTCTATTATGAATAAGCTGTGTTGCCTTTCTTTATCAAACTTACTAAAATTTATGTACTTCTATCACTTTTTTTTATTAAAATTAGTACATCCCGTTACCTCTGACCTAAATCGTATATTCTTTAGCATAGCTGCAACTCACTCGTTCAATACAAAATGTACCTTACGGTATACCCTCTTAAAATATATTTTGGTACGTCTATGAAATCTACTTAAATGAATGATTTATTACTCCTTGTCCTTTCTATATAGACTATACCTATTTTTTTATACTTACTTTTGCTCAAATTGTCAATAAAAATAAAAAATTAATAATTAGAAATAGTTGTTGAACACTGCTTTGTAGGTATGTAGTATTTATAGTTATATTTTAGATATATGATTTTATTAGGGTAACCTATTTTCAATAAAGTTCTTCTTCTTCTATTCTCTGCAAGGCATTGGCGAGCAGTTCTAGGGTTATGAGCGGCTGTTCGAGTCGGTTTAATTGTCTAGACATTTCAGCCCAGACATGTTCGGTTTCATCTTGCAGTTGCAGCTATAAAGCGGTCTTGAGCAGGAGTTGTAGCTCGTTCTCATCCACCTCCATGCCTGTACGCTGCAGACTCAGTTTCCAAATATCGATTCCATGCATGACTGAACACTTTGGGACACATTTAGCCATTTAGCAAGTTTTTGTTGACTTAAGCCTTCGTGTATCCAACGCACTAATTGATCGAGTTGCACTGTTTTTAATTGCCATAGCGCCATATTTTTTAGGTAAACAGATTTATGGACTACAGTAACAAGTTACTGCAAGCACAGAGTTTACTGATAGCATGAAACGTATATTTAAAATATTATTTTTGTACGCAATTTTCTGAAATTTAAAAAATATCCACTTCAATTGTTGAGCAATGTATTTAAAACAATGCTTAAGTATTTCAAATTGGGATTCGTGAATAACATTCACCAAGAGTTTAATTTGTGTACCTAGTAAATGTTCTTTATAAAATAGAGATGACTATTCTTTAATCTAAACAACTAGCTATTATTTTCAATTAAATAGTACAGCTCTTAGACAAGGAAAGAGAGTGGAAACTGTTACCACTTGCCACATAATCGATGGGGTCAGTGGCGTAACATAATGTTTACAATACATTTTTCCCACATAATAGGTAATTGTATATTTCTTAGATACAAATAATAGGTTGGTATCAAAGGAAGGAAGTGAATAAAATTCAGCAAAGTTACATATAGGTACATTTAATAGGTATGATAAAACAAAAAAAAATCATATTTATATTATAAAATACTAACTATATTATATTAATCAAGGAGTATATAAATAACAAATAAAATTTACTAGTAATTATAAAAAATCTTTATTTGTTATGAAAATAATAACATAATTAATCTATAACTACCATAATATTAAATAAATACTTAAATTAAAACTGTTTATTTGCTGATATTAATAGTGATGTTTGACTATAGAACATTTTTGTTCACCATTTAAACCATTAGACAAAAAATAGCCAAGTGGAAGCTTCCATGTGTAATTAATTGTAACTGTCATTAACAACAGCTTCTTTGGCTAATCCAAAATTGACTAACCGTGGAAACTTTTACCATTCCATACCAAGTGCTGCCGAATTGACATCTCATCAATGATAAGAGAACAAAGTAATGGTTTATTTGAATTTTCTTTTAGTTTACTCGAGTATTGAATGATTCAATTGTGAAACCAGGAGCCGCATAGTTTGCAGCCATTTCCCAATAGTGCTTCTATGGGGCAAACACGTTTCAAATACTGTCCTGATATACTTGTAAGCTTTATAGGAAAGAAAAAATTTAAAGTCAATGCAAATTTTCGTAATTCAGGTGGGTATTTTTTAAGGGAAACAACTTTTCTTTTTAGCCTGTTTATAGATTGTTTCAATACCCTAATTTTTCTAGTCTTCTCTTGACTTCTAATAGTTTCTTGAAGTAACTTCCATTTCAGTATTTCAAATTCACAAAAAATTTAAATTATGTTTTACTTAGAACTGCCAAGGTGTTTTATTGTTATTAGTTATGTAGGTACATACCTTCCTGGGTTGCAGGTATATGGGCAACTGATGGAAAATTATTGAAACAGCTTCATGGAGCAAATGTACTCTTGAATGTACGTCAGTTTTGTATAACCAACATTCCTCAAAGTGTTTTGACCAAAGCCTATCATTTTTAGTTGGTTTCCAAATCCTTAATTTTGGTGTTACCTATCCATAATTTGCGTTTTTCTACATCTGTAGGAAGGCTGTAACAAAAAGAAAGTCCATAAAATACCTACATGTTTTTCTCCTATTTTACAGTGAATAATTCTTTTGTCGTTTTGAGTTAGTCCTTATTGAAATGAATAGCTAGATTTATTTGGAGAAACTTAAAAATTGCTTACCTACGCCATTGATATAATGGCTGTTTTGAAGCAAGAAAATATAATATTTATGCAGATTTATAATGAATATTATTAAACCGCATTATCCAAACACTATAATTAGATTAATTAAAGACTGAATAATTACATACTTAAATATAATTACTCAGAGATAACTCTTTTAATTATTTAAAATAAGAAAAATCTACAAAGGTCATTGTATACAATCGTTTGTTTACCTGTAAAATGAAATTCCTATCTCATTTTTTGGCTGCGACTTCGGCATCCGTAAGCACAACAATTCACCATTATTCACTTCAAAAATAATTCACAATCTCAATAATTTTCACTTATAAATTCACAAATGAAGCACACGCTGTATTTGCTTTGTATGCCACATAAATAATGGCGTCTGCTAAAAATGTGTCACAGAACGCAAGCTCAAAATAAAGCGAAGTGCGATATCCATATGCTTTCCTAATCTAAGGTACAGTTTATACAGGGTTAGTATAAAGTATGGAACCCCCTAAGTATCTCCTCAACGGTTTGATATTTTTAAATGAAATTGCTTATCCCCTTCTAAGAAGATCCAAGGAATTCAAAAATGCTATCAAATTTAATGTACCATTTGCGCTTAAACCGGAAATGCATATCAACTTTTTTATTTTAAATAGAATATTTAAATAGTATATTTTTCCATTTTTGAATTCCTTGTGAAATTCTGCATACAGTAAAACTTTCCATTCATATTGTAATTAAATAATTGAGGCTTTAATCAATAATTTATCGTTTTTGACTTAGCCATGGATGAAATGTCAAACCTTTAATTGTCAAATAAATTAATTAATGAGTAATCTACCTTTCAGTGTAGTATAAGTTGTGCAATAATATTTTTCTCTGTTATTTGTTCTTAGAAGGGGATAAGCAATTTCATTTAAAAATATCAAACCGTTGAGGAGATACTTAGGGGGTTCCATACTTTATACTAACCCTGTATAACTTCCTTTTTATGAAATACGAGGCATGTTTTTAAAGTAAGTACCGTTTTTAAATTACGTCGTCGCTGCGCTACAGTTGCCGTTTAGCGCATGCGCGTAGTGTAGCTACTTCAGTTGGGAAGCCTCAGACGCTATTACGACGCCGTTTGCTTACGTGATTTGCCAACTGTGAAGTGTGTGCTGTGATTCGTTTTCTCTGTTATAAAGGCTTAAAAGCTATTGACATTAATCGTCAAATCAGCAAAGTTTATGGTGAAAACATTATGAAAGAGAAAAGACGGTTCACAATTTCGTCTTTGTTCTCTACGAAATTGTGTTCGAACGATTCAATTATTAGAAACTATGTTCACGGTGGGTACCAAAAATTTTGAATGATGAGCACAAAACCAAACGATTGGGCAGTGCATTGAGCTTTTTAGAGCATTACAGTAACTAAGGCGATTATTTAAAAGCCATATCATTACAGTCTATGAAACGTGGGTAACCTACATTACACCAGAATCAAAACAACAGTCAATGGAATTGCAGCAATCAATATTTTCTAGGAAAATCTTTTGGGACAGACAGGGTGTGCTGTTGGTTGATTTTCTGCCTCGTACTGTGAAACTTTAAAAAACTGCAGAACGATAATGCTTGTCCACATTCAGCAAATCGAACGCAAGAGCTTATCACTTTATTTGGTTGGGAACAATTGGACCATCCTCGATACAGTCCCGATCTGCACCTAGCGATAACCATTTGTTTCTGTACTTGAAGGCAGATTTGGAGGTAAAGCGTCATTCCAATGATGAAGAAGTAGAAACGTCTGTGCACGTTGTTGTTCAGTATGACGGCAAGCTTCTTTGACTACGGCATACAAAAGCTGGCACCAAGGTAGGACAAGTAGGGGAGAGGAGTCGAATATCGATCAGCGGTTAATATCGATCATCTTAATTATACGCAACCTAAGCGAGCTTCAAAATTATAGAATAGGTGCTGCCATCTCTTAAGGTACATACAAATCAGCAACATCATCTGCGGGCAGTTTTATCGTCCATTGTGAACGGCAACAAAACGATTTTGTGCAATTATTTTGTTATTTTTCGGAGTCGTAAGATAAGGTATGTAGTTGTCAAGGGTAGATATTTCAAAACCATTCTAGCGTTAATAATTACGTTGTAACCCAAGGTATATTATAAAGTATAAACATAAATTTTAACTTGTTGATGTTAAGAGTTGTAGATGTCGAAACAATGGCCGTCCAAGAGCGGGTAATATCGGCCGGTATGATCGATATTTCCCGCCGGTGATCGAAATTGTCCTCATTGTTTTTTATTTTTTGTAGATGCCCCCAAAAAAATATATTCGCAAAACAAATCGCTCTGCTTGGTCTGAGGAAGACATGAAGAAGGCTGTGAAGGCAGTTGAAGAGAAGACAAATTCTATTAGAAAACCACAACCTAAGAGAATGAGGAAACAAAAGTCTCAAATATTAACGGCCACCCCGTTGCAGGCATTTTTGGAAGAGAAGGAAGAATAGTTCCCAACGAGACGGCCCAAAAACTAGGTGCCATTTTATTACTCTAGAGACCGTGTAAAAAGTATGGGGAACGACGTAACTAAGACTTTTGGACCACTGCCGTCAATTTCTGGTGGCCCGATTTTCCGCCATAATTAAATAAACATTGCATCTGGAAACGTAATTTTGTATAAAATTATTACTGACGGCATACTGTTTATTTTAACAGTAGTAGTTAAAAATTAAATTTAAACTTATTGCCGTCAAAAAAAATGGCACCCGAAGTACAAGACGTGATACGCCGTCAAAAATATTTTTATGGCACTTGAAATATTTAAAAGAAAAGTTATAAAAAACAAAAACCATATGTTTAGGACAGAAATTAAACTATTTTTTAATAATTAACAAAGTGTTTTTCTAAAATTTTTGACTTTAAAACGTTTTAGTTTTTTACTTTTCACTTTTAGAAGACAAAGTTCGAGTATCTTTGACGTCAGGCTATTTGTTGCAATGTTTATTTAATTATGGCGGAAAATCGGGCCACCAGAAATTGACGGCAGTGGTCCAAAAGTCTTAGTTACGTCGTTCCCCATACTTTTTACACGGTCTCTAGAGTAATAAAATGGCACCTAGTTTTTGGGCCGTCTCGTTGGGAACTAGAAAAGAGAGAAAAAAGAAAATTGACGAGGCCACAAATCAATTGTTTGGATAAAAAAACCGATAGGAGCTAAAAAAGCTAAAAACCAAAAACATGAAAAGAAAGAGAAAGAGAAGAAAGAAAATGACGTATGTCCAATATGCATGGAAATTGGGAAATATGAACTTTGGTGGCGCTGTAGGACATGTGGCACTTGGCTACATGCTGCATGCATGGAAGTGTCTCGTCCAGAAGACTTGGTTTCCTGTGTATCCTGCGAATAGTTATTGATCGATAATACCCTCCATGCTGATCGATATTACCCGACTGTATGTGGATAACATCGATCAGCGAATAGTTTTGTTTTTCAATAATAATAACTTAGTTTATCAAAATATAGAGAATTTGTTTATGTTAATATGTTAATAAACCTTACGTTCCATACAAAAAATTTTGCAATTTTTCCAACGTTTTTCTTTTATCTTAGATATTTTTTAAGTGATCGATATTCGACTGCTTTCCCCTACCTTAATAATAATGAAAATTATGTAGAGAAGTAGAGGAAAGAATGCTCTTTCAGGTAAATAATGTTTTGTTTGAAAAAATTATTTTTTGATGTTTTTACATCAAAACGGTAGGTACTTACAATAAAAACATGCTTTGTATTTTTAACTTTACTAAATTTAGTAGTAGGTTAGTTATTTTAGTATTCTGTATTTTTTATACAATGTTTTCCTTAAAACGCCCAAATTTCAAATGTATACTTTTGATTTTGTATTAAACATATTAATTTATAAAAATGTTTTTTCTTGTAGATATAGTTTTGTTTACTCCCGAGTTTATTTATCCATGGACAAAAACCAACGCTGGTCTGCTTCAAGCTTTTCCGGCTTCCTTTTATTTTAAAATAGAGTAAAAGTTCATTAAAAATGGTGGCGACATATGTGTGTGAAATATGCTTTTAAGCGATCCCGTATGAATTTGCGGTGTCGTCGCTTTGTGAAGGCGGGGGTATGCTTCCTGGTTTTTGGGAGGTTGAGTTACTCTGTATTGTGCTCGATAATAAATTTCTAGTTTAGAGTACGTATCCAAAACGTAGAATAGCGTTCTTAAATCTTGTTAACTGTTCTAATTACACGGCAGCCTAGAATAGTTAAATTATATTTTAAAAGGGCATGATTAACCGACAAAGGCGACCAATTAAAGTTTATTCAGTTTGTTATCGTAAGTTTAGAGGTAATGTCTCAGTGGAGTACACAATTATACCGGTAAATCACCAAGTTGTTAAGCAATTCTCCGGAATCAGTGAACAGTGTTACTGTAATTAGAAAAGAAAGAGATTAAAACGGTTACTTTGCAGTTTACATTTCTAAAAATAAAAATATTTGACAATTTATTGATTTCCTTAAACTTTTATTTTTAATAATATAGACAATAATTTATAGGGATATTGACTAACGTGGCGATGGGCAAGCTCACGAAATGCCCACTAAGATGGGATTGGTCCCAATGCTAGCATTTTTCATCTTCTTACAGCTGATGTCACTGTCTTGTTAACGAACAACCTTGAACACACAACCCTTTTAGAAATATTTAATTATCGATGTAATGAATATGGGTTAAAAATTAAATTAAAGTAGACCAAGTTGATGTTAGTTACAAAACTCTCACAAGATCTGAACCATGCGAACCTGACGGTGGCAAACACCACAATAGAGAATATAAATATCAAAGAACTTGGATAGAATAATCGGGTGACCAAACAAGGGAAATAAAAACGAGGATAGAGATGGCCAGATCAACATATGTAATAAAGAAATTGATATCATAAAACAAATAGCTACATCTAATGGCTATCCAATACATTTGATAAATAAATTAATTAATAAGAAAGAACAAAAAATGTCACTACAACTAATATTTCCAAAACAAACTAAAGAAACTAAAAGCTATAAAAATATTACATATTGTGGAAATATTTCCAAAAAAATTTCAAAAATAGTTTCTTCGGCAACATCAGCATTAATATCATTTAAAACACAAAATGATGTTGGTACAAAATTGTTAAATGTAAAAACAAAATTACCTAAATTAAAAAAATCTGGTGTTTACAAAATTAATTGTCCACATAATAAAAAAAGCGCTTTTCCGCCGGAATCAAGAACTTTTAAAAGGAGGGAGCAAAGGGGAGGTATTTTTTTTCGTTAGTCGAAATACCCAAAGGTTATCAACTTGAGGGTCCCAATATTCCAGCTCTTCTAGTTTTCGAGATACGGCACATGGTGGTGGTAAGGGGTGGAGGAAGGGGATTGAGGGGGTCATCATTATTTTCCAACGCGTTAAAAAGTGTATTTCTTGCACTCGTTACGTTTCCGGACTCGCCACTACGCGGCTCGTGCTAAACTTCACTCGTGCGTAATACTTCACTTTCCACACTCGTTATGTAATATACTATATAACTTTTAATTTCTTTAGTTTGTTTAGGAAATATTAGTTAAAGTGACACTTTCTGTTCTTTCTTATTAATTAATTTATTTATCAAATGAATTGGATAGCCAAGATTTATTTGTTCAATAACTACTTTAAATTGTTGATCTGCTAGATGTCTATTTATTTCGAGTTCTTCAAGGAATTCTAAATTTTGTTTTTTATCACAAGTGTGTAGTATTTGGATTTCATTGGTGTGTAAGAGTAAGGTTGGATGATCAAGTAGGTGTTTTGCATAATTTGACTTATCTGGTTGTTTTAATCTATATGCTCTTAAGTGTTCATTGAATCTTACTTCAAAATTTCGTTGTGTTTGACCCATTAAAAGGAAACATGAGCTCTAAAAAAAAACTTTAACCCAAAGATGCCTATATGGTCGGATAGAGATCTCCTTCCTCCACCCCTTGCCACCACCACGTGCCGTATCTCGAAAACTAGAAGAGCTGGAATATTGGGAACCTCAAGTTAAGAACCTATGGGTATTTCGACTAACGAAAAAAAATACCTCCCCTTTGCCCCCTCTCCTTTTATAAGTTCTTGATTCTGGCGGAAAAGCGCTTTTTTTATTATTTGGACAATTAATTTTGTAAAGACCAGATTTTTTTTAATTTGGGTAATTTGGTTTTTACATTTAACAATTTTGTACCAAATTATTTTGTGTTTTAAACGATATTAATGCTGATGTTACCGAAGATATTATTTTTGCAATTGTATTAGAAATATTTCCACAATATGTAATACTTTTATAACTTTTAATTTATTTAGTTTGTTTAGGAAATATTAGTTGTAGTGACACTTGCTGTTCTTTTTTATTAATTAATTTATTAAATGTATTGGGTAGCCATTAGACGTTGCTATTTGTTTTAGTATACCAATTTCTTTATCAAAGTTAATTTTGTTAATTGGAATTGAAAATGCCGTATGTATCATAGTATGATTTGAATTATACGGTATGGTTACATCTGTTTGTATTGGTTTTCTGTATAATGAATAATTTAGTAAATTATTAACATTTTTAAATTAATTGAAGTGCTAACACATCATCAACATATCTATACCAAAATATAATATTGTTTTTATAACTAGAATTAAAGATTATGTTCTCTGAATTTTCCATAAAAGTATTTGTTAAAATTGGATAAATAATACTTCCCATTGGATATATATTTTGTTTTCGAACGTAAAATAATTTTTTTAATAAATTGTGAAAGTTTTGTTTAAAAAGTTCTATTTTTATCGTTCTTAGTAAAAAAGAATTAATTTTCTTTCTTTCACCTATTATCCACAGAAGTGCGGTATCCGCCAAAATAAACAGTACCGAAACAGAGAGTACTGTGGAGTTGTTCATGTAATATGGATTTGTCATATTTGACTTGTCATTAGTTGATATATTAATAGTACGTTGCAGTTAAATTTAATTTAAAAATGGTTCTAACAACGAAAGAAAAATTGTTTTTGGTAGAGCATTATTTTCGTTCATACGGAAAAGGTTCGTAATGATGGTCCAGGTGTCAATAAAATATCAACAAAAATTTAATAAAGCAGCTCCTAGTAAAAGTGTGATGTTAGCTGTTGTTGAAAAATTTCGTTGCACTGGTAGTGTATTGTGTCAACGTAAAGGTTCTTCAGGTCGTCGAAAAACAGTATGCACTAACGAAAATGAAGGACTTGTTTATAACAAAGTTGTGCAATCACCCCAAAGAAGTCTTGTAAGAACTGCATGTAAACTCAACATTAGTGAAACGTCTTTACGTCGCATGTTCAAATCAATTGGTGGTTATCCATACCGTATTCAAGTTGGACAACGACTAAATGCTGCGGACAAACGTGCAAGAGAAATTTACTGTGGTCGCATGTTGAGTTTAATTTACGAGGATCCGGAATTTTTGAAAAACAAATGGTTTTCAGAAGAGAGTCACGTTCATCTTAGCGGCTATATTAATCGACAAACAACCAGATTCCTTGGATTTTAAGTACTGATGTCATTGTAGAGAAACCACTCCACAGTCTTCGAGTTACCGTTTGGTGCGCGGTATCTGGTAATGGAATTATTGGTCCTTATTTCGTTGAAGATGATAATCAGAATCCACTTACTATCAACCAAGAACGTTATAGAGAGAAAATTATTATACCATTTGTCAGAGATCTAAATAACTTGTGCCGTGCACGAAATCTACAGTTTCGCACACAATGGTTCCAACAAGATGGTGCAACGAGCCATACAGCTGTGCGCACCTTAGACTTACTCAGTCAGCATTTCGATAATAGAATAATTTCTCGGGGAACAGACTTCGAATATCCTTCTCATTCACCTGATCTGACGCCACCTGACGCATACATTTGGGGCATAATGAAGGAAAAAATATTTCATTCCGAAAATCCGCCGGCGAATATTGCCGAACTACGGGAAAGAATACAAAATATTTTTCGGCAGTTCCATCAACCACTTTTTATAAATATGTTTATTGACTTTCAAAATCGATATGAAGCGTGTTTGCGTCGAAATGTTGAATATTTTGAACACTTACATTACAGAAATTAAAAATTAATTTTTATTTTTATTTTCGGTACTTTTTGGCGGATACTGTATTTGATTACGGTTAGCCTGAGATAAAAGGAGCTTATGATTATTACAAACATTTATTAATCAATTTTAAAGCAATTACAAAGATTTATCAAATAAAAACAAAAATTTAAACTACTTAAAACAAATTCAAAATTATTATACTTTCAACATATTTGTCATAATATGTTAATTGTTTAATAGACTCTCAATATCTAAGACCGTAATCTATCCTTCATTGCTAGTAATTAAAGTAATTTCGAATGAAAGATCCAACTTTATATTTATTATTGTTATAGTTTGTGTCTTTACCTTATTGTATTTTTTATTTTTAGCCTGATGATGGTTTAAGACCGAAACTAGTCGCAATTTTATATTTTTACCATTAAATTTGATGTGGTTTGACTTGGTGTTTTATTGATATTTGACAAATTAAAGTAATTGATAAAAAATATGTGTCGTCTAGCTATTAAATTTGGGGCGCTTCGTTACTCAATTTTAAGACGAAAAGTTCATATAAACATGTGTGATAGGTGTTGTCGTTTATGAGATACAGGGTGTTGAATTTATTGTAATAAGTCAGTTCTGATTGTACGTGAAATTAATTTTTCCCGGTGACGCTACTGGTTTTTAGAAGTAATACGTAAAAACATGCTTATTCTAAATGGCCTTTGAAATAATGTTGACAAGTGTCAAATTTGAAAACCAACGCAAAAATCGTACATTTTTATTTGATTGTTTAGTTAATAACTATGCCAGTGTTTACTAATGTTGAAATGGCTAATATGCATTTTTTGTACGGATTAGCGAATGGTAATGCCTTAGAAGCTAGACGTACGTATGCCCAGCGTTATCCAAATAATCGTTTACCATGTTCAGATACGTTTACTAAGTTACATATTCGTTTACAAGAAACTGGAACTTTTACTAAATCGAAGAATATTATTGCATGGACGACCAAGAACTGTGGGAAATCCCCAATTGGAAAACCAGATTCTTCAAATTATTGACTAACATCCAGAAACGAGTACAAGAAAAGTTGCAGATGAAGTAAATGTTACAAACAAAACTGTTTGGATTATTCTAAAAGATAATTTATTGTATTCATATCACGTTCAACGTGTTCAACATTTGTTACCTACTGACTATCCATTACGCATACAGTATTGTCAATGGATTTTACGTGAAATCGCGAACAATCCGAATTTTGTGGCCAATATTCTATTTACGGATGAAGCCAACTTTTCTAGACATGGGATTATGAATTTTCATAATGACCACATATGGGCGGATGTAAATCCACATACCATAAGTGTAAAACGATTTCAACAAACATTTTCGGTCAATGTTTGGCTTGGCATCATCGATGATTATTTAATTGGACCATTTTTCCTTCCTGTACGGTTAACCGGTGAGACATACCAACATTTTCTAGAAAATGAACTTCCACTTCTTTTGGAAGATGTACCTATTATTATTAGAAGGCGCATGTGGTTCATGCATGACGGAGCTCCTCCACATTTTTCAGTGATTGTACGCGAGTTTTTAAATAATGTTTTTCCAGACCATTGGATCGGACGAGGATCTCCACACCCGTGGCCCCCTAGATCACCTGGACACAATCCTCTGGATTTTTGTGTGTGGGGATATTTAAAATCGCTTGTTTACACAACAGTGATATTAAACGTACAAGATCTTCAAAATCGTATCATAGACGGCTGTAATGTTATTCGTAACAATCCTGGTATCTTCGAACGTATTCGACAATCCATTAGACATCGAGCGGATTCTTGCATTTCAGCTGGAGGTGGACATTTTGAACATTTGCTCTGAAATGTATTATTTTTTCTTTATGTTTAACACATGTTGCTTGTAATAAAATAATAAAAAAATATAAATCAGTAGCGTCACCAAGAAAAATTAATTTCACGTACAACACCCTGTATCTCATAAACGACAACACCTATCACACATGTTTATATGAACTTTTCGTCTTAAAATTGAGTAACGAAGCGCCCCATACAATATTTTAGATTACTTAAGAAACACCCTGTATAAGTGATTTTCAAAATAGGGAGAACGACTTTTTGTCGGCGCGTTTCGCTTAAACGATAGAATAAATTCGACCGGTGTCAACAATAAGTTTACTTAATGAAACCATCGCACGCCTCTGTAACATCTCTAACGGGGTAATGGTTTATATTTTAGAGGTCTTGGTATGTTTTTTAGGTTTCTCCCATTGGGATCCTGGTACGAGATGTCACTTCGATTTTCGGTCTTTTTTCGGTACATCGCCGTCTCATTTCCGCTAATTTTGAACACGCAACAAACTGTATCTTTTCCAAAAGTTTTCGGTTTCGTTACGGCCACACATAATTTTTCGTGCTTTTACTGCCGACGCGGCTTGAAAGAACATTTTTCGTGCCTGCTCACGATAATTTCACCCTTTTTTTTTTCACGGCGGAGCTCGAAACTTTTTGATGAAGTTTCCGGAATATTTTATATTTTGAGGGCGTGTTTTATTAATAGTTTATATGGTTGGGAGAGATAAAAACGTTTAATCTTGATGGTAAGTATTATTAAGCAAAGATTTGACTCGACGCGACGGTACCTTATGCAAATTCATTCCGGTTTATTTACTCCGGGAAATGAATGCTCGTAAAACAATATACCCGTTTTTTTTTTTCAATTTGTAAGCACGTTCAACTGTTACTCAAGTTAAACAAATGAAAATTATGATATACTACACCAAAGTTATTATGGACAATTTATAAAAAAAAAAGGAAATTACTAGTTGCTCTTTAAAACAACGAAACGACATTTAAAATTTATTTGTCTATACTTTTTACTAACCAAATTATGTATCGATTAAAATTATCAAAACCATAGATTAACTATCGTAATTTCAAACCTACTACATTATTTAAAATTCAAAATCAACAATCATCCGCCTTTAGTTATAGTTCGCTACCGCCAACCACAACACCCTTCAAATTAAAGCCACGCCAAGGTTTTATTCCTTTACATCCCCCCTTCCTCTGTATCTACAAATTGACGAGGGTGAAGGGCAAAAAGCTTCATTTGCAATTGCAGCTTGTAACATGATATGTTAACTAAAAACGTAGTATTTTTAAAATAATTATATGGCTAACACTAACACCATCTATTGTATAGAGTTCTTAACATGTTAATTATTATAAACGATTCCTGTCAGTAATTCCAACTTTATACACGATCTTTAATGTGGCTTAGTCCAATACCTTAAACCAGGATTCATTCTTTTATTGTCATTGGTGTTATACACAGGTATGTTTTTTGATTTTTAATTTTTTGGTAAAAGATTTTAAATATAATTTCTATAAATCTTGACAGTACCTACTATATAATCAGATGAGAATTTTCATATTAATAATTATTTCAAGTATATTTTGAGGGCAATTTAAAAGTAATAATTGTAAATTTTTTATAAAAAAATACAAAATGGCGAGTTGAGTACTTTTTTGGAATTCTAATTGTTGTATTAATTTATCTTTTGTTACTACTGTATTTTCTGTCATATATCCTAATGATAAATGTAAATTTCGGAATACGCTGTTTTGTACTTTTTGTACGGAAAAAATAAACGAACACGTGGCTGATGCTGACAATTTTTCACAGCATTAGAATATACAAGTTAAAAGACGTTACAAAAGTTAAAAGACGTTACAAATTCCAAGTTAAAAGACGTGACAAATTTCAATTTAAAAGACACTACAAATTTCAAAGACATTACACTGATTGGTTCTACATTGGTGGACGGTTCATCAGACCAACCCTTCACTGGACCAGCCCTCTCCTGGATCAACCAACGGATTCTATGTAAAAAAAGATAAGTCGTCCAACGTAAATGCATTTATAATATTATACAGCTGTCTCGTTTTTCTTCATTTCTTTAACGTAAAATATAAAAATCATTTTAGTATAGTCAACTGTATTAGAATAAGTTTTTGTAAAGAACTGTTTGCGGATTATTTTTTTTGTAACGTATTCTCAATTATATTCATTTAAGCACCAAGGAAATCTATTTTTCTTTTGGTACCTTTTCATATCACTTTTTTTATCTTCATAGACAGTTTTTTTCTGACATCTTTCTGTCATCTTATGATACTTATTTAAATAACAGCTTAAAACAACTTTCTTCAGTAGTATCATAAAAAATAAAAAGATTTCAGTGGCGCCCTTATAATTTCTTAAAGAATCAAATATTGTACTATTGTCAGAGCTAATGAACTTACTCACCCCTAGCCGAGGTATTTAACTATAATAATTTTTGCTGTGATAAACATTTATAAATTTTGTTAATTATTGAAATATCTTTTACAATTAATTAAAGACGAAATTAAGATTAATGTTTGTTTTATTGTAAATTACATTTTTTGTTTTCGTATATAGTTATTTTTTAAAAGTTAACTAAATAATTTTATAAATTCACTATCAACAGGTAAATCATATAACAAATTGACGCTAAACGTAATAATTTGGTTACAAATTGTCGCCCAACGACCAACTAATATTACAACCTAATCAATTAATAGTCCAGACTACTGATCTAAAGAACGTGACTACGTCCTTCAGGGGAGTCTCTTGAATTGGCTAGTGTTTGCCAATACTCGTTAAACTAGTTAAAAGAGCAAAGTAGTCACAGAGGATGTGCTCAGCAATTTCGTCTGCATGGAGGTGTGGTACTTACTTTTATCCTGTATAATTGTTTTCTGGTCATTTACAGGAGACTTTTATCTGTGTACTCGTTGGGGTACCTTTGTAACTCTCTTGATAGTCTACACCCTTTTGTGTCATTCTAAATAATAGATGGGAGTGTAACTTAATTAGGTTAGTTATATTTGACATTGTTAAAACTACGAAGAGTTCGGGTCCAAGCAGACCAAGCATCACTTAGACTAAGTTAGCGTGCGCCTTTGTCCACATAACTGTGACTTTATCATCCCTAGTATCATCCCTAGTGATTCCGAAGGACAACGGCCAATTTTGGTTGGTGGCATCATCCTAGCGGCGTCCAACACTGTTCGGGTCCTGAGGAGGACCCGTTCGAACATGAGTTATTTTTCCATCTCAGCCCGAAAAAAAAAGTTGACTTAGTCAGGACTCGGTGAACATCTAGCTCTGTTATCGGTTTTAAATAGCTTTAGGGGTAGTAAGTAGTACTTGTCAACTGTCTATATAAATGACAATCCACTTACCTGTACTATTTCTGTTGGTTATTTCGTTTGGTGCTAATTTGTTTGTTGCTAAAGTTATACCAGTTAGCTCCATCCGAACTATATTTGCATGTCTTCCTCCATTTAATTTGTATATCCAGATATTATAAGCTAACTTCACATCCCATTCCATATATTGTTTTAGATCCGTCTATTAAACCTTGTTTTAATGTATCTATGTTAAGTAGTATGTTAAGGCATGCTACTCTTTATGTCTGTTCCAATTTTCATATGGTTCTTTCCTGATTGGATTATGAAATCCATGCAAAAGCTCTGTATGTTAGCCTTATGATTGCCATGCAGAAATTTCGGGACAGAAACCCCAGTTTTGCCCATTGGTATGCCGGCACTGTTAATAGGATACATAGGCTTTATTTATTATTTTTTGTGTGAAGTATATTTATGTTAAATTACCCCTTCGAAAAATTCAAAAATTTGGTTTGATTTTAATTAGTGTGGGAGTTCTAAAGTTTTCTACCCTCCTATTATTAATGAAAAGAACCATTACCGTCTTGTTAGGATTATCTGACACCATACCTCTGTGATTTTAGGGCCATTTATAAAGTGTGACAGATAGTGCTTTCATATTTGTACGTGATATAGATAAATCATAAAAAATTTGTTTAGAAAATTAAAAATATCTTAAACCACAGTAAGAGTAAGAGCTTTTAAAAATTTATGGCAGCAAAAGATCATTGTTATTGTTTTTTTTTAATTACACATAAAGTTGCACTATGATTTTCAAAATAACTTGAGATAATATTGTAAATACCCTGTTAAATATAGTAAAACTTTATATTATCGTAGTGAAGAAGAATTTGAATAAAAATGTTTAAAGTAAATCGCACCGTCGACATTCCTTGTAAGTGACATTTAACAAAACATGCACATAATGAGACCTTATAACATGCACTTTGCGGATAGATAAAAAAAATCTACTAACTACTCTATTTGGTCTATTTACATAATTTTAGTAAATTAAAAAACGTAAAAGCTTTAAGTATTAGTGAAATACCGTTTAGATTAAATATCGGCAACACAATACAATTTCTGAAAAAGTCCCATTTTCTTAGCATGTTATGGAAATAAACGTCATGTCATTTATACTGTCAATTTTTGTTACAAAATATAAATTCCTAGCGAAAATTTTCTTAACTTTACCTACGAATATGTCTGTCAGTAGTGAATCTAATGAAATTATGAGCAGTCCGCCGTACGTAGAAAACGTATAGAACGTTACACGAGATGTAATCTCACTACGTCCTCGTAAAATTAACTTTTTCACTTCCTCTATAATGGGTTATTTACAAATGTTTTTACGTAATTATTGCTATCTATCATTATAGACTACTTCGCAGCTTTATCACACTAATTAATCAACCTTCCTCTATGTTAAACCCTTCTTTTATGTTATATTTCCTATTTTTTTTTAATTTGGATTGAATTTCATTAAAGTTCTTTAAAAAATAAAATAAATCTATATCGACAAACAAGTTAAAGAGTTTTCTTTAAAACATTGCCGTCCACCTTTATATTTCCGGTATATCACCCGGCAAATGTCTTACATGCTTCTCCGAAGCGTAAGCATTTTACATGAAATCTTAAATTTCTTTTTTTCCAGTATCTGTGTCATATCAAAAGTCTTACAAAAATTAGTGTTAGTAGCATTTTTTTAATTTTTTTTTATGGTATTTTTTGTCTACATTTTAACGTATTCTTGTTAACCTCATGTAAAAAAATCCAATCTTAAACTCTATACATTTGTACATATTAATTTATTTTGAAAAAAAAAACGTTGACACCTCGGTTCCTGTCAAATACGGATATTTTCCATAAAAATCGTACAATCCAGGGAGTCGAGGGAATAGATAAAAAGAAAAACAAAATTTGTTCATAAAAAATACCAGAGAAGCCTTTTAAGGTTTAATCTACTGAAATATAGGCATATCAAAGAAAAAATTCTTTTTATGTAAAAATTTCCCGTAAACATGTTTGCGAAAAATTTGTAGATATTTTAGTCACAGTTATTTTTATACAGGGCGTAAAAGCCAAATAGAATAACCGAACATCTTTTAGACCACCACTACGCCATCACAAACTTTGATTAACTGTCTAATGAGCGTTTCGATTAGGGCTCGGAATTTCTCAAATTTATACGAATATTCGAATTATTCAATTATTCGATCTTTCGAATTATTCAATTATTCGATCTTTCGAATTATTCAATTATTCGATCTTTCGAATTATTCGAATTATTCGAATTATTCAATTATTCGACTATTCGATTTATTCGACTATTCGATTTATTCGACAGTTGGAATTATTCGACCATTCGAATTATTTGAGTGTTTGAATTATTCGACTAATCGAATAACCAATAATCAGTTAGTTTGGTAGCAAAATATTTGAACAGTCGTTTATTTAAATACCGAAAAAGTCGTTTCAAGTATTATATTCAATATTATCTAACGTACTAGCTAGGAATATCCAACTTATTCGGGAATTTAGAATTTCAGAACATTTAGAATATCAATAGTTATTTACCTACCTGATCTTGATAATTATTAGTACTCAATACACAGTATGTCTCCAGATGTACAGCCCAAGAGGTGCTTTCAAATTTAATAATCAAATTAAAAATGGGCTAAGCGGTTTCGGATTTTGTTTATTTTGTATCTTGGAAACTACGAAAACATGACTTTGGTAATGAGTGTAAATGAGCATGAGAGTTAAATTTATGAGCAAAAAAATTGTACGAAACGGATGAATATGGAATAGTCAATTGGTTGGATAATTCAAATAGTCAAGAATTATTTGAATAGTCGAATTATTCGAATAGTCAAGAATTATTTGAATAGTCGAATTATTCGAACAGAAGAATTGTTCGAATACTAGAATTTGTTTGACGAAAAAAATTTTAATTTAGAATAATCGAATATTCGAACAAAACTCCGAGCCCAAGTTTCGATAACCAAGTTATCTTCTTGAGAGACCGAAGGATAGCTAAAGCTATGTGTACAAACTAACTTCATAAATAATGTATATGAGGCTAAAATATGTCAGCGGTAAAGTTTTTACGGCAAAATCAATATTCCTTTAACAAAGTCTATAGTGGACTATCTCGTATGGGTCCTTTTTCTTTATTTAATCTATTTTTACGCGTCATAACTGCTTTACTTTATATACATCTAACAATCTATTGTTTAATACATTTAAATACATTTAATCAATCTACATTTATCTAATGATTTTAAATAAAAACATATTCGGCAACTGTGACGTAGTTCAGAGAGAAAACAATTGTAAATACTGCTGCTGCCCAGACAAGTTTACTTCAAATTTGATAAGAAGTTTTAAGAGTATTCATTTAAAAGGAAGTGCCATTTGTTCCAATCATTGGAGAGATACTAAAATGTTAAATTTGTTATTTAAATTTTTTATTTTGTTACTTTATATTATTTGATTTTTATTTTTGATTAAATAAACTTTGAAACATAATTCCATTAATGTAGCTCTTTGTCATTCTAGATCATCCAGATTTAGAAAACTGTTAAAATCCAGCAAATACCGTATGATCTTGGCAGAAAAGAGTACCACCACATTACCAACTTAATATCCGGCTTTACCTCCCAGTTGGATACAAAGATCGATGGAATGACCAGCACCTTATCTTCTATTACTAGATTTATGGTTATGAAGATGTAAATAGTATGTGCAACTCGTGTGCCGTAATCGGTTACCCACTCAAACCAATGACTTTACTTTCTTGAACAATCCACAACTCTGTGCACTAGTTGTACAATAAACTATTATTAAGAATAATAAAAAACTCTTCGTTTTAACAAATCTGACGATGCTAATTCTAGCAAAACGGCTGTCATTGAGGTTTAAAAAAGCAATTTTTTAAATAAATAGTGGAAGTTTTGTTAAAAGAAAGAGTTTTTATTATTCTTAATAATAGTATATTGTACCGGGTGTCCAAATAAGAACGGCTCTCGGCCATATATCAGTAACCATTGATAGTACAGCTTCGGGAAAAAAATTTTTATGATAAAAATGGCCTCGAGAAACACCTGGAAATTATTTACAGACTCGTAGGTCTACCGCTAGAGGGCGTAATTTAATACTAAGAATTAAGAAATCAAAATTTTACAAAAATTGCCTTATTAAAGGGCATTTTTAATGCGATAATCAAATTCTACGAACAATTCTGCGTATTTTTGGTTTCAAAAGTTTAAGTCTATCTTTTCAAATATAAGGTGGGGGAGAGTGGGAACATTATTTTAGAAAAAGGTCTGTAAGTCCGGTCCTGTTTAACCGATCTTTGCAAACTTGGTCTTGTTGATAACAGCTTTCTTCCACCAATATTATAGTTATCATTTCCAAACAACCTAATAAGTGACGTACCCGCTAGAGGGCGAAACTTTTTTTCTTTTTTTAATCTAGTTCTCTTTGAAAAATATTAAATAGAAGCATGCAATTTTAACCATGAATTATAAAATTAGACCAAATTAGCAAAAAAATGGTGAAAACGGCATAATATCTTTTTCCTATCCCGAGATATTAGAAACGTGTAAAATTTAAGTATTTTCATTTGAATATTAGAATACTCTGGTTATACTGAACGGCATTTAATAATTTTACTTTACTTTGTTTAATAATTTGACACATGTCTGCGTGCTTTGTTTTCCGTGGCCCACTACTATTTTTTATTTTTTTCATTTCAACTACCTTACAGGCGTTTACCGGTGACAGTAACAGTGATATTGAAATATTTAAAAACATCATAAAGAGGACAAGAACATTCAATTTCAGGAATTCCAAAATTATTTAATGCCGTTCAGTAAACCAGAGTACTCTAATATTCAAAGGAAAAAACTTAAAATTTACACGTTTCTGATATCTCAGGATAGGAAAAAGATATTGACATGCCGTTTTCACCATTTTGTTGCTAATTTGGTCTAATTTTATAATTCATGGTTAAAATTGCATGCTTCTATTTAATATTTTTCAAAGAGAACTAGATTAAAAAAAGAAAAAAAGTTTCGCCCTCTAGCGGGTACGTCACTTATTAGGTTGTTTGGAAATGATAACTATAATATTGGTGGAAGAAAGCTGTTATCAACAAGACCAAGTTTGCAAAGATCGGTTAAACAGGACCGGACTTACAGACCTTTTTCTAAAATAATGTTCCCACTCTCCCCCACCTTATATTTGAAAAGATAGACTTAAACTTTTGAAACCAAAAATACGCAGAATTGTTCGTAGAATTTGATTATCGCATTAAAAATGCCCTTTAATAAGGCAATTTTTGTAAAATTTTGATTTCTTAATTCTTAGTATTAAATTACGCCCTCTAGCGGTAGACCTACGAGTCTGTAAATAATTTCCAGGTGTTTCTCGAGGCCATTTTTATCATAAAAATTTTTTTCCCGAAGCTGTACTATCAATGGTTACTGATATATGGCCGAGAGCCGTTCTTATTCGGACACCCGGTACAACTAGTGCACAAAGTTGTGGCTTGTCCAAGAAAGTAAAGTCATTGGTTACTATTTACATCTTCATAACCATAAATCTAGTAATAGAAGATAAGGTGTTGGTCATTCCATCGATCTTTGTCTCCGACTGGGAGGTAAAGCCGGATATTAAGTTGGTAATGTGTAGGTACTCTTTTCTGCCAAACTCATACGTTATTTACTGGATTTTAACAGTTTTCTAAATCTGAATGATCTAGGATGACAAAGAACTATATTTTAATATGTTTTGTATAACAATTTGGTTTTTGATTGTATTGTAAACCACATGATTTTAATTCATTAAAGAAACATAAAAACATAAACTTCTTATGTAATTAATATTTTTCTATAGCAAACTTTCTTTGAATTTCTCAAAGCCCACCCCAGCAATTACGCGTTTGTTTTAAAGGCTACGTATAACATTTTCTATTAAATAAATGATGCAATTTTAGCTCTACTGAAAATTGAGTGGTTTTAAAATTTAATTTAAAAACTTTTGCTTGACTTATAGTTTTAAATTAAATTAGTCTATCCTTTTTTTATCGAATTATCCACTGCAATACACATTAAGGTAAAGTTTTAAACTGTCGCACTGCATGCCGTTGACGAGTTTAAAGCAATATATTCATCTAATTAAAAACTATGCTTTATATATTTTTTGCTTAGTGGAAATAATTCATATTAAATATATTATTAAAAGCCAGTTGTCCAGCATCCTGGAATGATCTTACAGTTAGCGGTTATTTTTGTCAAAGATTATCTATTTTTCAAATTGCGACTTGCCTTATGTATATTGAGATAATTTTTTTCAATACAAAATAATTTAAAATTTTATTTTTTTTTATTTATCCAATTTTGTCAGGGTAGGGTACCAAACTCAAAATTTATTAAATTGATTGTACTAACCCTTACTTTTTGGAAGTCCATCTTATTAAGAATAATAACAATTACGTCTTATCTATGTACAAAATGAAGACTCAATAAAAGCAAACACTTTAAAAGTGGAGAACTTCCCAGATTTATTTGTTCATTAACAACTTTAAATTGTGGATCTGCTAGATGTCTTTTTATTTCAAGTTATTCAGGGAAATCTAAATTTTGTTTTTTATTACAAGTGTGTAGTATTTGGATGTCATTGGTGTGTAAGAATGAGGTTGGATGTTCAAGTAGGTGTTTTGCATAATTTGACTTATCTGGTTGATTTCCTTGAAGAACTTGAAATAAAAAGACATCTAGCAGATCCACAATTTAAAGTTGTTAATGAACAAATAAATCTGGGAAGTTCTCCACTATTAAACTGTTTACTTTGATTGAGTTTACATTTTATACATAGATAAGACATAGTGATGAGCGAGACTGGTCTTGGTCTTGCGGTCTTGGTCTTGGTCTCGCACAAAATGCAAGACCAAGACCAAGACCAAGACCAACTTCAGGCTGCAACAACAAGACCAAGACCGAGCAGTGCAAGACTTACGCAAGACCAAGACTTAGCATTGCAAGATATACGCAAGACCAAGACCAAGCCTGCAAGTCTTGCGGTCTTGCGTCTTTTAAACATATAAACCGAAAAATAAAGCAGCCATGGATTATTTTAAACTCTAAAGCGGCCGTAATTTGACGACCGTTCAAGACGGCCGCTATCGGTGAGCACAGATGTAAAGTAAGAGTTTATCGTTATTGACCGCCTAAATCCATTTTTGTATTTGCTTCCGTTTTGTGTGTTTATAGTTTGTTTTATATCTTGTGTTTAGTTTCATTATTTGACAATAATTAGAGTGTTTCTGTGTTAAAAGCAAAAAATGAATGGTCAGAAAAAAGTAAGATTTTTAAGAAACGGAAAACTGAAGGCGTCTACGAAATCTTAATATATCGTATGTCGTCACCTTCAAACAAATGATGAAAAATTTATCTTGGCAAAAATGGCACGTGTTTTTTTGTCTCGTTACTGTGTATCAATTGTTGGGCAACGAAACTAAAATAGATTTTACCGATATATATTCGAAGCATTTATCCTATTTTTGTTTTTCATTATTTGAATCAAAAGAAAAAAATATTTTGTAATATTTATCATGTACATATAATAGGTACTTTTTTCTAAGAGTTGTGAAAACTTAGTATTTAGTTGTTGTTAAAATATATCTTTCTAAAATATTGACATAAGCTCTATTATTGGTAATGTATTCTACCTATTGTTTTTATTCATCAACACCAAACATAGTTTTAGTTTATTTCAAATCCCAGCTAATAGGCCTGCAAAGAATAATTATTTATGGAGAGACGCAAAATTCAGTGACTTTAATATTCAAATATATTTCCAAACTCATAAATAAAATTATTAAATGTTAGATTTCACGTCTGATTCTATATATTATTATTATTGACGCATTATAAAACTATATTCTAAAAAAATTGTCAAAATGAATAAAAAATAAAAAAAAAATTTCTACAAGCATGCGTAAAACAACATTTTAATTCAGACAATATCTCTTTCCCGCACGCATTTTTTCTATTAATTAGAGATGTCTTCCGATAACCTTTTTGACAAATTATTGTATTATTATCTTTATCTTGTTGGACTACATACAAATAGTAAAAAAATAAGATTATTTTACATGAAAATAGGGATTTTTAAAATGTTTGTTTTAAAAAAAATCATAATTTATTAAATCACCCCTGTAAACCTTACTCAAAGCAACAACAAACTCACCTGTTTAAGTAGGGTTGCTATAGCTACAGTCGTGTATTTATTGACACTATGAAAGATTTAATTGTCACAATAGCATCTTTTTAAGTATCTAAATAATTTTCGAGGTGATTTTGCTTTTAAAAAAAATATTGATCCTAACTCTTGCGCAAATTAACTTTTCCGCACTTGTTAGGATAATAACTATTTCATACTTGATTTATCGCTACAATGTAATATAAAGAAAACAACATTTTTGTAGTGAAAAATACTATCCCTTTCTTTACTTGTAATGATTTTAAAAACTATTTTTCCTTTTTTTTTTTAAATAGACCCCAGTAAATCTAAAAAAAAGTGCAAGACTTGCAAGAGTCTTGGTGCAAGACCAAGACCAAGACCAAGACTGGACCCTGCAAGAACAAGACCAAGACCAAGACTGCTTATTTGACTGCAAGACCAAGACCAAGACCTTGTATGCAAGACCAAGACCAAGACCAAGACCGGGTTAGTCTTGGTCTTGGTCTTGCATTTGCTCATCACTAATAAGACATAATTGTAAAACACAAATATATTAAGTTATTGTAAAGATCAGCATGATATAGTTTTTTCCTGGTTTTTTCTATATCATTGCACAGTTATACTGATCTTAGAGGGAATTACATTCAGGATAATCCCTTAGGGCTATTAACATCTAGGCTTTAATATTGTTATGTCTTATTACTTCCATACTTGGTCTAGCCTTAATACTACCTAAACATCAGGTACCTAGCTACAAACAAACAAAATGTAACTTAAATGTCAATCTAACGATGCTTCATAGCGAAACGGCCGTCATTGTTATTTAAAAACATATTTTTCAAATAAATTTGGAAGTTACGTTGAAGCGAAGAGTTTTTTATTATTCTTATTAAAAACTAATATTAATAAAAATAAAAAGCCAGTAGTCAAAAAAATGATATAAGAGCCATGGTTGAATAGTGCATTATTGTCTTAGATCCCTTAAAGACCTCGATACTTCGCTTAGTTTTCTACCTTGGAGTATACTATTTAAGCTAATCATAAAGCACACATAAAAATTTTACAATTTAAAGTAGACCTATTCGATTAATATTTAAAAAAAACTAAACGAGAAGAAAACATTTAAGTAGTTATAACAAATTGATTTCTGTCAGTTTTTAAATAACATTAACCTGCAGTCGACCGAGTGCTGCCAAAGCAGAAAAATACCGTGAAAGAATGAAACGAACGTAGACATTGCAATAAGAAGTGTAAAATCTATTTGAATATTTTAATAGTGAATTACGTCTGCGAAAAATATCCTTTTGCGGAAGTTGAATAGTTGGATTATGCAGGAAATGGATATTGCCGAGTACATTGCTGTGTCAACGTCTCAATCGGTAAAGGATGCTGATCATAGTCCAATCTCTACGTATATAGACTTTTCTGATATAGATATGAGGTTTTTAGATCATTTCCAAGGCGCGAAAAGTCTAGACAAAGAACTGGATATCGTCGATTTTTAAGCGGAAGAAAGACGGAATGAGAAATGCACTTATGTGTAATAGACACCTACCTTACCGACTAAATCCCATCTTATGGCCAATCTGATCGATGTAGGGATTTAATAAAGAAACCCGTTTTGCAATAAAAACTTTTTGTGGAAAGACACTTTCGAATACTCGAAAGATATATGGGTAATTATCGGGGCATGGCGAATTTAAGTGTAGTAATGTAAGTGGAGCAGTTACATTGTAATTTATTAAAATCGTTACAATAATAAATTAGATCTGAGATAATAAAATAATTGTAAATCTTCATAATGTGTTTGTTAAACATTTAAAATGTTTTATTTTTTTAAAATAAATAAATGTACGTGAAATATTTTAGGAGACAGAAAACTAAGAACATTTTTAAATACAAAAGAGGTACCAATGCTCTCGTTCATTTCAAAACGTCAAAAGAGTGTCACGCGGCCTTACCCTCTATAAAAAATATGTACGTGAAATATTTTAGGAGACAGAAAACTAAGAACATTTTTAAACACAAAAGAGGTACCAATGCTCTCGTTCATTTCAAAATGTCAAAAGAGTATCACGCGGCCTTACCCTCTATAAAAAATATTAAATAGTTATTTTACATTAAATTTATTGTACTAACCCTTACTTTTTGGAAGTCCATCTTATTAAGAATAATAAAAAACTCTTCGTTTGAACGTAACTTACAAGTTTATTTGAAAAAATTATGTTTTAAATTACAATGACGGCCGTTTTGTCAAATTTATATTATGTCTGATTCAAAAATGCCACTTTCAATGCACACTTTTTTAATGCTAGAATAAAAAAATTGTAAAGTTATGAATTTTCCGCCCTTGGGTTGATAAACAATTCTTTCCGCCCTATTTTTGGTTTGGTAGGAGGAAAATTTTGTTTAGGCCTTTAGTAATAAATATGAATTATGGAAAGTAAAACTTTCAGACACTTCCAGAAATTTTTGAACCTACAGACCTTGATAATCTTAAAGAGGATAAAAAAATAAACAATTTAAAAGAAAAAAAAATGTGCACATGATGACAGCAAACATTTATCTTCTGTAACACTTTTTAATTAGGTCTGACAAAACTTTTCAGCAAAATAATGGTTGGCAGACCAAGGGTACCTTAAAGCTCATGAAATTTACTAAATAACTGTTGATTTAAAATTAATTTTCGCTTAAACGGCTTTTTGAAATTTATTGTTATTAATAATTAATTTTATTAAAAATACCTTCGATCAAAACTTAATTGTGTGACCAGTTATGTTTGGTTAGTATTTTTATTTAAAACTTAATTTTTAAAAATTTTACAATTCCGCAATTTGTAATAATTATGAAATTATTTTCAGAATTTTTTGTATCTAAAATATTACAAACAGTTCTAACATTAAAATGGTATAAAACTCCACTAGTTTGTCTTTCATTCAAAAATTAATATTTTATATTATTTGGAATCAACTTGATTAAGAAATCAAAATATCGATTACATTTTAAAGCCGTAGTTGCAGTCTGTCTATGGGTAGAAACAAAAATCTTATGCTCTACTCGTAAAATATTAAAAAAATATTAATTTAATATAATATATATAATATACTTTAAACATTATAGATTAATAAAAAAAAAATTATTTCTTGTAAATTACGAGTAATTATGATTAATATACTTTTTAATGTTTTCACTTTTAGCCTGATGATGGCCTCCAAAGGCCGAAACTAGTAGCTTGTTACTAACGCCTGCAGTTATATTAAAGATTTTGTGATATTGACATTGATATTTTCCTTTCTTGATTTATCAAGAGCCATATTAGAGAGAAATGGATGATCTTTTACATTTAAAAATGTTTATAATAATGTAATAAAAAATAAAAAAAACATACCCCTAACATCGCTGTGGGTTAAATAAAAAAACTCCATAAAGGCTTACCTGCAAAAGAAAAAAAAAGTATTAAAATAATTTTTTAATATTATAAAATGTAGATGGTAACTATTTTCTTATTTTTTTTAATTGAATTGATACAAAATACATCATACCTTTAATCATCTTAGAGATAAATGTAAATCACCTACACTTACACATAAAATTATAAAATATTTCTAAAACTATGTCTTTACACACTTTCTAGAACCTACAACTAAGAATATTAAATTAAATATTCACCGCTGTATGCCTAGACTTAGTCATTGATACATAACAACCAGTTTTTAGCTTGCTTTGTGATAAAAAGTTAAAAAACCTTTTTATTTCAATTGGAATGTATCGTAAATTTGATTATTTCTATAAAATGAATATTTTAATTTTTTAACAAGTGAGTACAGATAATATGATACAAGTTATAAAATTTTTATACGAACTTGAACACAAAATTAAATTTGATTTTATTAAGGCCCTAATAAATAATAAATATATAATATTTAAATTTATACAAGGTGTTCCTAAAAGATGAAACAAATTAATTTTTATCTAAACAGAAGATTTTAAGAAATAATTCTGAAATACGTTGATTTTTTATTTTAATTTACCTTATTTTAAAATAATATTCTAATATACAGGGTGAATAAATTTCGCGTAATGACGTCACCGTCATTTTTTTAAATGGAACATCCCCATTTTGTCTCAATTTTCTTATTACTCTAACTGAGCTAGTTCCAAAATTGTATCACGTGTTGATTCTAATTGGTACAGGGTGGACAAAAATATAATAGTTTTGTGTATGCTCATAAATTTACGGGTAAAAATATTTATTAGTTAAATTAACAATATTATCAAAAATACTTATGGTCTAGGGGACAGAATATAAAAGAAATAATTTCTTATAAATTAAAAAAAAACATACACTAGTTTTTGGTGAAATTATTTGTTTTGTAATTTATTGATGTTCGGTGATAGCTTAGTACTACAATATTTTTGGTGTTCCTGAATGTTTTAATTATTTTTTAGATTTACTTTGAAGTAGAAATTGAGTTAAATATAAAACAGAAAATTGAAATACTTATGATGATTGGATATGGAGGCAGATAGAGATGAAAGTATGCAATTTGTTCAATAATAAATGTCCAAAGAGACCTATAACCCGTTCAACAGTCAGTAAGAATAAAAATGCCAGCAAATCAGGAAGTCCTTTTGTACATGCTGATACAACATTAGATGTTTTACTTAGTTTTGAAGAAGATGCTCACATTCTGTCCGTAAAGTGATACCGCTGTTAGCAAAACACCGGTACAAACAATATTACAGCATGAAAAATTGCATTCTCTTGAAAACCAAACTGGTGCAGGAATTAAACGAAGATAATCCATAAAGAGGAATCCAATTTTGCGAAAAAATTATGAATAAATGTCACCAAAACCTTCTCTAGATACAAAACATCATTATTCTGATGAGACCAGTTTCACGTTAAATGGCGAATTTAACGGTAGAATTGTAAATACTGGCAAAAGAAATACCCTCACTAGATGCGTGAGCATTATACACAATAACCTCAAAAGATAAATGTATGGACTGGAATTGCAAGAAACAGAATCATAGGACCCTATTTCATCGAAGGTAATTTAATCGGGATAATGTACCCTGAGTTTTTAAAGGGTATCTCGTATCTACTTTACGTAATTTGCTTCCTTGCAGATGTAATCCAAGTGCTCACTGGGCATGGGTCAAGAGTGGGGTATATACATAAGATTGGGAAAGGCGAGACTGGAATATGCGTAAGATGTGAGGTGGAGGATGATGAGGGTCATGTGTTTAGATGTTGGAAGAACAAGGAGGATTTAGAGAAGTTGGAGAGGAGACTCGGGGTAGCAGTGTATTGGGAGAACATAGTGGAGATAATGTTGAGAGAAGAGAAAGAATGGGTAGAGGTTAGCGAGGTTGTGGAGAAAATGGTTAGGAGAAGGAAATGTTCTGATGGCGAATAGTATTAATGGGTAAAGAGTGTGTGAGGGACCGCCGCCCGTCTTGAAGTATGCTAGGGTAGTGATTCCGAGGCGGGGGTTACAGCGAGGTGGGTTTGGTTGGTAGGCATCCTCTGTTGGGATCTGGATAAGAACCCATCGAACCTGAGTTTCCCATCTCAGCCCGAAAAAAAAACAAAACGTAATCCTGGAGGTTTTGATGAAAGTTTATGGTTTCAAGATGATGGTGAACCTCCACATCATGCTGTAGATGTCAGAAGGTACCTATATGGAATTTGTCCGAACAAACTTAACTTAGTTCCATTAGCTTTGTGTTCATGCGACAATATTTTTACTTGTGATATTAATTATACTATATTTAAATGCTCCAATAATAAGTAAGAAATTGAAATGTTTTATAAAACATTGACAGATAATAAATAATATTCAGTTATCTATCAGTTAATATCGCTTAGGTAAATTTTGGGACTCATAATGTAATTTCTTGCACAAAATAAATTTAATATAATAATAAATCATTTTGTAATTAAAAAAATCTGCTGCAAATGGATTTGATTCTCTGTCACACATACACACATTTATACATACAGGTGGATTGGTAGACGTGGACCTATTGAATGGCTAGCTAGGTCACCACATTTCTATTCTTTGGATTATTTTTTGTAGGGCCATCTGAAGAATGTGTTCTATTTCAACCGAAACCAGCTAATATTCAAGATTTAAAAGACAGAAACCGAACAGCAAACACAATAAACAAGGTTAGAAAGAATTTGTCCACCGTTTGGGTCAATGGTTAATTTAATTAATAATGTTAGGCGTTACTTTATGAGCATACACAAAACTATTGTATTTTTGTTCACCCTCTACCAATTGGAATCAACATGTGGTACAATTTTGAAACTAGCTGAGATAGAGTAATAAGAAACAAAATGGGGATGTTTCATTTAAAAAAATGACGGTAACATTACTCGAAATTAATTCACCCTGTATATTAAAATATTTTAAGAAAAGTAAATTAAAATAAAAGTGTTTCTGAATTATTTCTTGAAATGGTTTTTTAGCTAAAAATGAATTTGTTCCATGCTTTACGGACACAGTGTATTTATTATTTAAGTCATTGAATAAAAAACTTCTCTTCTGATGAAAGGTAGATTTCAAAGAATAAAGTAATTAAACTGTCAATATTAAAATAGTTAAGCCTAACATAGCAGATGTTAAAAAACATAAAAAATTAATAAGAAACAGATAACTGGCTATAAAGGCTTAAAGGCCTTAAGAAAATAAAAATAATAATCATTATTACACAACTTTATCTCTCTTAAGGATCAATCAATATTATATTGAGTAAGCTAATACGCATTATTGTTTCCAGGTAAAAGAATTTAAGATTCTTTCATTTAGTTTATACCTTCTACGTAAAATTGTATCAATTTTCCTTCTTTAGTAATTAAAATTTAAGTAAAAATAAATAAATGTAAGTAAAATACTTTATAAATCACTGTAGTAATCAGATCATTTTTATAACTATCCAATAAAATTTGCATAAAAAAGATAATCTCACCAAGATTCTACTACGTCCTATATACTTTAATAGATAACCTGAAATCAATGACAGTAAGTAGCATCATTCTAAGAACCGAATAGATTAAGAGGAATGTGGAAGACATTAATTGCCCAAAAAGCGATCAAGAGATAACATCAAGGTCATAAAACTGGAGATGAGACAAAAGAATTGGTTGATATTATAGAGATAAGAGAAACATTTAATAGCAGGCAACACAGGAACAAAATTAATAAAAATAATAATAAAAAACTTTTCGTTTTAACAAAACTTCCACTATTTATTTAAAAAACTGCATTTTTAAAACTCAATGACAGCCGTTTCGCTAGACAACTAGGATCGTCAGATTGACATATTGAAGTTACTATTTGTTTGTTTGTAGCTAGGTACCTGATGTTTATTAGGTAGTTATAAGGCTAGACCAAGTATGGAAGTAATAAGACATAACAATATTAAAGCCAATGATATAGAAAAACCAGGAAAAAACTATATCACACTTGTAATAAAAAACAAAATTTAGATTTCCTTGAAGAACTTGAAATAAAAAGACATCTAGCAGATCCACAATTTAAAGTTGTTAATGAACAAATAAATATGGGATGTTCTCCACTTTTAAAGTATTTGCTTTGATTGAGTCTTCATTTTACACATAAATATGACATAATTGTAACACAAATATATCTATTAAGTTATTGTAAAGATCAGCATGATATAGATTTTTCCTGGTTTTTCTATATCATTGCACAGTTATACTGATCTTAGAGGGTAATACATCCAGGATAATCCCTTAGGGCTAATAACATCTAGACTTTAATATTGTTATGTCTTATTACTTCCATACTTGGTTTAGCCTTATAACTACCTAATAAACATCAGGTACCTAGCTACAAACAAACAAATAGTAACTTCAATATGTCAATCTGACGATGCTAGTTGTCTAGCGAAACGGCTGTCATTGAGTTTAAAAAAGTAGTTTTTTAAATAAATAGTTTTGTTAAAACGAAGAGTTTTTTATTATTCTTAATAAGATGGACTTCCAAAAAGTAAGGGTTGGTACAATCAATTAAAAATTAATAAAAAATAATCCGCACTTAACAGTGACTCCTGGAAGATTGATTGATAACGTAGGAAGCTGATTGTTTAGATATTTTTTTATTTACTGGATACTCTTTTAAAAAAATGTACATTTTTTAGTGTACTTATTAATTTTTTAATACAAATGTATTTTTTGTTCGAGGTTTTTCAATTTTTTTCTTTAAATCTTAGTTTCGAAGTTTTTAGCTATACAGTTAGATCAAATAAATTTTATTATGTGGTTTCAGTATCTAGAAGCAGTCATGCAACTACATGCCTTGCTACACAAATTTGAATTTACAATTATGAAGTAACTGCATCTCTCAGTATCCCTTAGAATTTATCCTCATAACCGAAGATCAATGTGCATGCCTCTACTACAACTTGTGGTATCTTCTACTTAATGGAAACCTATCAATTTATAGGTGAGAGGCAACCTAAAAATACTAAAGTGTGTCTTGGAAGCAGCCTTGCGATGAGCTGATAGCACTGGACGTTAAGGCTAATTACAATTATAATTTGCATCTGCTATTATTTATCATTTTCCCTGATATTCTTACATTCCAACAGTGCAGTTTGGTTATATAACTTAAGTTTAGTTTTAAGTTTAGTATTTCTAAAATGTGACAAATTAAGTGCAATTGCTAGTATTAAAAATTTTGAGAATTCAAAGCGAGGCAAACATATCGAGATAAAGTATCATTTTATCAAAGAATTATGGTTAAACAAAGTGTTTACCATTCAATACATTTGTTCATCAGAAAACATCTCAGATATGTTTACTAAATCTTTAGCCAAAGAAAAATTTACTAAGTTTAGAAATAGTGTGCTGTCAAAATAAGTAAATTTTTTTAAAGTATTATATTTGTTAGCAACCTTTTTTTTTATACTTGAGAAGACAATCATTTAGTTTCATTAAGTTGAATTTTTTTTTAGCAATTTAAATGTTTTTTTTAAGATTATTTTTTTATTTTGTAAAGACATTCAAATTGAGGGGATATGTTGAGATTGGTTGTAAATTCAACTTGGGATTTGAATGTGAACACTGGAAGAGAAAAGAAGAAGAAAATTTAACCTAAGTTGTTTTTGGCTCGTTGACTTGTTGTATAAATTATTAACAAAATAAAGGTGTTAAAAGCTGTTAAAAGGTGCTTTGCTACCAAAAACGATACATGTTAACAGATTATAGTAGTTTCATGTTCTATGTATTTTCCTTTTATGTCACTTGCTATCTCATATTTTCGATATTTTATTTGCCTTAACAGTTAATTATTGTGATCACTTGTTTTATGGACCTTTTTGCGTGGGTGATACACGAGGCTACGTCTTACCGAATTTAAATTTATTTACTTCCTGGTACTCCTACACTGGTTGTTTATGATTAACACCACGTGTTATAACCCATCTTCTAACAATTTATTGTGGGTATATTCTTACCCCCATCCTCTTCACTCACAATGACAAACATGATGCATTAGCCAATAGATCTTTGACCTTTTTCCTTCCTTGCAGTTTTTACAAATATTGCTCCTACTTACTCTCCTCTATTTTTCAGGCTTTTGGGTACCTTTATCCTAAGCTTTATTACAATTTTCTTCTTGTTATTAACCAATAACTCAACTAGGTTTAATGAGTTACTACTCACCTAGTTTTTAGTTTTTAATATTTAATTTTAATAATTATTTCCTTCATTTATTACTTTCCTTTTTTCAATTACACAATTTTGATATACTTTTACTATATGCAATCATGGTAGAAGTTGTTAACAACTATAGTTATTAAGGTAAATTTATGCTGATTATTTAATCTGTATTTCTTTTACTTTCTCTTTTAATTTTTAGCCTGATGATGGCCCATAAATAGGTCGAAACTAGTTGCTGTTTTAATAAATATAAAATTTTGTGACATTGATTTTGATATTTTTCTTCGTTTAATAAGCTTTATTGTCAAAAAATTTTTTAAAATTTGTGGACAAAGCTGTTTAAAAAAAACCATCACAGAGAACAAAATAACAAAACAACCATTGTTTATAAAAAGTGGAATCGTGGATGCTAAGGTTTATGTATATGGGATGTTCTATGCAAGGAAAAGGTGGGAGTTATTTATGGTAAACAAAGTTTTCTATTAAAAATACCCTCACAATAATACAAAGACAGAAAATTAAACTAGAACGTTTAATAAATTAAATTTGTCGTTTGCCGCTATTTAATTTAAAGAATCCACTAAAGTTAATTTAAAAATCATTATCGTGTAGATAGCATCGAATAACAGCAAACGCGAAACAAAGAAAATCTCAAACTTTTGTAATATTTTGGTAAAATAACGGTCTACCTTTTCGAGGTCGATCTTTTTTCCTTGATGGGTAGATATTTATTATAAAACGGAAAACATCGCTATTTCTTTATAGTCTTTCTGTTTGAAAAGCAATCGCATTTAAAAAAGCTTACAAAAGAAAAAAAAATAAACAAAAGAAACGTGTTTTAGTCATTTACTTTTCGAGGTTATAGAAACAGTTTTTTTGTACCAAATAAACTGATTATTTTATAAAAATTGAAGATTAATATAGTTTGAACGTACCTAAATATTAAATGCTGATTAAAATGTTTTAAAAATATGAAAGGAAAAGAAAAACCAATGTTACTGACACGTTCTTATTTAAAAAATACAGATATTAGTATAACGCTACCAGGTTTGGCCTATTTGTAGTCCATCATCGGGATAAAAAGAACAGAAATACATTACAAATACACTAAGTGACATAAAAATTCGAACACCCAGTTTATATGATTTTATTTTAATAAAATTTGTTAAATTTATTTATTTTACTGATATAAACAATAGATAAAATTTTCAGTTGAAGATTCCGGTTTTTATATTTCTTCAAGATCCAAACAAAATCCAAATTTTGCGGATTTTGGTTATTTGTTACGATGCCTAGGGTACGTAGACCTGTACAATTTCGTCAACTTAATGAGTTTGATAGGGGTCGTATAGTGGGACTTCGGGAAGCTGGATATTCTTTTCGGGAAATTGCAGTTAGAGTGCAAAGAAGTGTAGACACCGTGGTTAGGTGTTGTCAGGCATGGCTTCGAGAAGGCCGTACTCAAAGAGCAAGAGGCTCTGGAAACCCTCCCCCCGTGGAACAACAGACCGTGAAGATCGCCGCCTAAGATTATTGGCCTTAGGGGACCGTTTCTCCACTACCAGATCCACCACCGACTTAATCGCCTTGAGTGGTGCAGAGTACGGTTACTCTGGGATCAGGAATGGAACATTATTGTCTTTAGTGACGAGTCTCGATTTTGTTTAGGCATGCACGATGGTCGAGCGAGGGTTAGAAGACGACGCGACGTAGTGAAAGAAGAAATCCACGGTTTTTTGTTGAAAGGCATGTTCATCAAACTGTAGCAGTTATGGTTTGGGATGCTATAGCTTATGGTTCGAGATCACCTTTAATCATCATCAGAGGTAACATGAACGCGCAGCGTTATATCCAAAAAGTTTTAGAACCCCATTTCTTACTCTATCTTGACATCCTGACAAATCCAACTTTCCAACGAGATAATGCCCGACCACATATTGCAGGAGTCACAAAAGACATCTTTTAACATAATAATGTCACATTGTTACCTTGGCCACCAAGATCTCCCGACAATGGGGCACGTGTGGGATATGATGGGTAGGAGATTGCTCAATTTGCAAAGTCCTCAGACTCTAGAAGAACTTCGAGAGGAGTTGGTGGTTGCCTGGAATGATATACCACAGGAGGACATTGACCACCTGATCAGAAGCATGCCTAGTCGCGTTGGAGAATGCGTAACACATTGGGGTGCAGTCACACATTATTAAAGGTAAAAGGGCTTTAAAGCAATGCAATCATTTTGAAATTTTTATAATTTGCTTATTATGCTTCAGTAAGTACTTATACAAAATTTTATACAAATAAAATCATTTAACTGGGTGTTCGGATTTTTATGTCAGTATATAATAAGAGTCAAAAATTTTATAACTCTACCTGTAACATAGATATAACTTTAAATTGATCCCATTATTATTGCAAATGTTTGGAAAAATGAATTAATTATTTAAGTTAATTTAAATTAATATTTATAAAATGATGGTCATAATCAATATACAGAAAAAAAATTAACATAGAGAAAAAAGTCTATAATTACTTTATTAACAATAATATAGTGATTAAAGATATTTTATTAAAAGGAAAAACCAAATTTATTAGCGTCAACTTAACTTTGACACGCTTCTTTGTCTTCTTTATTGTCCGTGTTAGGCAAGTCTGTCTGTTACGACTCCCATATTTGCCTTGGTCGATCTACACTGCATCTGCCTCTATGTCTGAATTTTCTTATTTTTACAGGTTGTCCATTCTTTTCAGGTGGGTTTTCCATTTCTCCTGATTTTCTTCTATTTTTCCGTTAATATCATATAACTGCAGTTCTCTTTATTTCGAATTCTATTCAGCCTTATGCAGCCCTTAACACTTCAAAGAAATTTCATCTCGTTAGCCTGTATTTTACTTTTTTGTTTTTTTGGATAGTATCCATAATTCACTATCTTAAGGATTGAAAAAAAATTTCATACGTTTATCTTTTCTTGTTTTGTGTTTTAGGTTTCGAGAAATTGAACCACAAATATGTCTTTATCTATTCATTTTTGTTTTTACGCATCCTAAATGATTAAAGTGACTCACCTGTTCTAAAACAACATCATTGACTACGATTTTGGTTCTTGCTATGCCACAGTCTTCTATTTTTTAGGAGAGATTTTTATGTCAAACTCTCAGCATATTTTATTTAGTAAATGGATTTCACTTTGTAGATCATCCTTTGATTTTGACAAACTTGAATAAACAATATGAATAAAAAATGGGATAGATACTAAGAAGGAACCAGAAAAAAACACAGAGGGCAATGTTATCCAAGAAAACCTCGTTATTTGGGTTCAGAAAAATTATTAACTTTTGTTTCGCCTGTAACAATCGCAAGAAAAAAGGTAAATAAGATTCAACATATGTGAATAATCATTTTCAGTTAAATATAAAGAGTCCATAACTGAAAATGGAGATTAAGAAAGAGAACAATGCACTTGTTAAAAATTTAGGAATGCTTTGCAACTGGTAGACCTAGTGAACTTGCAATGGCAATAGGGATGTTTGGTATGGTAGAAACACAAAATGTTAATCAAAGTCCATAGAGACATATGTCAAAATAATATAAAAATATAAAACCACAATTCATAACTAATATCATAATTACTAAAAAAAATAAGAAAAAATATTCAAGTAAGATATTTAAGAATTTTTTAAATAGGTAAAAATGGTAGGTCTCAATGATCTAGAAAAATAGTTTAAATTGATAAATAGAAAACTATCCTTATAGCTCGATCATAATAAATCAGTAAATGTCAACGTTAATAAGAAGAACATACTGAAAAAATCCTAATAGAATATCTTCACTTCAGTCACTACCTTCAAAGTAAATTAATTAATTAGGATTCAATATTTAATCATGTAATTTAATTAATTTAATATTAAATTTAATTTTGTTTCCATCAATTAATTCACAACATCGTCAGATAAATTTGGACTATTCAATACATATAAAAGGAAAAAATTAACAGAAAAAGCAGAGAGGACTGAAAGGAGAGGGGTTGGAATAATCCCTCTCGTATATTCGTAATGGAAGTAAAAAAAACATCTCAGATAAAGATTTCTTCAATATATCTTTTTCGGATATTTTGCCTGAAGGTAAAGCTGTATAAGCTTTAAAAGAAAATCCGTTTAAATAAAATATTTTAAGAAGTAAGAACGATATTATTTTTTAATAATAATCCATTTAAATATGATATTTTAAAAAATATTACAGGATAAACATTTATTAAGTATGGTTTAAAATAATACAAAAGAAAACCGATAACAACTCTTTTAAATAAATAAATCATTTATTTCTAAAACTATAGAGAAACGAATACACTTCATACGAAGCGAAAATCTCTCGATAACTTCGCTTTATAAAAAACAATTTGTCTATCCAACAGGCAAATCCACTGTGTATTAGAGTAGATTGTCTTAGGTCCTATAATTCAGTTAGACTTCTCTGTACTTCGACCTACTAAGATCTTTTGTGTAACTTAATCTACCTATGCTTTCTCCTCGTGTACACGTGGAAAGGAGGCGCACTCTTCTTCCCTAGGTACGACTACGTTCTATTCACGGATGGCTCGAAGAAATCGGGGAGCCATAGCCAGGGTGTATAGCAAAAAACCAAGAGTTGGCGTTTCAATAATTGGAGGGCAATGCGAGATCCGACATTCTAGCAAGGAAGGGAACAATGTCCGCATTTATTGGACCAATACCGTATCTTGGCATAGCTACAAGAAATGCCAAGGGCATTATGTCCAGTTAGTCAGCAAGAGTAACTCTTATGTACCTACTGGAAGAATACACAGATTCACACCTTAGAGTAATAAAACAGCTCTTGGAATGGAGACTGCTGACTGGAACCACTGTCGTCTGAGGAATCACCTGGAGAAATTTCGTCTAAGTGATACTGTCGACTCGTGCTACTCAGTGTGGCAGACGAATCGGCAGAGCAGATTCTTTGTTACTGCCCAGCTATAAAAATGAACAGGCACTGCTCGTTTGGTTTCATGCTTTCATACAGCTTAAGCTGGCCACTCACGGTAATGCAGCATCGTCGGACAGTATCGTAAGTCAAGATTGTACAAATTGGTTGAAAGTTTGACGAGGACACATACGAGACTGCGTCGTAGTATAGTCTTTGCTTTGGATCATGTCAGACATTTTTTGTTTATTTACAACATTTTTGCTATTTTATTAAAATTGAAGAAGTTGAAAAAGGTATGGTTTATTATGTCAATGGAAATATTGTAGTATGCATATCTCTTCAATATAATGGTGCGACGTAAATTAACAATTGAAGAAGAAAATCGAGCTATTGGCATGTTCCAAAGTGGTAGTGTTCAGCAGGAAGATGTTTAATGTATCGCAAGGTGTCATAAGTAGATTAAATAATCGATTTAATAAAACTGGTTCTGTTTTAGAAAGATCAAGGATTGGTGACCTCAGAAAAACCACAGCCACAGAAGACAGGCACTAAGTGCCCGGGGAAAGCCTCTATTCACGTGAAGACAACTTTCGCGGCGCCTTTTTAATGCTACATGAACTAGTGTTTCAATTTTAACAATAAGGCGGCGATTAAATTGTGTACATTTAAGATCTTCACGTCTATAAAGGAGGGTTCCACTAACCCAAAACCACATGCCGCACAAATTACAGTGGGCAAGAGATCACGTAAATTGGGTCAATGAATGGAGGTCTGTGCTTTTTACAGATGAATCCAGATGTGCCAGATTTTCGGATAGTCGAAAAGTTAGAGTATGGGCCCTACCTAGAACACCTAAAAACCGACGACTTGTTCAACGTGTCTACCCTTTCCGAGGAGGTTCAATAATGGTGTGGGGTGGCATATGTTTTAATGATCGTACTGACCTTTACTAATGGGCTAGTCTCTACTAACCGAGATTAGACATTTGTACGGGACAAGTTGTTCAGTGTATGGAAAAGTCGAACCTTGGTACGTAAAATATAAGTATTTTACCTTATGTTAAATTTTGTATAGGCCACTGGTTCAGGAGGCGGAAAAGATAAAATATTGGATGAGGTTGTCAATATCATATTGGATATTATTGAACCTGAATCTCCTGCCGTACAGGGGATTGGAGGCCCAGAAAGCCAGTTTGACAAACAGGATGACGCAAACGTTTCTTCAGAAAACGAAAGTGTAACGTTTGCTCATGTTCTACGTACTATTACGCCTAATGAAGAATTACGTGAGATGCCTTCCTGCAGAAACGAAGTTCCTGCTGCAAAAATAAGGAAATCAAACAACAGCGCTTTAATTAATAGGCCTACTCGTGTTGCTAGTTTAAAGGAAGAAAAGGAATGCTTGAAGGTGCAACTGCTCAAGTCGCAGCTGTACCTCAACAAATTAAATACTCTAAAGCTTGAACGAGAACTAGGTTTGAAGCCTTCAGAGTATACTGAAGAATTTTCACAACAGGGAGCTGCGCAAGGTATTTTGTAATTCAGTCTGAATGACTCAAATAATGAAGTTCTTGTAGAGGGCGAGCATGACATTCTCAACGACTGTGTTGTTTTTCTTGAAAATTAGAACAATTTGTATGTCACACATTTATAAATCGCATATTCATATGTAATTTACATTTATTTGTAATTAAACAGTTTGATCTTACAATGCTGCTAATTATTTCCTTCATATCTTAATACAAATTTACTCAAAGAATTGTAGAAGTCTCTGGAGCCTTGCTTGAGCTGCATCACCAGCAGCAATTGGATCCTGGAGATCATTAGCTGGTTCTACATGATAATCTTCATAGATATCGTATTCCATTACAATAAAATCGTTTTTATCTCTACCCACCAAACAAGCAACGTTATGAAGTACACAGCAAACTAAAACAATTTCTGCTGCATATCTGGGGGGTACACCTAGGTGGTTAAGGCAAGGAAATCTTATGGGCACGATTAAATTTCCTTTCCCTCAAATTTTCAATATTTCCATTTAGTGGAGCCATATACACTGTCTTCTAAAATTACTGCATCAGGGAACGGTCTTCAACCATTTTCAAAACTCCTGTAAACAGTCGAATTTCATATACACTTCCAGGCCAGTTTGGGTTTACAGCCAAAACTTCGTACTTAGGCCCAGAAATCAACATTACATTTAAAGCGTGTTTGCCGTGTCTGTTTACGTACTGCTCCTCGTGTACCAAGGGAGCATCAATAGTTATCATAGTTCCATCCACACAGCCACAAACAGAAGGAAATCCTCCTTTTCTAAAAAACTTAAGGGCTATGTCGTGTGTGTCTTCTGGCCAACACACAATATTTTGGAACATTCTTCGAACTATAGCCATAGGTACTTGCTTAATGGTTTTGTAAACACTAGACTTTCATACACCATGCATAGCTGCAGTTGCATGGTACTGTTCAGCATTCAACCTCTTACTGCGGTTAGTAGACGGTATAAGTAAATCACCAATTTTTGACAAAACAAACTCTGCTTGTGTTCGCTTTAACCTAAAAGCTTCTTTGAATTGAAAGTCACCTACAACATTAAAATTAGACCGTTTTCTGTAAACTCTTCTATTACCTTCATCTTTACTGGAATCATCACTAGAAAATTTAAGCTCTTGAATTACATCCATTATATAAGTCACTAATCACAGAATAATAATAATTAGTGCAAGCATAAATACTGTATGAATAAAAATATTGCATTAGTTTATAACAATAAGTTGGGCCAAAGTCTTTTGAAGAGTGAAATCTTTCTTTTCATAACATTTGCAGACTCTGCAATATTTTAAACTCTTCATTATTTTCAAGATATATTGGTGGAACAAAACAAGATTGGTTTGTTTGAAAACTCTGCATTTTACACTCTGCACTTCACTCTGCCTCTACAAAAAATAAAAATAATGGTGATATCCTTAACTCCTGAGGAGAAATTTATTATAGCTAATATATGAGGAGAAATCGAAGACTGAACACCCCCTATCAAAGCACAAGACTGGATCCTGAAGGATAACCCTGTTTTTTTATCAATACATTTTTCTACTAGGAGTCTCACCTCATTCATTTCTTAAAAAAATTCACTTTTTTGATCATTGTACATAATAGCTGCAGTAAGTTCATGTTCTAGAGCTTAACTGGAATAGTTAATTTGTCTATCTTAGCGTGATATAAATCTAATAGAAAAATGATACCATTACAATGTACGTGCTTCAAACTTTTTTTGGTGAAGTTAAAATGGTTTACTATCTACAATACGAAATCTCGTATTATGAAATATGAATATCTGCAATATTTGTCGATTGTGGCAATGAAACCGGTGTTTAACTGGCCAACTATAAATAATAAGGGACTGCGGCATTACTTTTAACTGTTTCCGTGTTGAAATAATAATTGAATTCCCTAAAGAACTGCAAACGTTAGTTGTTAGTCTTCTTGGGCCAGACGACGTAAACTAGACAACCCCCTAAAATTGTGACAAGATAATAACCAACTGTGGATGAAAGGGTGTTCCGGAAACTATTACAATATGCAAATCGGTTAGTTATGGTTATTAAAAAACAATTACGCCATTTTTGGTGGTTTATGAGGCACTTTGAAGAAGATTTTCGTTTACTTAAGTGGTGCATTATTCGAGGGGAACGTGTCTGTTCCGGCTCATGTATTTTATAGCGTGATTTTTAAAACCAAATTTGCATTTATTTTGAAAACGCATATTTTACATGTCACGTCATGCTCTAAAAGGACCACTAAGGTCTACAAAATTATAATAAGGGTGTCTTTAATCCGCTTTAACACTCATAATTGATTATGGATGAGTTCTTGTTTATTTTCAATATTTAAAACGATAATATCAGAAGTATCTTGAGTTATATATTTCTAATAAAAATACCTTCAGATTATATGAAAAAGTGCAAACTAGTTTAATACAATATGTTAAGAGGAGCGTTTCTAATTTGGTAAGTCTGCCTGAATTTAGTAAAAAATCTGTTTATTTCTAAATTACAAAAATGTGGAGTATATGGCGATAGTGGTTTCAAATTAGTATTTTTATTATAAAGTCAAATATTTTTAGAGCCTGTTGACTTTCTTTATCCAAGACAGAGATGAAAATATGAATTTTGCTTCATAAATTTTCAAGACATACACATACGTTTGACCTTGAGACCATAAACAGATGAAAATACTTGTGTATATTTTTTATTAAATATTATTTGTATCCACTTTGGTACTTTGTTGTGTTTCGTGGGCGCGGGTAAACAAATTTATTTTTTTAAGGATTAAAAATATTAATAGCTATAAAAGAAATTTTTTTCTGAATAACAAATAATTAAAAAATACGATATTTATTATATCTATTAAAAATATTACCCAATTATAGTAAAAACATACGGTGTCTAAATATTATTATATTCCACAAAGACAATATGTTTTAAAATTTTATACAATTTCAGTATGTATTTAGTTTTATACATATGAAAATGAAAATATTGTTAAAGTAAATACATATTATAACATTTACTATTATTTTCCACAAAAGAACTGAAGAATAATAAGCTCTTTAATCGTCTAAAACTGAAATAAAGTAAAATGGTCAATGAATTTTTTAATTAAGACTTTAATATGACTTTAAGTAGGTACTTTGCTAATTATTTACAACCTAAATAAATAAAGATCATTTATTTTTTAAAGAGTATTGGACAGACTTACGTAAATTACCACCCAAATCCATGATGTAATGAAAAATGGGGTTCAAAGTAAGGTACACCCTACAATAAAGCTTATAGTTTATTTTTATTTTGAGAATGTGGCGCAAGAAAAAATATTTCCATGTTTTCAATAACCTACGATGATAACTAAACAATCTAGTGACTGTAGAAATACACTTTGTGCACCTGTTTTCAAGATACCTGAAGAAGTCGAAGTCGCATTCTCTATGCTTTCTTTAGGAGTTAAGCTTCTGTCGTGATCACAAATTGTCAATCTTTTTCAAAACATACCATCACTTAAACGACAATATCTCTTTTATTACAATATAAAACTCAACTAAAAAACCTTATCTCCTAGAGAAAAGTCTAAATTATGTCCTGTTAAAATTTGAATACGTAATTTAATGGCATTCTTTAGATTTGTTGTTTACAAAATGATTGAAATTTTGGGTACAATTCAGGCTTGCCACCCGTCACATTTTAGACGTCCCTCTTAAGAGCATCAGTTTAATTTTTAATAAACAGAAGGTAACTTTGGTTTTAAAGGCGAAGGTAATGGCAAGAATACATCCAGCGCCGGATTCCGTTATGAGGTTAAAATAAGCCAATTAAAATGATGCTTGTGGGCGGAGTTCCTACCGTTGATATTTTACGTGACGTTTAAACTATGTATAACTGAAAGTAATTTTTAAGGTTTTAAGAAGGTATTTATTATTTTATGATTGTTTTCCTTTGATCTTGTCTTCATTTCATAGTCTTTAAAAGTAGGTAAACAAAAGGTATTGATTTTTTGTGGAAAATTTTAACTAGGTAACGTGTAAATGGAAAACTTTGTGTCTTCCTCGTTTAATGAAAAATTCATTAATGTGAGTATCAAATCAAATATCTATTTTTGGCGTATAGGTAGTAATAAGAACAATTATTAAATTAAATCTACCAATTTTTTAGTCTGTTTTGCCACCTGGCTGGGGAACAAAAATTATGGAGAAAAAGATAATTATAGAAGGTGAAGATAAGTTCCCTAACGTTTAGTTGCAATTTTTTGTTAATTGCACTAACAAAAAAGTGTTTGGTAAATGGTTAAGAGAGTTTGAAAACTTAACCAATTCATCATACGTTATAAATAATATGGTTATTGAGGATAGAGAACGGATTAAACTTAAGTGAAATATTTAAATGATATATTGGTACCTATACATAATATATTGAATTTTTGAGATTATTAAAACTATTTAGTAAACATTTAAAAAGTTTTATTTACCATATAAAGTTTAAATTTAATTTTAGATGTCACCACTTTACTCGGTGCTCAAAAACTTATGAACCATCTTCACAAATTAAAACGAGAAATACCAACTGCCCTTCAAAATTAACAGTAAAAATTCATCTTATTAGAAAAAATACATGGGCATACAAGAAAAATTCCAACTTTTACAAGAAGCACCTTGTGAAATAACTCTTATTGTAACACACAATCAGGCAATTCAGATTATTTGCGGTTTCTGAAAGTTAGTAATGATGTAAGAGAACAGTTATTACGTCTCTACAAGAATGGACATACAACAGGAACAGCATTAGAAATGATTAAGTGCAATATCCAGCTAACTTATTGTGATGACTACAACACAGCTTTAGCAGATAAGAATAGATGCCCAAGTTATAAATATTTGATAAAAACTGGATTTCATTATGGATTAAAACTTCAATAATTTGCCCAAATCTATGAAATATTTCAACTCTCGGAGGTTGGAGGATGGAAATAAAAAATAAGTAATAAAAAATCCTCAGTATTTTTACCCTTAATTTAGTTACTGATAACCAAAACATGTATATTAATTAAATTAAACTTATTTAAAAAAACCTGAAATTATCCCCTGGCATAATAAAAAAATACACCTTTATAATACATTTTTAAAGTGCAATTATATATTTTTTTACTTTCTAGCCTAGAAAGCACAAATTGAAAAAGTGCGCCAAATATCCAAGCCACACCTACTAATATTTCTATTGGCCTATTTTAGCCTCATAACGGAATCCGGCGCTGGATGTATTCTCGCAAGGTAATGTGTTTATACAAACAAAAATTCAAGAGAAAATTATTTTAATTACTCACAGATTGGTATACGAAGTTTGTGAATATGTACTTTGTGTTCCAACGTAAGCTTTCACAATAATATGGCCGCTCCAAACGGTATGGCGTTGTCTCAACTGATGGTCAGGTAAGTTGTCTCTTTCTGTTTTATGGACACTCACTAAACTTACTGCATTCTTGGGTTATATTAGAGTTATTTGTTACATTTCCTTGTTTTTAACTCCATATTCATAAAATTTGTTTCGAAAAAAGAGTACCGAAAATAAAAATAAAAATTAATTTTTAATTTCTGTAATGTAAGTGTTCAAAATGTTCACCGCTTCGACGAAAACAAGCTTCATATAGATTTTGTAAATCAATAAACATATTTATAAAAAGTGGTTGATGGAACTGCCGAAAAATATTTTGTATTCTTTCCCGTAGTTCGGCAATATTCGCCGGCGGATTTTACAAATGAAATATTTTTTCCTTCATTATGACCCAAATGTATGCGTCAGGTGGCGTCAGATCAGGTGAATGAGAAGGTTATTCGAAGTCTGTTCCCCGAGAAATTATTCTATTATCGAAATGCTGATGGAGTAAATATAAGGTGCGCACAGCTGTATGGCTCGTTGCACATTTTTGTTGGAACCATTGTGTGCGAAACTGTAGATTTCGTGCACGGCAAAAGTTATTTATATCTCTCACAAAAGGTATAATAATTTTCTCTCTATAATATTCTTGGTTGACAGTAAGTGGATTCTGATTATCATCAACGAAATAAGGACCAATCATTCCATTACCAGATACCGCGCACCAAACGGTAACTCGAAAACTGTGGAGTGGTTTCTCTACAATGGCATCAGGACGCTAAGATAAACGTGATTCTCGTCTGAAAACCATGTGTTTCAAAAATTCGTGTACTTCGTAAATTAAACTCAACATGCGACCACAGTAAATTTCTCTTGCACGATTGTCCGCAGCATTTAGTCGTTGTCCAACTTGAATACGGTATGGATAACCACCAATTGATTTTAACATTCGACGTAAAGACGTTTCACTAATGTTGAGTTTACATGCAGTTCCTACAAGACTTATTTGAGGTGATTGCACAACTTGGTTAAAAACAAATCCTTCATTTTCGTTAGTGCATACTGTTTTTCGACGACCTGAAGAACCTTTACGTTGACACAATACACTACCAGTGCGACGAAATTTTTAACAGCTAACATCACACTTTTACTAGGAGCTGCTTTATTAAATTTTTGTTGATATTTTATTGACACCTGTTCTAAGCTTGGACCATCATTACGACCTTTTCCGTTTGAACGAAAATAATGCTCTACCAAGAACACTTTTTCTTCCGCTGTTAGAACCATTTTTAAATCAAATTTAACTGCAGCGTACTATTAATATATCAACTAATGACAATTAAGTCAAATATGACAAATCCATGTTACATAAACAACTCCACAGCACTCTCTGTTTCGGTACTGTTTATTTTGGCGGATACCGCATTCTGGGTATTTAAAAAAAATAATACTAAACATTATTTATTAATAAAATGAATAAATAAACACTAAGAATAATGTCAATAAAAATATTAAGCCATTACGCCACATTATTGCGATGTCACTGTCGCAATTGCTTCAGCTAGGTCATTGGTTTTTATAAAGTTTTTGAGACATTATCGTGCTATATAAATAATATTACTTAACCTCAAAATAAAACTTTTTTACATAAAAGAAAATAAAACTACTTGTTTAAGATAAAATGATTTTTCTATAGTAGCAATAGTAGCAATAAAATTCAAAGTCAACCCACAGTATGTAATTTAATGATAATGTTACATCAGCGACATGTTTCGGTCACAAGACCATCTTCAGGCTCCAAGAGAAGACCACAATGTGTCAGAATGAAGAATTACAAAAGTCAAATTATATAATATAAAATATAATATATAATAGAATATGGTAGTTACACTCTAACAGTAAATAATGTATTTTAACATTTACAGAACGAACAGAATCAATGTTAAAACATATACCAATTATTATACCGACTCACCTTCATGTGCAGACTGCTGCGTTATAACAGCTGTTTAAGTAAAATAGGGAAAATTTTTAATGTAAAATAAGATAAGTGAAAATTATCTTGTATAGTGGAGGTTAAATATATAAAAAAGGGGTTGTAAAAGAAAGTTAAAAAATTGTTTAAGTGTTAGATAAAACTATTAAGTAGTTAAATGTGTCAAAATATGAAAATGTAGCATATAGACTAAATATTCTAGGATGAACCCAGAAATCAATATTATATAAATAGGTTTTTAAAGAGTTCACCGAAACAAGGAGCTCGATCTCCAAAACCAATCCAGGAAGGGGTCCGGATTATTAGGGGGGTTAAAAGTACCACCTTGGAGAGTTCTCCGAGACAAGGAGCTCGATCTCCAAAACCAATCTAGGACAGGGAAGGGGACCGTATTATTAGGGGGGTTAAGAGTACCACCCTTATTATGAGGAATCAACCTCATAAAAATGAATATGAAGAAACTGGAGAAAAACGTCATAATCCATAACCCACTTTAATAAATTAGTAAACCGAATTAAAGATCACTCAACTATGGAATGAAAGTACTAAGTAACAAGCACATGTAAGAAAAAAGTGCGGAAACAATAAAACAGAAAACAAGTTACCAACTGTTAAATATTTACTCTATGTTTATAATGAATGTATTGATTTAACTGAATTATTTTTGGTTGTAAAAAAAGGAATGACGTTTATGTCAAACAATTTTTGTATTTGTCATATAATAAAAAGTCACGAGATAATTTTGAATTTTATATTTATCGAGTTATTTGCTACACCAACTGAGGTTGGTAATGATGTTTCTAATAATTTAGCATATTTTAACTAGTGCCGGTATTTTGGGGATATAATATACAAAAAATAAACTCTAAAATATTTTGGGAGTTTTTACTTAAATAACTTAAATAAAACAGGTAGATAATTATGTTTAAAATAGTATTATAACAGAAAAAATAAAACAAAGCTACATCAAGAATAAAATAAAATTACTTATTTTATTTCACTGAACTACTCTTTAACATTTTTATCAAAAGTTCAAGTAATATTGTCAAATATTTGACTTTAAAAAGAAATTCTGCCGACTGTTATTGTATTATTAACATAAACACTGCTAGCCATTACGATTCATTTTAGAATTCTCTCGTTTCATTCAGCAAAGCTACGGGATGAAATTTTATGCTTTAATTTGAGCTAAATAAAAAAGAAGTAATGCTACTACGAATTGAATCACAGATCACAGAGAGTCTGCTACCCGGTGTAGATGGAAGTTCTATTTAATCAAACATTATAATTTTGCTCTCCCGTACCTACTGTATAAAGTTCGACACATTTTCATTTGCCCGGCTTTTTTTATCAAAAGAATGAGAGAATAAAAATTTCATGTGGCGTGTTTTTTTTTATCGTACTTTACATAGTTTCGGCGGAAAGTAGAATAATTTAATTTTATTTACAAAAAAAATCGACGAGAGAGTTTCAGATCTCGACACGTTCTAGAAAAGAACGTAATTAAACCCAAAAACCTAAATATACATAATTAATTAGATTTTTTTTAAGAATAATGAAAAACTCTTCGTTTTACCAAAACTTCCAATATTTATTAAAAAATTGCTTTTTTAACTATAATGACAGCCGTTTCGCTAGACTTAGCATCGTCAGATTGACATATTGAAGTTACATTTTGTTTGTTTGTAGCTAGGTACCTGATGTTTAGGTAGTTATAAGGCTAGACCAAGTATGGAAGTAATAAGACATAACAATATTAAAGCCTAGATGTTATGAGCCCTAAGGGATTATCCTGGATGTACTTCCCTCTAAGATCAGTATAACTGTGCAATGATATAGAAAAACCAGGAAAAAACTATATCATGCTGATCTTTACAATAACTTAATATATTTGTGTTACAATTACGTCTTATCTATGTATAAAATGAAGACTCAATCAAAGCAAACACTTTAAAAGTGGAGAACTTCCCAGATTTATTTGTTCATTAACAACTTTAAATTGTGGATCTGCTAGATGTCTTTTTATTTCAAGTTCTTCAAGGAAATCTAAATTTTGTTTTTTATTACAAGTGTGTAGTATTTGGATGTCATTGATGTGTAAGAGTGAGGTTGGATGTTCAAGTAGGTGTTTTGCATAATTTGACTTATCTGGTTGTTTTAATCTATATGCTCTTAAATGTTCGTTAAATCTTACTTCAAAATTTCTTTGTGTTTGACCTATATATACAGCATTACACTTTGGACAATTAATTTTGTAAACACCAGATTTTTTTAATTTAGGTAATTTTGTTTTTACATTTAACAATTTTGTACCAATATTATTTTGTGTTTTAAATGATATTAATGCTGATGTTGCCGAAGATATTATTTTTGAAATTTTATTGGAAATAGTTCCACAATATGTAATATTTTTCCATCCAGGAATAATATCAGATATAATTGACTTATTTAATGTATGCATTAGTCAAAATTATTTTACTTTTGATAACAAAGTATATATTCAAAATGAGGGTCTTCCAATGGGAAGTCCCATTTCTCCAATTTTAGCAAATATTTTTATGGATAATTTAGAAAACATAATATTTAATTCTAGTTATAAAAACAATATTGTATTTTGGTATAGATATGTTGATGATGTGTTAGCAGGATTTGTAGGTAGCGAACGACAGTTAGATATATTTTTTAATTATATTAATACCTTGCATCCTAAAATTAATTTTACTTTAGAAGTTGAAGAAAATAATTCAATTAATTTTCTAGATTTAAAAATTGAAAAAGTTAATAATTTACTAAATTATTCAATATACAGAAAACCAACACAAACAGATGTAACCCTACCGTATAATTCAAATCATCCTATAACACATAAATTAGCAGCTTATAATTCTATGATACATAGGGCATTTTCAATTCCAATGAACAAAATTAACTTTGATAAAGAAATTGATATCATAAAACAAATAGCTACATCTAATGGCTACCCAATTCATTTAATAAATACACTAATTAATAAGAAAGAACAGAAAGTGTCACTAAACCTAATATTTCCTAAACAAACTAAAGAAATTAAAAGTTATAAAAATATTACATATTGTGGAACTATTTCCAATAAAATTTCAAAAATAATATCTTCGGCAACATCAGCATTAATATCATTTAAAACACAAAATAATATTGGTACAAAATTGTTAAATGTAAAAACAAAACTACCTAAATTAAAAAAAAATCTGGTGTTTACAAAATTAATTGTCCAAAGTGTAATGCTGTATATATAGGTCAAACACAAAGAAATTTTGAAGTAAGATTTAACGAACATTTAAGAGCATATAGATTAAAACAACCAGATAAGTCAAATTATGCAAAACACCTACTTGAACATCCAACCTCACTCTTACACATCAATGACATCCAAATACTACACACTTGTAATAAAAAACAAAATTTAGATTTCCTTGAAGAACTTGAAATAAAAAGACATCTAGCAGATCCACAATTTAAAGTTGTTAATGAACAAATAAATCTGGGAAGTTCTCCACTTTTAAAGTGTTTGCTTTGATTGAGTCTTCATTTTATACATAGATAAGACGTAATTGTAACACAAATATATTAAGTTATTGTAAAGATCAGCATGATATAGTTTTTCCTGGTTTTTCTATATCATTGCACAGTTATACTGATCTTAGAGGGAAGTACATCCAGGATAATCCCTTAGGGCTCATAACATCTAGGCTTTAATATTGTTATGTCTTATTACTTCCATACTTGGTCTAGCCTTATAACTACCTAAACATCAGGTACCTAGCTACAAACAAACAAAATGTAACTTCAATATGTCAATCTGACGATGCTAAGTCTAGCGAAACGGCTGTCATTATAGTTAAAAAAGCAATTTTTTAATAAATATTGGAAGTTTTGGTAAAACGAAGAGTTTTTCATTATTCTTAATAAGATGGACTTTCAAAAAGTAAGGGTTAGTACAATCAATTTAATTAGATTTTTTTTAAACTGCCGTCCGTGACAGCAACAAAGAAAATTGAGTACGTTTAAAATGTGTTTGCTATATAAAATGTTTATGTTGGTTATTGACATTTTCGCATTTAATAAGGTTATTTGTAGGTCTAAAATATTATTTTTTTTAAAATAACTTTGTAGTTATTAATAATGTAGTTCTTTTTCACGGGTATAAGGACAGGCATATAAAGAAACCAATTAAATTTTGGCCGACGTTTCGTCGATTTATTTCGACATCTTCAGGGCTATAAAAGAAGAAAGTAGTGGCAACGATACATAATACAAGTATAAATTTTGTAAAAAGGTAATAAAACAAAATAAAACAATAATAATACATTCTAGTTAAGAAATTTTGTAGGCAAAACCATAAAACATTTGCGATTAACACTCCAAATATATCGTAAAATGATTTACTCTTGGTAAACTGATGTCGCAGTTTACCTCTGATGATAATTTGTACTTTATTATAGTTTAATATGTATAAAGAAACTGAATGGTTTCTTAATTAATTAAAAACCCTCTTACTTAATATGTCAATCTGACGATGCTAGTTTGTAGCGAAACAACTGTCATTAAGTTTTAAAAAAGCAATTTTTTGAATTATTAAAGGAAGTTTTGTTTCAGAGGCAGTTAAAAATCTCATGGGCTATGGCCTTGAAACTGTATGCGCCGAACTTAATGGCAACAATGGTCAAAATGATTAAAATGCGATCTGAAAACGTTGACTTAATTGCACGTTAAATTCAATACCCCAGTCGAAGTTGGTTAATTATAGAATTTTTTATTTAATAAAAATTGTACAATATAAAAGTATGTGACAAGTTAAAATACACAAAAATACAAATCACAACAATGGTTGACATCCCAAATCATCTTCATTGTCTTCATATTCCGAAACTTTTGTTTCCTATATTTATTACTAAATTGTGCACATCATCCATAATATGCTCTTTTTCCATGTATTCCTTTTTAACTTTACCAACATGGGCGCAAATATTCTCCCAATGTTATAATTTTACATTGGCAAATTTTTCCACGCATCGTCTAAGTTGAAAGTGACTTTACAGGAAGCTACGTCACTCTTTACCAGTGCCCAAATTTTTTCTATTGGATTCAGTTCCGGATGGTAAAGTGGCAAACGTAATGTTAGCATGTCATTTTCTGCTAATATTTCGTCGATTACATTTTTTTTATTTAGAGGTATGTGCATTAGAATTAAATTGTACAATTCTGTTGTAGTGTCAGCCATATTATAAAAAATATTTCTTTCAATTTATAGTGACAAAATTATTGCAAGTTTTTTGTTTTCCCAAAGTATCCCATAATTGAACTCAATAAATGGATAAAACTAATTAGGTAGGTATATTTTAGGTAGGTAGGTATATTTTACAGTATGCCTTTAAATGTTTATGAGGTTTTCTCTATATAAGCTCTAAGTTGTTTCAGACAGCAAGCCCCAGTGGACGCCAGAATTCTGTCTTATCAAAAAATAAAAAACTAGCCCTATTGCTTTAAATTATAATTTGGGAAAATAAACATAGAAATCAAACAAAATAATGAATGAATCTTCCTTAGGAAAAAGTCTAATCATGCTGCTGAAGATATTGCAACAGCTTCAGTTACTCACATAAAACATAATGTTTTCTTTGGTGCAGATAAACCATCCAAGCAAAATAAATTCAGACAATATCAAGTACAAAAAGAGTGGATGAGCCATCAACAAGTAGGTACTGCAATACACCTACCTTCAGCAATATTTAAAATGGAAAATTTAGTGTTTTATAAAAATAAACCAGCTGCTGACGTTTATCATTGAATCTAGTATTTTTAATAAATGAAGTACTAAAAGCATATCATCAAAAGTTTTCAATTTGATAAATAACGTTTCAAATAAAACTTCCACCTTATTTGTTCTCTCATTTCGTGATATCCGGGTATTTATACTAGTATAAAGGAATACGATTGCATTTTCGAGTATTATTTTCAAAAAGACCTTCTCCATTTCGACTAACGAACTTATAAAATTTTATTACGTATGCTAATATCGTATGCTTGGCTAAAATAAATTCTAACTGCCTAAATGAACACGGACGTAACCGAAGGTTGATATTATAATAATAGAGCTGTGATCGCTCTAAATCATCTTATTTATTGTTACCATACTTTCTGGAATTGGTTCATTCTTAATTAAAATTCTACCCTAATTAAAGTTAAGTATAAACAATTCCATATCGCTGGAATAATTTAAAGAATTAAAATAACTTTAATGCGAAACAATTTAAAAGTTATTGTCTTTATGGTGAGTAAAATTTTATTAGAAAAGTCTCGATCTGCCATGATTTAATAATCGTTTTGTTCTTGAAAATACGTTTTAATCTTTAAGTTTTAGGGATTATTCATAGCACAAAAGCCTTCGTTGAAATCAATGATGCGGCAGCATCGACATAAAAGTGCAATTCCGTTGATTAAAGCACGCTTAATGTTCTTATTCTTTTTAACCATCTTTCAACATGTTTTATATCAAATATGTATGTCATTACAAGACTAAACCCTTTTCAATAGGTAATCGCTGACTGTTGAACCTATTGAAGTCATTTAATTCAACAAAATTAAAATTATTATTCATCAAGTTAACATCATATTTTATGGTATAGGCATTTCAATAACTTTTATTGAATCAATTATGTCTTATGTTCTTTTATCTTAGTTTTTTTTTAAATGGACCTGACAATGTATCTCTTATTTCGTACGAGTTTTTGATATTTTACGCCACAACCACCAACTCCATGGATTTCAATCTCATTTGCTAAATATCAACTCCCCACCTTCACAAACTCCAGTTGTTTTTAAGGTGTCATGTGGAAGTTTTTTCATTAAGAATGCCGGCTAATAAGCTTATTGTACACTCTCATTTCCAGGACGTCACTCTCCATCAAATCCCTTACTAAACCAAGATCCCCCTGATCATTTTCCAGCTTAAAAACAGATGACTCCTTGCAAGGCACGAAGAGGCCTATAAAGGGACGTTCAGACCCCTGATTAGCCCACTTGTCCGTCCCCTCATTAGCAGTAACCGCTCTGTGCCCTGGAACCAACAGCAGTTTCACCTTGTTGGTTTCCGCCAGATTGTTCTAACTTAAATTAACCAGGCGTTTATGACAGTTCCATATTGCTTTCGGGGTGAAGTGGTACTCTGCCATCCCAATCAGATCCTATATTGTTTTTGCTATTTATCAGTGATATTGCTAACTTAAGCATCGTCGGTAAAATTTGTCTATTCGCAGACGACACTAGTTTTTCTTGGAGTCACCCGGATATCACCGAACTTCATAGAATCGTTTCACATCACTTAACCATCATCAAATTATGGTGTGATTCTAATCATGTGTGTTTGAACATTTCTAAGGCAAAAATTTTACCATACGCATCTGCAATTCAACCTATATTATGTTAAATATTCCTCTATAGAGGTCGTTAACTCTGTGAGATTTTTGGGACTTGTTTAAATTACAAAAGAGAACTGTTCAGTATACGCTGAAACTAGGCAGTAAAACTCACTGTAGGAAATTCTTAAAAAAATATAAAATATTAATAATTCCATTCCTATTTATCTTTGAATCCAGACCATCTCACAACTACCTTCTTAGAAGTGCAGAGTATGACCTTTATTTACAAAAACCACGCACGGAGCTAATCAAAAGCTCTATTTTTTATAACGCTAAGAAAATGCTCAACAATCTACCCTTTGAAATAAAGTCCCTTTCATCAATAACCGCATTTCGTATTTCGTAAATATTTGGACCATCTCACGCGCTGGAAGGTTAATTTATGATATTAATTTATTTTGTTGTTTGTTGTTATTTTGAGAAAATTAAAAAATTAAATTTTAAATTTTTTTATATTATTTATTTTTCTCATTATATAATGTATACATAAAGTATACATTAATTTTTTTAACTGACCTTTCGCAATGTTTATATTGTGAAGTTTTATTTGTTTGTATGTTTTATGTTTTATTACTTGTAGATACTTTTGTATTACTGTTTTAATATGTTTTGTTATTTTGTTTAATGTGATTTGCTTTTTTTTAACAGCTTTGTCATTAATTTTAAAAAAAAATTTTGACAATAAAGCTTATTATTCTTATAAGTGCTGTCTTGCTGTCTGAGTTTTTATAAAAAAGGTGACCACGTAGGCCACCAGCCAGAGCCGTAACTTACGCCTCAAACACTGTAGCCAGCGCTAAATTGCACTTTGAGTTTGACATAAGTTTTCAGCTAGTTTTAATAATTTTTTTGGTAGGAACTGTAAATGCTATAAATTTGTTTGTCCTACCCAAGATAAGAATTAATTTTCTTTTTACTATCCTTGTTCGAAAATTGCTCTTTTTCCAACTTTTGTATCCATTTTTAATGATCTTTGATCAATGGCTACTAAGTAAGGCAAGTATTGATCACAAAGCATTTTATTTTTTAGTAACAGCTGGATTAGATTAGATTAGAAATGCATGATCTATATTGTACCCCCATACGAATACTCATTTGACACCTTGCAGCCTTGATACGGCTAGTAACTTTGACGGTTCAAGAGATGGTATATCATCCTTTAAAAATTCATGATGTCGGAGATGTCTAGCACGAGCTCCCTCTCCTAACGTGTTTTTTTCTTATTATAGTATGTATGTAGTTTTATGTTTTGTATTATGTAGTACATTATATTAAAGTAGTTTTAGTAGTTTTCCGTTTATGTATAGAATTATATTTGCGTTAATTAATAAAATAAACAAAAATCCAAATATTTTTTATTTGTAGACTACAAAACCTGGCAATAGCGGCCACCTTTATATAACGGCCAAAAGTTCTTTCATTTTTAGTGGCCGTTATAGACAGGTTTTACTGCTTTATATTCCTTAATTAAATAGATAATAATTTTTTTATTCTTTTATTACAATTAAGAGCGACATCGTCTAATTTTAGAACTATTGGGTAGTGGAAGGAGGGATTTAATTCGGTGCCAGGTAAAGAGCTACATATGATCGACCACGGTATTGTTTTCGTGTTTTATTACAGATAGTGGGATAGGTACAGCCAAAGACAAATGAAACGCACAAGGCAACCACCAAAATTCATAAAAATTCAACTAGTTTCATTTACTTATTATATGCCTGGCAACGCCGATGAAATGTATTAGAAATACGAGTACATCAAAATTGTGACCGTAATAACGTAGATCTATCTACTTGGAGAGGTTAACAGACGTTTCAACGATACATTTTGGCAAATTTGGTTTATTCCACAGTTTTAGTATTAGAAGTGACTATAAAAATAATTATTGTTATAGTCACTGGTATTAGTCTATGGTTAATTGTGCATATTTAGAGAACATTGGGCCGAATATTAAATAATACGTCTACTGTGTAGTTTTCATAGGTAGTTTCTAAGGGATTTTTACATATTCATTTTCTGGTTCAACTATTTTGCATTGTTATAAAAATCAAAATTTTCGTTGCCTGGGATTTAGTAAATAGATGTTGAGTTGAGGGTGTATTAATATTTACTGAATAGTAATTCATAAATCTTATTCTATGATAGTAATTAATATAAACCGTAGGACGATAGTTAAGTTTCTAACATTTTTGTGTTTGTGCTGGTGAAAATATGTCGAATATAAGTTTCGATATTTTTTATTTTTTCGACTTTTCGGTAATTTTTGATGGTTTTCGATTTTGTCGATTTGTTTTATAAAATTAACAAGTGTAAAGATATTTTTGAGCGATTCGTCTTTATTGGTGACCGAATACGACAAAAAGTTACAACGTATATGAACTCTCTTAAAATAATTTAAAATGAGGTAATATATAGTCTGGTCGAGAAGTCATTTAAATCGGATTTGGGTTACATCGATCCGAAAAATCTGATTTTGGTATCAATCGACTCGAAATGTCAAATTTAAAAATGTTCCTGAGTATCAAAATCCGTTTAAAAAAATTTCCTATTTTTATTAACAATTTAAGGTTTTAAAAGGTTTACATTTTTGCTAATAACTCATAAACTATAATAGCTAGAACAAAAAACTGAACGGATTCTTAAAGGGCAGGAAATTTCCAACAAAAATGTCCCAACTCATCCAGTTGTAGCTCAATTATTTATAGGTCTAAATTAATGTTGAAAATGGCATAAAAAACAGGCGGCGCGTCACCGTCGCAACGACCAAATGACATAAATTTTTTTTTCAATAAGTAAATATTAATAAAAAAATTATTTTAAATTCTAGCACTAACAGAACATCTTTCTGAACAAATTTCTGTAATCAAAAAATTTTTTCCGTTATTTTTCAGATTTCTATCCATTTGTTAATTAAAAAATTACATCTTCATTGTTACTAACTTTAAATTCGTTATTGTGAGTAAAATAAAAACACAAGAATTTTTTTAACCCTTGGAATCCTTTATCATAAAGCTACTGAACAAAGTTAAATAATATTTTCTTTTAAAATTGAAATTGTTATTAACAAGCAAAGTAAACAAATGCGATTTTAGATATGAAAAATTTAAATTTTTGTAAACATCTGTTTACAGTCGTTTTTAACGCTATAAACAATATGAATTCATTTTTTTTAAATGTTTGTGACCAATTGTTTAAGAAATTTTTATAAACAAATGGCTTATTTAATACTTTTTAAAAAAAACTTTAAGAATCCGATCAGTTTTTTGTTCTAGCTATTATAGTTTATGAGTTATTAGCAAAAATGTAAACCCCCTTTTTTTAAAATCTTAAATTGTTAATAACAATAGGAAATTTTTTAAAACGGATTTGGATATTCAGGAACATTTTTATATTTGTCATTTCGAATCGATTGACACCAAAATCATATTTAAATGACTTTTCGACCAGACTATAACAAATGTTTTTGTTGTGAACATTATCCCGAGTCGAGGATGAGGGATAATATAATTTCTGAAATCAGTTCATCAAAGAAATGTAGAAAATCCCAAACTGTATAGGGTGTTCCATGGGGTGACCAATGGGGGGGGAGCGGATTATATAATATGTATTGAAAATTAATTAAAACACTGTGACTTTCATTACTTTCCTGTGATTGGGAACTTTCTTAAAGTTTAATATAAAATTAAAATACATCGATCGTTTGCAATACAGACAATAAAATTTAAAAAAAACATATAAGTAATATATAAATAAAATCATTTAAATAGTAATTAAAATAACATTATTTATATCTACATTAGTTGGTACTTGATTCATACAACGAGTTTTACGATATTATAAATATAAACCTTTTTTAAACTAAAGAGACCTGGTCACAATTCTATTCGCAGCGTTGCAACATGAGGTCAGCAACTAATCCCACCTGAATCTAGTTGTGCGTTTCATTTGTCTTTGGCTGTACATTACTATTATGATTATTAGTCAGTTGAAGAGTTTTTTGACGTATTAAAAAGTCTGTAAGATAAAAGGATGGACATATTCAAAATATTTATAAAAAATCGTACATGTGAAACTGACTAACAGCTCAAAAGGAATATTGTGGTTATTTGTTATATTTGTGCAAAATAAAGTGCAAACTTCAAATTTTTATGTATGGCAGCTGAGCAAATAGTAGTGGATGTATCCAAGCGTTTATGTTACCGACTATTTAATTTAACTAACTAATATTGGATAATAACCCAGGTCGAATAACACCTCGTTCCTAATTTTTGGTGAATATAAATATATTTTTATGAAAAATCGTAGATGGGAACCAGACCAACAGTTCAAAATTGATATTGTAGTTATCTGTTGTATAGGTATGTATTTGTAAGTATTTGTAAACCATATATACTATGCATGAGAATTGAAGATTTGCTCTTAGTTTGTACGATGTTGCCACAAGTTAATAGACGATGCAGGATATCGGAACTTATGAACAGAAATAATTAAATTCTATAATTCGAAGTACGCCGAAATTATACATTATTTGAAAAAACTATTAATATAAAAATGATTCAATTTGTTGGATTTAAACTCGCTCTCTCCTTATTTTTATATTTGTACAAAAAAACGATAAAAAATAGAAACTAAATATTAAAACAAAAAACTAAGTAGACAGCGAGTTGATATGTCAAAATAGACGGTAAAAAAATTGATCTAAATAAAGTAATCTCTCAGGCTTTCATACTGGTTAAGAATCACATTTCAACCTTCTGAATAATGTCTACAATTCGAATTAGGTTTTCAGATAGTTAGCAAGAAAAATCCGTCTCTTAAATCTCTGCATTAAGAAAAATTGTGGGAGTTAACAACAGGTTAAATTAGGTGATAAAACTGTTATTTTTTTGTATTTTCGACTGGAAATTTAATGGCTTTGCTAGCAAACACGTATATCTAGTAGAAAATTCAATAAAAACCATAACGATCGTAATATACACTCACTTTATCGTAACGTTCTTGTTTTCTTATAGAAACGTATAATTCAAAATTTATTTTCAATTTATACAGACTATTAAAGTGTCTCATTTGAGATGGGATCGCATGACCCCCATGCATTTCGAGCTCGCACACTCCTCGGTCTCGATGTCATGCATTTATCATGTTAGGAAAGTTTTCATTGTTTTCGATAAATTTGCTGCACATACAACTAGACCTCGACTAGTTGAATAAATTACGTATAAAATGACATTTATAATCCTTCACGATGGCTTCTAATTTCAACTTGGCGAAATATAAATTGCAGTTTTGCTTTAATTGCATTTTTACCGACCGAATTTTACGACTACGACATATTTAGTTTTACTTATTTTACCGTACAAATATTTATGCATTTCCGACAAGTATTTCACGAACAATTGCCTGCGAAATATAATCGACTTAATTTACATAATAATTGTTACTTCTAGAAATTCCACAGACATAAAAAAATGGTAAACTAAAATTTATACAGCATACAGCAAAAAAACGCACTAAGGGAATTGCAAACATTATCGGGTATTTAAACTTAAAATGTTGGCAAACTTAATTAAATCTTCCCTTGTTAAATAACATAACAAGAAAATAAGAAAATTTTAAAAGCAGGCACTAAAATAGAGTGTACTTTGGAGTATTTATCATTCCACATGAAGACGGTGAACGGCGAACGCAAACGGAATCTGAACGTCAAGTTTATAAATCGACCTTTAGGCATAATTATTGTAAGATTTCCTTTTTTTTGTTTAGTCTAGGTTAAGGTATTCTGAAGTTGTTTCTAACAATTTCAATTTCTTACAATTTTAAGCCATATGCCAAAATTTTCCCAGATTAAGTGAAAACGGAAATGCTTTCAGGATCTAATAACAAAGTATACGTATATATTTGCCCATGTAGAACCTTTGCAGACGTTGTCTGATGCCTTGCCTCCATTTTTCTGTCTTCCCAGTCCATTTCTTGGAGGTTTCCAGCATTCATGGCTTTGGTTACGCCCTGTTTTTAATTACTCTTTGTTTTTCCCCTCTTTCGTCTTCCGATCGGTTGCCAGTTCATTACTTGTTTAGGGAGACTTCTTTCTGGCATTCGTTGTATATGTCCATACCATGTTAATTTTTTTTTCGATGTCGCAAATAATAATTCCCTCAATAATTATCATTTCTTCAACCCATTAAGCGCTATTGATGCGAAACCGCAACATTTTAAAATATTTTTTTATATAACTAAATATTCATTTTTTAGGAAATTCATGCGTTTTAATTCTAAAAGGTTTGGTGATATTAAAGTATATTTTACAGAACTAATATATTTAATTGTTAATATATTATAATGCTGCAAAAACAATGACCATGACCAAAAAAAGCAATTAGATTAATATTGGGACCAGTCTAGATAAATGAAAATGAATTTAGAAGAACGAATCAGGAAATACAACAAGAAATTAAGGAAAATGTGGTTCAGAAAATAAAGCAACAGAGAGTAAGGTGGCTAGGACACGTTTTTAGAGCAGGAACTACAGCAACGATAAATATAATATTAGAATAGGAACCAGGAAATAAAAAAAGGCGAGGCAGACCCAGAACAAACCATTTTGTTCTGCAAGAAGTGAAGGAAGACCTAAAGGCAGCCGGAATTAACAAGTGGAAGGAAAAGGCAGCTGACAGAAAAATATGGAGAGAAGTAGCAGATAGAATATAAACGAAGAATCGGAGATTGATCCACCACGAAAAATGGATCTATAGAGTACCACTTGGTACGGCATAACCCCTCTAGGGGTGTTTTTGGCCACTATATATACATATATTATAAATGATTTACTTTAGCAGTTTTTTACATGATCGTCATGACTATTATAATCTTCCTGTAAAATTTCCACTTTGTTTATAATATAACGGTTTACATGATTTTTAAAGAGTATAAACTTCATATTTAGCAATAACCAAACAAAAAAATTTAACAATTTTATCAAGAAAAAGTTACATGCATTCAAACTTATTTTTGCGTTTTCGCATCAACGGCGGAATGTTCTGTTCTAGGTAAATGCAATGTCGGCTACGCCATAGGAACTGTGCGGGAAAATAGAATTCAAAAATGGCCTTTAGATAGTTCAAATGATTTAAAAAAGGGAGTATTTAAACGCTTGAACTAAAACTAAAACTGCAAAGCAATTGTTTTATTGCGTTTAAATACTATCTTAAGGAATTTTTAATTATAAGTTGTGACAATTATTGTTAGTTCTCTTCAGAATGTCTGTCTTTACAAAATATGGCGATCAGATCTAAAAGTTCAAATTTCTCATAAACCCTTAATTTTATCGAGTTCAAACAAGAGTACATTTTCATTAGTAAATGAATTGGAAAATTTATTTTTGAAATTTAAATATTATTCAGATGGTCCCTATGAAAATTACGGGCACAAGCCGTCTCTGCTTATCTGTACGTAATGTAGATTCATTTATACCGTCAAGCAGAGGACATGGATGTATGCAATCCGTCACTGGAATTTTATAGTATTCCAATGTATAGTTTAGAAATTATTACAAAACAAACGTTTTTATTTCGAAACTTTAGAGGTCTATAACTCGGAAACGAAGGCTCGTATGACAAAAACTTATTTGAACTTCTAACATTATTTTGACCTCTTCTATTTGCTCCCGAATTTTTGGCATTAAGTTCCTGGACACCCTGTAGATAACCCTAATGATATTTTTTTTTAATTTACATATTTCATACCTTGGCGGTTAATAGGTTAATGGAATGATTTCTAACTCTATCTCTCCTTGCAATTCTCTGTGATCTTTTCATAGCTTCCATTTCCATCCATGCCCGATTCCAATTTCTGGGTTTTTCCTTTTCCACTGTTTTAATGCTGCTGCCACATAGACTTTAAACAATGTTGGTGATATGCAACATACTTGACTCAAACCTTTATTAACCGAGAATTCATCCGTAATATACTTTCCTATTTTCACTCTTGATTTTGTTCCGTCGTATAGATTTTGTAGATAAAACAAAGTAACCTGATTAGAGGATAATTATATTTATAGGTCCACTGACATAAACAATGGAATGAAAATTTTGTGAGAATGAGGATGAAACAGCCGACTGTATCAACTCGAGCTCACGGACTTCATGGAAGGGTCGCCAACGACCCTAATGAGGTTCATTAGAGACATAGGACTAATAGAAGGAATATAATCTAGGAGTAGGTCATAATAGGACAGGTCGCAGTGGAAGGAGCGTTGAAAGGCCACCCACATAGAACCAATCCTAACCTACTGACACATTCGTCAAATACAGGATAACATGACATTACAGATAATCTTGGTAGTACCTAATTAGACTCTCTTAATGCCCGATTCTATGTCATAAGTCCTGTTACGTAGCCACTTGACTTAGTTTTAATTTTTTGCAGACATCGGTTTTATAACGTTTTTCGTCGTTGTCCAATGCTTAATTTCCATGACTTTCTATCATTCTATTGATTTTCTGCAGGATTTCTTGCTTTCATCGCATTCTAAATTCCCTCCATTTAAGTTTTTCTTGGTGTCTCATTTTCTTCGATGTTGTGGTATCCGCTCCAGGATCTGTTTTGGTAGTCTGGTGTTATACATCCTCTACACCATACCAAATAAGTTGTCTTCCTTCAATATTCAGCATGAGAGATCCTTCTATTCCCATGTTTGTTTAAACATATTTATTCCGCATTTGGTCTCTGCTTGATTTTCCTAGTGACCTGAATATATCCATTTCGGTAGCCTCTGATTTTTTTCTATGTTTTTCTTTTGATCATTGTTTAATAGATGTTATGCTTTTGTATCCTTCCTATTTCGTTGCTTCAGAAGACTCCATTCAAACATAAGATGAGACCCATCTTATTCCTCCTTCTTTCATTAGATCTTTGTAGTACACTCCTGGACATAGGCCTGCCCTTTCAATGTAAATGTGTCTTTGTCCTGTGCTATCTTATGCCAAGCTTTACCCAACCTATCTTTAATATCATCCAGCTAGCACTTTTGAGGTCTACTAGCACTTCTTTTGTGTAGTCGTGGTCTTCATTGTATTACACGTTTTGTCCAACTTGATTCCTTTTGTCCAACCCAGCTCCACTTTAATTGAGCTATACGTGCTATAACATCTTCAGCTTTAGTCCTTTGCCTAATCTCTATGTTTGCTATATGATTTCTAAGACGTATTCCTAACAAAAATCGCTCTATAGCCCTTTGTGTTGTTCTAAACTTATTGGCTGATTTGATGGTAAGTGTAGTTGTTTACATACCGTAAGTCATAACGGGGACCATGCAGGTGTTGAACAGTTTTCTTTTTAAATTAATTGGAATATTTTTATTCTTAAGCACATATGACAGTCTGCCTGTAGCTGCCTATATTTGTCGGACTCGTCTGTTAATTTCAGGGGTTTGGTTGTCTTTAGGAAGACCCCTGGCTTGGTTATGTTTAAAACTCCACACCCAAACATGTGTAGATAGTGAAGGCTACGATTTTTCTGTATCGAGTTGGTAAATATTTGCTTTTTTTGGTATTAATTTCTAAACCCAATCCATGTCAGCCTTGTCGTTCACAATGATCACTTGGTCGTCTGCAAACTGTAATGTGAACAGGCACGTGTAACCCCACAGAAAGTTTAGAGGAGATAAAATCGGTGACCTTGGTATTCAGTTGTTTGGTTAATTATATAATATTGCGTCAAGTTTTTATTATTAGTAATTATTATTGGTAATCGCTTCCGATATTCGTGAAGCGTTGTCTTTTAAGTTTTTATGTGACTGACTATTTTAATTCTTTGCCTTTGACAATAAATGCTTGTCGTCTGGAGCATCTTACAGATACGAACCATTTTGTTCTGTAGACAGGATTTTCGATTTTTTACTTTTAAATCCATCCGACCGCCGTTTCAGTAGGGTAGTTTTGAAAAATTTGATATGTTAATGTTTAGTGTAGTTCTCAGCATCCAATAAATGGCCCATAGTGAAGATGGTTTCATAGTTTTTGAAAATTCTTTAAAGTACGAACGGAAAACATTATCTGAAAATGATTTTACGTTGTGCTTGTGTCGCCAATCCATAAGCTTTTGATAGGTAATCTCGTATCTTTCTTTGCATTTTTGCGGTAACAAATTTTATGTGACAGCTTGAGCTTTTTCTAATATCTCCGGCGGAGTGCTCATAATGTCACCATTTTCACTACTAAAAGACATTTTTGTAGATGAAGTTAAGAAAATGTTCATTCTCATACAAAACTTGACAGTGAAAATGGCATGACGTTTATTTAAATAACATGCTATGAGTAAATAAGACTTAATTTTGAGAAGTTGTATAAAGTGTTGCCGACATTTAGGGACATTAATGGAATGTCTCTAATATTAATAGTTTTTTAACGTTTTTATAATTACTAAAAGTATGTAAATCGATCAAATAATGTATTACGTAGATACAAATTTTATTGCAATTTGAAGTAAATTATCCATAGCACAAATGTGACTGATTATTAGACGAAGTAAAAACCAAAATCAATGTCAGAAAATTTTATTTATTAATTGACTGCTACTAGTTTTGGCCTATTTGTAGGCCATCATCAGGCTAAAAAATAATTAAACAAAGAATAAACATTACAGACTAACGATGATTGCAAGAACATACCTTAAAAACTAAAGTACAAATAGGCCGTAACTAGTAGCTGTCAATTAATAAATAAAATTTTGTGACTTTGATTTTGGTTTTTTTTTCGTCTTATTGCAATTTTATTAAACAAGAATATTTAAGTTTTCTTATCTAAATGCACGTGTATGTTATGAAATCTTATTACGCGCATGTTATTGTTAAATGTCACTTACAAGCAATATTGACAGTGCGATTTTTGAGATGGGCATAGAAAAAGTCATGTTTATATAACCAGACTAGACTTTTTATTGTTACATTTTTAAATAAAAAACAATTTGAAAACTTACTTTGGCTATATCTGAGAAGCAACCAAAAAAAATACCAAAAATAGCTGAAAATAGTTTCTATAATATAAAAGAAGAACAAAATTATGTTCTTAATAGAGTAAAAAGTAAATACACGCATTAAAATAATTATTAAACATCGAGTACCTAATTAGAAAAAATAAATATTAGAATTTTAAGAAATTGGAAAACAAAATTATAAATTAAATGTAAAATATAAAATTATGTTTTGTATTATTTGTTTGTAAATATTTTAGTTCCCTTCAGCAGTAACCATATTTTACAATAAAATAATTTAAAACTTTATAATAGATACCAATCTATAAGATTAGACAAATAAATTTCAAATTCCTTCAAAATTTTCCTAAATATCTCAACTTAAATCTCTTGCAAAATTAATTATCTCGTTTCCACTCTAAACTAACGCGATTATTCAAAATTCGTTCGACGTTTTGTTGATGGCAATCTCAAAATAAAAGAGGCCTTTTTCGAACAAAGCAAGCAGGTCCTTCTTCTGTACTTTTTTTTTGGCATTGTTTTGCGCTTAATGACACTTTTAGATATGAGTCTTTATTCGACGCTGCATCGTTTTTACGAGAATCGTAAATCAAAAGACGATCACTTTAGGAAAGTATATCCCTTAGTACACTACATTTCACTGATAATAGTCTTGTATACACATATACAACGGGAAATCTTTAATAAAACGAATAAGCTTGAATAGTTTCGGTTAGAAGCGATGTATTGCCATCATCTTTTATGTTGAATAACGCGAATAACCCTGTATAATGGATGGAGAGATAAATTTGACAGAATTTTTGTATTTTATTCTTTTAGCATCAAACGTACCATGAAGACGAGATGTTTTATACCTAGTGCTTTAGGACTATTGGTAAGAAAAGGATTTTTTTTTAATCGGGATTTAAAAGATTTAGTAAATACATCTGCGGATGAGCAGCTTATTCTGTAGATTTTAGACACAAAAGTGGATTTTAATTAAAAAAAAATTACTTATTAATAAAATTAAGCAAAGAAAACGTTCAACTCTTTGAGGGTGTTTAATTTCTACAATATATTTTTATTTCTACTTAAAAAAAACGATATACAAAAATGTAAGTCCTTTTCATTTATGACAGAAAACAAGAGTTGGAACTAGTGGTCGAATAACATAATAATCTAGAATAGGGGTTTGCGAGACTGGTCGAAGACTAAGACCAAGGATGAGATTTAAAAATTTCCCATTGAGACAGAGACAGCTTAAAAAGCTATCTCACAGCTACATCAAGTTTTTGGCCAACATCACAAACACGATTTTAAAACTACAAAAATTACTCGACAGATGGAATAATGCCATCGTTATTTTAATAGAAAAACCCGAGAAAAATCCGCTTTACCCTCAAAACCACAGACCAATAAGTTTGCTTAGTTCAATATAAAAGGTAATCGAGAAAGTTATTCTTGAGCAAATCGAAGATGAAAGAGACGGACGAGGAATCATCCTGAACTATCAATTTGGTATTAGAGCTGAACACTCTTGTGAGCAGCAGGCTCTAAGACTGACCGAATGCATACTTGAAAACTGGACTGCAAAACGGATATGTAACGCTATCTTTTTAGACATAGAAAAAGCTTTTGACAAGACTTGAAATGAAGGATGTTATATATTTTATACTCGTATCAAATTAAAGCTAAGATTCGATTTACTTTCAGTTGACACATATATTGGCATTAATTGTCAAAACATACAATTAGCCTAACTAAACAATTTCTAATTGAAATAACTATATGACAGCTCCCCTTGTAATGTGCTGGCACAGGCTAGCAGTAGGTCGATGTGTCGACGCCATAGTCTTTCATCTTCCAGACGGATAAAGTAATGTAGTCGGCCACAACATTTTTCTACTTGACCTATACACCATTTCTCTTGGTTTTCTGCGTAGTTTCTGACTAACACCTTTTCTCCCACCTTAAATGACTTGGTTTTATCTGATGGTTGATTATTCGTTTGCAGGTGTTTATCTATATCTTTATCCATATTTTTCCAATAGCAGTAACTTCTAGCCAGTAGTTTCATTTTTACTATCCCCGTGTGTGCGAGGTGTAACTCTCGTAAAACTTTTTCTTTAAGAGTGTAGTGCCAAGAATATATCAGTAACTGGTTTCAAACATTGATTATTGGGACATTGGAATTCACAATTTGTAGACAAAAGTTTTAGGGCTGAAGCATAATCTGTAATTGATTCGTTTTCATTTTGTACTCTAGTGATGAATTTATGCTGCCTAGCCCAAATAGTGAGTTGTGGATCTAAGTACTCCGATAGTATGTCTACGACTTCTTTATACCCCTTAGATTTTGCATCGTCGGGTAAGCAGATATTTGATAATTTTTGAAACATTTCTGTCGTTAATGTACTTAACAGCGTAAATACCTTGTTTTTCTCATCGGATTTGTTGTTCATTTCGAAATATATTTCAAGATGTTGAATAAAATTTTTGAGATTCGTTTGGTTGAAAAGGTATGAATTTGACGTTTGTAGATATCTGGGACTGAGTAAGGGTTATGCTACTTGTACTAGTACTGGCACTAGCACTGGCGTGGTTTTCCAGAATCGTTTGGACCTTGATTATTTCTTCATCTATTTGATGTCTTATGTCTGCTTCTTTTTCGATATTGTCTGTTGCTACTCCTATTTGCTCTTGGATTGTATTAAAGCCGCTACTCTACATCTTCAATCTTTCTAACCATATAGCTGCTTCTTGTCTGGTAATATCGGAGGTATTCTGTATAATATTTAACATTCTTGTTACTTGTCCACTATATAGAATGGGCAGAAAAATAGATGATTAAAATTAATGCGGAAAAATCGCAACTAATTAAATTCAGTAAAAATCGCGATCGACCAAATGTCGACTTTATGCTGAAAGATTTGGTTATCGATTGGAAAACCGAAGTTAAATATTTGGGAGTCATGTTTGACAGCAAGTTAACATGGCACCAACATATCCGTCAGATCATTTCAAAAACTAACGCTACAAAAGCCGCATTCTGGCCCTTCATATCAAGAGACAGTAGAATAAGTATCCGCCACAAAAGAACACTTTACAAGACTTGCATCCCTCCACAAATCATATTTGCATCAACTGTATGGGGATAAACTGCTAATTCTCATCTTCATAGACTTGAGATTATCCAAAATAACACTCTAAAATTGATTACTGGGTCACCCTGGTATTTAATAAATTCGAACATCCGTAGAGACCTTATGGTGGACCTTATAGTGGACGACTTTCCTCGGGCCAAACGGCCAAAACAGGTTTTTACGGGCCCTAGTTTACTTGACTGAAGAGACTTGTAACTGAAAAATTCAAAATTTAACGGCAAACCACCTAGGTCTACTTATAAATAGAGGGTCAAAGTTCGAAAGAACTAACCCAAATTCACCTCCCAAGACCCAAGAGAGAGAGTCCGACCAGAAGATTTTACGAGAATGAGACTCTCTAACGAAAATTGTATTGTGCATAATTTTGAAAACATTTCTTTTACGAATATTTAACTAATTAACTAGGAGATTTCGAAAAAAGGCTAGTTATTTTATTTTTCGGAATATTTACAAAAAAAATTATAATTTATTTACAAAATTCGAAATTTAAGTCCTAAGAAATCCTTAACATGTATAAAATAATTATATGACTAAAATAAAAAATAATAAACAAAATAAAACGTAGATCTAATGTAGCATTAGTTTCATAAAACTATTTGATTATCAATTTGAAGTTTTGTTTTATGAAATAATTGTTTGATATTGATAAAGAAGACTAGACCAAGAATGGACAACCATATTCAAGCCCTAAGGGATTATCTTGAATGTATTTCTCTCTAAGATCATAATTAGATGCAATGATATTGTAACAAAGTCATCAAGTCCAGAAGCCTATTCTGTCCAAATCTTTAAATAATGACGAATTCTTTCCTATTTTTCTACTAGAATGTTCGACCTGGAAGATTTGAAAAGGCTTTAGAGTAATACACACGATACACACGCGAGGAAGTTAGTTGTCAGCTAGGACAGTCTGTCAGCTTACAATTAGTGCGCGGAAAGTAAGTACACGGTGAAATAAGTGCATATAAATAGTGTTATATCGGAGTGGTATAAATAAATTAGGACTGATATACCGGGTGTTTATAAATTATGTAATTTAAGTGTGCATTTTATAAAATAATTAGACATTAGTAAGCTATAGTGTGTATAGTTCATCGCAGCCGGTAAACCTGTATGAATAAATAAAAGAAAAAATTTAAAAATAGAAAAGCCAAGCAAAAAATGTGTCACGTTGATTTTTACAATAATTTAATGCATTTGTGTTACATTTACATCCTAGCTATACATAAAATTGAGACAGTTTAAGTCAACAGTTTAATAGTTAATTAACCTCTTCAAATTGTAGATCTGCTCTGTAGCTGGATACTATCGGCTTCAGAATAGCATATACATTTTCAAACTTAAATCGCTTACAATGAATACATTTTAAGGACGGCCTATTTATTGTGTATAACCAATCACGGTTTAAATAACAATTTATTTGAAATCAGTTTAACAGTTGTCCACGCCATCTTTAATGTTTGCAGCATAAGGTATTTTATTGACAAATTGCCTGTCCCTCTGTCCCTTGTAAATAAACTTAATCCCCAAAAACCATTTAATGTAGGCGTTTTAAAAATTGCCATTCCTATGTTGTTTAAGAAGGGCGTTTTGATAACTTCGGTAGGTAAACGAAATTCACATTTAACATGTATATGCTATTTTAAAGCCGACTGTACAAACAAACAACTTCAATATGTCAATCTGACGATGCTAATTCTAGCGAAACGGCTGTCATTGAATTAAAAACGTATTTTTGAATCTATTGCGGAAGTTTCATTCAACCGTTTAGTTGTTTACTGTTCTTAATAAAATGGACTTTCACATAGTGAGGGTAAGTACAATAAACTTCATTTCTAAATTGATTAATAATAAGTATGAAAATAAATAATGAATTTATTTCATTTGGCTTTACACACTGTTCATTACACACTGTATATGCTAACCTTGAACTTGTTCATTATGTTTATATCTATTAAAGTTTGTCAATTATTGAATGTCATAAATATTTTGTTATTCTAGTTATAACAAACAAGAAAGTTCAAGGTCAAAACCTGAAGTTTTATCAGTAAACTTTTTTACTTCCGTGAGTGCTATAGATGATCGACCCACACTGCCATTCATCCAAAACAATTCGACAAAGCAGCATTCATTTATAGTTTGTTGTTCGTACAGAATAGCGCATCGCTATGTAAGTGAACGGAGTTTGTTTAGCAACCGCAAACGATTTCAAAGAGAAATTACCGCAAAAAATGGGCCAGTTATAGTGGACCAGTGTATAGTTACGGAACCGAAACTACAATTTGTTCGCCTCTAACTTTGGGTCGTTAAATTGAAAAAGTACTTCGATAACTCGTCGACCCGTTCTGCAACAATGAAACTCACGGAAAATATGTAAATTTCCTCTACGGAAATAGAGCCACCGGCATCAAATATTTATTAAAGTAATTGTGAATACAATTCAGTTGGGCGGCTAATAGGTACATACATGTTTGTGAAATTGTCATTGTTTCGATTGTTTACCGTTTAAGAACAAAGATTCGAGGAAAATAACATTCAGTAGGATTTTTTTGAATAAGCATAAATTTTAGAAATTTTTTTTTGTAGTAATTACGACCGATTACAATCGTTTCTAGACAGAAAAAGTGTTCATATTTTAAGAATAATAGGTTTATTTGTATTAGCACATATTTATTCTTCGACAAGAGTTGGAAATAACCCATTACGCACGAAGTGAAAGAGCTTACTACTAACAGACATATCCGTAGGTAAAGTTGAGAAAATGTTCGTTCGGATACTATATTTGGTTTTGCTATAAATGACACTTCTTTAAGAAATTGTATAATGTGTAGCCGACAAGCTTTCATGTTTTTCAATTGACTAAAAGTATGTAAATAGAATAAATAAAGTATATAAACATTTCAATTAAGAAAAAAAAAACAAAAAAAATTAAGTTTTCTTATCTAAACGCACGTGTACTTTATGAGATCATATTACGTGCATGTTACTGTTAAATGTCACTTACAAGCAATGCTGACAGTGCGATTTTTGACGATACTTCTCGTCAAAATGGGTGATATTTATCGTCGAAAAGGGCTCTTACAATAAATGTGTGATACTTCTCGTCATAAAGGGCTGCTACGATAAATGTGTGATAAGAACGTTATATATCTCTATGTACTAGCGGGTGTATCTTCTGTAATACAGCCAAAAACAATTATCTGAATTTTACAGATTAAATGTTCAACTTGACAGTCTGGTTCTTGTCGAAGGAAAAAGACGAGGCAGAAATGGTGTCAATGCGGTTAGTTCCCTGCTTTTCCTGCTTTTCAATATGTCTGCTCGGCTGAATGTCCAATAACGATGAAACTAATCTTAACAATCTTACTAGAATCTAGATTGATTTTAATGAATGGCACTTTTTGATAACTACTTTGATACTATTTAATTACTTTGCTAATAATATTTTTGTTGAATACTTTGATTAAACTCGATTTTTGATTAACAGTGTGGTTATGGTACCAATCAATTACAATTGCCAATTAACGTAGTTAGCGAGAATCAGAGAGAAATAAGAGGACGAAAACCGAAATGCACGGCCTTTTATACCTTATGACACTATTGACATTAAATTGGAAATCAATGTTTCGATTTGCAAAATTTAAACTAAATTTACATAAAATAATAAAAAAATTTTAACATATTTGACTGTTTCTTTGATAATATAAAGAAAATCTGTATTCTTACATTCATGAAAAAGTTATTTAAATTATTTTTTGTTCATGTTTTCCTTATAAAATTTTGTCAATTTCCTTGAATTTATATAAATTTGAGCAAATAACATGAAATGGATATCAATCTGTGCATAAATCTCATATAACTTTTGAATACTAGTTTTACTTTAAAGAATAAAAATTGGGCTTCTTATTTTAATCTTTAATATGAACTTGATGAACTATTATAAATACTTATTTAAGTGAGATCTTTTGACATTATCAAAGATTAACAAACGTATAACTAATTTACAAACTTAAATTACTATTTTACATACATGTTCTCTAACTAAATAGCCTTATATTAAATATTATCAACTGTTGTTGAAATAGTCTTTTAAGTAGTCACTATCTGAGTTTTGATAATAAAATAGGGTTACTTTGTTTATCACTGTAACATTTATAGTTTATACACTGATTTCACCCTTGTCTGATAGCATTTATTTGCACAGTTTTTATATTTTTAGGTATTTCTCAGATTATGAGGTGTTGCTGAATACATATCTGTTATCGAAGAACTACAAAATGCTTACATGTCACAATGTGAGTACCTCCACCTTATAACTAATATTTAAACATTTAACTACCTAAATTACACAATTGTTTATTAAAAATATGAATTAAATAAATAGTTTTAATTATATTCTTTTTGTTTTAGATTCTAACTTTAACTTCCAGAAAAAGCTATATGAATTAGGACTTGCTTGATTGTTATGAAATAATATTACAGAATTCTATCCAAGATAAAGTTGTCAAATGCATTCTTCATCTATTTGAATGTTCAACATTTAAGATTACTATACCAAATATTTTAAATGAAATAAAGAAAAGTGGCTGATATTTTCATGAAAATTATTCTGATATCCTTTTATGTTTTCATACTGAGGTAAGTTTTACATTTTATTTATACTGGAGCTTAGCTATTTATCTCAATACGGTGGGTCGGAAAGGTAGCATGGAGATAGACATGTTACAATTCTTAGAAAGATGGACCTCCAAAGAGTACGGGTTAGTACAATAAATTTAAGTAAACCTTTTTTTTTCGAATTTCAAAATAATAGACGTCTAACTTACTCCTGTTGCTGATAACAAATGACGTAAAATTACTGTATTATTTTCATCTATTCGCAAAATACAAAAAAAATTAATTTAACTAATGTCATTTATCTTTTTCTACAGTAATTTTTTATGCAGTTAGGCGTGAATTGTAAATGGTTTTGGTATTATTCACAATATGGTGGTTTGCTTATGATAGATTATGACCTAATGAAAAATATTGCGTTAAACGGTAAATGGTATAGTAAAAATTAAAATTTTTCGACAGTTTTGGTATATGTTCCAAGTTCACTAGGTTTTTATGTTAGAACCATAAAAGTTATTTTTGTCTAATTGCTTTATCGTTCTTATTATCTTATCTTGTTTCACTCTGTCTAGTTTCAGTCCACAGTAATATATTTTATATTTTTTTGATATTTGCTATATTATACGAGTACAATGTAATTTTGACAATCGCATCATATGCATGCACCAATTATATGAACACCATAAATAGGACGGAAAGTATTGTTTATCAACACCACGATTTTTTTACAGTAGCAATGAAAAAGTCTGCCTTAGATTTGGCATTTTTAAATCAGAAATAATATAAATTTAAACCAATTCTACAAGGTGAAAACTTTTCTTAAACAAACTTCTATAATATAAATTATAAAGCAAAAAATCTAAAACATTATCACAAGAAGAGGGCATTCGATTTTTAACCGAAGCCTCCGATTATGAATACCTCTTGATGAATGTGAGCAAATACATAATAGTATAACTCCTACATTGTGAGTCTGGTCGTGGCGCAGTGGAATACGTGCTTGCCTCTCACGCAGGCGGTTCGGTTTCGGATCTCAACCATAACATTTTTTTAAATTTATTTTTTAATCAATTAATACCTAAATGTATTAGAACCCGCGGGCTGCTAATGCCCACTTTCAGCCCTTGTGACACTAATTATTCACTAATTCTCTAAAGGACAAGAAATAACTGATTCTATACAGCCATTTATTAACATTTTAGGTCGACATAGTTTGAAAATGAAATGGAATTATTGTTTTTCCTGTGTACAATTAAGTATTATTTAAATACAGTTAAGAATGGAAAGGTACCTTTTATATAATTAGTATTTTATAAAATGGACAAATTTAAAGAAAAACTTTATTTTATTCATCCAATTTCTATTCATTTTTTTGTTTTTGTTTTGATGAATAGGATTGTGCTCTTAACCCATAACACACCAAACAGCGCTTGAAAACTCTAAGAATATACAACATTTATCAAGAAAACAATAAAGACTGCTTAGAAGCAGGCCTGTCTCTCCGGTCAGTAAATCAGCTATGTTTTTTATACTCTAAAAATAAAAACACGTACAATTGTACTTTGCTGTGGCTTTTTAATGTCACATGAGAGTATTAATACACGAAATATAAACAAGATTTTTTTTACCACTATAATTATGAATTTAAATAGTCTGAAATGTATTACAAATAAATACATTTTATCCTTAATCCAGTTGTCTCTCTGTAGTATTACTAAATTACGGTTTAATAATATGCTGCTTGTCTGAGTTTGCTCGCAGGTTCAAGTTATTTTCAACAAGATGGATGTTGGATATAATAGGAGTAGTGATCCCTCATCAGACATAACTGAAAAAGCAAATTCAATGGTATCTGATATATTATATGTTACCGAACAAACCAAAGTTAGTATATAAAAAAACATATGATCAATTTCTTGGAGGGTTTGATGAGAAACGGGAAAAAAATGTTTCTGAGAATTTGTTTTTATGCTATTTTGATATTTTGAAAAATCAAAAATTTTATGAACGTTGAAAAGTAAATTTAATATCAAGTAAAATATTAATCTATGTAAGAATGTTGTGGTCCTGTTCATTAGGAACAAAATCATAGAAAGTAAAGAAATAAATTTGCTTTATAAAGTATAGATAAAATAAGTCAATGTTGTATGATTAGGTGTAATTTAAATATTTTTTATTTGTACCTTGTTCTCATTTTGGATTTCAGTGCTGTTTGTCGTCATGAAGAATTGTTACATACAGGGTGATTGATTAGTCTGTGGAAGCTCAGTAGATCTGTTATAGAAAAAAATACAAAAAAATGTTTTTGACAAAAATTGTAAGCAACTTTAAATTCCACATTTTTAAATTAGTTACAATCTTACAGGGTGTTCCATAAGATGGTGGCATACCAAACTTATGTTTTTTTTTAATGGAACACCCTGTATTTTATTTTAAATTCAAAATCTGCATCACAACAATGTAAAGTTTTATTATATTATACCGGGTATTTAAAAAGTTATAACCAATATTACCTGAAAATCGTATCAAGTTTAACTCGAAATGCTGACGGAGTAAGTCTAAGGTGCGCAGAGCTGTATGGCTCGTTGCACCATCTTGATGGAACCATTGTGTGTACAATAATTTTCTCTCTATAACGTTCTTGGTTGACAGTAAGTGGATTCTGATTATCATCTTCAACGAAATAAGGACCAATCCTTCCATTACCAGATACCGCGCACCAAACGGGAACTCGAAGACTGTGGAGTGGTTTCTCTACAATGACATCAGGACGTTCAAATCTAAGGAATCTGGTTGTTTGTCGATTAATATAGCCGCTAAGATGAACGTGACTCTCGTCTGAATACCATATGTTTTTCAAAAATTCGGGATCTTCGTAAATGAAACTCAACACGCGACCACAGTAAATTTCTCTTGCACGTTTGTCCGCAGCATTTAGTCGTTGTCCAACTTGAATACGGTGTGGATAACCACCAATTGATTTGAACATGCGACGTTTCACTAATGTTGAGTATACATGTAGTTCTTATAAGACTACTTTGAGGTGATTGCATAACTTGGTTAAAAACACTTCCTTCATTTTCGTTAGTGCATACTGTTTTTCGACGACCTGAAGAACCTTTACGTTGACACAATACACTACCTGTGCGACGAAATTTTTCAACAACAGCTAACATCATACTTTTACTAGGAGCTGCTTTATTAAATTTTTGTTGATATTTTATTGACACCTGTTCTAAGCTTGGACCATCATTACGACCTTTTCCGTATGAACGAAAATAATGCTCTACCAAAAACACTTTTTCTTCCGTTGTTAGAACCATTTTTAAATCAAATTTAACTGCAGCGTACTATTAATATATCAACTAATGACAATTAAGTCAAATATGACAAATCCATATTACATAAACAACTCCACAGCACTCTCTGTTTTGGTACTGTTTATTTTGGTGGATACCGTACTACAGATATGCCCCCTAATTAGATGTATAAAGTTTAATATTAGCAATCAAGAAAAGCTATCTTATTAGAGAGTAAAATATTGCTAATCTAATTAATTGTAAATAAATTGCTGACAAATTAATTCACTACATGCGTGATAAAGTTTTTGTCTGTGACCGCTGAGCTTGATTTGACGTCTAAACTGGAGGTAAGTGTAAATAGCTATCAACTTTTCCTGTTGAATCTGGTAAATTTAATTGTTGTTGTAACTTATCTATTATTACCCCTCTTCAACGAAGATCCACCTGCTTCCAGCCTCTCTTGGGGCCCAAAAAACGTTTTTTAACGAAGCAATAACTCACACGACTTCACCTCTTCACAGTTGAGATGCAAAAGAGAGTACCTGACGTCTCCCTTATGTATTTATTACCTAGTAACCAAATCACTGTTCATTTTTTTCATAGAGTCTATGATTGTATCAAAATTTTGTAAACCTTGTTGATATGTTTGTCACAAAACCACAGATGATAAAATTCTTACATTCTAAGATTTGACAATTTATTATAATAATTTCAAAATTCAATATGCTTTTAAAATTCTTCACACTTTGAAATTACATTTTACCTATTTTAAAATATTCTAATACTCTAACAATAATTTAATTTTATATTTTTAGATTTCTAATTTATGTCACAATTATTAATTTCTTTATAAAATTTTCATTTCATTTTACTATTTTTAATTCAAATGTAAATTAATGTTTTTGTTATAATATGCAGGGTAAGTTATGTTTATTGTTAATTTCATTATTTTAATTTTATTTAATTTTTTAGGAACCAGACTCATTTACAAGAAAATCATAAAACTCAACCATGCCAAAGCAAATAAACATTTACAAATTAAAATACATGCAAGGATTTAAAATTCAAATTAAATGTTAACGTTTAGTTTAGTTCGGATGACGCCACGAACATTCTTTTTTAGAAGATTCCAGTCGACGTCCTGTTCCAGAATAATCGGGTAACAATGAGAAGTAAAACCGGCGCATTCGCCATTATTAAGGATCGAAACAATAGAGATGCAGACAATTAAAGTTTCTTTAACAGTATTTCTGTGTAACACAATTTAATTTTAACCATCGTTTGGAAAAATGCATTAATAATTCTAATAAAATTTAATAAACCCTTGCAAATTTCCTTCGAAAACTTGGTTGAAACGTGCGCGCTCTAACCACATCCCAATTTTCGGCTTTTAATATAGCAAAGAAGACGCCATCAATATTTAATGTCTCGTAAATATCACGGAATAGCGACAACAAATAAACAAAAAAATCCGTAAAAATAAGTTACAAATTTATGTTATTTTGTTTCGGTAACCGGTAACAATATTTTGTTACCCGGTGTATCGGATACAAATGTCTATTTTATTACCGACATAAAATTGTTGTTGATTTATACACTAATCTGGGTTAACGGGTTAATTTCGACGTTTTTATATTCCCGTCTGTTTTCAACGGCAAATCCACCGGAATGTATTTTATCATTGAGATTCGAAGTGAGCTTATCCGCCAAAAATTACGAAGCTGCATCTGAAGAATGAAATAAAGCCAGATTTATTAAAAAGACTCAATATTTTTTTTATTCGGGAACAAGAGATACCTAAAGAGACACTGAAGAGCCGTATTTAATTTTAACAAAATATATTATTAAACATAATAAAAAAATACAAGAAACAAACACTAGCTATTTACGGAACAAGTGAATAAAGTAAGTACTTATCGCACCTAACGTAAAAATATACAACGATGCAATTTTACCGAGTTGTGCAACACTTCTAGAACAATTAGAAAACAAAACAACAAGGGGAGCTTCCTAAAAGACAGAAGAGCAAACCAAAAGAATTTATCTTATAAGAAAGAAGTACCTGAAGAGTTGGTGAGATATCAGGTGACTAATATTGAATTTGAATATAGATGTGACTGCATGTGACGAATGGCTGGGAAAAAGAGTGAGTAGCTGGAGGGCGATGGAAGATGAGGAAAGCTTGAGCTTGCATAGGTACGTGAAGACAGACATAAGGAAGATGGATAAGAGGTCGCTGAAGATGGAAGGCAATGTTGGACGAAGGCCTAGGCGGAGAGACTGAGGAAGAAACTAGGTGGGCAGATAGAAAGAGGACTCAGGCATGATGTGAATGTTTTGTATGAAGTTTAGAAGGCTGTAAAAGGGACGGGAAGTGTGGCAACAGGCGTGTATGGAGGGCTAATTATTGATGGAATGAGGAAATAAAAAAGTTGTGGAAGAAGTGCAAGAAAGAACGAAGAAGGATGGTAAGGATAAAAGGTAAATGTAAGGATAAAAGAGAGACTGAAGTGTGTGAAAAGTGCGAAGTGGAGGATAATGTAGGACACGTATTTAGATGCTGGAGGAATGAAAAAGTGCTGAAGAACTTGGTGGAAAGACTCGGAGTAGCTGTGTACTGGGAAAATATGGTGGAGATAATGTTGAGAGGTGAGGAGGAATGGATGAAGGTGAATAAGGCAGTGGAGAGTATGGTTAGAAGAAGAGAACGTTTATGAGTGGCAGAATAAATGAAGAGTGTGTGAGGGACCGCCGCCCGTCTTGAAGTATGCTAGGGTAGTGATTCCGAGACGGGAACAACGGCGAGTTTTGAGGTAGTTTTGGTTGGTAGGAGTCATCCTAACGGTGATGAGTCCAACACTGTTCGGGTCCTGGACCCGTTCGAACAAGAGTTTTTCCACCTCAGCCCGAAAAAAAAAATATTGAATTTTATAAATTATCAATCTCAGAATCACTAAATATTACACTGGTTATTCTCCTTTATTTCTTTAATTAGTATAAAACTGGGTGATCACATGAAAGTAAAATATTCAGATAGTTTACCAGTTTACTAGATAGTTCACTTGCCAATATCAGATTGTGCATTACCTTTTGTATACCGGGTGTCCCAGACTAATTTATCTAGGCTATATCTCTTAAACGAATAAAGATTTTTGAATGGGACAAAAACTTATCGATTCCATTTCCAATACACTTTAATATGGCGTAGAAAAAAAAATCCCCTAAATATTCATCCTTTAGTTACAACCCCTTAACTTTAAATTTCTTAATAGCACCCTATACATTTTTTAGCATTTTAGATTTGGTTTTCCATCGTCTATTCAACAAATTTTCCAAGAATAAAATGGGTTCGTAGGTAATCAAGAAAATATCAGTTTATTTTTTTTTGGTTAAATTAATCAAGAAATCCTTAAAACTTAAAAGAACAATAAAAATAAATGTAATAAAAATAACAATTAACTAATTAATATTATTTACATTAGATGTTCGAGTTGTAGAACACCCGCTGCAACACACATTTCGAATCTTGCCAGGAGATTTCTGGTATGTAGGTAAATCGTGCTTGATTTGTTATTTTTCGGTTTTTCACATTTTCAGTGTATCGATTGAATAAAAAATTTCAATAGACCCATCTCGTTAATGGCACAAATTGAATACTCGTGCGCGAACCAACTCCCACTCTCGTAGTTCCCCATAAATATTCGTGTCCCTTATAAAATTGTGTTGGTATGACATGCAAAAGTAATCAGTAAACCGAAGTAAAGTAAATCCAAAGAGAAGTCTAGGTACACACACAAGTCGTTAATATTAAATACACAAAGACAAGAAAAACACAATAACAACTAGCAAGCGGCGTACACGAAATAAAAATTAAAACTTCTTCTTTTTGTGGTTTATGACCTGGGCTGCCGCGGCTATACGGCAAATAGAAGCTAGCTGTTGACAGCTAAAAGGTTTTTTTCATTTAAATTGTGGTATTCCTGGGTAGCAATGCGTTGTGTTCTATGGTAAGAAGTAGTCATATTTTAGCAGTGGAAGGGGAAAATTCAAAAATATTTGCGCATGAGTATTCAATAAAGAGATAGGTGCATTAGGAAAATGTTTCTATTATACGTGTGTATACTCCGTTTTATTAAGTTTTTGGTATTTAATTTTTTTTAATAATATCTTTCGTTTTTCTAAATTTGGGCTTTGTAGAGGCAGACATTATTATCTTTCAAATAGGTGTGCAAAAATTAACAAAAAATAATAAAGTCACAATATTTGAACATTTTCCAAATAATAAACCAGGTACAATTGAAGATTTGACCAAAATATTATTAATGTAATAGCATATGTAAATTTTAATCCCAAGGTGTCTGTTAGAACCCTCGCCAGTGAAAGTGGTATTTCAAGAAGTTCGGTTCATAGAATTTTAAAAGATTTTAATTACCATCCTTTTAAAGTGCACTAGTTCAAGGATTACAACATGGTGATGATCAAAGACGTCTTGATTTTATTGCAAGAATGATGTTAAAAATTAATGTTGATCCACTTTTTTTTATCAAAAATATTGTGGAGCTAGATTTCACAATAATGGTGAAGTCCACCGTCACAATTCAAATTATTGGTCTCCCGTGAACCCACATTGGATGATGGAAACAAGATTTCAAAATATTTGGGGTATAAATGTGTGGTGCGGTTTATTTAATGACCGTGTTGTGGGCCCTTACTTCTTTAACAGCACTCTAAAAGGTGTTCGATATTTAGATTTTTTAGAAAACATACTTCTTGATTTGCTAGAAGATATTCCTCTTAATGAACGTCAAGAAATATGGAGCACCTCCACACAATGATTGATTAATTTAAGAAAATTAAAAAATAAACTGATATTTTCTTGATTACCTACGAACCCATTTTATTTTTAAAAACTTTTTTGAATAAACGATGAAAGACCAAATCCAAAATGCTAAAAACTGTACAGGGTGCTATTAAGAAATTTAAAGTTAGGGGTTGTAACTAAGGGATGAATATTTAGGGGATAATTTTTTACGCCATATTATAGTGTATTGGAAATGGAATAGATCAGTTTTTGTCTCATTCGAGAATCTTCATTCGTTTAAGAGATAGAGCCTGGATAAATTAGTCTGGAACACTCTGTACAGGTTTAGTTTGAATATATAACTTTGGTTTATCTTCGGCGTCTGACGAAGATTACTTGGTTTTTGAAATGTTACTGTAGTGGTAGTGTAAAACGGTTTTTTGCTTAGTGTTTAAATCACCTGATTTATTCATACTAAGGGATTTCAGATTATTTAGAGCACTTCAGTTATCTCCTATTTTAACAAAAAGTTACTGATGTAAACAAAACTAAGCTCACCTGATCCAATTGGAGTCGACAATCCTCTACCACTGGAAGAATCGCCATCTTGTATTCCTTCTAAGGCTTGCACCAAGATATTATCACTACCTTCTTCTATCTCGACAGTAGACTGATGCCTAACGTCTTCAGTCGGTGCTGTTGTTTGTATGAAAATATGACCGTTACTGCTGTCACCTCCGCTAAGTAAAAAAATTGGAGAGCTTAACCTAAAAAAAAATTAAGAATTAAATTAAATACGCTAAATTATTAAAATGAAGGTCTTATATCAATTGAAAGAAAATATTTAAAATTTTTTGTATCTAAGATACTTTAATGAAGAAAAATAAACAACTAAAAGGTTGAATTAACTTTCACTATTTATTCGTAAAATACTTTAAATGCAATGACGGCCGTTTCGCTCTAGAATTAGCATCGTCAGATTAACGAAGTATTTTACGAATAAATAGTCAAAAGTTAATTTAACCTTTTAGTTGTTTATTGTTCTTAATAAGATGGACTTTCACGTAGTAAGCGTTTGTACAATAAATTTCATACTTTAAAATTTAAATTTTTCTTTTACTTTATTTCCAAAATCTTGTTAGAACTCTTTTGATATTGACATGAACAAGTGCAATAATAAATAATATCGAAAATTTTGGGAACTAAAACTTTTTTGTTGGATTCATGTCTAGAAGAACTTAACACAACTCAGCAAATACAAATTTGATAAATGTTGGACGTTTGCAGAAAGAAGTTGCAAATTTTTAAATTAGTATTAGCTAGTCGAGGTGTAATTTCCAACTCGTCCATTAATTTTTTTAAATTTTTTGCAACATGTAGTTGCAACATGTAGTTGCAACTGTACGTTTAAGTTTATTATTGTGACGTCTCAAAATAATTTCATACTCCCCTCATATACAGGAAGAAAAGAAAACAATGTTTTCCTCTATGTTTTGACTCACCCTGTAGGTCAATTCTGCAAGTAGATGTGTACATATTGAACTTTATCAAGATATGTCTGTTTTGTTTCCAACACTTTTTTTATTTACACAGATATCTTGATTTTTTTGTGATTCCATATAAACAGATTAATACATAATTTTATAAACAAATCATAAACAAAAACTAAAAATTCGAATATTAATACCGGGTATTTCCCAATTCCAAAACGAATATGGAAATAACATTTATCGTCATTGGAGAAAATAATATTTCTTTATATAGAAAATATTGTCATTACGTCCATCAAGTACAACACATCGTAGATTTGTAACGAAGTTACTTAAATTTCGTTCCTTTTCGTATATGCCATAAAATCCGCACGGTATTATTTATTAAAATTCGACCGTTCATTTGTTTATATTTTTAAAAGTTTTTGTAACATCGATAAAACTTCGCTAATTAGTTACTTGCTGGAGTGATGATACCGTATGATTTTAAAATTTAAAATATTTTTAATGTATCTCCTTTATTATATAATGGACCAATTTTTATAATTCTTTTTGGTATCGACCCAGAAAACTACGAGGAAAATCATGCTGGTAATCATTTTCGCGCGAAAAACAGATTTTCAGTAAAATTATTTTGTCCGACAAGTTCCAACCGAAACAGCAGCTGTAATTGTCTGAGTCATATGATCACGCAGCACCTGTCCCCACTTTAAGTAGGCGGAAGGGCATACCGGTAGGATTTTTGTGTCCCCCCCGCAATCCGTCCCTTACCTATCAAAAATTGTATAAATTAGACGATTTTGGCATTTTAAGGGGGTACCAGTTATAGTTACAGTTTTGCCTGAATTAGTCAACCAGTGAAGACCCCGAGACCGACCGGAATCAAGGTAAGCACACCAAAGTATCTAATTAATGTTTGCCAGAGTAACTAAGATTTTTCTTTATATGCACGGCTTACCTGATATCCTTTCCTCGCTCAACACCATCATGGATAGTAAACCTTCCCTAAGTTCCCCTCATCATGGGTAAAATACTGGTGAGGTTATCCTTTTCCCTGCTCAACACCAATATAGGTAGTAAACTGGTGGTGCACCTTCCATAAGTTCCCCCCCACCCAGTCATGGGTAGCAAACTGACGGGTTTTGCCCTTCCATGTGGTAGCGGTCGCGTTTTGTTTTACTAGTCCGTTACATTTTTCATATTTTAATTGGATAATTTAAAGATAATTTGGTAACTCTGGGGATCTCCGCTTTCATTTCTATGCTTGCGTGTTAGTGTGCTGAAGCTTGAGTTTTCACCGCTTTTAGCGCTTTTCACCGCTTTATAACCGTAGCTAGTTCACAGCTTTCCGTTTTCCTTAGTAGACGGCTGGGTACCGTCGATTTAGACCAAATTTCATGTAAAGTATGGAAAAAGTAATAATTTTGAGTTTCTTCTAGCATTTGCCAAAACCTAAATAGCCTGCAGTTATTTGAGGATTTGTGATTTACCGTAAAATATATAGTTTTTGGTTGTTTCAATTTATTTTCCTGTACTCCTGAATATGTGCTGCTGGCAATATAGCATTGTATATAATTGTATATAATAAAAGGTAATTACAAGATCTTAGAAACCGAAAATGTGTTAACCGTAAAATAGTTTGAAAAATTATTTTTTTAGTTACCGCAATTGTGTACTGGTATAATTCATTTCTAACGAGATGGTTAAAATTAGAAATGATTTATTTCTCTTATTACTTTATTGCTAGCAAAGGCGTTAACCAGTATAATCAACTTTTGTTTTGTTTCCGAAAAATGTTTTTTTTTACCAGTAGTTAATTGATTTTATATTGTACCAGTCTAAATCGATACCAACCCGAATGAGACATTTATTAAATATAACGGTATATTAAAAAATTGTAATCACGATATATATCGGATGTTTGTAATTTTAATTGATTTTTCTTTTTGGTATATTTGACTGTTTTATATGATTACCGTATGTCTCGTTGTTTAACCGAAATTGTTTCTTTTTGGAACTTGGCATACTGTTCAAAATATGTTTTATTTTTTTATGTAAACTGTTTTAGGTTTATTTTATCTTATTCTGACCGCTTTTTCGATCGCTAACAAATTATATTTTGTTATATACTGCAATGGTTTGTTAATATATTATTTTGTTAAGTACCGTCCGTGTTTTATTTATTTCTGGGCTGAACACAATTACCCATTTCGTCTCCACTGTCTAAAGGCTACCTGTCGCATGTGGGCCGACAACCACTTAAATCCTAAGGGTGGCGCCCGAGATGATATAAACTTTATTAGTTAGAAGACCGTTCCGATCAAAGTTCCGTCCGAACAAGGTAAGTTTGGATCTATCCAGGAAAGCGTCATTACAGATTATTTGTATATTTTACAAAAACGGAAAATGTATTACACAACCTACTGGTATTTACACTTTTGGTAATATCGCCTGCAATATAGCTGAATTTCTTAAATTACCGCACAAAAGCTCAGCAACTTTATTAGTTTATATTGGTGGTAGTAAAACCAATTTGAAAAGACACGGGGCTGGAAATCAACCAGTGTAGCAGAAGGATACGTAGAAAATTCTTTGAGAAATGAGATTCAAATAGCATCACACATCGAAAAGGGTCGCAACGAAATGAATTTTCCGAAAACTAGTACAAATACTAACACATTTTATGGGACTCGCCCTGGAAACTTCCTACTCATCTCGTAAAATATCGCTTTCGGAACTTGTTACGTAAATTATTATAAAACGAACTCAACTATTTTACAAATTGTAAACAAATGACATGTCGCTAATAACCTTTGTAGTTGATGCGACATTAAAATATAATATAAAAGAAAAGAAAAAACAAAGAAATGAAAGGGGCTATTTAAATTATACATTTAGTAAATATTAAAACCTTTTGTTTTAATGGTAATCTATGAAAATTACTAACCTTTTGACCGACTGCACCAGTACTCCCTTTTTGATTTCGCTCTGCTGTATCAAGATCTGTCCGATTTTGCCACTTTCCGAATCTTCGAGTATCAAATTATTTTTCGTATGTGTCAACGCGTCGGTACGAAGAAGAATGTGGCCGCTATCATTTGATTTGCCATTTCGCAATAAAATGAAGTTGTTGCGATTGAGCTCGGGTCCGTTAGAAGTAGTTTGATTTTCGTTGAGAGCTGTTGTCGTTATTGTACGAACTATCTTGGGATTGTTACCGTGATGCATTTGTTTATCGTTTTTTGAAATGGTGCTTATTTCCGACGGTAGAGCTTCATTAGACTCTGCAACAAACAAAAAATAAACATTTACCATATATAAGAGACATAATAGGTTTTTCTTAAAAAATATTTACCACAAATGAATTTTGATTATCCAACTTTATCGAAATAGCTGTCATTGGATTAAAAAGGATAATTATTTATAGAAAATTGGAAGCTTTGTTAAAACGATTGGTTGTTTATTGTTCTTAATATTTATTATTATTATTATTATTATTATTATTATTATTATATGTCGAATTGTTTCGACAAGGAATCTGTACAAACCTGAAATTTATTAGAATGTATAAATAAAGTTAAATAGATCATTCTTCCTGATAGAAAATTTTATTTAATGTTGGTTTATTTGTCCTGATTCTTCAATTCTACCGACCTTGCTCCCATCCGTTTATTTCCTTTGTACACAACACAGAGTAGCCAGTTTTTATTTTTCTTTCTAGGTTAATCAATTTTTCTTTGAATCATAAAAGTTATAATAAATAAAAGAATTTAATTAGATTAATGATAATTCTAAAATAGTACCTTTTTTTGTAATTTAGCATATTATCATTTGTTAAATTAATTTATTATTTGTATGTAAATTACGAAAATGTTGATTTTAAAAAGTAGGTTGGTAGCACTGTATAGTTTATAACATTTAACAGTCTTGAAATTTAAATTATCAAATGTTAATGTTTAAAATATTTTAAAATAAATAATATACCAATAATAATATATTATATAAGTTAAAGATGATATTCATATTCACAATTACTTTTTTGGAGAATAATATTAAATTAATAAATTGCTATTAGCCACAAATGTCAATAGTCTTCACTCATGTAGCCAACCATTTAAAACAAAAATTTGCGTGCGTAAAAGTTACATTACAATACGCAAATGCGTTTTATAATAAAGATTTGTATAAGTGCAAAATATAAAAATGTATTTTAAAGTTATTAGAATTAAATTGTTTTAGTACTATTTTATCCTAGGAATTTATACTACTTTGATAAAACTAGGAATGGGTTTATAATAATAAAAACACCTTAAAACGACTGTTCGTCCAAAAAAAAAATAATGTATTAATAGGATTTATGTAACTTGTAGTAACATTTATTGTAAATTAGATAGGTCATCCATCTCAAATGTGGTTGAATCCAATAGAAAAGATCCAATTAAACGCAAAGTCAAAACCACTGAATTTTATTCAAGTAATGTACAATTATTGCAACTAGTTTCGGTCTAAATTAGTCCACCATCAGGCTGTAAAGTTCAAATCTTTAAATATAAATTACATCTAGTCCTACTTCCAACATATCACTCTATTTTGGTTAGGCTTTAGTTTGACTTCTTTAACCGTATGGCGCGGGTTCTTATAACCACTTCCAACGACGTATCAAAGTCAAACCTCACTGGCATGGGGTCCAATGATTGATTCAATGATGCCATCGATATTATTTCAAGGATTTTTAGGTGAACAACAACATCTACCTTCAGCTTAAATTTGTCGTTCCCTTGTATGGTTTTTTTGTATGCTTATAATTGGTTGTTTCTTCTACTTTGTGAATCAATGCCTACTTTTATAGCATTATCATCATCTTTTGGTTTTTTTTTCTTTCACAAATCAGTGTGTGCAATAAAGTTAAAAATCCTTAAACTTAAATGTCGTTTATTATTTGTTTAATATATATTGTGATATTTTCTTTAATCTCTATTTTCTTATTTTCTGATACATGGTAATTTGCTTTAATATTATTATTTATAATTGATTAAACGTAACATCTCTTGCTCTTGCTTTGCTCTATTGTCTAGCTTGTTACCATAGTTTGTTAATTTTAATATTCGAGCTTGACCAACAAACATTCAGAATTTATTATTCATTCAACATCTTTTGATACTATATACAAGTATAAAATTATACCGAATCAACAACACACAGCACAAAAATTAAAAAAAAAGTTTTTACTTATAAGATACGTTTTACAACTTTTTGCTCAATAAAACTCAATGAATACGTGTCCTGTCACCTACAGGACCTTTCCGTACATATATCTTACCAGTGCTCGACAGGAAGGATCTAATAACAATATCCTTTCGGTGACTTGGCACATAATAATCTTGTAACAGACCCACTACAAAAACCATGGGACCATATCAGCAAAAATGTAGAACGGGATGGCCATTGAATAAGCTTGCATAACAATGTTCATTAGTTTTTATGTTGTTGAACAGGACCGTATCACGAGATTTCTTCTTCTGTAGGATAGTTCATTTCTAAGTAAATTGTAATTACATATTTAATAACAACCAAGAAACTAACAAAGATATGTAAACTCTTCTAATATTATATATCTTGAGACGTATTTTGTGAACTAGTTATTCTTATTGTGATAATTATTGCTTCCAAAGAATTTCTCGTCTTCTTCCATTAGATATTAGGACTACTGTTAAAATCTCTATTAGATTATATACACTGCTCAACAATTGAAGTGGATATTTTTTAAATTTCAGAAAATTTTGTACAATTTATATACAGGGTGTCCCATAACTAATGGACAATATAAGAACTGTAGAAAGGGGTGATAAAAATAAGTCGTTTGATACAAACATGCACCAGTAAAATGTTAATAGTTAGCGAGATATGGGGCGTTAAAGTTGACAAAATATTTTTGAAAATTCGTAATATTTAATAAACAACTGAATGTATTGGTCTCAAAATTGGTAAACTATGGTTTTTAATGGTAATAAGCATGATATTGCCTTAATTTTTAATAATACTTCTAGATGGCGCTGGTTACTCAGTTAAAATTTGATAGATCAGCGGTAGTTTTTTAACCCCCTGTATAAAGTGCATTTTATTACAAAATAATAAAAACTGCATCATTTTTAAACAAAAAAGGTATACTTGTTCAATTCCCATATTTTAAGTCGTTTTCAAGATATTGCTATTTTAATACTGCTTGCCACGCCGGCATTTAAAAATGATTACCTAAATAAAGCATTGGTTGTTCAAAGAATACAATTTAATTGGAAAAAGAAAAGAAAAAAAACAATAATTACATTTATTTCATTAAATGTTGAAAGTGACCACCGTTTACTTCAATACATTTTCGTAAACTTTTTTGTAAATGTTGTCTTACTTTAAAAAACATCGCGTTGCCATTTTTTAAAGTATTTGCGGCTTCATGAATTTTTGCTAATAGTTCGTTTTGGTTATGAATTTCACTATTGTAGACTAACGATTTTAGATATCCCCATACATAAAAGTCCAAAGGATTAAATTCTGGGGAACGAGGCGGCCAAGGAAACTCACTGGCCCGTCCAATCCAACGATGCAGAAAATTGTTATTTAAATGCTCCCGGACTATAAGTCCGGGAACTTCCGGGAAAAAGGAACTTCATCAAGTAAAATGCCTAAATCATTTTGCAAAAATTCTAAATAATTTACCGCATTTAATCTGTTAGGGAGTTCAAATGGACCAATGAAATTATCGCCAATGATTCCACACCAGATGTTGATTGAAAACTCATGCTGAAAATGAGTTTCTTTGTATTGATGAGGATTAGCAAAATCGTAATAGTGGTTATTTCTCCAATTAAATACTCCTCTGCGTGTGAATATAGCCTCGTCCGTAAAAAGTACCTTTTTTAAAAATATTGGATCTTGATTGATCTTACCGAGCATTGATTGACAAAATTGTAGTCTCCTTGGTAAGTCATTGGGTAACAAATTTTGTACAGGCGTGAAATGATATGGGTACAATTTTTCTGTATGTAAAATTCTTGACACACTTGATTTACTTACACCAGTAGCTGCCTGCAAGCGCCGAGTACTCAATTCAGGATTTTCTGTAATTCTTGTTAAAATTTCATCTTCCATATCAGCTGTAATTATTTTAGGTCGACCACCAGAATTTTTCTTACCAAAAGAGCCGCTTTCACCTAAATTGTAGTACAATCTTTGAAATTTTTTACGACTGGGTACAATTCGGTTTGGATATAACTGCACATATCGTCTAACTGCAGCACATGCATTATAATTTACTTGTGCATAAACACAAATCATATCCCTTAGTTCATTATTTGTAAATTCATTGCCTCTAGGCATTTTTAATGAAAGCCGTATTGTTAATTCAGAAGTTAAAAACACAGTAATGACAACTTTTCGCTTTTAACTAGTAAATTAATGACAGTTCTTTTAATAGTCACAGCCCTCTTTAAAATATTCTAGTAATTAAGTTGCACTGCAATATTAAAATAGCAATATCTTGAAAACGACTTAAAATATGGGAATCAAACAAGTATACATTTTTTGTTTCAAAATGATGCAGTTTTTATTATTTTGTAATAAAATGCACATTATAGAGGGGGTAAAAAAAATACCGCTGATCTATCAAATTTTAACTGTGTAACCAGCGCCATCTAGAAGTATTATTAAAAATTAAGGCAATATCATGCTTATTACCATTAAAAACCATAGTGTACCAATTCTGAGACCAATACATTCAGTTGTTTTCTAAATACTACGAATTTTCAAAAATATTTTGTCAACTTTAACGCCCCATATCACGCTTACTATTAACATTTTACTAGTGCATGTTTGTATTAAACGACTTATTTTTACCACCCCTTTCTACAGTTCTTATATTGTCCATTAGTTATGGGACACCCTGTATACGTTTTATGCTTATTACTAGTATATTACATAACGAGTGTGGAAAGTGAAGTATTACGCACAAGTGAAGTTTAGCACGAGCCGCGTAGTGGCGAGTGCGGAAACGTAACGAGTGCAAGAAATACACTTTCCAACGCGTTGTGTACACGATTTTTCGTACGACCCCAATATTTCTTATTATACTAAATATTTTAAATTTATTTATAAAATTTATTTTAATTGTTAGTCATGTTAAAAATTAGGATTTAAACGAGTTTATATACTGCATGGAAATATAATTAATTAAAATCAAATAACCACCTTGCTCAGGAATTCACATCAAAATTCTTTATTAGCTAAATGAAATTTTAATTTTTTTTGTGGGCTCTATAAAAATTAAAAGTAAAACGGTCAGTTGGTGAAATTAATTGTAAAGTAATGTAATAATAATAGACGCAAAGATAATTGTAAACAGAAACACAAACATAACTTCAAAAATCCACATTCGACACATGCACGGAACATAGCCCAATATAAAAAAGAAGAATAAACTGTTTTTCTTTCTAAAAGGGTTTTTATAAAAATAATAATACTGAATAAAAATATGTTTATTTTTTAAAAATTTAAAACCCTATAAGAAACTTTATTCTTTATTCTTACTTTATACAGAAAAATTTGTATTGGCCATTACAATACAATATTTGATACAAGGAAGATTTAAAAAAAATTAAATGGTCCTTGCTTTGTCATTCATGTGTTTACTATTAATAAATTTGACGTAAATGTCACAGATAATAGAACTAAGTATATTTTTTTACTTTTCAATACGTGTATTGATATTAGCTACTTTCTTAAGTACAAATAAGTGTGCAAACTAGCACTTTCATATGTGGTCGTAGGAAAACTCTGTTTATAGCAAATTGTAAGAATTCGATATCAAAATACTAACATTTTAGTCGCGTAGAAGTGCTTTGCACTGACTTTAACATTGTTACTGTAGTCGATAAATCTGTTTACCTGAAAAAAAATGGCACTACAGCGATTATAAACAACTCGATTAATGAGTACGTTGGATACACGAAGGCTTAAGTCAAGAAGAAGTTGCTACACGGCAAAATGTATCCCAAAGTGTTGTCAGTCGTCCATGGCATCGATATTTGGAAACTGGGTCTGCAGCGTACAGGCATGGAGGAGGACGAGAACAAGATACAACTCCTGCTCAAAACCGCTTTATAGCTGGTAACTGCATGAAAAAACTGCTTCGAGAATAAATATCTTCTTTAGGCATGTTATCGGAAGAGTGATATCTAGTCAAACTGATAGAAGGTTGCAAGCATTTAATTTAGTCAGAAGGAGTAGCTCACATCCACGGTTGTCTGCGGATCAGCGTGCATGCAGATATCGGTGGGCGAGAGAACACAGTCGTTGGAATTTTCAGAACTGGAGGTACTGTATTTTTACGGATGAGTCCAGATTCTGGCTGAATATGTGTGATGGTCGAATATTGGTGTGGAGAGAAAGAGGACAGCGATACAATGAACGTTTGATGGCGCCAACCACTCTTTTTGGTGGTGGCTCTGTTTGCGTGTGGAGAGGCGTATGTTAAGATGACCACACTGATTAAGTGGTTATAGAGCCAATAATTGTACCATTTTTTGGTGCAGTAGGTGAAATTTATCTTTATCGACGATAATGCGCGCCGCACCGTGCGAGAATTGTAAATGATCGGATTGAATATCACGGTTTTATAAGAATGATCTGGCCACCATGTTCACCCGATATGAATTGCATTGAGCATGTCTAATAAGGACCATGCCAAATAGTGACCGCATTAAGGCAAGCTAAGGGTGGACCCACACGAAATGAATGAACAGCGGACACTGTCCAATTAAATTTTATTCAGAGATAAAAATAAAGTTCTTTATTTTATTTTTATTAAAATTGTTAAATTTTTCAAAAAAACTAGATACGGCACTGGAAATTGTTATTGTCCCCGAGTCAACATTGCAATTTTGTAAGAAAATTGGCAACATCGCGGCGATACCGAGTTAAAGGTCCCAGGTTATTGACGACGGATTTTAAAATTCTTTGATGTTTTGCCGACATTTGTATTTGTTCTAATCATTAATCTATGCCTTTGCTGTTAAATTATCTATCGTTGTCAAAGGTTTGACACAATCTTACTTAACAATGTGGCAAATAGTTTTAATCAACTAAAAAATGTTAGCCAACAAGACGTAAACATAGTTTTAACAAGAGTTTTTGTAACTGGCCCTACATGTAAATTTTATAACATCTTTAAAATGACTTACTAGTGGACATTCATGTTTACTATATTTTAATAAATCATTGATTATTTGTGAATTATTTACAGCCATTGGGAGAAGGTGGTTTTCGATAGGGTGATATATTATTGAAAATGTTAAATAGTATTTTTGACAAACGATTAATTCATAAAAGGCAAAATACATTGAGGGTAAGATGAGAAGTATTGACTGAAACAATTGTCATATATACTTTATGGAAACCTGAGTTATCTAGAGAGGATATAACTTGACTAACAAATGATAAACTTAAAAAGTATCTAGGCATTTGACATGACTCACTAAAACTTAATATTTGGCTTGTTTGAAAGGCGCCCAAAGCGATTTGCAGTCCAGTTTTTTTAATAACATTTCCTTCTCCAAGGATTTTTTTAGTTGTATACCACCAAGCCCCATTTATTACTTGTTCAATGATGAACAAATTTGTAAAATAGTTGCTGCATCATACTTTTCCAAGAGATTATCGATAATTTTTTCAAAATATTTGTGATCTGTTGACAAGAACTAGAATTTTATTTTGACTTTTCCAAATTAATGATTTCAAATGATAGGCCAAGAAATTTTATCTCTTACAAATAACAAAGGTTACGTTAAAATTGAATTATTATAATTTCGATTTTTTGAATATTTTCATTTCAGTTATCTTTATAAAAGAACAGATCTTTATAAAATTTTGTAATAAAATCTTATAGCAATATTTTTAAAGTTTTGCTAATAATAAGTATGAAGCTGTCTCTACGAATAAAATATTGCTAGTTTCAGGATATAACAGTATGTTGGATTTTATTAAGAACGGTAACTTTTGTCATAAAATTTAGTGACGATAAACATTTCTAACTACCCTTTTATTTTTCCATTTTACAATTGAATTTGAGAACCCCCACATTGAACCCTTTCTAGTAAATAGGGTAAATAAAACAACTACTTTACAATAAAATCTAATATTTTTTAAACCTGCTTTTTATATTGGCATTGGAGCTTACCCACTCAGCCAGATACTAGGTGAGTATAATGTCTAACGCTACTGTATAAGACGTGTTTAAAAAGAACCTAATCGAGAGTCCAATCTTTTATACAATAGTGTCTAAAAGACATGTTTTTACGAATCCAGTGAGTTTAGTTTATAAAAAATTGGAATAAAGAACCCGTCGTCGAATCATAATGACAGAAGTTTCTGATAGTGTTGGAATATGTTGGTGGGTAGCAAAATTTAATTAAATTTTGGACAATTAAACAGCGGCGAATAGAAGTTGCTGAGGGGTTACTTAACGAAGGATTTTCTTTGAATGCACCTGCTCACACTTCATTGCATGTTCATGAGTTTTTGGTCTAAGCAATGCCTCCATATTCGCGGGACATTGCTCTGTGTGACTTTTTTGAATTTCCAAAAATAAAATTGTTTATTTTATAGTTGTTTTATTTTTTAACGGTATTGTAATATATAGTATTTTTTTGGTATTTATGTAGCTTTTTTGAAATTAGAATTAAGGTAGGGGTTGGTTATTCAGTTATTTTATTAAGATCAAAGAATTCAACATTTCATTTACAAATAATGTGTATACTAAATATCTAACATCCATTAAATCGCATAAATCACTAGTTTAGTATATGAAACTTGTCAGAAACTAGCGTCTCAGTGAAAATAATTTTATTGCCAATATTATATCAATATTTAGGAGGATGTAAATGAAGATCAGGTACCTAAAGATGCAATTTTGCATGGTTAACTTACCAACCAGAAGTCCAACTAGACACAGATCTTTATATTGAACCAACTCTACTCCTGACTCTGTAGTGTCCATTCTATTAGAAATATTAGACAAAGAACTTTAAAACAAAGTTTTAAGTTCACTGTCAGCTAATTTTTTTAATACTTTTATAGGTACGTGAAAGTTTTGCTCAAAAGTTCCTTATTTATGCATTTATGCATTGTTAAAAGTGACAATCAAGTGACATAAAATGCTCCTGACTGGTCGAGTTTTTGATGACGTCATTTGCTGCAGCATTTAAACCTTTTATCATGCAAAACAATTTTGTAAAAAGAGACAGCAAAAACCTGAAAGTCGATGCACAATCATAGTGAGACAATCTTTTCAAAACAAATCCAACTTTAGGAATTAAAAATGGTCAAAAAAGCTCTTTAACATTCTATGGAACACATACAAATAGTTTTTCAAAAGTTTTAACCGTCTTATTTGTACATTTTGGAACTGCTCAACCTTTTGTAACCCATTTTCGTTTAATGTTTACAAAAAATGTATTTGGGTAATATGTATCGTACATGAGAATGTAAGTTGGTGAAGTCACATAAACTATTGCAGTGACATTGCAACATGTCTATCGCGCTGACACTTTAGATTACCGTTGCCATAGTTTTAAACCCACTCTCTGTTCATTGCTCCAAATTAATCCAAACTAATTTAAAAATCATTCGGTCCTGCGAACCTCGCTTCGCTCGGCACGCAGCGATTTATTATATTATTTAGTTATAATAAATTAATCACTGCGTGCCGAGCGAAGCGAGTTTCGCAGCACCAAATCAATTAAAACTAGTTTAAAAATCATTAGTTATAATTAATTTGGTGCTGCAAACCTCGCTTCGCTCGGCACATTCTCACCCCTAACCGAACAAATCCAGTGAGATGAGTTACAGCTCACGTTACAAGTATCAAGCCCCGAGCAAATCAAAGACTCCTTTGCCAAATCTATTGTATTTACCGTATTGGATGTAGCCAGCAAGTTACCACCATGTACAATCAAGGTACAACAGTACACATCGTCAAGCATAATCCGTTAGCATCCAGTAGATGTAACAAACTATATATCTTTCAAAAGTCCACCTGTAATGCCCGGTTCTGATGATGTAATTTCGTCTCTGCAACTTCTTCGCGGCGACAAAGTTCATGCAAATTAGGTGTTCCCACCATGCAACTGAGGTTGCAGCAACTTGGTAACTTTTTTAGTAACTTTTTCAAAGCAACCTAAAATTTTTGTTGGCGCGACTAACTGAAATGACAGTTATGAGGTTATCTCTTTATATAATCTGGACAAGTCATTATTTTCATTGTAAATTGCAATAAATCACTGTTTTGAAAATTTTAATTTATTATTTATAAAGTTAAAGTTGAGTTATGATGTTATCTTGTAATATTAAAAATATGGTGACTATTTACAATGTTGGCAACAATATGGTAAATTCCTGCAACAATGTGATCGTGATGTAAACGCTTGAAAGGAGACGAGTTGCAGCAAGAAGTTGTTGCAACTAAGTTGCATTGATGAATTGCAACGTCAGAACCAGGCTTAAAAATTAAGAATACCGTTAGTATCCAGTAGAGATAACAAACCAAATGCCGTCCAGAATTCCACATCTAAGAAGTCCGTTATCATCCAGCAAATGTGACAACCCAAAAACCAACCATAAGCCCTAATAGAAGTAACCGAGTCCTCATGGAAGTCTGGTAAACTTGAGATAAGTTTTGATCTTTAATTAATAGGTCTATTCCTGTCATACACTTTCTTCTGGCAGATTTTTTTAATAAATAAATAATTAATCCTTTTATCAGTTTCATTTAAAAACCTCACTTGGCTTTAAGAGCTGTAGGTTGTATCGTGTTCGGTTTAACTGTTTATTTAGATAAATTTGATATTTACTGATTAATTCAATACTTTTTATTTATTTTAAATTCTACAAGGTGTTTCTATCTTAGTTTCTTATCTATTTATTTTTGTTTTTCCTTAAACAAATAAAAAGATAGTGGCGCCCTCCAACATGGATTATAGTAGAAAATTGACTACTTCTTGAGAGGAGTCTTTGGCCAGAAACTGCTCATAATAAGTTTATTATTTTTAAAATAGTATTTTGACATGTGATTTCAATATTGAATTTTATATATTTCGGCAAATATGCACCATAATTGAAGAAAAAAATACATTATGTTCTTAGAACTCTACTTAGTACATATTATGAGTATAAAATAGATTTTAAAAACTTAAAAGAGTGTAAGGCATCACAAAACATTTAACCAAAAACGTCTTACAGCTCTGACAGAATTAAAAAAAGCTAGTTTTTTCAATAAACTTGGCGGTTTTGTTCAAAAATTCTTTGTTTAATATTCTTAATCCTCCTATTTATCAGAGGATACCTACGTTTGAAATGTTACAAGCGACTTAATTTAAAAAAAACCGGTCCTGGTCCACTCGAAAGGGTTGTTACCATGATCACTGGTAATAACGATACGTACTAGATTTATAGTTTTTATGTGACCCCCTTGAAACTTTTAATAAAGGTTGAGAAAAATATCGATTGCTCCGGGGCGAAGACTGAAACTTTAGAAAAACTTGTCTGCACTATTACAGACCTCGTTAACTTAAAATTTAATGGGAAAGTTAAAGGAAAACTGTTTCGTTATATAGTATTTCGTGAATTGTTTTATTTGTTCTAGCTTATAACTACTACACCGAGTTTTATGTCTTAGTAGAAAAATACACCAGGTGATGGAAAACAACGGGATTTTCCCATTAAGAATTTCTAATTACGCAAATAAGTTTAATTATTAAAATTTAACGGCCAAATTAATTTAAAATGTTTTAATTAAAAACTAAAAGTACAACAAACATAATATTTCGAATCAAAGGAATTATTTAACAAAATTTTTTTTATATTTTGCACTTATAAAAATCTTCATTATAAAACGCATTTGCGTATCGTAATGTAACTTTTACGAACGCAAATTTTTGTTTTAAATGGTTGGCGACATGAGTGAAGTATCTAATGACAAGACTATTGACAATGACATTTGTGGCTAATAGTAATTTATTAATTTTATATTGTTCTTTAAGTAAGTATTTGTGAATATGAATATCATTTTTTACTTATATAATATATTATTAGTGGTGTATTAGTCATTTTAAAATATTTTAAAACATTAACATTTCATAATTAAAATGTCAAAACTGTCAAATGTTATAAGTTACACAGTGCTACCGACATACTTTTTAAAATTAAAATTTTCGTAATTACATAAAAATAATAAATTAATTTAAACAATGATAAAATGGCAAAATATAAAAAATATTATAAACAACTTATTTCATATGGCTGTTGTGGCACTCATCGCTTCGCGATTCGTTTTTTAAACTTGAACTCGAGTCATAACAGAATTCCATAAGAAAAGCGTTGTTTAATATACTATTATAGCATAATATGGAAATGTTATGGTAAAAATTTTAATTGTAATTGTAACTTTTAAAATAATCGGTTTTTAAGTACTTTTCATCAGAATGAAAAGGAAAAATTAATAAAAACATAAAGTGCCAATCATAATATAAGCTTGTAATTTAGTTTTTCCCCATTGGAATTTTTTTAGGGATAAATTTAGAAAAAGAAAAGTCCCATTAACTGTCATAATTTACCAATCAATTTACTAGGTACCAAGAGGTACGATATTTGTCTTTGCCGGGTTGCTAATGCAAGATCCGTGGGTTTTGGCACCCTGTGACTTCTGCACCACCTGAGAACACCCTGGTACCAAACTGGAACACTTATACTTTGAAACTAGAAACAAAACCTACGATGTGTGTTCCTAAAAGGAACGAGAAGGCAGCGTTGCTGGCTGTCATCACCCACGCCTACGTGGGAATCAGGAATCGTTGACTCATGGAATAAATTTCCAAAAGGGGTTGATACGGCCTCCGCAGTTGTTGTCGATAATGAGAGGTCTTTATGTTACAGGGTTACGTCGGATTGTAGGTTTAGGATTGAGGGCACAACAATACACTTATTTTATGATTATACGTTGTGAATTCTTATATGTAAAACTTTAACCAGCGACTAGCAAATCTTTACCCCTTCACTTCCGTGTACAGGTGACCTGGCTTAGTAAATTAAACTAGACGTGATCGAATTTTAACTGGTTTATTTGAAGTAAAAATAAAAAGTCGAATCTAACAAAAGACTTCCGCGGTCAAAAAAATGATTACTAAGTTTTCTTGAAAAACCGCGTTTGTCTCGACGTTAGAAAATTTAGATTTTCTAGAAGAACTTGAAATTAAAAAACATCTAGCAGATCAACAGTTTAAAGTAGTTAATGAACAAATAAATCCTGGACGTTCTCCACTATTAAACTGTTTACTTTGATTGAGTCTTCATTTTATACATAGGTAAGACATTATTGTAACATAAATATATTAAATTATTGTAAAAATCAGCATGATATAGTTTTTTCCTGGTTTTTCTATATCATTGCACAGTTATACTGATCTTAGATGGAAGTACATTCAGGATAATCCCTTAGGGCTAATAACATCTAGGCTTTAATATTGTTATGTCTTATTACTTCCTTACTTGGTCTAGCCTTAACTCCTTATCAACATCAAGTACCTAGTTACAAACAAACAAAATGTAATTTCAATATGTCAATCTGACGATGCTAGTTATTAGCGAAACAGCTATAATTGAATTTTAAAGCGAATTTTTCGAATAAATAGTAGCAGTTTAGTTAAACTGTTCAGTTATTTATTGTTCCACAGTTATACAATTTTATGTGTTAATATTTCATCATGCATTACTATTTCATCAAAATCATTCGTAATTATGAGCTTCAGAAATGTTTGTCTTAAGAAATTATGTGAGGTGACCTGTTTGGGATATTTTGTTAAAAAAGCGCCTCCATGGAGGTATTCCAGAGATTTGGACGAGGTTCGTGTCGGGATGAAGCAGGTTCTTGTCGATATTAAACTGAGTGAAAATTTGAGGAAACATGAGAGGTTTTTGATGTAGAAGTGTTTTGGTGGTCAGGAAGAATTAATTATTCGAAGGTTTTGCAGAGGCAGAGGGGAAGAGATGTATTTTGGACAGTGTTAAGGGTTTTTATATGACGCTTTTATAGTACTAATGTTGTACTAATGTTTTTAGTAAGTTGAGTATCTTCAGACCTTCGACTTTGACGTTTCTAATGTGTTATTTCCAGCTGTCTTGTGAGAAACATGAGCCCCAGTGTGTTCTTTAAAAATTGGTAAAAATTTACCATTGAGAACAAATTGTGTGTTAAAAATGCTGTTTTTTCTACTTGAGAATTTATTGATTTTAGGTTTTTCAACAGAAAATTAGTGTTTGTATTTTTATTTCACACTTACTTACACTATTTTTTTACTTTTTTTTACATTGACATAATGTTAATTTACTTTTTTTATTTTTAAAAATATACTTATTAAATACTTACTTAAAATGTGTTTCTTGCATTAATCTTAGATACGTTAAATACAAAATACAACTGATTTTAAATTAATTTTAATAATTTAACGGCATAGTTTATTAAATTGATTGTACTAACCCTTACTTTTTGGAAGTCCATCTTATTAAGGATAATAAAAAACTCTTCGTTTTAACAAAACTTCCAATATTTATTAAAAAATTGCTTTTTTAAAGGCTCAATGTCAATCTGACGATGCTTCATAGCGAAACAGCTGTCATTGAGCCTTTAAAAAAGCAATTTTTTAATAAATATTGGAAGTTTTGTTAAAACGAAGAGTTTTTTATTATCCTTAATAAGGCATAGTTTATAGTTATGGTGACATTTAATTTTGTCGCACGATTATTACCAATGCCGTACAAAGTTAACTAGCTCATTCGCCATTTTTTTCAAATTTGCGTCGCAATCTAATATGCAACGTTTGTTTCATCGATAGATCAAGCCAATTTTTCAATGTTTAATTCAGACATCCATCGAACCGGTGTCAAGTATTGGAATACGATTATCACTAGGCAATTCCATAAAGGCTTTAAAGGGAACGTGACAATAAAATAGACACATGGGAAATGTAACAAATTAATTGGTACATTTAGATGCGCGAAATGTTTCTATTTAGTAGTGGATAACGGAATTACTTTAGATAACCAAATGACGTTTAAATAAATGCATCAAAATCAAATTTAAATAAAGATACAGATATCCTAAATATTTTAACGAGGTTTGTATTGAAATGCCCCACGTTGGGCACCAATATTATAATGTCACATAAGTAATTTATAATTAAAAAATTAAAATGATAAGTAACTGTTACATTTTCTGTATGAGTTATAAGAGAGTGTTTCAAAAAATTTTAAAGAGAGACACTTTAACTTAAGAAACTTTGATTGTCTAACTAAGTAGATAATAATTGAATTGGGCTTTCATAAGCATTTAATTAGCGGGTAGTTTAAGGTTGTGTTGAAGAGTTGGTTAAAAAAATGGATAGCAAACATTTATAGTAACTATGAAAAAAATTAAATTCTGTCCCAAATGAGTCAAATTATGCAAAACACCTACTTGAACATCCACCTCACTCTTACACATCAATGACATCCAAATACTACACACTTGTAATAAAAAACAAAATTTAGATTTCCTTAAAGAACCTGAAATAAAAAGCAGATCCACAATTTAAAGTTGTTAATGAACAAATAAATCTGGGAAGTTCTTCACTTGTAAAGTGTTTGCTTTGATTGAGTCTTCATTTTATACATAGATAAGACGTAATTGTAACACAAATATATTAAGTTATTGTAAAGATCAGCATGATATAGTTTTTTCCTGGTTTTTCTATATATCATTGCACAGTTATACTGATCTTAGAGGGAAGTACAGCCAGGATAATCCCTTAGGGCTTATAACATCTAGGCTTTAATATTGTTAGTCTTATTACTTCCATACTTGGTCTAGCCTTATAACTACCTAATAAACATCAGGTACCTAGCTACAAACAAACAAAATGTAACTTCAATATGTCAATCTGACGATGCTAGCGAAACGTCATTAAAGTTAAAAAAGCAATTTTTTTTTTAAATAAATATTGGAAGTTTTGTTAAAAACGAAGAGTTTTTTATTATTCTTAATAAGATGGACTTCCAAAAAGTAAGGGTTAGTACAAACAATTTAATTAATTTTGTTATTGTCCTTTTGGTACAGTTCACTTTGATTCCTATAATAATACTTCCAAGATTCTTGGTTTAAAATTACGACTCAGGTAATTTTTTAGTTAGTGTTCTGAAAGACGTGCTGAAAGAAGTTACGCCTACTAAGAGGGTCGTCTGGTCTTTTATTGCGAACTTATTCTATTTACCAAGGGTAAATTATTTATGCAACAATTATGGTCGGGGAAAATTAATTGGGATAAGATCCATCTGTTTTTTATTATATTCCTGTTCATTTCCTGGTAGGTGCTTCTTTATCGTCGTATCCAGAGCTTGATATTACTTTTATTCCTCTAAACAGATTAAGGTATTGGAGACAATGTGTCCAAATCACACAAAGTTTTTGGAAGCAGTGGCATTTACAATTTGCAACAAAGACCAAAGTGGAATAATGTAGACGATAATTTAAAGATCAGTTGTTTGTTACAGATCAAAATTTGCCTCCTCTTCATTGGATTTTAGGTAGAATACAGGAATTACTGCCGGGAAAGGATGGAAAGGTTAGGATAGTAAAGATAAGAACTGTTAAAGGGAAATTTATCAGATCAATTATCATTTGAGTTCATACTTAAATTACTCCTTATTTAAGTCAGAACTATCAAAAAGCCAATATTTGATTTTGATGTAAATATTGCTTTTATACTTTTTTTACACAATATTGCTTGATTTTTAAGGTTTTATTTAACTAAAACATATTTTAGGACAAAATTATATTTATTATTATAGTGCCAAATTTATTTAATCTAATAAAAATGTATTAAAATAAATTCTAACCTTAACATCAAAAATATCATATAATCCGCCATCATCAACTGTATCCTATAAATTTGGATTTTATTTTGTTAAATACTTCTTATTTAGCACTATTTAGCAAAATTAAAAATCAAAAAGACTGCAAAGACAAAGAAAATTGCAGAATAGCATAAAAGTTCATATAAAATACTCGTATTGAATAATATTCGTGTGTATCTGTGTATAAAGTATACCATATACCAAAGTACATTCTGTATAGGCAACACTTATTACGCGTGTGTGTATTGGAGTGTATGCTATCGTGTTATGAACAAAGAATATTCTCATACCAAGTTTAGACATACGTGCTGTTTTGACGTCATACAGTGTATAATGGTTCATTATTCACTAGTGAATAATGGGTAACATTATACTTGAGCAAGCACATGTATAATTAAGGTTTTATAGCACGGTCGTGGACAAATATTTTTATTTTCTTGAAAAGTTTTATAAAAAAAAAATATTTTTGACGAAACATTTTTTACAATTTTAAATGATGTCACAATTTTTATAAAGTAAACAATAAATATTTATTTACATAACATAATTGAGTTGAAGTCACTAGTTTTCAAGAACCATTTAAGGAGCAGTGGACTCAACACCTTTCTTTCTATTTTCATTGTATTGTATTTTACAGCCTGATTAAAATCATTAATTAATAAAGCGTTTATTAAGGTTGTTAAGTGTTCTAAAATTTTAAACTTTTCCTAACAGATACCCTCTAAAAAACTTTCAGTTTAATAATTATTAGGATGGTTCGATTAAAACAGTTTAATGCGTTGGAAAAATCACTGAGAAATAAAGTAGTAAAAAGTTTTGTATAGAGTAAAATTATTGTAGTTTACTCATGTTGCCATGTTATTATGTGATAAGAATTTTATGATAAAAAATATTAGTCGAAGAGATTTATATTATTTTCCCTATATTTTTCAGTCTATAGTGCTTTGAAAAAGTAATTTAAAATTATAGCAAATTAGCATTTTCAATAAATCTAATATATACAGAATGATATATCGTTTGAAAGGTCTCTTCATTCTCATTTATTGCAAAAATTAACATAAAAAAGATTATATATCGAATATGTAATATATAATTATTTATAATGTAATAAATATGAATATCAATGAAGTAGATGTTCAAAATGCTCACCGCGAACGTCTTGGCAACATCCTAATCTTAAATAAAAATGTCTTTAAGCGCAACCATTATTGGTTCTCTTAAGTCATTTAAATCATGTGATTTAGTTTTGTAAACAATATTTTTTGCCTAGCCCCATAAAAAAGTCCAATGGGGTAAGATCAGGTGATCTTGCTGGCCATTCTATTGATCCTCGCCTCCCTATACAGCGATTTGGAAATGTTGGTATTGTTATTCAACATTTCCATTATTTGTCCGCAAAATTTGATCTCCTAACAAAATCGTCTTCCATGAGTTCCTGAGTCGGTATTATTTTATAGGGATGCATTTTATTTTCTTTCTATATTTAGTATCGATGTATGGCTGATATTAAATGTTGCGGATGCTTGTCTATATGTATGTGGGTTTTTCTTGAACTCAAGCATCCCACAACTAATTTGATATTATCACTCAGTGTATTGGCAGCTGTTTTTTCCAACTGCTTTACACGTCCAAATTTACGAAATTTCTTCTCTATTTTACCAATTTTACACTGGGAAATTTTTCATGAAATAGGCGAGCAACTTTGTGTTCGGGTGTTATCTTCGTAATTAATCATCTGTAAAACTGTTATTCTATGCATTTCTGTTACGAATTAAAATTGCTATGATTGTTTTTTTAAAGATTTTGTTAAATTTTTATTTATAAAAACACTGAGGTGGTTTTTGCTTAGGTACGGGAAATAAATTAGTAGTGTAGATACTCTAGCGAATTTCGGTAATAAGATGATTTTATTTTTTTATGTTAACTTTTGATAGCATTTTTAGATAAATAATAAAGAGATCTTTCAAACGTTATATTACAAGCCTATACTTCCCATTTAAAAGATTAGAGGTTATAACTGTCACTCAAAGGGGGTTAAAGGTAGGGGTCACATTTTCACTTTAAAGAATGTCAATTCATAATTTAAATTTGACTGATTCGGAATTTTCTATAAATATGTACATTAATCGGATAAATTAATGAATTTATTCCATTTGGCTTTTCCACACTGTACATAATTATATTGTGTGGATTATCCAAGAGTGAAAATTATAAATAAATAGTTTATTGCATACCTAGGCGGTAAAATGGCATTTTTAGGCCGACTTTTCAAGGCTTGAAAAGAGCACTTTACTGCCATGGTTTACACGTAAATTTTTATACCATACAATAATTATTGGTAATATTTTTTCTACAAAAAATGTTGTTTATAACAACAAATTCATTACTGTTTTCGTCCTACAAAATAAATGTTCTACTACTCTACGGCCTCGAGTGCAGACCACGCGGCATCACAAAAATAGTAGATGTCTTTAGGGTACATATTTTGAAATTAGCTAAAATTATACATAGTGTTGTATAACTCCGTTACAAACCAAACATATGATTTTTTAAATGGGAACCCCTGTATATTATACCGACTTTGGACGGCTCACATTTTTTTTGAAGCTTTTGATATAGGGTTTTGACACGTTATACAGAGTCCTTTAGAAGTTATGATCACGTTTATGTGAAAATCGTAGGTAAATCAACGCTCGGTATCTTATTGTACGTTAAAGAAAAAAAAGTATTTTGCCTAACAGAGTTTCGTAATATGATACATTATCACTGTATTCTATTAAATACTAATTATTTTCCCTTTTGTATACAGGGTGGACGATAACTCGTACCTTTCATTTTCTCTCTTCTTTCAAATGGAACACCCTGTATTTTATATCATAAATAGAATATTCGATCATGTAACCTTAATTTTTGTTAAGCATTCCCTATACCCAAAGGTTATGAAAACAGAGTTATTTTGTAATATTAACATATTATGTGAAAGGAACAAACGTTGAATGTAACAAACAATCCTTAAAAATAATAAATTTTAATAAACAATTTATTCTAAATAAAACAAGTCTCCAAAAGTATAATAATTCTAACCATAATATATTAAACTAAATGTTCAAAGTGTTCACCGTTAACATTATCTCAATACCGAATTTCATAACAGATGAATTGGAAGAGAATTTGTATTTCTTTTTTTGGGGTTTTATAAAAAATGAGGTTTATAAAACTCCCGATTACTAGACACGACATGAAAGAGAGAATCACAGCGGCATTTCAATCTGTTAACGTTGATATGCTGAAAAATGTTAGTCAATTATTTGAAATTAGACTGCAGCATTGCATTGATGTTAACGATGAACACTTTGAACATTTAGTATAATATTATGGTTAGAATTATACTTTTGGTGACTTGTTTTATTTAGAATCAATTTTTTATTAACAACGTTTATTCCTTTCACATAATAGGTTAATAATTATGGTTTACAATAAATATTACAAAATAACTCTGTTTTCATAAACTTTGGGTATAGGGAATGCTTAACAAAAAATAAAGTTACATAATCGGAAATTCTATTTATGATATATAAAAACCAATCACTGAAAATTAAACTCCCATCGATATGCTCAATATTTTACCGCTGAAGCATTCGCCATAGCAAAAGCCATTGATTGGCTAGAAGACAATCAGATAAATGGAGCTTGCATTGTTTCGGACTCAAAATCTGTTCTTACTGGATTAAACAATAATGCAATGATCCATAAAAGTAACATATTCTGTAATATTAAACAAAAAATGGTAAAATTAGATATTACGTTTATTTGGGTCAAGGGTCACACTGGTATTGTGGGTAATAAGGTGGTTGACCGGCTGGCAAAGGATGCTGCCATAAATATGGAATTTGTCAATATAATAACCTCTTTTGATTTATACAAATTTCACAATAACTCCTTAAAGAAGAAATGGCAACAAAACTGGACTAAACTTTCGAACAGCTCCAATAATTTATATTATCATAAGCAAGAAATTGAATTGTTTTATAAAACATTGACAGATAATAATATTCAGCTACCACTTAATATCGCTCATCTGCTATCGCTTAACCAAAAACATATTTTGGAACTCATATGTAATTTCTTGCATAAAATAAATATAATATTATAATAAATTATTTTGTAATAAAAAAAATCTGTGGCAAATGGATTCGTTTCCCTGCCAAAATCATACACACATACATACTGAGATAGATCGCAATTGTCGGCCCTAAGATCAACTAATTCAGGTGACCAGGATTTAAAAAAAAAAAAAGGTTGATTGTCAATAAATGATTAAAAATGTCAGATTAAGAAAATTTTTGGAGAGAATTGTTAGATTGTTATTTTAAAAAGTTAAACTCTTTAATTAAATATTTATGATAGAGTAAGGAGCATTATTTTTCAAAGAAATAACAGTAATTGTTAATAACAAGAAAAGAATATAAAGAATTCCAGAAGTTTTAAAAGTAAATATAGGAAAATATTCCATAGGGTAATTTCGAAATTAAAATTCCGTTTGGCGACAACAAAGTAGAAAAACCATTAGAAATTCTAAATTAAATACCAGAAAGGAGACAGTAGTCCAAGCCGTGTACAAAAGAAGAGGGAAATAAAGTGAAGATAAAAGAAAGCATTCCAATAAACTCAAGAAGATAAATAGTGAATTTTGTATATTATTATATTTGTTTTAGGTAACCTTCAACTGAGTCCACCCTGAGATTGTATTTAGTTTGATAGTGATGGGGTCGTTGAGTGCGCATCTTCGACGGCCCATATCAATACATACATAAAACAGGGTGTTTCATTTGAAAGAAGAGAGAAAATTAAAGGCAGGAGTTATCGTCCACCCTGTATACAAAAGGGAAAATAATTAATATTTAATAGAATACACTGATATTGTATCATATTACGAAACTCTGTTAGGCAAAATAATTTTTTTTTCTTTAACGTACAATAAGGTACAGAGCGTTGATTTACCTACGATTTTCACATAAACGTGTCCATAACTTCTAAACGACTCTGTATAACGTATCAAAACTTATATCAAAAGCTTAAAAAAAATGTGAGCAGTTTAATGTAATTTCAAAATATTTACCCTAAAGACATCTTCTATTTTTGTTAATAACCTTTTTTGATATCTTCTAAAACAACCCATATACCGAACTTTGTCGTAAGGTTGTTACACCCTGTATAAGCAATTTTATATAGCATTTATAAAACGATACATCATTCAAAATTACTCCGTGTAATATAATCTTCGTAAAGCTGGTATAATTCAAGTTTCTTATAGTGAAGTTTAAAAATTAACTTAATACACTAGATTAAAGCTTTTATTATTTTAAGGACTAACTTTAGATGTGTTTGTTGGACCAAATAACTTTGTTTTTTTTTCTGTTCTATTCAAAAAACAATAGATTTTTGAAATTACCTTTTATACTTAAACAGACAACACAATCAGAAATTTTCCAATCTGTTTAGGTTGAAAACATAATGGAACAAAATTTGTAAATATTCCCAACATCTCAGTAGAAAGATGTTTCTTAAAATGAAAAGTTTCAGAGGGAGCACCTGGAATCAGCTTTATTTTTATTTTCAGCGCCGGTCCCAATGGAAATTGATGTCAAAAAGAGCGGCAATATGCCCTCGAGGATATTCTTCCGATGGACTTTGTGACGGTGAAAGATGATGCCAAATCTAGATTTAGGTAAAATGTGTATATATATATGATGAAACTCCGAGTGATTTTAAAATAGAAAAATGGATGAAAGGTTAAATTTAATATTATAGATGGTAAATGCCTTAAGATATAGTATATTATATACAATGAAAAGAAATGGATTTTATCCTTTGACGAAAAATGGTTTGAAAAAAATAAAAAACAGTTTTTTGATAGAAACAAAGTAATAATGGACTTATTTAAATCAGAAGTTGTGGGATACAAGATTGTTAAGATGTTATTTATGATTAAAATATATGAGTGAAAGCGAAAACACAGACTTTAGAAAATATAAATATGAACCATAACTCAATAAATTACAGTAAAAAGTATTGGCTAAAAAAAATATGTCAAATAAAACTCAATAATATTTTTCTGTTGTAAGAAATGAAAAATAATAAAAAAGTTAAGTTGTTTTAAGATACAATGTAAAGTTTAAGGCCAATAAAAATAAAGAACCCGTTTACTATAGGTAGCTGAAACCAATTTTTTTGAAATAACCGCATCAACCATGAAAGGTTATTGGCGGCGAAGCAATAAAAAATCTTATTTTAGTTTACATTAATAATAAAAAACAATCTCAACTCTATATTAATTTATAAGTGTTTGTCAATTTTAAGAACTTAATCATTTTATCGGTGTTAACATAGTCCAGTGCACTTTTGATTTCACATAGAAGTTCACTTTGAATTCGTTCTAGATGATAGAATGGACAATCAACAATGATATAAGTTCTACTGTCAAAGGCATATCGCACGTAAAACACTGTTTTCTTTGTGTGTTCTTCAATAGGTACTCATGGGTTAACCTTGTGTGCGGTGTTGTATGACTTGATCTCGCCGTCCTTGTGGCATTTCCCCATTTGGTTGCAAGTTTGGGTTAATATGTTGTAGTTTGTTGCCTTCAAGTTTTTCCCATCTCCTCAGTCATATTTCCATCAAATATTTTTTGATACGACTTCTAATGTCGAAATGTGGAATTTTAAGGGGGTTAATATCTATATCTCTCGAACTGTGTGCTTCTTTAGCTTCTCGATGAACTGATAATACAGATAATATGAAAAGTTACAATCAAATGTCAAACCATATCAAAATAATAAAATAATGAACATGAATAATGATATGAAAATTAAAAATATTGTTCAAACAGTTAAGTAAACTGAAATAATATAATAAAGTTAACATTGTTAAAATTGAGTCTACATTAAAACATTTAAGAGTCAGAAAATGATAAATTTTCAAAAATATCTATAAATTTATAATTAATAATGACAGGATGAGAACAAGTCAAAAAACAATTCACAAAAACCTCGTCTAATACCAAATTTCCATTCAAGATAAATTGATGAGGAAATTCCTTATCAAACGTAATGTAATAAGTAAACAAATTGTAATATTCTTTTTAAATTTTAAACCCCAATAGGAAAAAAGGGAATGTAATGGAGAATATCAAAAAAGTTAAAATTAGAAGAGATAAACTTTGAAGTAATAGCTATTCCTAAGAATGGGAGCAACTTATACAATTTAGCTAGAATAAAGCTTTTGAAGAAATTTTGAAAAAAGGAGAATGAGATCACTGCATGAAGCATGTTTTAAAGTGGAAACTTTAGGGAACAAACGAAGTTCCAATTCCCTTTATTTCGTTCCAATTCCCATTATTTCGTAGAACGAACTTCTAAACAGGAAAATATCCCACTAAAAACAAATATAGTAATGATAAGTTTGAAAATCATAATATTGGTCCATTAAATCAAAGGGATGCCAGAAGAGTTCAAAAGTTTTTAAAACTATATCTGAAGTAGACACACTGACACTACCGTTCAAGAAACAAGGTTAACTTATCACCTTTCAACATAAAACCGAAAAACATGGAACTAAACTTCATTTATTTCAGCCTGATGATGGTCCTATAGGACCGAAACTAGTTGCAACAATTAATAAAACAGTTGTGGGATAGACTTTAAGTTTCCTTTGAACCTTTTTTTACTAATAATTAAAGAAAATATCTTGTTTTGTTGGTTTTTCCTGAAGCAAAATTTTCGTTCTGGTGTGTATACAGAAAAAATGCATTTAGAGCTGTCACATCCATTATATTGTACCCAACAACGAGAGGCCCAAGTTTTGATTGTAGCTTTACCGAGTAGTTACCAATCATCTGATCCATGTAATAAACACCTTTTTTTGTATTAACATATTATAAAACTTATTATAAAAAATGTTTGGGTTTTTTGCAACACTTTCATTGTCTACTGATTGATCGAGATGTATCAAACTAAGAAGATTTATTTTTCTTCGGTACATAACTAGAATCAAGTCATTATTGAATCCAAAAAGAAAGGAACAAACAGGTCTTTCTTTGGAAGCTTGAAATAATTTAGGGATTGCTTTTTATTCTTTCGTAGAGTTCCAAAACAAGTTGGAAAGCAACAGAAAGGAAATGATGTGCCTAGTGGAATACTAGTAAAAAAGTTTTCAATTGTTAAATTACGAGTTTTTATAGAAACTAGCGGTGCTCTTGCTACATGTTCAGCTACGTTTCGTTGGACTGGTTCCTCGGGTTACCAACCTAAGTATATTTGAGTATCAATTGCATATCCTCTTTCGCTTTCACAAAACCAAAAAAATTGCTGGCTTGGACGTCATGAATTAAATAAAACCACATCCGCACCTATGTGAAAGTAGTTACTCATCAATAGTTACATGATTTTTTCACTTAATTGTCCCTATTATTCTACTTAGTTTTATCTTGTGGCTTGTTCAGCTGTTAATTCAAAACTCGGGTGGGTATCAAGAGAGAGAGACAACAATCGACTGTTATTTAGACCCACTCTAGTATTCGTAACAATTTTATGAATTGTTCATTAAAAAAGTTATTCCAAAATGGTTAGATGTGGTAAACATCCCAGTACAAATAAAACCTTTTTGGAAATTAAATTTAAAACCCAAACAAAGTTATACTTTTATACTACAGATATATACAAACACACTGTGTTTAAAACTCTGATCGTATAACAGAAAAAACAAAATAATGAAAATTAATATTTGAATCAAAAGAGAAAAAAGTTTTTATTATCACGATTTTGGAGACTCTAGCGTGGACGGAAATATTTCAGAAAAGTTAATTATCCTAATTAGTGTTACAGAGAGGGAGCAAAAATGTTGGATAAAACACCCGTTTTTAGAAAGGGAAGAAATATTCAAAAGTCAAAAGAGCAGTTTAGCAATAGCTTAGTCTATTAATTAATGGTACAAATGCAAGGAAAGCAGTTTTCGTAAAATAAAGAAGTAATAACAGTTATAGAGAAGTATTTTGCAAATCTTTCAAAAACCTCACAGTGTATTGATGTTAAATAAAACTATACTGAATATTAAAGAGTTTTAAAACAATATTATTTTCCCAATATTTAATCAAACAATATATTAAAAACCATAGTATGATAATTAAGAAAATTATTTAATTTTTAGTTATAGAATAACAAGCTGAATTACACGACTAATCAAATGTATACAAACCCTTTTTTTAGAATTTAACTGTAGAAAATTCCACAATTTTAATTTTCCAGTTTAAAATCTTTTATGTTCCCCATTATAAAAAAAAATAACAGATATAAAAAAATGAACTACTTTAATTTTTTATTATTGTCGCGTTTCTGACTTTTCGTATTTAATATCTTAAAAAAACTCTAAATTCTCGTCGTGTTTTACAAATTTCTTTAGAAACATTTTTTGTTTACCGAATTTCAGTGTCTTACGAATGATATTTTCTTGCATAATCGGTAACGGAAGAAAAAGAGAATTAACGTACTTGAATTTTTATTGAAAGTATTTGAAAATTGTTCCTTTAATGGTAGTACAAAATGGTCGGCAGTCAAAACAAATAATAGTTATGTGGATTCAACACGAAGTGCATGAATTTTTATTGCAAAAAAATATGCACAACAATCTAACATAACCTTTGAAATAAAGTCAATTTTATCAATAACCGCATTTCGTAACGCTTTAAAATTATACTTGGTAGAGAGAGCTTTGTATGCTGTTGACGACTTTTTTACATAAAATATTTAGGACCATCTCACGCACTGGAAGGTTAATTTATGATATTTATTTTGTTGTTTATTGTTATTTTGACTAAATTAAAATCTTAATTTATATTATATTTATTATTTATTTTTCTCACTGTATAATGCATAGATAAAGTATACTTTTTAAATGACCTATCGCAATATTTATATTGTGTAAGTTTTAATTAAATTGATTGTACTAACCCTTACTTTTTGGAAGTCCATTTTATAAAGAATAATAAAAAACTCTTCGTTTTAACAAAACTTCCAATATTTATTTAAAAAATTTCTTTTTTAACCTTAATGACAGCCGTTTCGCTAGACTTAGCATCGTCAGATTGACATATTGAAGTTACATTTTGTTTGTTTGTAGCTAGGTACCTGATGTTTATTAGGTAGTTATAAGGCTAGACCAAGTATGGAAGTAATAAGACATAACAATATTAAAGTTTTATTTGTTTGTATGTTTTATTACTTGTAGATACTTTTGTATTACCGTTTTAATATGTTTTGTCATTTTGTTCTATGTGATTTGCTTTTTTTAACAGCTTTGTCCACAAAATTTTAAAATTTTTTTGATAATATTATGTGCAAAAATATATATATTTTAAAAAACTTAAAAATCAACACATTTTATGACTGTACCATCCTTCGAGCAATATTTTAAATACAAAGATAATAAATTTAATTGAATGGAGCGTGAATTAACACGGTTGAATTATTAGTATGAATTGTGTTTACTTAAACCGGAGAATTTTCTCTAATTTACTATATTAAGAGCTCATTAATTACAAAGTGAGTTTTCTTCTCTTTGATCCCGTTTTATTTGGTTTACATTTGTTTTACTTGCCAGACAAAATAGCATATTTATTGTTAAAGAAACAAAATAAGTTAGTAATATTTGACGACGTGTAAAGAATATTAAAATACAAAGGGGTTTCATGTGTTTACACCAAAGTGTTATTTTCACCAATGTTTTTAATTGCAAATTACTACAAAAAATTGTATAAAATGTTATTTTGGTTTATTGTTGTATCTTCATTGACAGTAGAAAAGTCACCAGTATTAAGTAATAATAATCATTCATTCATTGCTGCAACCCGTTACCGGGAATAAATCTACAAAAAGAAAATAATTTATTAAGACTAATTGCGACTGTGTGCCCCAATGTGACTGTAGAGACCCAACCGTGACCTACACAATCCTTCCACAATCCGGTCATGGATAGTCACCAACCAGATCTGGCCGCCGCTGTGTCCTTCTCGAGTCTCAATTATAACTGTGTACCAAAGACCTTCACTGTGACCTGTCCCCAGTTGTGATTGGTATTAACTGATTTTAGGGATTTATGTAGTATATTCTTAAACCGCTTATACTGGCACCTGGTTTCCGGGCTCCCTCTGTGAATTCGCCATACAAAGCTATTTTGGGAAGTCTTGTGTCTTGCATCCTCCGAATGTGGCCCCTCCATCTGAATCGGGCACTCGTTACTTGAGTCCCAATTGTTGTACAACTCGCGCGCTGCAAGACCTGCAATCGAAACTTTGTGGAACCATCTGATGTGCATTATTTGTTTTAGATGACGTTGTTGCGTTTGTTAGAGCTGTTTAATATGTCGCCTGTAGAGTGCCTAGCTTTCGCTTCCTTAAAGAAGCGTTGGGAGGACCATTGCTCTGTAAACAGCTGTCTTCGTCTTCAGATTGAGGTGGTTGTGAAACACTCTGTCCTTATCTTCCAGAATACTCGTGATGCCGAATTGACACCGTTGTGTATTTTCGTGTCCAGGTTAGCCCTAGTATTTATGAAGCAGTCGTCTGCATATTGAAGTTTCGTGATAAACTTTGTACGGGTACTTGCTCTGAGGCGCTCCAGGTAAAATAGGCTTCCATCAAATCTGAATCTTATTCCAGCACCTCTTACAGGCATACTCATGTCAGCAATTATCGAGACAGCTATGGTGAAAATATTGAAAAGTAGAGGCAATAACACACAGCCATGTTTTATTCCAGAGTTGGTTAAGAAATGGTGGGTTGTAGAGCCATTATGCTGTATTCTAGCAGTGTTTATTGCGGAATAGTGTTAGGAGATTATTGACAATGTCTTCATCCGGGGCTTTGATTATTTCCGTTGGAACGCCGTCTAGACCAGATGACTTATCATTTTTCATATTTTTTATCGCACTTTTGATTTCCGACATTGAGATCTATACGCGGTCTATACGCGGAAAGCTGGTCTAAAATAGATAAATCCGAGTCGTTATTTTGATTCAAGACCTGTCAGTAATGCTCCTTCCATCTTTCGACAAGTTTTCTATCATCATTAATTGAGTCTTTATTTTATACATATATAACACATTAATGAAATACAAATATTTTAAGATATTATATAGATCAGCATGAAATAGTTTTTGTCTGGTTTTTCTATATCATTGCACAGTTATACTGATCTTAGAAGGAAATACATCCAGAATTATTCCTTAGGGCTAATAATATCTTGTAACTTAAATATGTCAATCTGACGGTGCTTGTTGTAGCGAAACAACTGTAATTGTAATTTAAAATCTAATTTTTACAAATAAACAAATAAAAGTTAAGTACAAACCAAGACTTTTTTATTATTCTTCAAAAGATGGACTTCCAAAAAGTAAGGGTTAGTACAATAAATTTAATTTATAACAAAATAACTCTGTTTCCGTAGGTTTGAGTATACGGAATGCTTAACTAAAATTATTGTTACATATGTTTGGTTTTTAATGGAGTTATACAACACTCTGTATAGTTTAAGATAATTTCAAAATATGGAATTTAAAGACATCTACTATTTTTGATAAGAACATTTTTTGATCTCTTAAAACACCCGTAAGATTGGTACACCCTTTATATTTGAATTAAGATATTTACTCCAAACCATTGCTGAGTAGTTAATTTATAAACTAATGTACATTCAATTATTCACTTAATAATTTAAATCACATTGAATCAAACAAGCTAATTACTCTATTGGAGTAATAGGGAGTAAATGAAACTAAATACTTCGACTAAACTTTACCTATTTGTATTAGTATGCAGTTTAACTCTCGAGACGATGGCACCAAGCATGTTGCAAACTGCATCCAAAAGCAGCGCATGTTGTTTATTGCGAATCATTAAAAGAACTCCCACAAAATTATTGCCTTTAATACGAGTCTACATGAACAACATTTAAGGCGGTAATTACGATTTTTATCCAGTTATAAATATTATCTCCGTTTAATGAGATTTTTTATATCCTCAACAAACACCGCCATAAAATATCCATTGTACACAGAAAACATGCTATACTGGAATGGTTTCAATAGTTTTTTTCCGATAATGAATGGTTTTAAGTGTAATTTCGATTTTTTTTAATGGTATTTGTATTTTTTGCTTACGTTAAAATAGTTAAAATTTTAGATTTCAAAAATAACTTACAACACATTTCATATACACAAATCGGAAAAATCTACAATTTTGAAGATGTAAAATCAAAATGTCTAATAAGAAACATAATAGTGATATTTAGGTCTGGATTTGGACTGGCGTGAAGTTAGCGGCCAATTTCTAGCAGCCGTTTTCAGTCTGGCCGCCAAATGACCAGTGACGTCGTATGTTTTATGTATAAATTTAAAGAAATATTCTTATAATTTTTTGTAAAAACTTTTAATAATCTAACCTAATCTAATAAAAAAAGGTTTATGAACTAAAAATTCAAAAAAAGCCATCAGATTAAATAATTAAGACGAAGGAAAGCGGAGAAAAGTTAAATGACGATATCAGAAAAATGTATATTAGAGTCCTTAGGAATAATTTAGCCAACTTAATATTTTTACCATAACTTCATCTTATTCTTAAAAACCTCCTCTAAGATAAATTTTTCCTGTCAAGTTTCCAAATTTTAAACCCAAACTTCTCTTTTATACTAATAATTTTAAATAGATTTTCCCCTTGTATGCAAAAACAGATTATTTCACTTTATTATAAACCCCATTTTGGTATCGAAAAACCCCTCTTATCATCCGAAATTAGTCGGAGAAAAACCAATTCTGACATGTTTTCGTCAAATTTTTAAGTTTAAATTTTGAGCAAATACTTCTTAAATCCTAATAATTTCCTGATGAGACATCTACAACGTCTACAAATTATTAACCCCTAAGACGGCCTGCAATTCCATAATATTCATGGAGAAGGTTTTAAAGAATAAGATAACGTTATGGTGAAAATATTAAGTTGGTTAAATATTTTCTAGGGACTCTTATCTATGTTTTTCAAAATTTCTCTATTTTAATTACCCCACTCTACTCCTTAGACGGCTTGCGAGTCCATAAATCTTATGGAGGAGGTTCTTAAGAATAAGATGAAGTTGTGGTGAAAATATTAAGTTGACTAAATTATTCCTAAGCACTCTAATATACATTTTTGTACTTTGGTCATTTAACTTTTCTCCGCTTTTTTCACTTCTTCTTATATATTAACACAGATGGCTTTTTGTGAATTTTTAGTTCATAAACCTTTCTTTATTAAAAGTTTTTACCCAAAATTATAAGATTTCATTTAATCAATTTTTCTATATTAAATATATACACACGACGCCACTGGTCATTTTATGGCTAGACTGAAAACGGCTGCTAGAAATTGGCCATGTGGAGAATAAATGCATCCTTATTAGATTCTCAGAAATATAAGACAAGGTGTTTTAAAAATTATAATTTCAGCAAACCATTTGTCAAACTCAAAATTTAAACATTTATAAACAGTTTAATAACTTGTAAACGTTATAGAAAGATGTCTAATCAGGAAATTATTCGAAGTTAAGGAGTATTTGCTCACAATTTAAATTTAAAAATTTTTCGAAAATTATCAGAATTAATAACAAATATTCAAATATTTTCCTTTCGGAAACCTGATGTGCCAAAGCTAAGTACCTCCTAATTTTTTTCATTTTCTCTGACAGAAAAATCAAACAAATAACTAAATTAACTACTCATTTAGTTGCTGGCAATTTCAATAACATAAACTTATTTTTTAATTACCCAAGTTGTTTCTACCTTTTTTAACTTAGTTTCCTTTTGTTTAACCGTAAACGAATAAAAAGATAGTGGCGTCCATCCACTCTTATATTAACCAATACAATTTATAAACAACATTAACTTGGAGTGGAACCCCTCCTTGGGAAGAGTCTTTAAGCAGGGCTCTGCCAGAAGGGTGTTTTAGTGTTACAAATTGGCACTCTGCGCTAATAGCTTTTTACAGTTACAAAATACACTTCCTTTTAAACTTTAAAATATACCAAAATGTAATTAGAAATCATTGCTTTTCTCCATTAAACTCTGTGATTGGCATGTAAAACACAATATAAAATATCAAATTAAAATCTTAATAACGACACCTCTAAAATTCAAATCTAATTATCTTAAAAAGATTAAAGGACGGCTGTCGGTAGTAGTATTTTATAAAAACAATGTAGTTGTGTTTGAGTTTTGATTTTAAATGTTAATTTAATTTTTTTGGAAACGGGTTACTGCCATAAAGGAATTGAAACGTAATTATATAAAACATTACTTTGTGAAATCGGACATATTTATTTAGCCTATTTAAACTATATCATTACTTATATTCATGTAAATGCAGCTGTGTCTCGATTTTTTAAAAGGGGTTCTGCGGAACACAGAAGATGTGATGTGAAATAATGATAACTGGAAAAGTACTCTGTTACTATCCAGAACACTAAACTAAAAAACACAGTTTAAAAAGTATACATTGGTTATGAAGAACCATCGGCCGTACCTGGGGATTGTCACCAAGTAGGCAAACTGGAACAAATACACTGAACAGCATGACTCACCATAAGAGGAGGCAAGGGAGCTACATCAATTAGAACCAGAGCAATGGATGTGATTATGTCTCAACCGCAGAATATATACATCAAGGAGGCGGTTCAGACGTAAACATAAAATAACTGGGACGAAAAGAAACAAAAAAATACACAATAATAGATGGAACAGAGCACTTCTACAAGAAAACAGTGAACAGAAACTCATTAACGAGAAAAATAGGAAAAGAAACAGTAAGGTAAATAGGACGGAGGGCCAAATATAAATTAATACACCATAGAGCCAATATACAACTTACAGGAATATAGAAAAATAAAGCGGGGGAAAACCTAGAAAATCCAGAAAAAAACCTGGAAAACACAAAAGAAATAAAATAAACTGGGAAACAGCCGAAATTAGTTCCAGAGAAAAAGACAAACATAGAAAATAAGGAACAAACACACAAAAAGAAAGACAAAACAAACAGGTGCAATTGCGGAATTGGGGAAAAATAAGAAGAAATATAGAAGAAAAATTAGGAAGAAAAGGCTATATTTAAATGAAATGAATTCTGATGACCATGATACGGCTCCGCTCTACTGGAACACAACCCTAAGTAAAAGAGTGTGAGTCGCAATGTAACTTGTAGGGTGAATCTAGAAACGAGCTTTCACTGTCACAAGCAAACACAGAATCGATTGCACCAAGATACGCCTTTCACTGACCATATAAGGCTATTATTAAAAAAAAAGCTCAAAATGCATTCGCGCACCGATTGGTCCAAACTCAAAGGAGCTTAAATATAAATCTTAAATGGAGCTCCGCAGCTGCAAAAGGGATTACCAAAAGAGAATAACTGGTACTATTATTAATAACAATTTTTTTTTCGGTCTCGGAAGACTCACTTTAGAGGCTAAGTACTCATCCCCGCGGGGATGACTCACCTCCAAACCCCTCTCAAAGCTCGTTGTTACCCCAGCCTCGGAGGCACTACTCTAGCATACTTCAAGACGTGCGGCGGTCCCTCACACACTTCCGCCATACAATCATACACTCAAGTCATCAAGCATGTCCCCTTCGTCTAATGATACCCTCCACTGCTTCGCATACCTCCACCCATTATTTTTCCCCTCTAAACATTATCTTCACCCTGTTATCTTAATACACTGCCTCTACAATTTTCCTATCCAATTGTTTTAACACTTCATCGTTATTTAAACACTTGTCCCTTATCATTCTCTACTTCACACCTCTCGCACATTCCAGTCTCTCTCTTGCCAATCTTATTTAGGTACCCCACCCTTGACCCATGTCCAGTGAGCACCTGGGTCAGAAGTAGTTCACCTCCCCAAAATTCTGGTCCATCCACTTACTTCTACTCCTAATTGCCATTTTTAAAGCACCTTCATACCCCTCCCACCTTCTCACCATTTCCTCCACCATCCAATCCTGAACTTCCTCTATTGTCGCACCCAGATCCAAAAGCACAACTGCTGCTATTGGACCCACTGTCCTGTACTCCTGCACCACTCAGCAGCAGCAGAATCCCTCTCTGCACCTACAGTAGTGGCTTTATCCTCACATGGATCACGGCTCTTTCACTCCTCGCTTTCACTCCACACTCAACACTATTTAACACGTTTCCCAGCTTCTTGTTTCTGCAGAAACTGGTAACAATACTAACACGGAACAGGCCACTTATCACATCATATCTAGTATTTGACTAAAGCCTGCAACAACAATGTGGTTCTTCTGAGGTCATGGATCATAGGTTAAGTAAACTCAAAAGGCAAACGCATAGCCGACTTGTAAGCTAAGAAAGCTGCCTCCCAAAAACTTTTGAGGCCTGGTACCATCAGCTTACCAGCACCACCTATAAAAGAAACGTTCATTTATTAATTTCAAGGATAGATGGGACGACGAAAAATTCTGCTGGCTATCCAAGGAATTTGTATATTATCCGACACTCTCTCCAATAATATTGTAGTTTCCGGCGAGAACTGGGTACCTAATACAAAAGTGATCTAAGTGATGTGGGGCGACCCACCCTTCGATAATTACAGATTGATACAGTTGTCAGATAGTCAAGCAGCCATACAGGAAAAATGGGTAGCTTGTAAAATATTTTTGTATCAAAAAGATCTACAAAGCAAATCAATCAAAAGTATTCACACGCAAAGTATTTTCGCATCTGCGAACATTGATGGGTACCTCAGTCTAGATGCTTGCGATGTAGCAGAAGAGTCACGGAAGTCATTCAACATTCTGAACTTCCTTGATATTTTTAACTTTCTTGCTTAAAAAGCTTCAATGGAACTTTTTATTCTTCCATATTAAATGACAGCTTAATTCTTTAGTGAGGAAATGGAAAATTATTTATCATAAAGAATTGTGTTTTTTACTAAAAAACATTTTAAAAAAATTGTCTTGCTTCTTAAAACTTGATACATCTTTTTGTACTAAAAATAGTGAACAAAACTTTCACTATTTTATTGGAAAAATTAACATCTTCGGCAATAACATATATACATCTAATATATTTCGCTCTAAGATCAGTTTAGCGTTTTTAATTTGACGGAATTTAATATTTTTATGCAATACATTTTTTCCAACATATATTATAACAAATAAAACGCTTGTTTCGGACACGTCCTTTAATCAAGGAACACTTTTACCTACTTGTAGATCCACCTCAGTTACATACTTTCTTTCAATTTATTCAATCACTGTTCGGAAACGAATTTGCCAAATCCCCAGATAACGTTTCCTACTACTCTCCTTATCTATCTTTCTCCCTCTCAGATATCGGTAAATGTTAATTTTGCAACTGATAAATAGTTATCTTGATTACTTGCTAGCACCCAGATACTGCCCGAAAGGGGCATTATTTAATATGTATTTCTGTCACATAAATTGTCATCCACAAAATATTATTGGTTACATTTCCGATTAAAATGGCTCCTTTGTGTAACTGTACAACATAAACAAATTATCCTATATTATAATGTAAATTTCGTCTCATAAGAGGTGTTTTGAATACGATGTTATTATACAGTATTATGGAATCAAATTTATATTCCCCGGTATCCGTTTAAACTAAATTGGACGAAAATTGCATATTGGAAAACCGTTTGTGGAATTATTGTACAAAAACATTTCAAATGCAGGTTAATAATCACGGTATACTGAAAGAACTCATACCAAATTACTGTTTGAATTTTAATTAAAACATATAAATCCTACTAAACCTACACGAAAACGTAATGATAAAAGAGATATTAATACTCAGAACAATAAACAACTAAAAGGTTAAATTAACTTTCACTATTTATTCTATAAATACTTTAAATGCAATGACAACCGTTTCGCTATCGAAATAGCATCGTCAGATTGACATATTGAAGTTACATTTTGTTTGTTTGTAACTAGGTACTTGATGTTGATAGGTAGTTAAGGCTAGACCAAGTAAGGAAGTAATAAGACATAACAATATTAAAGCCTAGATGTTATTAGCCCTAAGGGATTATCCTGGAAGTATTTCCCTCTAAGATCAGTATAACTGTACAATGATATAGAAAAACCAGGAAAAAACTATATCCTGCTGATCTTTACAATAACTTCATATATTTGTGTTATAATTACGTCTTATCTATGTATAAAATGAAGACTCAATAAAAGTAAACAGTTTAATAGTGGTGAACTTCCAAGATTTATTTGTTCATTAACTACTTTATATTGTTGATCTGCTAGATGTCTTTTAATTTCAAGTTCTTCTAGAAAATCTAAATTTTGTTTTTTATCACAGGTGTGTAATATTTGAATGTCATTGGTGTGTATGAGTGAATGTGGATGTTTAAGAACGTGTTTGGCATAGTTTGACTTATCTGGTTGTTGTAATCTATATGCTCTTAAATGTTCGTTGAATCTTATTTCAAAATTTCTTTGTGTTTGACCTATATATACAGCATTACATTTTGGACAATTAATTTTGTAAACACCAGATTTTTTTAATTTAGGCAATTTTGTTTTTACATTTAACAATTTTGTACCAACATTATTGTGTGATTTGAATGAAATTATTGCAGATGTTGCCGAAGATATTATTTTTGAAATTGTATTAGAAATATTTCCACAATATGTAATACTTTTATAACTTTTAATTTCTTTAGGTTGTTGAGGGAATATTAGTTGTAGTGACACTTTCTGTTCTTTCTTATTAATTAATTTATTTATCAAATAAATTTAATAAAAATATCAAATGAAAAATTAGAACAAACGTTGTTTCAAATTTAAATATGGACAGTTTTTCGTGCGATTTCAACAGTAGAAATAATAAGTAATACCAACAGCCAATATTGGACAATATTGCACTTATGACAACTGCACCGAAACTTTGGTCAGTAAATCTTATATTCCTCCTTTATCGATATATGGCCTTCGTGCGTTCACTATTTATCTAGCTGTATCGCTTAATTCGATTACGTGTTTGTTGGGATTGTCACGAAAATGGAGCAACGCAATATTAAACAGCGGTATGCGATTACATTTTGCCTTAATCTTGATGATGACTGGTGGTGTTTTCAATGTGATCCTTAAACATAGCGTCAAAGCCAACAGTGACTTTGCTTGGCTCATCCAGAGATAGTGGTTATGTATTCAAAATCCAGTGATTTTAAATATATTTTAATGGTTACTACTCTATATAACTGTTTGTGAAAGCGATTACTTAATAATTAACTTAGAATGGTTGCCTTTCTTAAGATTATTTTGTCTTTAACTACTTCAATTAAATTCAAACCAAAATGACTCCATCTTTTAAGGGTCCGTCTTATATAGACTACCGTCGTTCTTTGTTTGCACATTACAACTGTATATAAATTCAAAATTTGAAATTTACAGCATAGTGTAGAATGTCCCATTTTAAAATTGTATGCGTTATACGTATGTATAATGATTTAAAAAAAAATCTTACAATAAGATAACAAATAAATAAACTTAAAAACCAGGATTTCTTTAAAAACTTAAGTTTATTCTTTATGTATGTTGTCAATAAAAATTATTTTTTCTCCGATTGGCAGCAAATATTAATTTTGCTGACAAATATCAATCAGCAAAGTATTATTTTTCCTGTCTAGGCAGCAAATTGGTTACTTTGCTACCCAGGCAATAATCCATAAATCGTTTATAATTTTCTTAATATTTCATTCAAGACTTCTCCGGCAAAACATTCAACTTATATTTTGCCACCTCCCTTATTTCTGGAGGATTAAGTGCTTCCAGGTCGTTATTACTGTCCATTAGATAATAATTTAAATATACCGATATTTTTTCGCACATCTGTCAGAATTTTCATGAATTGTCAAACTATAATTATTATTACGGACATTTTAATAGCAACCAACCATTCCAACAACTGCGATTTCTATCAAATTTTATTTTAATTGAACACTACAGGAAAAATAAAGAGATTGTGGAAATGGTAATAATTTGCAAATACAATATACTCCTACATCATATTGAAGAATCGTAGAAAAAATTATATCTTCAACTCGGCAGCAAAGTAGATTGACTGCCTTAGCTTCCTAGTCGAGCGTAGCGAGGCTATGAATTTAGCCTCGACAGTCATTTTATTACTTTGCTGCCTAGTTAAACGAATAACTATTACATGACAAAGAATTATAAAGAAAATTACTCCTAAAATTTTGATAAGAATTAAGAATTTTTTACGAATTCTGTCAAAAATTTTTAGACTAATTTAAATAAATTTTTATTTTCTGACTGAGACGATCTAAAAATAATATATGATAGGTTTATGCAAAGAACACTGATATTTTTAGTAGTTTACATATATTATTTAGTGTTCTGTGGGTTAAAAATCACAAAATGTTGTTGCCGATTTTCTCGCACTTTAGGCCGGCCGCAAAATGACTCGTAGTTTGGTGAGGTGACGCTAGTGATGAGCAAATGCAAGACCAAGACCGGGTTAGTTTTGGTCTTGGTCGTGGTGTTGCAGTCAAATAAGCAATTTTAGCACTATTACCAATATGGGAAATTCCGACCAAACTATTCAAGAAGATGACGTCGTAGAGGAGGATTCAAATAAAGATTGGGAAAACTCTACACAGGAAAAATCAGATGTCCAAAGTAAGACACTATCAATGACAGTTTACAACGATAATGACAAAATAGATCGTGCAAGTTCAAAAACACAAGATATAAAACAAACTATAAACACACAAAACGAAAGCAAATACAAAAATGGATTTAGGCGGTCAATAACGATAAACTCTTACTTTACGTCTTGAACGGTCGTCAAATTACGGCCGCTTTATTGCGGCGCCGCTATCCTAGGAAACCAAAGCTTTAGAGTTTAAAATAATCCATGGCGGCTTTATTTTTCGGTTTATATGTTTTAAAGACGCAAGACCGCAAGACTCTTGCAGGCTTGGTCTTGGTCTTGCGTATATCTTGCAATGCTAAGTCTTGGTCTTGCATAAGTCTTGCACTGCTCGGTGTTGGTCTTGATCTTGCAGCCTAAAGTTGGTCTTGGTCTTAGTCTTGCAGAAAATGCAAGACCAAGACCAAGACCAGTCTCGCTCATCACTAGATGACGCAGTGTGAGTCACGGTGAGATACATATTGGCAGTGTGACGTGATGCAGTATTTGCCTAACGTGATCCTGCGGAACGCAGTGTCGATCCCGCAGTTTCTTGTTTCACGGTGCCGTAGCTATTCCCATTGTGTACCTTCAATCAACTGCGTTATATTGCAAGCACAAGCAAGTGTAGAACTGCGATCGTATTTGCGAGGTTACCGCGTTAGCAGTTAACCTCAAAATCTCGCCTTGACTCACTCTGCGTCACCTCACCAAACTGCCAGTCATTTTGCGGCCGGACTTATAGGTGAATGTAGAGCATGTCCAATATTTTTACTCCGAAAATTTTTACTTATGATATCAAAAAAGCTAAAATTATTTCCAAAATTTTTTTTGAGGGCAGGAGTATTCTGAAAATTATCCCGTTTCCTGAAATAATTTAATTTTGGGAGATATTCGGTAAGAACATTTCACACCTTAATTTGGAAAATAGTTGTTAATCCAATCTGACATCTGTCACAAAGCCTCATAATTAGTAAATTATACGTTTGTACCATGAAGAAATATAATATATTTTTATTTGTCTATGGTCTGTACGTTGAGGTTTCAGCGTTCTCCATGGTTTCAGCTGTAAAAAATGCCCACTTAAATATCCAGGCGCCACGAAAAAATTTCTGTAAATATTTATAGTTGCCATGATAACTAGACAAAATTAAGGCATATTATTGGTTAAAAAGGTGTGACATTTTCAGTAGTAATAACCCAAGGACATTGATAATTGTTCGAAAAAATTTTATAACAGATTTCGAAAGCTTGTTGCCTGTAAGCAACAAGCTTGAGTTGCCATGATAACTATACAAAATTAAGGCATATTATTGGTTAAAAAGGTGTGACATTTTCAGTAGTAATAACCCAAGGATATTGATAATTGTTCGAAAAAATTTTATAACAGATTTCGAAAGCTTGTTGCCTGTAAGCAACAAGCTTGAGAAAGTTGTTATAAATTTTTTTGAGCATTTATCAATGTTTGAGGCTTATTCGGATAGAAAATTTTTTGCTGTAAACAGGTATATTTGATTCGATAATTTCATTAATATTCTCATCAGTATTACAACCAAATCGTGACATTTTGAAATATTGAATATTTGAAATGTCAAAATTGAAATGAAACGAAATATAGGTATCCATAGCTACATCAGATGACCACAAATGAATTGACTTCATTGGATTTCTAATTGAGCAAAAAATTTTCGATACAATTATTTACCGTGTAAAATGATCAATCTAAATATAATCGGATCAATTCTTCCTTAGAAAAATTATCTTTAAATGGTAGGTTCTATAATAACTACACCAATTTATTCATATTTATTACTGTAGGTTTATTTTCGTTTGTCTAGGTAAATGATACTCCAGAGGTGGATACAACAGTTTATTGAAGCCTTGAACTTTTTCCAATTACAGTGACAACCTTTTCAATATCCCGTCACAATATTCTCCCCTCTCTCTTTTCCCGTTACCCCGGAAACCAAACCCAAAAGTCATAAGGTGATTCTCGTAAAACATTCTAAATGAAATCTTAACTAAAACTTTTAGACTTTAAAAGAAAATTGCAAAAATAATACTAAACAAAGTATATTAAAAATTTAGTTATCTACATTACTATTGGTTTAAAATATGATATTATTTTATAAAATAAAATAAAATAAAAATTATCAATTATATATGATAATTTCTGTTGATACGAGCTACCAATATTTAACTAATTGTTATTTTAATAATCTATTAATTGCTGTCTTCGAAATATAAATATTGCCTTATGTATAGAAACCAATAAATTATTATTGTTTTAATCTCTGTTGGTTAGAAATAACATGCATATTAGGTTCAGGAAGCTATAAAAAATGAAACTGTAATGTATTTTATACTAAATTTTAAAATCTACTTTTATCCCGCTGTTAATTACAAAAAATAAATGTTTTTATAGCTCTGGAATTGCTTCTTCTATTCGTATACGAGTATTTCCTGCTTTTTTTGCGTAGCTTTGGTGTATGAAAAAAAAAGTAAAAAAGCCCGTAACGGTGCGAGATGAAACCTTCGGGGATGCGAACTGCGAGCCAGAAATCCAAATGCCAGCAATTTCTTAATCCCAGAAGAAATCGTTCGTGCATTTTATCGTTGAAAATGCGATTTATCAGACGAGTCGATACAGCCAGTCAGGCAACAGCCACCTCTTGTCTGCCTGACCCATTAACACTCTTGGAACGAACCACGAATATTACAGTCGAGCTTTATTTTTCTTTGACGAGAAAATTCTGATATTTAGATGCAGACAACTTCTTCTTTAATTCACTCTCTTCCTTAATTCAACCATTGATGGAGTTATTTTATATAAGTTCTCAATTTATTTATCGGAGTTTCTTTGTTATTTTTAATCAAATTTAATCCAATAAAATTGATTAAATTGATATAATTTAATAAATCACAAAAATTAACAAAACTAATTCTGACAATAAATTTAATTTATTTATTATTAGTAATTGTCATAAAATAACAGAGTAAATATCATATAAACGGTTTTTTATTTAGTTTCCAGGTGGTTGTAAACTATTTAACTCATATAATTAGTTATTGTTTTTTTTAATAAACCTGACAATTGTTAAAGGACAAAAAATCGTTTATTAAAATTGTAAAATTGTTGATTAATTCCGAATTTAAGAAAAAAGTATTCGGTGATTCATCCAGCACCCATTTTGACTTGGTACTATTATTCTATTACACTTTTAGGCCATAGGACAAATCTGTCTTTTTGGCATTTATCATTTACGAGGACAATTAAGAAGTCATTTTTTACTTTTACAGTAATTTTCTACTTATTATTTTCTATAATTAAGTGAGTAGTCACGAGCATATATCTTACCCTTTTTGGAGTTTCAATTTACCGTTGAAAAATGATTTAGAAGTTATTGGGGACTATTCTGTAACTATTCCGTTAAATTTTAAAGCCCGTTAAAAATATATATTTTAAAGGTCCGTTAAATAATAATATCGGAATAGGTATTCTGTAGGCACAGTTTTTAGAGGACCGTTAGAAATATGTTATTTTAAAATATGCCGTTAAAAATAGTGAACAACATTTGGCAACATTGATATAAGTAAGCTTTGTCAATCAAAGAAAGCAAAAGAGAAGAAATTCCAAACTATAATAGTAAAATATAGTTAAATTTGTGGTTTATTTTAATATTTTGTGTTCATACACTTAATTAAAATTATCTAGAGCTAACAGAATAACAAGAAAACAAAAATAATATTATAAAAGTTTCCTAATAGAAAAGAAAATTTTGATGGGCAGCAAGATAAAACCTATGGATTTATTTAAATTAAATGAACTGTGAAGGTGAGTTACAACGAAAGTCTATGTTCGCCTAAACCAATAAAAGAGTGGAAAGATGTAAGTATTTAAAAAAAAACACTATGCTTATGTTTTATAATACACTTAGGTAATCAAGGCGAAAAATCTGTATCATAATGAAACACATTACATTAAAATACAGATTTTTAAACTTTAAAAAAAATAAGCTATCTGTGTTAATGGCTATCATTATATAAAATACTATTATAATATTTATTTCCATTTTATAAATTAAATGTTATTTAAGACTTTAAGTGAAAGAAGGCAAATATTAAAAGACGAAAAGAGACATCAAATATGGTCCCCAAGGCACAGAAGGAGGTGGTCCAGTTAAACCTTTTACTTAGAAGAAATATTACTGGCCTTTATTTCAACTATTAGTGCAGAAGGAGCAGATTTAGTGGAGGCTGGAATCTTTCAACATTTAAATAATTCTGTTGAAGAAATACCAGTTTGATACTATAACTACTTATAATGAGACCCAAAATACACCTTCATATAATGAAGCTGGCAATGCACCTATATATAATGAGACTGTAAACATAGTAGGTTTTATTTTATTAGTACTAAGATTGTTAACTGGCAGGTTTCTACTGAGCCCTCACGTTCAGATCATAGACACATAAGATTTGACATGAGAACAGGGCAAAGACCCATAGTTCAGTTTCGTGATCCAAAGCGTACCGATTGGAGTGGATATTGTAATTCCCTCAAATCTCACCTGAAAAACGCAATTGATACTATAAAAAACAAGGCTGAAATAGAAGTGGCCAATGAACAAATTCAAAACGCCATTCTAACAGCCTACCAGGGGAACTGCCCACTCAAGGAGAAGAGGGACCATAGAGGTACACCTTGTTGGAGCAGAAGCTTGGATAAAAAAAGAAAAGAAGTTCGAAGACTCTTCAATCGAGCTAAAGTCTCAGGCTGTTGGAAATTCTATAGAGTTGCTCTAAATGAGTACAATAAAGAAATCAAGAAAGCCAAAAGAGATTCTTGGAGACGGTTCTGTCAGAGTATATTAGACCTACCTGCCAGCACCAGAATTCACAAGATTCTCTCCAGAGATCCGGCACAGGAAGTTGGCTCGATAAAACGACCAGATGGCTCCTTTACGGACTCTGGTAGGCAATCTTTAGAGATTCTGCTTCAGAACCACTTTCCCGGCAGTTTGCTTCTGGATGACCAGCAACCAATCCCACTTCCTACAGGATCGACAATACGACCAAACAAGGAAGATTGGGGAGTTGCTTCTAAACTGATCACTCCATCATCTATTATATGGGCGGTGAATTAATTCTCCCCATATAAGTCACCAGGCGAGGATGGTATTTTTCCTGTACTTCTCCAGAAGGGACAGGAGATCCAATGTCCACTACCCCGACAGCGGCAATGGAGATCATCCTGGATATAACCTCACTCCATTTACTGTTAGAGTAGGAGGCCAGGATGGTGTCCTATAGGCTGCTGTCGGTGGATAGTCAAGTAAAAGGGGAGAGGCTCTGGGACCACTCGGGCCTGATGCGTGAAATTAAAGATCACCACACGCTTGGGATGGTCTCAGATATCCTAGCCACCCGGACGCACGTAGAACAGTCCTTTAAACATTTAACGTACTGTAATTTTTGATCGTCCTGCGGAGTGTTCATAATTACTTCATAATCATAATCATAATCACTTTTACTATTAAATTGTATAATGTGTTGCCGACATTAAGTGGCATTACGCTTTTAATTTATTCAGTAAATTTATTTACTAAAACTAAAATAAATTTCATTGCAATTTGATTAAAAAAATAAATTAAAGTTTTCTTATCTAAACGCAGGTATATGTTATGAAATCTTATTCCGTGCATGTTACTGTTAAACGTCACTTACAATGAATGTGGAAAGTGCAATTTTTGACGTTTACAAACATGGGCGTAAAAAAATTAAATTAATCATCTGTTGCCCCTGTAAACGTTTGTGCAATAAATTTCATTATTGTTACTTTGATGAAAAGGTTAAATCTGCAGAAAATGTAACTCCTTGTCAAAAAACACAAGAAATATTGAGTTTGGAACTATTGCTTTTAATTTTCAAAAAATACTATAAATATAAAGAGATTCGATACAAAAATACCCCTAAAAACTAGTCCCTGACATTATTAATTACCTACTAGTTTAATTTTCACGCGTTTCGTAGTTTCATAACAACCTAATCGTTATTTAAAATCGTCAACGGTAACGGTTTCTGTTTTTTTTTAACCATGCGGAAAGGGTGATTTCATGTCGATGTGCTTAGGTTTTTGCGTGACCAACGTGACCCGTATTTCGTTACATATACATCGAAAGTGGATATTAATCTTTTCCTGGCTTGTTTCACAAAATCTATAAAATAATATTTATACCGTAAATATTGTATAACGCGTTCGGTATAACGCGTGAGCTGGAGCGACATTCTTGTTTTAGCGGACAGGGAAAGTAGGGTAAAAAATAAAACCGGGTATCTAATAGTGGGATTCTAAGCATCATCCGTAAGGTATATATATAAGAAAAAAATATCTAGAAATAAACGTGGCAAACCCTTTGCCTTTTAGATTCCGTATCTTATAGAAAATGCTTAGAATTCCACTATAAAAAGGCTCGGAATTTTTAAATTTTTTGTATTCGATTATTCGTTTTTCGAATTATTCGAATATTATTGGACTATTAAGTATTCGTTCAATCCAAATTGAACAATCAATTTAAGTGTTTCAATAATTTAAATGTTCCAATAATCAAATAGGTTGACTAATAAATTCGAACTGGAATAAAACTTCGAGCTCTAGAACCTATCTAATGTTTGATGGATTTTAGAAACTTCAATTTGAATTTAAAAAATCAAAAATTTGTACAAGGAGCCTTTGTTCATAGGCGCATCCATATTAATAGGCGAGTGTAATATATATTTTTTTAATTTATATTTAAATAATATATATGAATACTAGGCGATTTAATATTTTTTTTATTTTTTTTAAAGATCATGCGAACTCTAAATCAACAATAAAGTCAAAATAATATTCAAACGGTTGAAATTTTGCCGCACATAGCAATTGACGTCACGATTTAATTAGAAGGGGAAGAGAACAACACTTGTCAAAATGAATCAGCAAATTTCATTAAGTTTCAGGAAATAATCACAGTTGATTCTTAATTATTGATGTTTTGAACATTAATTATGAAGTGAACTACTAAACTGTTATATATTCTCTCAGATACCATAATGATGTACTCATAATATTCGATATTTTATATAAAGCATTAGTTGGTAATTCATACTTGAGGACATTTAGCTTTATTAACGTGACAGCATGGCAGCACACTTCTCAACCAAGAAAGAAAGAAAATAACATAACATGTTGCCAACTTTTTAACGAATATTTAGAAAACGTTGAGTAATGAAGTATTCATTTCGAAGGAGTTTTTGGCATCAATTACTAATTTGTGAAGACAAGTTTCCGGTTAACTTGTTTTTAATAGATGATTTGGCAACATTGGATGTTAAGTGGAAACAGAACATTAACAGACCAATAAGGACACCCCTTCTGTATCTGTAGAGTAGGAAGGGTGAGTATAGACCCACAGCACTTAGGCCACAATATGGCCCATTGTACATCCTCCCTAGGAGCCGCCCTCCTAGGACATTGTCCATCCTGCCTTATCCAGGAAGGAAGACAGGTCACCAGGGGACATCTCCTTAATGTCGGCAGGTGTAGGCCAAGACTCACCGAACACACACTCTCTTATCGACGATAGCTCCGGACATTCACATAAGACATGCCTGACAGTTTCATCTTCCTGTTCACACCTCCTGCATAGAGGACACCCCTTATCAAGTGACGTCATCATGAATACAAATTGGCGCCTGTCATGGATTGTTTAAAATAGGTTATGAAATTGCATGATTTCGAACAACGAATATAAATCGCATTTATAATAGTTTTGATGGGATGGAAAAAATTATTTAGGGTCTGTAACAAAACTACGATGTAGTTCAAAGTACAATATTCAATGTCAGTCCAGTCGCCTATTAAATAAACTGCCAAGAGTGTTCAAGTTGTTCTATTAATAACAAAAAAATCCGGCTACATAATAAATCCTATGGGGAAGTGAAAATAATTAGGCGTTTCTGAAAAACAACTATTTAACTTTAGTATTAGTAGATTTTATAATATTATAAGCACATTAACAAAATTAAATGTGATAAAAAGACATGTTTTTATTTTTTATGTCAGATATCACGATTAAAAAAATCAAAGGTCTTCTCTTCTTCACAGCAAGCATCATTGACCCATCCTTCGCATTAAGTGCATTGTATTCAGCCTATTCCGCCTTTGAAACGTTGAAATGCCTCATCGCAGGAAATGAAAATAGTATCTAAGCCGTTGTATTCGTCAGAAGACTCTTCATATTTATTTTTATTAAAATATTCAAATTAAATATGTCTGCCGCCTAGCTGTTTGAGCATTGGAATCAAATTAATTAAGAAAATATCTAGCAATGACAGCATTCGACTAAAAATATAAACTACATGCTGGACGTACGAAACAATAAATAATTGTTTCTGTTCTGTCAAAGCAAGATATACGAGGATATTTCGGGATTAGAGAACAAAAACAAAATATTAATCATCAAAAATCACTTCTAAATGCAGCAACCGCTTCTTCAGGTGTCGAAAAACATTGACCTCTCAGTTTGTTTTTTACGTACGGGAATAAAAAAAGTCATTCGGTGCCAAGTCAGGACTAACCAGCGGATAACTCATCAAATCGATGTTTTGGGTGCTCAAAAATTCAGTTGTTTGAGCCGATGTGTGGGAGCTCGCATTGTCGTAGTGAAGAGTGATCCGTTTTTGGCGGTTGGTTTTCCCGATTTCTTGGAAGACAACTGGCAAACAAATGGTAGTGTGCCACTCAGAATTGACTGTTCTGCGTTGTTCTAGAGGTACGGTTGCGACATGTCCGGTTTTTCCGAAAAAAACAGGCGACCATTCGCTCGGAAGTGCTTCGTGCGCGAACAACTTTTGTTGGATTGGACTCATCTTGAAACACCCATACAGTCGAATGCTGGCGAATGTTTTTTATCGTCAACTATTTATGCAATATTGAATATATGCTGGTCCCACTAATGCCTAAGGTTGTCTCAATATCACGATAGGTCACATGACGATCTTGCAATATCAGTTCGCGCACATCATCAATGGTTTAAGGAACAACAACTGATGTTGGACGACTTGTACGAAATTCGTCTTGGAGTGAACTACGGCCACGATTGAATTCACCATACCATCGATAAACACTGGTCCTTGATGGAGCTTCATCGGCAAAAATTGAATTAAGTTCATCCATGTACTATTGCAGAGTTAATCCACGTCGAAATTTGTAAAAAACTAATCGTACGAAAATGTTCACGATTTAATTCCATTTTTGGGCCGAGATGAATCTTTTAATTTACTGTAAACAACACAAATAGCGCTCGTCAAATGTCAAAACGTTCTGAGTACGTATAACCTCAAAAATGTTCAACTTTACTATAGAGCTGTTAGTTGACAGATTGCAACACTAGGGTTGCCAAATCCCGAAATATAAAAGGAAACCCTCCTAAAATACACCATAAATATTTAAATCTTTGGATTTAATCCATTGGTCAAAATTACAAAATATTTTATGTTGAAAACGTATTTCAACTAGACCAAACATTGAAGGAATAATCTAGATTTTATTAAATGAAAATAAACTCTAATTTACATGGTAACATTGTTAAAATATTTAAAAATTACTTTTAATTGCTAATTTTAAAACTTTTCGGACCAGAAAATCTTTTTAGATTAAAATAATATATATAATTGTCATAAAATCGCATTTCTGTGATTTTCCATCAGTAAAGGAGTTTCTGATCACACTGTATACAGTACACTATTTTAGGATTAATGTTCATTTAAAACCAAACCCACTTTAACTAAATTACATATTCAACTATATAATAATTCACTTGTTCCTTTTCTTTTTAGTTTTTCAGAATCGTGTTTTTAACTTTTTACCATTCACTTATAACTTATTTTCCGAAGGAAAACAATTTATTCTTATTAAACACAAACAACGACCTTGCATGTCAGAAATCACTATTATACTGCTATTACCAAGCGTTTTGATTGGTCGAGATGGAGTTCGAAATAACTAACTTTGGAATTTGTCGTGTTTGAACCTTAATGATTAATTATGTTATGATTTAAAGCTAATTGAAAGGAAATATTTCGTTTTGATAATTGGTAAAATGTTATATTATAATTCCTAACGAGTACGTAATTTAACAGATCTACAACTTTTTTTGGAACAAATATAAATGAGAAAAAAAATTATTTAACAACTGTCATTTGGATCCCGTTTTACATTAATGTTATTAGTAATAGTAATAATTGTCTGCAATGTAGGTGGAATTTAATGGAAAATTGGAATTATATTTTCTAGTAGAAATATAATAATAATAATAATAATAATAATAATAATAATACAGTTATAAACAAGCAGACTAAAGAAGCCCTTCTTATTGACATATCTATCCCAAATAACTTAAATATAAATATTAAATATCATGAAAAAATCAATAAATATGATGACCTAAGAAGAGAAATAAAAGAATTATGGAAGCTACAAAAAGTAAAAGTTGTTCCTGTCATCTTGTCCTGTATGGGGTTGATTCCCAAAAATCTAAAAGATGCACTAAAAGATATAGGTATTCCTGACTCGACATACCGATTGATGCAGAAATCTGTCATCCTGGACGCAACAAATATTGTCCGAACATTTTTAGAGTAGACATCCACAACAGTCTTGTCCGTCTGACCGACTGTAACTGGAATACCCGGCTATACCGGCGACAAAAAAAAAAAAAAAAAAAAAAAAAAAAAAAAAAAAATAATAATAATAATAATAATAATAATAATAATAATAATAATAATAATAATAATAATAATAATAATAATAATAATAATAATAATAATAATAATAATAATAATAATAATAATAATAATAATAATAATAATAATAATAATAATAATAATAATAAGGGAAAAATTGTCAATGGAGATGTGGCGCTGCCTAATGGAGATATAATCGCTGCCATGCAGAATGGGAAAACCTATAAATACTTGGGATTTCAACAAGCCAGATTATTAGACCAAAAACAGTCCAAGTCCAAAATCACGGATCAGTATACACAGAGGGTTAGTTCATTACTAAAATCGGAACTGAACGCAGGAAACCTTAATCGAGCAATTAATACATATGCCTTACCTGTGTTAACTTATTCGTTTGGGATTCTAAGATGGACAAAAACGGAATTGGAAGATATTATAATAATAATTTGGAATAATAAAATGGACTAGCACAGATCTAGAAGAACTTAATAGACTAACAAGAACAACACTAACCCAGTATAATAAGCATCATCCACACTCCTGTACTGAAAGAATCACCATAATTAGAAAAGAGGGAGGAAGAGGACTAATAGACATACAAACACTGCACAACTCACAGATTGCAAGTTTAAGAAAATACTTTCAAAATAAAAATACCCCAATACATCAAGCAATCATGCAGGCTGACAAACAATATACACCCCTCAACTTATCCAAGAGAAATATCCAAGAAGAAATACAACCACCACAAACTGAAAATAAAAAAGAACAATGGGCAAAAAAACCTCTTCATGGTAGACACTACAATATTACACAAGACCCACATATAGACAGGGAACTAACATACAAATGGTTAGCACTGGGACAACTCTTTCCAGAGACAGAAGGCTTCGTCCTTGCTATACAGGATAATGTGATAGCAACCAGAAATTATAGAAAATACATACTAAAAGAAAATATAGACAACGACATGTGTAGAAAATGTCATCAGTTTAAGGAAACTATAGAACACATAACAGGAGGTTGCAAGTTGCTCGCCGGGACAGATTACACAGATAGACACAATACAGCCGGCAAAATAATACACCTGGAACTTGCCTTTAAACATAAGCTTATCGAAACAAAGATTCCATACTATCAATACACACCCGAAAACGTGCTAGAAAATAATGATTACAAATTATACTGGGATAGAACAATATACACCGACAAAACAATACCCTGTAATCGTCCGGACATTACACTAATTAATAAAAAGACAAATAAAACCTATCTTATAGATATATCTATTCCAAATGATATTAATATCTTACAAAAACAACAAGAAAAAATAACCAAATATACACCACTAGCATACGAACTAAGAGAACTTTGGAAACAAGAACAAGTTACAATAGTCCCAATCATTATATCAGCAACAGGAGTAACACCGAAAAGCTTTAAAAACTATCTTCAAACTCTGGATATCCACCCTAATATTCACAGTACGATACAGAAAGCAGTTATTCTTAAAACAGCATCAATAGTAAGAAAATTTCTACTACTGGAATAGAAACAAGCATCGTATACGACTTGGTATAAACCCGTCGTAAAACTGATATACCGCAGATGCGAGAATAAAGAAATATAATAATAATAATAATAATAATAATAATAATAATAATAATAATAATAATAATAATAATAATAATAATAATAATAATAATAATAATAATAATAATAATAATAATAATAATAATAATAATAATAATAATAATAATAATAATAATAATAATAATAATAATAATAATAATAATAATAATAATAATAATAATAATAATAATAATAAGGGAAAAATTGTCAATGGAGATGTGGCGCTGCCTAATGGAGATATAATCGCTGCCATGCAGAATGGGAAAACCTATAAATACTTGGGATTTCAACAAGCCAGATTATTAGACCAAAAACAGTCCAAGTCCAAAATCACGGATCAGTATACACAGAGGGTTAGTTCATTACTAAAATCGGAACTGAACGCAGGAAACCTTAATCGAGCAATTAATACATATGCCTTACCTGTGTTAACTTATTCGTTTGGGATTCTAAGATGGACAAAAACGGAATTGGAAGATATTCAGAGAACAACAAGGACTATGATGACCAAGTACAGATATCACCATCCAATATCGTCGGTATTTAGAACAACATTGCCGAGAAAGGAGGGAGGAAGAGCTCTATGTGACATAATCAATCTACACAATAAGCAGATAAATAAATTACGAGACTTCTTTATTACTAAATCAACATCATCTAATTTACACAAATTTATTGTAGGAGCAGATAAAAATTATTCCCCTCTAAATTTAGCAGGTCCTAATGGGGATTTAGAAGTAACAACAGATGCTGAGAAACACGTTAAATGGGCCCAAAAAGCTCTACATGGTCGACATCATCACGACCTTAACCAACCACACATTGACAAAATAGCATCAAATAGGTGGCTTGCTGGCGGTACCTTGTTCCCAGAGACTGAAGGATTTATGATGGCCATTCAGGATCAAGTAATTAATACGAACAACTACAAAAAATTTGTTATCAGGGACCAAACTATTACATCGGACAAGTGTAGACGGTGCCAACAAACGTCGGAAACCATACAACACATCACATCAGGATGTTCAACCATAGCCAACACGGATTATTTACGCAGGCACAACCAGCTGTGTAATATTATCCACCAGAAACTGGCCAACAAATATGGACTGCTGAATACATATACACCGTATTACAAGTACAATCCACAGGCAGTGCTCGAGAATGCAGATTTTAGACTCTACTACGATAGGTCCATTATCACCGATAGACAGGTGACGAATAATCGACCCGACATTGTAGTAGTGGATAAAAAAGCTAATTCAGTGCTGTTAGTCGATGTTGCAGTTCCAAACAACAACAATATTTTGGACAAATATAATGAAAAGATAGCAAAGTACACCGATCTTGCTATAGAAGTAGGGCAGATGTGGCATGCAGAAAAAGTGGAGGTGGTACCGATCATCGTATCATCAACTGGACTCATTCCCAAAAGTCTTAAAAAACTCGATCTTCATAAAATCACTTTTATTGACTTGCAAAAAGCGGCAATTTTAAACACATGTCATACTGTTAGAAAATTTTTAAATATGTAAATTTTGAGCCTAGTCCCATCTGCGTTTACGCTCGGGATAGGTAAATATTACCAGCGAAAGCTGAGTAAGTGCATAAGTCTTTTAATAATAATAATAATAATAATAATAATAATAATAATAATAATAATAATAATAATAATAATAATAATAATAATAATAATAATAATAATAATAATAATAATAATAATAATAATAATAATAATAATAATAATAATAATAATAATAATAATAATAATAATAATAATAATAATAATAATAATAATAATAATAATAATAATAATAATAATAATAATAATAATAATAATAATAATAATAATAATAATAATAATAATAATAATAATAATAATAATAATAATTTATTGTAGGAGCAGATAAAAATTATTCCCCTCTAAATTTAGCAGGTCCTAATGTGGATTTAGAAATAACAACGGATGCTGATAAACACGTAAAATGGGCCCAAAAAGCTCTACATGGTCGACATCATCACGACCTTAACCAACCACACATTGACAAACCAGCATCAAATAGGTGGCTTGCTGACGGTACCTTGTTCCCAGAGACTGAAGGATTTATGATGGCCATTCAGGATCAAGTAATTAATACTAACAATTACAAAAAATTTGTTATCAGGGACCCAACTATTACATCGGATAAGTGTAGACGGTGCCAACAAACGTCGGAAACCATACAACACATCACTTCAGGATGTTCAACCATAGCCAACACGGATTATTTACGCAGGCACAACCAGCTGTGTAATATTATCCACCAGAAACTGGCCAATAAATATGGACTGCTAAATACATATACACCCTATTACAAATACAACCCACAGGCAGTACTGGAGAATGCAGATTTTAGACTCTACTACGATAGGTCCATTATCACCGATAGACAGGTGACGAATAATCGACCCGACATTGTGGTGGTGGATAAAAAAGCTAATTCAGTGCTGCTAGTCGATGTTGCAGTTCCAAACAACAACAATATTTTGGACAAATATAATGAAAAGATAGCAAAGTACACCGATCTTGCTATAGAAGTAGGGCAGATGTGGCATGCAGAAAAAGTGGAGGTGGTACCGATCATCGTATCATCAACCGGACTTATCCCGAGAAGTCTTGAAGATAGTCTTAAAAAACTCAGTCTTCATAAAAATACTTTCATTGATTTGCAAAAAGCGGCAATTTTAAATACATGTCACACTGTTCGGAAATTTTTAAATGTATAATCTTTGAGCCTAATCCCATTTGCGTTTACGCTCGGGATAGGTAAATATTACCAGCGAAAGCTGAGTAAGTGCACAAGTCTTTTGATAATAATAATAATAATAATATCGTTTTTATTGATACAGTCAAAAACAAATTATACAAATAAAGAACAGTATGCTGTAATACATATCATTAACTGCAGAGCAAAAGGCAAAGTTCGCTATCTTTCATCAAGAGATCTTAATGAACGAGTGGCGTTCTTCCAGTTAACCATAAATAATTTATAGAAATACATAAATTAAATTTCCTATATTACTAACTATGATCTATAACTCTAATATTAAATTCAATGTATTTATAAACCAAAGTAATAATCTTAGTACCCGAAGAATCATGCCAAAATGTCACAATTGAGAAGCCAAACTATTATCTAAAATTCAGAACAATAAACAACTAAAAGGTTGTATTAACTTTCACTATTTTATTCTATAAATACTTTAATTGCAATGACAGCCGTTTCGCTATCGAAATAGCATCGTCAGATTGACATATTGAAGTTACAATCTGACGATGCTATTTCGATAGCGAAACGGCTGTCATTGCAATTAAAGTATTTATAGAATAAATAGTGAAAATTAATACAACCTTTTAGTTGTTTATTGTTCTGAATAAGATGAATTTTCACACAGTAAGGGTTAGTACCATAAATTTTATTATCTAAAATCAGTGTTTTTAATCTTTTTTTAAAGTTAATTAAAGATAGGGATTTAATTGTATCAGGTAAAGAATTGTAAATATGGACAACGTTGTAGGAAAATGATGATTAAAAAAAACAGTTTTATGTTTGGGAATGGATAATTTATTTGAATATCTTAAGTTTAATGAATGAGCTTGATGTCTGTATTCTATTTTGTCGTAAAGATATGAAGGTGTTTTAGATGTAATAATTTTATGATAAAATACGCAGAAGTGAAGAAAACGTCTTTGTTTTATAGTGAGCCATCCTATATCACTAAAACATGAGGATATTTTCTGGCGACGACGAACACCACAAATCAACCAAACACACGAATTTTGTATAATTAGTGGAAGAGTCCAATAAGGGCAGTTAATCTCTGAAAAGAGGGACGTATATCCTTGTACATAATATATATGAAACCATTCTGAATACACAGAAATATAAATGTTATACATTTGTAACAAAATAACAAAATTTAAATGTTCTACATGTATTTATAATAAATATATCTTGCAGATCAGCAATTAAAAGTTGTCAAGTTCGAACATATGTCAATTAAAAATATTACTATAGACCAATATAATTTTTGTAGGGTCCATCTGTTTAAATATCTGCAAACTATAATCGCCTCAGATAATTATATAACACAAGAGATCAATAACCGAATACAAAGTCAAAAAACGTATCCAAATCAACAAAAATAAAAACATACCACACAGCCATAAGATCCATCATGACATGCATGCGAAACATGGACCCTAACAAAACAAAATAAAGCAGGCTCAAGGTAGCAGAAAGATGGATACTAAGGAAGGACGGACCAATAAGAGACGACACTACACAACAATACAGGATCAGAACAAAAATGGAGCTACAAGTATTATACAATCAACCACAAAATCAGAAAGACTGCGATAGGCTGGCCACTGGTGCTTCTAAAAACAACAATGGAGTAGGTTGCTCAGTTACTCTCTCTTAAACAACTGTCTCTACAAATTTAATTTCATCAAAACTAATTGTTTACACTGCTTTACTTCCGGCCTTTCACTCTAAGCTACATCAGAAAAAGTCACTATATGCACTGATTTCCTTTCCTCATTTAAATCTATCCTATATATCTACAGTTCTTACCCCGTCATACAAACAATACCAACAACTCTATAATAAAAGTATAATCGTAGCAGTACTTAGGGTCCCTTTTCATATCGGTATTGTCAGCAACGAATTGGCAAAATTCATTTTTCCAGTAGAAAAAGTCCAACTGTACCAATACTTAAAAAGCTTCTTCAAAAACAGCACCTACCCATTATGGCAAGATCACTGGAACAGAACCCCTTGAAAATTACGTGAAATCCAACAATCCGTCAGCAATTTTACATCTTTTCATTAACAAGAAGAAATAAGATAATTAGTTATCAGAAGTATGCGAATTGGACATACCAATATTACACATAGCGATCTAATGGCTTCAGACGTCCTCTTTTATGCCATCATTGCAACACTATTCTTTTCCTTAAACACATTATCACTTTATGATAACGAATTTGAAAATAAAAGATTCTTACGTTGAATTTCCATTGTTTTGAACTCTAAATGAAATTAGGTGAAAGTTTGGTTATGTGATCACACGATTGTTTTCCAGATTAATTGTATCATAGTTTCAAATTTTATTTTAAATGGTAAGTACACTTTTGGTCCTCAATACACTCGGAAAATGTTATTTGACTTTGCACTGTCACCACATATACTTTTCACATCACTATAATTATTATATGGGTAATTATATTAGTTCTTAATAATAACTGTCTTTTTAATTACTTAATTAATTATCTCAACAGCACTGTTTCCAAAGAGTTATAGGGGTTTGTATAATTTCTAAGCTTCCAGAAAAATATTTTTAGAATAACGCAAACTTTGTATATTAAATTGTTTCGAAAAAATTTCTTTTAACAATATCTCTTTTTTTTTCTTACAAACACCTAATTAGTTATCCTAATATCTCAAATCACATAGTACTATAGAAAATACTACTGCTTACATGGTAAAATTATTCAAATCATATTTAATATCTATTATTATTGTATAAGTTAGCTTTATAATAAAATTGATTTCTGTTTATCATCTACCATTGAAGTTATTTAATTGTTTACATTATACTGTTTCTAGAATACATATTTTCAAACTAACAGATACCATGTAGTGACCTTATACTTTATGTTACAAGGGAGAAAGCTAAAAGACCTACCAGGGAAGACACTGCAATGGCAAAACACCTATGCAGTGAAGAACGGCTGAGATGGGCTATGAACACCTTCCAGCCGTTCAAAACCCCTAGAATGGATGGAATATTTTCTGCCCTATTCCAACAGGGCCAAGAGGCAATAATTCCACACTTGATCCGAATTAGTCGGAGAAGCCTTGAACTGGGATACATACCAGAAGCGTGGAGAAGGGCCAAAATCACCTTCATCCCAAAAGCAGGGAAACGGGACACTACGCACCCCAAATCCCTTAGACCGATCAGCCTCACATCGTTTGTTCTAAAAACGATGGAAAAGCTGTAGACAACTACATCAGAACAGAAATCTTGGAACAGGTGCCATTGCACCCCCGTCAGCATGCGTACAAAGCGGGAAAGTCCACGGAAACCGCTTTAACACAGTTGACTGACGAAATCCAAGACGCTCTGAATATAAAAGAGACCGTGGTATGTGCCTTTCTAGACATAGAAGGGGCCTTTGACAATACGCCACATAAGGCAGTCAAAAGAGCACTGGATGTCGCAACTGCTATCTACAAGAATCGCAGAAATGGAGGCAGGACAAGACACTATCTTCATTAATGTGACTAGAGGCTGTCCACAGGGGGGAGTTGCATCCCCGCTTATGTGGAGTCTCACTGTGGACAGTCTACTTAGTCAATTGACCAGGGAAGGCATACCATGTCAAGGGTATTCCGACGACATGGTTATCCTGGCAAAAGGAAAGTATGAAAATGTCCTCTGTGATATTGTTCAAAGAGGACTGAACATTGCGGAACAATGGTGTGACTCGGTGGGACAGCATCAACCCCACCAAAACCACACTAGTAGCCTTTACAAGGAAAAAGAAACCTAATCTAAAAATCATAAAAATAGGGGAGAACATCGTCGAGTGGAAAACAGAGGTAAAATATCTAGGGCTAATCCTAGATAGCAGGTTACTCTGGAATAAACACGAAGACGAAGTAATACACAAAGCTACCAAGGCCCTCATGGTGTGTAGGAACATTGCAGGGAAGAACTGGGGATGTAACCCACGTATCCTGCAATGGATGTACACAGCAATAGTGAGACCATTAATCACATATGGGGCAGTGGCTTGGGGCGTAAGGGCTAATCTGAGTACGACGAGGAAAAACCTCTCGAAGATTCAGAGACTACTGTTCATGTATCACTGGAGCAATGGGAACTTGCCCCACTGCTGCAATGGAGGTGATTTTATACTTAACCCCACTGCACATTCTGCTAGAAAGTGTAAGGAAGAAAACAATATATAGAATGATCAAAGAAGGAATTATTAGGGGAAAACCTCGATCACTTCAATTTGATCAAACTTGGGAAATGCCCCAAGATGATATGTCAAAGAAATTCAACTTTGTGAGAAAATTCATCACAAAGTTAAGTAATAAATCTGAATGGGGCGAAGACACCATACAGAATTTAAACCAGAATGCCATAAAGTGGTATACGGACGGTTCCAAGCTAGACGAGGGAACTGGGATAGGAGTTTTTGGACCGAGAGCCAAATACTCAGAAAGCTTGGGCACATACCCGAGCATCTTTCAAGCAGAAGTCCGTGCCATCGAAAGATGTGTGGAATTCAATATTGGAAGAAACTACCGCAGACATGAGATTGTGATCATGTCGGATAGTTAAGCAGCCATCAAAGCGCTGAGCTCAAATATAATCAGTTCGAAGATAGTTTGGGAATGCCTAGGCAAACTAAATGAACTGGGCCAGAAGAACACTGTCACCCTTCTATGGGTCCCGGGACACATAGGAATAGAGGGGAACGAAACAGCAGATAAGCTGGAAAAAAAGGAGCTGAAACCCCACATATGGGACCAGAACCATCCTGTGGGATCAGCAGTAGAGTAATCTTAGGAAAACTAAGGAAAGAAATGGAGAAGTACTGGAATCAGCTAGAAGGACTGAGGCAATCTAAGATACTACTGGGGAATTATGACCAGAAGAAGCTTTAACCTCAGTTAAAAAAGGCTCCGAATTCTAACGGGAATATTAACCGGGCATCGCCGGTTAAGAAGCCACATGAAGAAACTAGGGTTAGCAGATGAAGCAAAGTGCAGATTCTGTGAGGAAGAGGATGAAACCTCAATACATATACTCTCAGAATGCCCTGCCTTGCAGAATTCTAGGGCTAGATACCTAGGAGCACTTGAAATGGAAGAGGGGGATCTACCTGATTTGAAGCCCGACGATGTCCTAAACTTCCTCAGGAAAATAGGACTCAAAGAGCTGCTATAAACCTGAGGAAACATCAGAACATGGCAAGTAAGGGGGGACACATACTGTTTCTAGAATAAATATTTTCAAACTAACAGATACCATGTAGTGACCTTATACTTTATGTTACATGGTATAATTATACCATGTAACATAATTATAATGTCATTAGCTATGTTTTATATGCCTTAAAGAAAAGAAAATTAATATTGTTCTTTTTTTGTACTACAAAAAGTTGACATTGTTGAGATATTGTCCTTTTGTTAGTACTTTATCTGCTTTAACACAAAAGTCCTTACTGAATTACTTGAAATGAAAACAGTTTTATTTAAAGAAAATCAATCAACTTTTTTTCTCAGCCCTCCAAGTACACAAAAGTAAGGTACTTGGTCCTTTAATCAGGAAACAGTTCATTTTCACCGAATTAATTAACAATCAAATGATTTACCCTGGCCCTTTTAGGCCTATAAAGAGACTAACGACTAACGGTAGGGGGTGCGGCAACGTTAAGGGTAATAATACATAACTTCCGAGCCTACGAAAAATCCCGACTGCCAAAGGCACAAAAGGAGCTCGGATAAAAGGGGTTAACTGCTGCCCTACAGTAAAGGATTACACAAACTCGCAGGTAAGATCCTCCGTAGAACGTATACAAGTTCTCTCTTTGATGTGAACAGCAGGAATGGGATGGAGAAAAGGTGTATGTATGTGTAACATTAGTACGGTTAAATTAAAGGAGTTTTATTATTAATACCGGGAATTAGTCTTTTGGATTTTAGAATAAAAGAACGACTGCTGTTTGATACAATTTAACTTTCAAATGTCTAGAAAAGGCGAATTGAAGCCGACATTGGCAACATAGGTGGATTACTACATTAAAATTTATAAATAATAAATATTTACTTCTATTTTCGATTTATTGGTTGAGAGAAATTTATATAAAAGCAAAATAAACCATTCATTTCTTAAACAACCAAAAAGTTTATGAACATACGAGGGTTGCCTTTTATATTTCGGGATTCGGCAACCCTGGTATTGCAATCTGTCAACTAACAGCTCTATCGTAAAGTAGGACATTTTTGAGGTTATACGTACTCAGAACGTTTTGACATACGAGAGCTATTTGTGTTGTTTACAGTAACTTAAACGATTTATCTAGACCCAAAAATGGAATTAAATCGTGAACATTTTCGAGCGATTATTTTTTACAACTTTCGACGTGGATTTCCCAACAACAGTGCATGAATGATCTTAATTCAGATTTTTGCCGGTGAAGCTTCATGAAGGACCAGTGTTTTTAGATGGTATGGTGAATTCAATCGTGGCCGTCGTTCACTCCAAGACGAATTTCGTGCAGGTCGTCCAACATCAGTTGTTCTTCCGAAAACCATTGATGCTGTGCGCGAACTGATATTGCAAGATCGTCATGTGACCTATCGTGATATTGAGACAACCTTAGGCATTAGTGGGATCAACATACATTCAATATTGCATAAATATTTGACGGTCAAACAAATTTGTTCGCTGTGACATCGTGACAGGTGATGAATCGTGTATTTACGCGTATGAGCCTGAAAGTAAAGAGCAGTCGACTGTATGGGTGTTTCAAGATGAGCCCAATCCAACAAAATTAACCGGTCACATCTATGCAGGATAAAAAGTAACACAACTCTCTACAAAGAATGTGAACAAAGAAGAGAAAACCGTCGAGCACATTTTGTGTGATTTCTCCGCTCTCTTAACTAACTCAGTCCTACCTGGTCAACAATAGCCAACAAGAAACAATTTGAAGGACTTCGTTGATTACTTTAGAAATTGGTAGCTTGGAAAACGAACTAAAAAAGCAGGCGCAGGAAGAAGCTCAAGGGACCCAATAAGATTTAGGTGCGGAAGAATATTTTGGTTTTCACCCAACTTAATTTATTAGTAAAGATTATATCAACAAAGAAAGGGTAAGAAACGAACGTGGTAAGTAAAACAAATGAACATAACAAAATTTGGAATGTATAAGCATATATAATATAAAAATTCCCAGAAATACAAATTAAAAGAGCTGTAGAAAGTGTGGTAAATTTGGTATCGATTCAAAGCTCTGGAAACCGCAGAATGACTTACATTAAAATTTAACATCTATCACAGCTTAAATTAAAGTGAAGCTAAATAATGAATTTATCATATGAATGATTTTTTGTTTTTCAAATAGCTAGAAGCAAAAAAAGTAAACAACAACCAAACGGAACATGATATAGAATTGGTAGAGGGAATGCACCAAAAGTTTTTACAATGAAATATTTCTCAGGATAAATAGCATTATAATTTATAATAATGTCTCCTTTTTCATTTTGATTAGTTTATATGACAGCAGTATAAACCCTTGAGAATTTGGATTAGGTAATTAAAAAAATTATAGAGATCTGCTTCCTAAAAAAATCTGGCCTGATTATAATGGACTATTGAACTTCAACGACACTATTACCGTATTTCTCTTTATTTGCGATAAATAGATAGATAGAAATACAGCGAGAACAACCTTTAATAAAGCAAAACAAACAAAACTTGAAGAGGACTGGGAAATATATAAAGCCAACCTCAGAGAGTACAAAAAAGTCTGCAGACAAAAGCAAAGAGAAGCCTGGAGAGCCTATTGCGAGGTAATTGAAGACCTTCCGCAAGTCTCAAGGCTACAGAAGGTACTCTCAAGCGACCACCATAGGAGTATCGGCATCCTGATGAGGGAGAATGGCGACAAAGCCGCCAACCTCCAAGAGAGCGCTGAAATCCTTATGGAAACTCACTTCCCAGGTTCTGTCTTCCCGCGAACGACGAACCAGACGGAAGTACCAATAACACCCTCACAATACGACTGGCAACTTGCTAGCACCATAATTGATGAGGACAAGATAAGGTGGGCCATATCGGGCTTTTCCCCCTTCAAAGCACCAGGACCTGACGGTATAAGACCAGCCCTACTACAGTGGGGATTGAATATTCTTATGCCGCACCTGGTCGGAATATTCAGAGCCTCATTAGCTCTGAGGTATGTTCCCGGTAAGTGGAGAGAAGTACGAGTGGTGTTTATACCTCGGTTTATACCTAAACCAGGAAGGATGGACTACACCTTACCAAAAGCATTCCGACCAATAAGCCTCACATCATTCTTTTTGAAAACAATGGAGAAGCTGTGCGAGCGGTATATAAGAGATGAAGTCTTAGTCCACAATCCACTTCATCCAAATCAGCATGCATATACTCCGGGAAGGTCTACCGATTCGGCCCTACACCAAGTGGTTGGCAGAATCGAGAGATCACTGGATAATAAAGAATCCACCCTGGGTATATTTATAGATATCGAAGGAGCGTTCGATAAAACGACTTTCCCAACAATCACCCATCAACTCAACTCCAGGAATATACCCCTGGTGGTAGGAGAATGGATACTCAAGATGCTCTCTAGTAGAGCAATAAGTATAAATGTAGAAGACATTACTGTGAGGGGACTGGTAATGAGGGGATGTCTGCAGGGAGGGGTCTTATCACCCCTTCTTTGGAACATAGTCCTGGATACCCTGATTAGTCACCTCAACAGTAATGGTTTCTACACAATTGCATATGCAGATGACATAGTTATCTTGCAGACCGGCAAATTTGTGAACACACTGTGTGATAGAGCGCAGAATGGCCTCAAATTAATAGAAACATGGTGTAAGGAACACTCATTGTCGATCAATCCCAAGAAGACAGAGATGGTCCTTTTCACTAGGAAAAGAAGCTTATCGGGCTTGAAACCCCCCGAAATCTTCAAAAGCAAACTAAACTTCGCTAAAGAGGTGAAATACCTCGGCATTACCCTCGACAGGAAGTTAACATGGAACTCGCACATTCAGAACAGAGCAAAAAGAGCATATGTGGCCTATGAGCAGTGTCGGAGGACAGTGGGACGCACATGGGGTCTCTCGCCCCGTGTAGTCACCTGGATCTACACAGTAATGATAAGACCTATGCTAACGTACGGAGCTATTGCATGGGGACCTAAAACTCTACAAGCAACGGCTATCCAAAAACTGTATCAAATACAACGAATGGCTTGTCTGAACATCACAGGAGCCATGAGAACAACACCAACCGCGGCAATGGAATTGGTTACTGGTCTGACACCTCTCGACCTGCACGTCAAGGAGGTTGCGCTAATGGCCATGCTACGATTGCGCACGGCTGGTGTAAACCCCGAGGTAGGAATGGGTCAACTGAGGCTGGGCCTGTGGAGGGAGGCACTCACTGCGGTGCCTCTGCTACAGGCGGCCGGTGACGCAATTGAACCCAGGTTTGTATTTAATAAACCCTACAAAATACAAATAAAACAGAACACTGAGGCGGATGCTGCAAATGCAATACGCATATACACAGACGGCTCAAAAAACAAGGAAGGATCAGGGTGTGGAGTCTACTCCAGAGATAACCAGAAAAGAAATTTCTGGCAAAAACATAATAATCTGCACTGACAGTAGACAAGCCCTATTAACCTTGAATAGACAACGCTTTATCTCAGGGTTAGCACTAGAGTGCCACCAAGATTTAGCCAACGCCTCGGTAGATAATAATATCGTACTAAGGTGGGTAAAAGGGCACGACAGGAGCAAAGGTAACCGTATTGTTGACTCTCTGGCCAGGATGGCGGCTGGACTGAAAATTTTGGGACCAGGCGACACCCATGGTTTGACGACTTCGACAATTGCGGAACTAGCCAAACGTTACACCCGTACTCAATCCCTTAAGAGATGGGATGAAACCAAAGGATGCAGTTTTGCCAGGATTACCCTGGGCGACCCTGAGAAGCTGGATACGAATAAATATTTGGCGATTACCAGCAAGAACCTACGTTTAACAGTGGGATTTCTGACTGGACACTGTCAACTAAGGAAACACCTCCATATTATGGGGCTAGTGGACATACCTCTATGCAGGAGGTGTGAACAGGAAGATGAAACTGTCAGGCATGTCTTATGTGAATGTCCAGAGCTATCGTCGATAAGAGAGTGTATGTTCGGTGAGTCTTGGCCTACACCTGCCGACATTAAGGAGATGTCCCCTGGTGACCTGTCTTCCTTCCTGGATAAGGCAGGATGGACAATGTCCTAGGAGGGCGGCTCCTAGGGAGGATGTACAATGGGCCATATTGTGGCCTAAGTGCTGTGGGTCTATACTCACCCTTCCTACTCTACAGATACAGAATGACAAAATAAGCGAATATACCTTTCCTTGGTCCGCAGTCCTTTTGTGGTCATTCGTGGAAACAGGATCGACCATGATCTTTCTGAATGAATATGGCAGAATTGGGCAAGTTAAAAGGTTTTTAGATATATCACTTGAAAAATTAAAAGTGCCTTCTCGAAATGAGCAAAACAGGTAAAAAATTAAATGCAGGTCTTCTCATTGGACACTGTTCTTCAAGGTGTTACATGAAAATAATGGGCAAATTGGAAAGTGAGAACTGTCGTTTCTGCGAAAGCGTTATCGAAATGGCGAAACATATACTATGCGAATGCGTTATTCTACAAATAAGTAAGTCTACCTGCTTGAACAACCTATTTCAATCTAATTTAACCCAATTTATGTGTTACTGTCTACCTGGGACTCCTTCATCTGGAATGATGTTAAGAAATTGTTCAACTTTCTTTTAGTTCTTTAAAAAGAATTAGTTGGACGTATATAAGGTGTTTCTTGGGTTTACCAAAGTGAACTCTATACGACTGCTAAATTTTCCAGGTTTTTTGGAAGTGTAATTGATGCAGTTTAACAAAATGTTATATTTTATAAATAGAAAATATAAAGCCCTAAGTTTCCAAATTATTTTATTTATTTTTTGGATATTTCCTTAAAATAGGGTCTATAAAAACGATGAAATAATTTTCTTATCAATTTATGTATTTTCTCGAGATTACGCGTTCATTAAATAAACTTCCTTGTAGTGATTTTGTCGAAATAACTCGCAAGAAATATCCCACTGGGACGGTCCTGTAATAAAGAGGGGAGCCAAGCGGATGTCAAGTGATGAAGTATGTAGGGTGGGTGGTATTTGGCAGTGAACCAAAACTCGCTTCGGCTTCTTACTCCTTTGCTCGAACTATAACCTCAAAACGCGCATCTCCGGTCAAATGTGGCCAAAGGCATTACATAAATATTACACGGAATATATAAATTTTAATAAATGACTATTAATTGATTAGAATTTAGGCAGTATTTAACCATTTCCGACGTTTTGGATGTAAGGAAGATACGTTGGTTTTAAGATGAATATAACATTTCATTTATTGTTCATAAGAAATAAACAGAAAAATTACTTTAATATTTATTTGCTTCACTTATTATTTTATTTAAACATTTACTATTATATTTTTAAAAAATTTATTTTTATTATTTTCATGTTAACCTTTCTTAAGTGAGGTTATATTCTTACTTTAGGAAATCTCTCAATATTTGGAGTACAGACTGAAAAATATTTTCTTTGGTTTGTTTTATTTAAAAATTTATATTTTTCATAAACAGCCTTCATCGTAAGATCAAAGTTACATTTTCTTTTATAAGATAAATATTGAATTTAGATCAATTATATAGACCAATTATTGAAGAAATAAGACATAATAGAAATAAACCTAGATATTATCAGAGGGATTATTCAAGGTAAAACTATTGGTTACTGTAAAATTTAATTAAAAATGAAGCAGAGAATAGTGCAATTGCCACAGCAATTTATAATCTGAACTTCTGTTCAGCAACACCTTGCTTAAACAAGGCTGTCACAGCTGAAGATCGATGAGAATGGTTTGTTTTTTTATGTATGTCTATTCCAATTTTTTCAGCTGACATTTTTGTCCACTTAGAGACGGTGTTTATTCCAAGTGGACAGTTTTTGAACCAAGATCAATTCTTTCAATTGGGGTGAACGGTTAGAAAGAGTCTGTGTGATAAAATCTTTGGTCCTCTTTTTTCTAATAATAGTCTAATTGGACATTAATATTGGTTTGATGAATTCGTTACCAACCATTTGCTGCTTGCCAAACTTTTTGACCCGCCTTGAGTTGTTTTCGAAAAAATACTGTTGTATTCAATTCGACCTGTAAATTCTCCCATAATATCAATTTCCTTCTGGAAAAAGTTAATCGTGCAGTTTACGTCCTCATTGCCTGTCCAAGCAAGTTCAAATAATCAAAGGTGAAAAAACTTTTTTTGTGCTCCATCGGGGGTTTCTTCGTCGTAGCTTTTGATCATTTTTAATAGTTCTTCAGTGAAACTGACAACTATAGAAATACCAGACACCTTAGTAACCGATCTGTCATAATTTTGTGGCTGAGATATTACGTATTGTCAATATGAAACGTGCCGTTGCTATGCAGTTTTGTCAGTTAAAAATAGTCTAGTGAAATAGTCAAAGGTAATACCACGAGTCCTTAAAATTTTATCGATAAATTTTTAGTTTCGACGAAAACTTTTTTATTTGGCAAAAATACGAAAACAAACTGAAATGTGATAAAATCACGAGTCCGTAGGACTTTATTTAATAATTTATTGTTATCTCTTCATTAATTTTCACTATTTTACTTTTCACTATTTTCGCTGTTTAATTGTTCAATATTGTTATTGAATTCTTGACAGTTACATGATTTTATCAATACTGGTAAAACGAATAGTGGTTTTATCAGTATAAAACGTAATGATTGGCTAGCATTTAGCATAGAACATTGAAGATTAAGCGTTTTCATTGGACGAAATCACAAAACAGTGATATTTTGACAAGTGAAAAAAATAATCATATAAAAATTGTTATATAGGTGCAAGAAAACGTTTGCACCCTTTTCTAAAGATGGCAGGAGGATAAGGTTGGTGACCTACAATCTTAAAGATTGAACATTACTGTGGATGCCATTTCAAACTGTGACAAAGATATATTAAAAGGAGAATTACTTTCAATTTGTTTAATCTCTCTTTACTGAAAGCAGCATTACGTTAATCACATGCAAAATTTAAAGCACACATCGCTAACTACAAATATAATTGTCTTAAAAATAAAGTTTGGAACAAACTTTTCGATAAATTTAATTTCATGCAAACCGAAGCCGACATCGTACTTCGTAACTACCGAATTTTTACGGTAATCCGACATAATCCAGTTCCATTCGCGCCACTATTTCTAAGAGAAACGCTAACAAGCAATATTTAGGAATTCCATAATATACATTGTGGTTCGCGACCGCTACACTGGCCTGCAATGATAATGCCAACGAATGAAAATTACTGTTGTAATTCCGTGTTTTATTTTTGCTGCAAAGTATTCGCAAACATATGTGAGCGGAGAACATTTTACGATTTTTTATTGAAACCAAAAATAGCAATTCGGCTAAAGCATAATATATGTTTACACATACACACATATACTTCATATATTTTCATATATTAATTAAATTATCTCTAGTGAAACTGTTTTAAAGTACGATAATTTTGACTCGATGTATTTATAAAATTGCCTAGCACACAATATGCTAATTAGGATAAAATGTTTGTATATATACTATGTGCATCAAAACTTTTAATGTACATACTTGTGAATTGTTACTTGGTTATGTTATAATAGGTTAAAGAATACAAAAATTTTTACAAAATATTTCACCAGAACACTAACAAAAACAGTATTAAATTTATTGTACTAACCCTTACTCTGTGGAAGTCCATCTTACTAAGAATAATAAACAACTAAACGCTAGAAGTAAACTTTCACCTTTTAATTAAAAAATAGATTTTTAAATGCAATGACAGCTGTTTCGCTAGAGTTAACATCGTCAGATTGACATATTGACATATTTTGTTTGCTTGTAATAAGACATAACAATATAAAAGTCTAGATGTTATTAGCCCTAAGGGATCAATATGGATGTTATTAAATTAATTAAAATTCTAATATACAACATAATAATTAACTTAACGTATCTTTAATATTTATAGTACTTTTAGTTATAAATCAAGGCTTTAATACATGTGACAATGACACAATGTCAATGACAATCTCCCTCGGTGTAAGGGCGCACTGGCATCACAGATAAATAAAGAATACTGGAATGAATACACTTTATTTTTGACTGATCTATGTTCACTGTTAACGAAATTGTTGAAATAAATCGGCGATATCCTATTTTTTGTAAGTCTCATATCAATTTGTGCATCCTGCTCTGAGGATGACTATTGATGTAGGTCTTCTGAACTATGTAGCTCGAGTAGACGCAGAAGGGGTTGGGTGAAGACACTGGTTTAATTGGTAGTTCAATTTGAAAAGGTGAATCTACTTTTGCGTCTGACTCTGTGCATCCTTCACCACCACTATCTAAAGTCCGACGAGGGGACACATGTTTTAATCACAGTTTATTTTCGTCTTCGCAGAAATAACATTTTTTGCTTTTGATATCGCTGTAAAATAAAGGCACCGTTAAGTGTGGATTCTCTCTGAAAGTTTTGAAATTTAATGATCTGGGGTAGATTTCAAGTTATTGCAAGTAGAACCATAATTTAATGTTTGGTACAAGTCAGAGTTCTTTTGGGCAGACTCCAAGAAACCTGCAATATCTTCCACTTGCTTAACGGTCAGCGTGACATTTGTGAAATTTTATCAAATGCCTAGAATTGAAATGAAATAATGCCACTTATAAATGCTTCAAGTATATACTCTTTACACTGTGTCTGTTCATCAACAGTTTAAAAGTTTTAGTTCTTACTCAAAGCTCTCAACGGACTTATTAGTTTGCTGTCTTCTGTTGTATATTAAGTGTCGTTGCAAAAAGTTCGTTGGATGGGGGCACATATAGTTCTAGAAAGTTAATTATTAGTTAATGTTTAGAAAATTTATGTTAAAAAGTTTACCAATACATTAAGTTCATCCAAGGTTATACAAAGCCTATTTTTTTCGGTACGTCAATGGAAACGGAAATTAAAATTGACAATTGGCCGCCATATGCAAGCTCCTTTCTGGACTCAAGGTCATTTTGCATATACTCCTTCCTGTAGATTTTCAAAGTTAGGGTCAGTACAATTAATTCTATTTTTTTTATATTATTTTATTTTCATAAATAATAGTACATTTATTAAAAAATATCTTTATTCTTGGACTTTTTAACCCTTCCTCTCACCTCCATACTTCATCCAAATTTTTTTAATCACTCCTTTTACAAGTATGGCGTCGTCTCAGTTGATGAAAGGTAAGTTGATATCTTTTTAAACACCTTTTATTAAACATTTACGCAAACAAACTAAGTTTATTATTTATAAATAAGATACACTTTACTTTTTACTTAATTTTTTTAGGATATACAGTGAAAAAATGTAAATTTTAAAAATAATGAACGTTGAGTTGACGTGATAGAATTTCGACTCCCATAAGGATTGAAAATAACAGGTATTTATAGTTTTAGTCGAAATTGATTTTTTTTAATTGTGACATAAAAATCCGTACACCCAGTTTAAATGATTTTATTTTTATAAAATTTTTTATAAGTACTTACTGAAGCGTAATAAGTAAATGATAAAAATTTCAAAATGATTACATTGCTTTAAAGCCCTTTTCCTTTAATAATGTGTGGATGCACCCCGATATGTTACGCATTCTCCAACGCCCAGGCCTAGGCATGCTTCTGATCGGGTGGTCAATATCCTCCTGTGGTATCTCATTCCAGACAACCACCAAATTCTCTCGAAGTTCTTCTAGAGTCTGAGGACATTGTAAATTGAGCAATCTCCTACCCATCATATCCGACACTTGCTCAATTGGGGATAAGTCGGGAGATCTTTGTGGCCAAGGTAACAATGTGACATCATTATGTTAAAAGAAGTCTATTGTGACTCTTGCGACATGTGGTCGGGCATTATCTTGTTGGAAAGTTGGATTTGCCAGGGTGTCAAGATAGGGTAAAAGATGGGGTTCTAAAACTTCTTGGATATAACGCTGCGCATTCATGTTACCTCTGATGAAGATTAAAGGTGATCTCGAACCATAAGCTATAGCACCCTAAACCATACCTTCAACAGTTTGATGATCATGCCTTTCAACAAAAAACCGTGGATTTCTCCTTTCACCACGTCGTCTTCTAACCCTCGCTCGACCATCGTGCATGCTTTAACAAAATCGAGACTCGCACTTAAGACAATACTGTTCCATTCCTGATCCCAGAGTGACCGTTTTCTGCACCAATCAAGGCCATTACGTCGGTGTTCTGGAGTTAAAGGGTGGACCCAGTGTGGTCGGTATGAAAACAGGCCAAAACGACTTATTCGTCGGCAAACACTTCGCATGCCAATAGGTCTTCCGTGTTCTGCAAACCATTCATTTGCAATGGACCTGGTAGTGGAGAAACGGTCCTCTAAGGCCAATAATCTTAGGCGGCGATCTTCACGGTCTGGGGTTCTCCGGGTTGTCCAGAGCCCCTTGCTCTTTCCGTACGGCCTTCTCTAAGCCATGCCTGACAAAATCTAACCACGGTGTCTACACTTCTTTGCACTCTAACTGCAATTTTCCGAAAAGAAAATCCAGCTTCTCGAAGTCCCACTATACGACCCCTATCAAACTCACTAAGTTGACGAAATCGTACAGGTCTCCGTACCCTAGGCATCGTAACCAATCGTAAAGAATGTCACGAACCAAAATTCGAAAAAATTTGGATCTTTACTACGGCTACATTATTCATTTTTGGATTGTTAGAGGATTTCAAAAAAAGCAGTATAAAAACCGGAATCTTCAACTGATATGGCTGAAAATTTTATCAATTGTTTATTTCAGTAAAATAAATAAATTCACCAAATTTTATTAAAATAAAATCATCTAAAGTGGGTGTTCGGATTTTTATGTCACTTATAATTTTTGTCTCTAATCACCATATCTTAATTATTACTTAGATCCATCTTTTGAAGTTATTGTTTATTTTTTCACACAGATCTACACAATTTTCAAACATTAAAAACACAATTTCTTTAAATAATAAATTTTATTTTTGTTAATTTTCCGGTGAATATTTAGTGGATTTTAAGAAATAATCTCAAGTCTTAATCAATTTGAATAATTTAGAAGGTCTAAAGGAGGTACAACAGCACGACTTGATCGTTAATAAATCATTTTAGGCACAACGGTGCGTGAGTGTGTTTTAGTAATCTCTTTGAGAGTTCTAGGAGTTATTTGACCGAAAGATTCTACATAACTTTCGGGTTCATTGTAATGCTTGGTGGATTTCGATCCACGAAATTTAACGAGTAGGTAAATGTCTAAAAAGCACGGTACACAATCGACAGAATCAGTAAAATTGCTTTAATTATTTGTACGATCACAAAGTTTTTTAAATAATAATTTAAATGGTTTGATTATTTTGAACAATTAAAAAAGTTTTGATTACATTTAAAAAGATTCATTTTCTTTGGATTTTTATTAGAGCATCTAGATGTAACAAAATGTTTTAAATAAATATATTCACAAAAATTTCATTTTGATTCATTATAATTATTTGTAAAATTTAAATATACTAAGATATAAAGTAAAATATAAAACCCTAAAATGTGCCGGCCCATTTCGTTGACAATATGTTTAAGAGAATTGTTATGAATCAAAATAATTTCTGTCAATTTTTCAAGTGTGCAAAACATTCAACCACACGTGATAAAGTGGCTTTTGAAATGGAAATCCAAATTTAGGGAAACAAATTTTTGGGTTTTGCAGAGAAACTTGTACAGCTTTAACATTTTTCGAAAAACCCCTATGCCTCTCAGACATTATAAATAAAGGAAAATCGTAAAGTTGAAAAACATATATTCAGTGTCACATTTAATATAAATGCAATTTAAAAACCTATTTTTCGAGTAAAAAGTGGAAGTTTCGTTTAAACGTTTAGTTCTTTATTGTTCTTAATAAAAGTAATTCAATTGTTGCTCTCTTCTGAGGAAAAAAATCACTGTCTTTTAATATTTCTCAGAGGCTGTTTTGCTTGGAAAACAAAATACGAGTTAGGTTAGGTTGGGTTAGGTTAGGTTAGGTTAGGTTAGGTTAGGTTAGGTTAGGTTAGGTTAGGTTAGGTTAGGTTAGGTTAGGTTAGGTTAGGTTAGGTTAGGTTAGGTTAGGTTAGGTTAGGTTAGGTTAGGTTAGGTTAGGTTAGGTCTGGTTATTAAATACCGAGACCGCGCGGAGAAGGCGTCCTATAGGGGTAGGGTGGGAAACGAATGCAGCGTGAGATAGCTGGAAGTGTCTACTATTCCAGTACGAAAACACGTTTTTGTCGCTGTAGTAGTACGAGTATTCAGATGATTGCTGAGACTGTAAACGCCGATAAAGAAACTGTCAGAAAAATTTTACATGACGAATTGAACATGAAGAAGGTCTGTGCGAAGTTGGTCCCAAAATATTTGACCCCTGACCAAAAGCTGAAGAGCCTGAACTGATGGAAAACATCATACCTTGTGATGAAACCGGGATATTCCAATACGATGTTAAAACCAACCGGCAATTCATGCACTAGAAAACTTCTGCATCGCCGAGAATGAAAAAAGCAAGGATGTTGAAATCAAAATTCAAAACCATGCTAATATCAGTCATCAAACTGTAAACCAAACTTACTATTTGAAAGTTCTGACAACGCTGCGAGAGCGAGTTCGTAAGAAACGGTCGGAGTTGTGGAAAAACAAATCAAGGATCTTGCATCAGGACAACGCACCTACCCATAATGCGCTGTCTGTGAAGCGTTAATTAGCCGCTAGAGGCATTCCAGTGCTCGAACACGCGCCATACTCGCCTGATTTAGCACCCTGTTTCCGAAGATCAAATCTGCCTTAAAAGGAACCCGGTTCGAGTCGATGAAAGAGGTGAAGCGAAAATCGGCGCAGCTCCTAATTGCTCTTACAAAAGAAGACTTCCAGCATTTCTTTGACCAATGGAAAAAACGAATGGAACGGTGTGTGGCAAGGAAAGGGGCCTATATCGAAGAATAATTTTTAAAATAAAACTCTTTCATAAGCAATCTCATTATTTAATAGCCTGACCTTGTATGTCAAACCAAGCGATATAAATAATAAAGGCAGCTCTATCCTTTTAAAAGAAAATAAAGAAAATAACCCAAAGCGCAGCAAATTCAAGTAACGTGAAGCCCTGAGCCCAGAAGATGTAGTGTAAATAATCCTAGATGCAGAAATAATTATGGAAGTTGGTGTATGTATTTCCGATCAGCAACCAAAATTAACTTAATTAACTAGAAAAACGAAAATAAAGAAGAGCTAAATTATGGAAAAAACCCCACAATTTTTATTGTGAATCAGAAAAAACGGCAAAGGAACACACCCTAGAAAATGCCGGAATAATAATTGATGAAGACGTTTATATTTCTAAGCAGCAGCTACAGTTAATACCAGAAACTGATTAGAATATGGATCCCCTCAACAAAGAAGAGAAAAAAAGTTCTAGTTTAGACACTGAAATATCACAGGAAAAGGGAAGTTAATCAAATGGTGAGAATGAGTAAAAATAAATACATCGGATTAAGAAAACCAAATAATCAAAAAAATACATTTCATGACACTTTTAGGGATGAAAGACATCTATAATCTCGATGTAACTGCAAATATTGTTCAAAACAGTGCAAAAATTGTTTTTCAAATATTCTGGTCAAATATGTCATGAGACCAATGTAAAGTTTTTGTGGGAGGAACCACAGTAAAACATGTGACAAAAAAAGACCCGTTTTCAAGCTGATGTATCTGAAAACACTTAGTTTAGAAGAGTATGGTCTTCAAGATCTTTGGCTTTTCTGCAAGTAATAGTAACGTAAGAAGTAATCAAGTTAAAGTTTTTATTTCAAACAGATATGCACATATATTTTTAAGGAATATAGAAAATTCTTAGGGGCATTTTTAAATAATTTGCCCCCCATTATTGTAGCAAAGAACACAAGTTCTTTCTTATAAGTTTATCGCAACGATTGTATACGGTTAAATATTTTTAAGTCATCTGCAAATAGTAAACATTGTGAATATTGCAATACCAATGGGAGATCATTTATAAATAACAAAAAGAGAAGAGGTCCAAGATTGGATCCTTGTGACACCCCAGAATTAGCATGATACTTTCCCGAAGCATTTCCGTTATTTCGGACAGTAAATAATCTATTTTGTAAATAGCATTTTAGCAATTTGAAGTTGCTAATAAATAAAATAATAATAATAAATAAAAAAGGAATTGTAGGCTTAATGTTAATAACGTTTATATAAAGATAATAATTATTTATTAAATAATCTCGTACCAATATGTTACTAAATAACAGAATAACAAATATTGTTACGAAATTATTTAAAAAAAATAACAGTAACAATGAGACATTCAGATATAATTTAATGTATTTATATGTTTGGCTAATTGTTTAAAAGATAATTTGCACCGGCGCCGTATTTTTTCGCATGTTAGCTACACGGTATCTTACGAGCACGTGAGCTGGAATCCAAGATACGTCGAAGTTTTTGTATGCTATATTTATACCGACAACGAAGCAAGCCAGCCATCAGCAACAAAAGCTAACGATATACAGACCTACAATTCTCAAGAAATAATGCACCACGAAACCCCCACGTAACATCTCCCGTATTCCTATCTAATTAATAACCATAGTATTTTGAAACTATTTGCAGTTCCAACTAAACAGACACGAGGATGGTACGATGCGGACGGAACAAGTCTGCAAATTCTGTTCAAACTCGCACAATTAGTCCCAGTCGATAGCATGTTAATTAAGTAGAAAACTTTATACTTCACCTTGTCGTGGCTGAAACTCATTGTTCGAATATGTCTTATTTGCCGATTTTATAACTTAATATTAAGCAACGTTAACAGCATTGTTTGGCTGTTTTAATTCCAAATTTTAAAACACAACTTGAGCTACTTAATAAATACCCATTCAATTTTAAAAAAAATGAAAAATTTTTTCTATTAGATGCAATTTTTTATAAACATTGAAATTGACAACGAATGAAATATACATATTTTTTCTTTTATCTCCCAAATCGCAGACTTTATGTATAAAAGGAAATGGAGAATAATAAAGTGGATTTCCATGTGTATATATGACAAATGTTTTGATATTATCATTCACGCTTGATTTTGAGAATCACGAAAGCTTGTTTTTATACGAAAATATGGATTATTTTCTATTAAGAACTGTCAATCATGAACGAATTATTGTACTTAGATTGAGTGCAGCAAAAATGTATTAACACTTGTTGTCTCCAGTGTCTCCAGAAATAATCGAAAACGGCTTCGAACATAAACAGTATACTGCTACAATATTTCTTGATGTCGCTCAAGCCTTTGATAGAGTATGGTTAACTGGGCTGAAGTACAAATTGCTTAAACTTAAATTACCGTCGTACTTAGTATCAATTATATTTTCCTTTCTTGAAGACCGAACATTTGCAGTACGTATACAAGAATGTCTCTCGCCAGTAAAAACTATTCGTGCCGGAGTTCCGCAAGGTAGCGTTCTCGGACCAAGCCTATTCAACATTTTTGTCCAGGACATTCCCAACTGTACAACTATCGCTATGTTTGTTGATGATACTACCCTGATCTCACAAGATTGGGATCTAGATACTGCGATAGAAAACCTACAGAGAGCAGTTGATATTAGGTTTGTTTTCACATTGGTTTCAAACTTGTTTCTAACGTTTGGAGTGTGTGCAGTCGATATTTTGTGTTCGCGCAGTAGTTTGAAACTAATTTCCAATCACTAGTCGGATGTTTTCACATGGTTTCCTGACAGTTTGGTGACAGTCCAAGCAGTTTGAGAATTAATTTCCAGCAGATTGTTGGCACATGCGCGTATTAAACCTTATGTCAAATGTCAAATAGTTTCTATATTTTTTGTTGTTATTTTCTCCTGTTTTTTTAATATCATTATAAACCTATTTAAATTAAAAAGACATGTATTCTGATGAATCTGATTATTTAATGTCATCCGACACTGACGATTCAGATTTAGAAATTATGTTGGAAGAAAGAATAAGGCCCAAAAACCAGGGATTTTTTGAAGAAATTGTGCCCCACTTTAATCAAATTGAATACATAGAACACTTTCGGATTAGTAAGAACTTAGCTGAGGAGCTGGCAGTTAGATTTGAAGCCAGTACCTATTATAAATGGCAATTGGGACCGCATGAAAAGCTATATCCCATTAAAATTATTCATATTTTTCTATGGTTTGCTGGTCATCAAAGTGCCAGTTTTCGCGATGTGGCAGATAGATTTGGCATTTGTATTAGTACTTTATATAAGATAATTAAAAGGGTAAGCTATTTTTTGAGTAATTTAGCACCTGAGATCATAACTTGGCCAAACAATGATGAAAAACTCAGAATTGAAAGGTTTTTTCGACAAACAAATGGTTTTCCTGGGATTATAGGTATCGTAGATGGTACGCACATAAAAATAGACAAACCATTAGATGACCCTGAATCTTATATAAATAGAAAAGGATATTATTCAATTCAGGTAAACTGTTCTTGTTTAATATTATTTTTTGAGTTATTGCTTAATTATTCTTTTTAGGCTCAACTTGTATGTGACAACACATTAAAAATAAGAGATATATTTGTTGGATACCCAGGATCAGTTCATGATGCTCGAGTGTTTAGGACATCAGATCTTTGTGGAACTTTGGAAGAAAAATGTGGTAATTTCCACATATTAGGGGATAAAGCATATCCCTTGGTGAATAATCTATTAACTCCTTTTCCTGATAGAGGAATGTTAAGTAGAGCTCAAGTGAAATACAATATTCAACACTCATCCAATAGAATTTATATTGAACACTGCAATGGTCTCTTAAAACAAAAGTGGAGACAGTTATACCATTTAAAATTGAGGGACTTAAGAGTTGCAGTTCATTTTATTAGAGCCACTTGTGTGTTACATAATTTAGAAATAGATGAAAAATTTGAATTACATGATGAGCATGATCCAGAAAATGATCATAATGATGGAGAGGATCTTCCTGAAAATGTAAATGAAAACAGGAATCAAGATGTAGCAGCACAAAAGCGTGATGCAATTGTGAATATTTTAAGCTAATTTTGAATTACATAGTTATGCCATATTTTTAAACATTTTTGTATTTTACTTTTATTATTATTATTTATTATTATCCGCCAATGTTTGTTCTTTATGTTTATCATTACTTTATCCTTTAATAAAATACATACTAAAATAAAATGTTTTTCTTTATTAAACAATAAAATAACATTACATAACTTAAATTCTGTATAATATAAATAAGTATAAATAAAACACAAAACATGGTTTTAAAACTTAAGCTCACTATCTTCACTTTTATTTTGTTATAGAAACAGATTTTACCTTCAAAATATCATTTCTTTCTTTCAATAGAATTAACTTCTCTTTTTCAATGTTTAACCTTTGAGCATAATATTCCTTTCTATCTTTTCTCATATTTTCTAAAATGATATTTTTATTTAAAATTGGATTGTTTTTTGGGTTCGTTTTCTTTTTAAAACTTTAAGTGTTTGCATAGAACTTGATAATGGTAAAGGATTGGACCGAGTTTCATCATTGGTATCTACCACTGACATTTCTTCAGCACCTGTAGTATCTACGATAGAGCTTGATAACAAAATAACAGGTTTCACATTTCTTTTTCCTTTAAAAATATTGTTCATCTCTTCCAGATATTCAAAATATTTTTTGCCTTGACCTGTACTGTTTTGATTATCAATATGTTTTTTATAAGCCCTCTCCAGCACCCTCCATTTATTTTCACACTGTGCAGGTGATGGTCCATCCATTTTATCTGAAATTACTTCCCACAACTTTTTCATGTTTTTTTATTTCCTGTGTTCCTAATTTTGGTTTATATTCACTGTAGTAATGAATTAATGTTTTTGTTTTATTAGTTGTCCAATTTACTTGTTGTGTTACTAAACCATCAGATACATCTTCTTGTACTACACAAATAAAATATATTATTTTTACAATTATGAGAATATAAATATTAAACACTTACGTATATAGATGGTATTTGCATCTGCATCCATATTAAAAATAAAAAGGACAGAATCAGGGACAACTCACAGAATCAAATAATAAATATAAAAGAAAAACAACAATGATTTCTTTCTAACAATTCTTCTTCTTAGGTAATACTTTAAAGATAATTTACTCATACACATGTTTACAGTTTTCATAGCTTTGTAAACAATAACAATAACCTCTTTTTTTTTAATCTTCTTTTTAGGTAATATCATACGGATTATTTACTCATACACATTTTGTCTACTGTTTTCACATTAATCACAGATCAGATCGGGATTTATTTCAAACGGGACTTGCGCACAAGAAAGGTTGGAAAATTGTAAGAAACAAGTTTGGGATTTGATGTGAAAACAAACCTATTATCACTAAATGGTTTAATAACTGGAAAATTTCTATTAACCCAACCAAATGTGAAACTAAAATATTTTCCTTAAAAAGAATAACCAACCCAACCAGAATCGTAATAAACGGTGAAGCTATAGAGTGGAATCCCAAAGATAAATCTGTAAAATATTTAGGAGTACATCTGGATAGTCGGTTGACCTGGAGACTACACATTGATATGAAATTAAACCTATCATATGCGAGACTAAGGCAACTTTATCCACTGCTTAATAGAAAGTCTCGCCTCAAAGTTGAATGTACACTTCTACTTTACAAAGCACTCGTAAGACCACTGTTCACATATGCATGTCCAGTGTGGGGTAACACATCTAAAACAAATATTAATAAGCTGCAAACTCTACAAAACAAGATGTTACGAATAGCTGTTAACTCTCCATGGTTCATCAGGGACACTCAGTTGCACGACGAACTGCGAATGCCCACCATCAAAGAGTACATCCTGTCCACATCAAAATCATTTTTAGACAGTATTAACAACGACGAAAATGCTCTTCGTTACCAGATTGGCATACAAAATATCCACACAAGATTAAAGCGAAGGCTCGTTCAAGACCTAATCAACGCTGATTAACAAACGAACGTATTGTTTCTGTGCTTGTGTCTCATTGAACATTCTTTTGGTACCACTAAAAGTGTATTGTAGGAAACGAAAATAGTAGATTAAGTATGGAGAAGAGGATTGTTTAGGTTAGGTTGTCTGAGATCGGTTACTTTTAACGTTCGATACCATTATAAATTAAAAAATTAAACACTTTCGTCATATTGACTAGTTTAATTCATTTTTTCAAGATAGATACTTTGGTTGTTAGGTAGTAACTAAGGTGCACAACAACAATAGGCCAGACAACAGGTGGTTTCAGATAGAAAAAGGTCGGAATTAAATGAAACTTGGAGATGTTGTTCAGGGATGGTTAATTAACATTTTTTCAAGTTTTGGACCTCGAGGACCCTGTGCAAAAAGAGGAGGGGGGGGAGAACTGCAAAAATCTTGACCTTTCGTCAGTTTTTCGTCAATTACCTTTTTTCCTTACATCCATACGACAAAAGCGTTCAGAAACATTTTGTAGTACGTGAAATTATCTACAATTTGAGTACTCACATATGTCTGTATGTCAATTCCTTACTGAGATATGGCGCTTCGCAGAAAATGGTATTTTCCGAAATTCGCTAAAAATACCTTAAAAAAGCAGAAACCAACCTTATTTCTTATTTTAATAATAATAATTGTTGTTATTATGGTCTCTTGTTAGAATAACTAATTTTGAACCCCCCTCCCAATCTCCCCTCCCTTCCCCACCTAACCCCAATTCTCAAAAGCTTATTTTCTACTGTAATTTCATACCAACCATATATCATGTCGGTAATATTGGTATTGACATTAGTCACTTTTTAGACCGATATTCCCTCTCCCTCTCCTTCCCTCCACTACATAATTGTTCCAGGGTAGGTAAAAAAAGACGTAGTCCTTTCGTAAACAAAATTATATTAACAAAATTAAGGTTTTGACAAAGTATACACTAGAGGCAACAGAGATATTGTTGAAAGGTCTCTCATATATAGTAGGTACGCATTTGTACTCATTACAGTTCCTGTCGAGATTTTTTAGCCGTTGGTTCTGCTTCTAATTGCTCGTCGTCCTCCTGCACAATCAGGCTGTTAAGGACGTCCTCGCCGTCGTCGTATTCGTCGATTATGTCTGACGAGTCCTCCTCGTTCAAATCAGTTGCAGGGGCGTTTTCGCAGGAGTGGCCTGTGCAGTACTTGCACATAGCTGAGCATCTAAGACCTGCTTTCTTGCAGCTGCAAGCTCCGGTGCTACAGCCTTTGCTGCACTTGCAGGAAACAATTTGAAGGATGTTATCTGGCGCAGCATTTTTCGTTGTGGGGATTGGTAGTACCCCTCGCGTGGTTAGGCTCCAGCCCCAAACTACGCTTGTACTTGCTGGTAAGTGCGGAGGGAGTGGTAATTGGCAGCGTCCCTTGTCGGTGGTAGGAGGGCTAGTTCCATTTTAACCTTCGTCACTGATCGTGTAAATAATCGGTACCGCAAGTCGTCAAGGTTGTCATTGTCAATATTGCCTCCATAAACTACTACCAGGAACTTTTCTCCAGCGTCCTTGATTTGCTGAGGAGTAGCGTTTGATGTAAGAAACGGAGCCACTACTGCAGAGAGGGCGGTATTCTTCATATAGGTGCTGCAAATTTCGTTCTTCCCCAATCCATACGGTGCTGACGTGGTATCACACCCACTCACTGCGTGGAGGAAAAGTATATCTTTGGGAGGAAAGGAACAGGAACTTGGTGAGTAGAGGACACTAGGACCACCACCTCTTCCACTTTTCTGAAGATAGATGTTCTTTATGGACATACCCAATGCCGTCAACAGAATAAGTATGTCCACATCTTCAGCAATAATAATGACGCTGTCGAATTCGCTAGCTTTGGATATGGCTGTGTTGACGATCAACACGTCGGCGTCTTCATGTGAATGAATGAATATTACTACTTTTTTTCAATAATTATTTCATGGGAAAGGGGGAAGGGTGAAGGGAATATGAAGGGTGAAGGGATATGAAGGGTGAAGTAAGAAATTAGGTTGGTTTCTGGTTTTTTGAGGTATTTTTACTGAATTTCGGAAAAAAATATTTTCTGCGAAGCGCCATATCTCAGTAAGGAATTGACATACAGACATATGTAAGTACTCAAATTGTAGATAATTTTACGTACTACAAAATGTTTCTGAACGCTTTTGTCGTAGGATTTAAGGAAAAAAGGTAATTGACGAAAAACTGACGAAAGGTCGAGATTTTTGCAGTTCTCCCCCCCCTCCTCTTTTTGCACAGGGTCCTCGAGGTCCAAAACTTGACAAAATGTTAATTAACAATCCCTGAACAACATCTCCCAGTTTCATTAAATTCCGACCTTTTTCTACCCAACTTCACTTCTTGCAACTTGTCGACCGGACTACAATGGAGAAATGAGTTTTTATTTAGTTGTCAATAATTTTAAGTACAATTTTGATTATTATAAATTAAAATATGAGCGAAAGTGAATTTGAAGAAATTGAACGGGCTTAGGAAGAAGGGTATTCCGCAATTATTCCCGAAAAATCCAAAATCCGTTATCAAAATACCTACAAAAGTTTTAAAAAATGGTGAATCGATGAAAATACCCTATTGGCATATTTCGTTCAAAGACATATGCAGTTAAAAGCTCCTGGAATCCTCTGGGATGAATATTCAATGATTAAATCCACCGTTTTTCTTCATGATGGCATTGATATTTCCAAGTTTTCAACTTTGATCGCGTATTTGAAGAGAAAAAATGTTGGCTATAGGCCTAAGAAATCAAGCATTTATACACGGGAGCAATTTGAAAAATTTCTGATGGAAGCACCGGATGAAGAATTTCTAATTCACAAGGTAATGTAAGCTAATTTAGATAAAAGAAATACTCTAATGAAGATTTTTTCATAATTTGTAGGTCGCAATGATATTGGGAATATCTGGTGCCTGTAGAAGAGAAGAATTATATAATATTACTATTAAAGACATCCAACAAACCGATGGTTTAATGATTGTAATAGTACCCAATACAAAAACGAACATCCAGCGTAATTTTACAGTCGTTAATAAACCAGACGATAAAATTCCATATTTAGAAATTCTGCAAAAGAATATAAAACTTCGTCCATTACAAGTAAAATTAAATCATTTGTTCTTAAGATACGCCAAAGGAAAATGTTGTGCTCAAGTAATAGGAAAACGGACCATCGGGGGCTGGCCTTCTCAAATTGCCAAATTCTTAAATTTGCCCAATCCCAAGAACTATACTGGCCATTCGTTCAGGAGGACATCAACAACGCTTTTGGCTAATAAAAGTGTTGATGTCCTCGGATTAAAGCGTCATGGAGGTTGGCGTTCATCGACAGTGGCAGAAAGCTATGTAGAAAATTCTCTTTTGCCGAAAAAATATTGTGCAATACTAGTAATAATACTAATGTATGCGATTCTGCAGGAGTTTTTGTTAGAAGTGAAACCACAGCCCAGACAAGTGGGATTTCATTCAATAATTTAACAAATCGTACCAAGAGTTTCAATATTAATAAATAATTCCTTAGTTTTCTTTATTCTTACAAAAAATAAACTAAAATTAAGAGATTTTTTAACTCGACGGTAAGTGAATTACTTACCGTAGGAGTAGGTACTTACCGTCGAGTTAATGTCACTACTACTGACTTAAAATCTGTTACGGTAAACAGTCAAAAATGATCAATCGTACAAAAAAGTAAATTTATGACAAAAAAACAAACGGAAGTTTCAGAGACCGGTAAATGTGCCAAACATGTGCAAAAGCCAATTACAACTGGGTAGCGTTAATTAAAAAGGAACCATGCAACATGTTTGCAGTATAAGTTTTTCCTGCTTGGTGGACTATGCTTATTTCGCAACGTACAGTGTCGGGCGGTACCACTGACTAAGAACCCTCTTTAGCTTGGTGGACCTGCCGGGAACTACCGTCAGGTACTGCTTCATCAACCCCTTTGTGGGTTGCTAGTCCCCCATCGGGCGCCTCCCCAGGTGGTGGAGAGGGAACGCCTTCCATATATGGGAAGTACCGGTGAAATTAAACACTCAAGGCCGACCAAAACTGCACAGCGGCAGCTGGTTATCGAGAACTGACCTCAAGCAGAGATTATAGTTGATCAATACTGGTTGAGAATCAGACAATAAGCAGCGAGATTAAAGCAACTGAAACGGTGCTTACCCAGCGATAAGGAAAGCAAGGGAAAACTACCTCATAATAACTCCCTAGAAATCATCATGGCACAAAGAAATGATAGCCAACAACCTACTAATCATAGTTCTCGGATGCCAAGATTCGGCAGGGGGAGAGAAAACTTAGGCGACAGGGCTCCCCAGGTCGTCACCCAGCGAAATCCTTGTTCATTGAAAGTATCTAAATCAATTATTAAGATTACGACATGGAATGTAAGAAGAATGTATAAAGTAAAAAAACATAGATCAAGAAATGGTGCTACTAAAAATTGATATACTTGGAATAAGTGACACAAAGTGGACTAACTCGGGCGAACTAAACATAGAAAATGGGCAGCTATATTTCTCTGACACAAATAATGCCCAACACCGATATGTAGTGGCTATAATTCTTAGTAGAAATGTGGTAAAATCTGCAACAGGATGTATACCAACGAATTATACTGGTACAATTAAAGGCAAGTCCTGGGAAATTAAATTTAATACATGTTTACGCACCCACAGCGGATAAAGATGAAGAAGAAATAGAAAACTTTTACAATATTCTTCAAAAGACACTAGAACTAACATCATCTGGAGATATAACAGTAGTGAAGGATGATTTTTATGCCAAAATAGGGGAAGGCAGATATGAATTTACCACATGGACTTAAGGTCTTCAATGAGAGGGGAAACAGGCTTGTTAAATTCTGTCAAGAAAATAATCTTGTTTTAACAAATACTTTTTTTAAATTGCTCAAACGATACTCATATACATGAAAATCATCAGCTGACACTGATAATAACATCATCAGGAGTCAAATTGATTATATTTTAATAAAACACATATACAGAAACGCAATTCAATCAGTGAAGGCTTACCCAAGTGCAGACGTATTCTCTGATTGCTAGACTCTAGTTGCAACTAAAACAGACGCAAACCAGTCAGAAGATTGACGAATCAACATAGAAAAATTAAAATCAGAAGTCAAAGAAAAAATAATACTTGAAATTAAAGCAAACTTAGAAAAAAAGCAGCTTCAACCTTCTACAAAATAAACAAAACATAGAACAAAGGTGCAGCTGTTCAATAGCGCAATTATAGTACCAAGTAAAAAAGAAGAAGAAGAAGAAGAAGAAATCTTAAAACTAATGAACGAAAGAAGAGAAATTAAGAATATAAACGAAAATCACTGCAAACAGCTGCAAAGAGAAATAAGCAAAAAAGTAAGAGAAGCAAAAGAAACTACTTTTCTGATTATCCTAATCAGGATCGTACCAGCTTTCTAAGAATGAAAAAAGTACTATACAGGGTGTTTCATTAAGAATTATCCATATAGTAACTGGAGAAACCTCAGCACTAAATATGAAGATTTAGGCCAAAACACTTAAATAAAATATTCCTTCTAACCGAGATATAGGGTGTTTTATTTTAACTATTCTAAATGATTGTATCCCATATTTTTGACACCTTCCAATATTTTTTGTTCATACTTGGCCAAAAGTTTACACATATTAGGTTACTTTAAACAGTGGTAAATGATATTTTTTCTCGATTACCAGAGGCGTGCGGTAGGGATGGATACTTTCTTTTATCCCCCTACAATTTACGCCACTGTCGTAATAATTGTTTCTACATGTTTTTTTGATTCTCCTTCACTTTATACGTAAATATCATCCTCTTGTCTCAATACGATAGAGTGAGTAGTTTTCGAGTTATTTGCATTTAAAGGTAATGTTTAAAATATCCATTTTATTCCAATAATTCCTTAATAATTTAATCAACCCAACATATTTCTAAAGGTTAGGAGACATTTTTCCAAAAGGATTAATAAATGTATTGAAGTCAATGGAGGCCACTTCGAAAATTTACTATAATGTTAACTAACTAGAATTTTTTTTACAGTAGTCTTAATAAATAATTGTTTCAGTACGTTTATTTTATGTATTCATCATGTTATTTCGTATTGAAAATCATAGTTCTATTTTGTTATAAATTTAAAACTGAAATTTTGATAAATATTAATATGAAAAAATCATTTGAAACTAATAAATTTTATTTATTCAGTGAAATAGTTATTGACTCATGTGAATTTACGATTAGAATTAACAAATTTTGTTGTCAAGGTGGTTAGATTATTAAGGAATCTCATGTTAAATAAGCAATAAAACAAAAATGGATATTTTAAACATTACCTTTAAATGCAAATAACTCGAAAACTACTCACTCTATCGTATTGAGACAAGAGGATGATATTTACGTAGAAAGTGACGGAGAATCAAAAAAACATGCAGAAACAATTATTACGACAGTGGCGTAAATTGTAGGGGGATAAAAGAAAGTATCCATCCCTACCGCACGCCTCTGGTAATCGAGAAAAAATATCATTTACCACTGTTTAAAGTAACCTAATATGTGTAAACTTTTGGCCAAGTATGAACAAAAAATATTGGAAGGTGTCAAAAATATGGGATACAATCATTTAGAATAGTTAAAATAAAACACCCTATATCTCGGTTAGGAGGAATATTTTATTTAAGTGTTTTGGCCTAAATCTTCATATTTAGTGCTGAGGTTTCTCCAGTTACTTTATGGATAATTCTTAATGAAACACCCTGTATAATAAAGATCTGTCGCTAGCCCTTAAACTGCTATACCTTGTCCAGTATAAATGTAGGTGAACGTCACAGCTGTCAGAGCGGGACTATGTTGCTATTAGAATCTAGTAAATAGCAAATGAAGTTTCCCTAATATTCTTCTTTTTATTTGACTACACTATTACGCCATGTTTGAACGCGGCAACATGGCGCAATTGTGTCAACTTATAAAAAATTTTAGCACGAGTTATGTTCGTATGAAGTTTATATTTTGTTAGTCCAGGAGATGTATTTGATAAAAAATTAATTACAAAACCTTTCTTAAAGCATTTATTTATTTTTTTTAACAACTTGCGGCCTACGAATTTCAAAACTTACCAAATTTACAGTGAAAAAAGATACTGATTGACAGTAGCAAACAAGGTGGACAAGGTATACGTACACAATGTTCTTTATTGTGGGGTAGAATCATGGACACTAAATGCAAAAGCAACGAGGCGTCTTAACTTTTTCGAAATGTGGACTTACAGAAAAATTTTAAAAATTTCCTGGGTTGATCAAATCACTAATATCAAAGTTCTAAGAAAGATTAGCATAGAAAAGGAAGTAGAACGAACAGTTAAAGAGAGAAAAGTACAATATTTAGGACATATAATGCGTGGAGAGAAGTACAGTATCTTACGACTTATCATGCAAGGAAAGATAGAAGGCAGAAGAAGCATAGGAAGAAGACGAATTTCATGGCTGAAGAATCTGAGACAATGGTATGAATACAGCTCGAAGCAACTCTTCCGCAAGAGAAGATAGAAGGCAGAAGAAGCATAGGAAGGAGACCAATTTCATTGACTTTGATCAAAAAAGGATAATGTATCCCTAAATTGGCATCTAAGACAAGATTTGAAATAGTTATATAATTTAACCGTAGGATCAGAAGGTAATTTGATAAAAGAAGAATCTGAAGAGTGAAAGTAATCAACTTTAGCAATATATGAAGGTTTATCCAAAACGACTACATAATTACCCTTATCAGCTTTAGTCAAAATCAGATTATACAGTGATACATTTGGAGAAGGATGTCAAGGATCTATAATCTAAGTTATGAAGGGGATGGGAAGAATCTGAGACAATGGTATGGATGCAGCTCGAAGCAACTTTTCCGAGCAACCGCTTCGAAAGCGAAGATAGCCAAACCAAGCCAAGCTTCGTCACGGAGATGGTACTTAAAGAAGAAGATTCCTTCAGCTAAGTAATATATCAGCCTTTTCTTGAATAGCTACTGTGGATTATTCATTTCTTTTATAGATGCTTTTAATGTATTTTTTTCTGTTAATAGAGTTATCTTGGCGGAGCATTTGTGTATATACCAGTTCCTTTTATCTCCCAACATTTTATTAATTACATTTCCGAGTGCTATCGTTCCCATTCTGTTTTCCATCAGGAGGGGAATGAAGGAAGCCCGCGTAGCGAAGGCGATGACGAGACACAGTGTATACCCACCACGGAATGTCAATATTTGGTCATATAGAAAGACGACGATTGTCTCTAAAGGGTATTTGCTCAATGTTTTTCGCATCAAATATTTCAAGTGTCGTGATTTGAATATCGACGATTTACACATTTGGAAAATATTTAAAGGAAACCAATTATTTCTAGAATCAGAAAATTATTAAGATCAATATAATTAAGATGACCAATTAACATTATCAGTCGCTTTCGTGGTGTAGTTTACACACCTGATGCCAACTATTACAAAGAGAAATAAATAACTTTGCCGCTAGAGAATAGGAACATTTCTTTACTTTAGACCAAAGAGAAAAAGGGCAGGTTTATCAATTTATCTGAACGTTCACGGTGACAAGGATGCACCTTTCTCTTGATGTTATTTGTTTTGCTTCGTCTAGCATCTCTTTAACTATTTCTAGTGCATCTGTTGTTAACTTTTTCTTTTGAAATCCAAACTGCTCTCTGAATAATCTATGCAGTAATAAAGTAATTAACTTTTAAAGTTTTAAGAACAGTAAACAACTAAACGGTTGAATGAAACTTCCACTATTTATTCACAGCTAGTTCAATTACAGCTAGTTTTTAGCGAAACAGCTGTAATTGAATTTAAAACGTATTATACGAATAAATAGTGGAAGTTTCATTCAACCGTTTAGTTGTTTACTGTTCTTGATTATTTTTGGCCCCATATGGTACTTTTAGAAACTAATGGGTTAAGCTAAAAACTTGGTCCTATTATTTAATTTTCTTATCTCGTATAGTTTGAATATTTTGAAGTTAGTTGAGCCTTGCACATCAGCTCTATAACCATAAATTTTTCACATATATGGAGATTATTTCTTCTTATAAATAAATAGGAAAGAATAGCCAAAGGCATGAAATGTGTGGGAAGTATGTTGCATATTTTAAGATCAAAGAAAGCCTCAAAAAATACCAAGAAATGATATTACAAAACCATAATAAGACCAGTAGTATTGTATGGATCTGAGGTGTGGAAACTAAACATAAAAGAAAAAAAAGGCTTTGGAAATATTCGAACAAAAAGTATTACATACGATATATGGAGGAAAAAATAAAAAACAAGATGTGGGTAAGAAGAACTAATAAAGAACTACAAGAGTTATATGACGAATAATACCAAACACAGCCAGGGTTCAAAGGATGAGATGGTTGGGCCATGTACAAAGATTGAGCAATGAGAGATAGACAAAGCAAGTTTTGAGAGAAGGCATAACAGGAAGACGTAAGATTAAATGGTTAGATGCAGTAGAAAGGGAGGGAAGAAATAAGAATAACAAATTGAAGAAGGAAAGCGGAAAATAGAAAAGAATGGAGCAGAACATGCTACCAAGCCATGGCCCTGCTTGGCTCGCAGTTATCAATTATTTGCTGGAACTATAACCAACATCTCAATCGTTTAAACACGCAAACATGTATAATAGTCTTTAATTTGTTATTTTTATACACAAAAAATTTGTTCAGCGTCTTTTTAATCTATTTTTATATGAAATCACATATTACCCTCATAAATAACTTGATGTAGTTGAAAATTTTAAGTTCCAAATAAATTATTGATTGTAGATTTTAAATCTAAATAAGGACATTTTTGTCAAATTGTGGAAAAGTAATATCTGTATATATCAAAAAAGTTATTTCTAATGGTGATATTATGAAATGTGACGCCACAAATTCTACCGAATTTCGTTATAATAAATTTTTTTGGTCAAATAAGTTAATTAAAAGAAATCCAACACGCACCATTTCAGTTTCCTGTGATCCCGTGCTTTTCGGTGCTAAAATACATAATTAACGACCATTGCAGAATACTCTGGCGGCTCTGCCGAAATATTACCTTTTGATAAACACGAAATAATTACCTCCTAAACGTTTCTGTTTAATCATTCGGAAGGAAATAGATGGGATTTAAGAAATCGTGGTTTCGTACGTATTTCGATGATTTTCCGTCTTCACCGCCACTACCACCACCGTGATTTTGGATACAAAACGGAGCGGAAGCTCGCGGTAAAATAAGTAGAAAACGGTTCGATAACATTAAGACATTATAATTGAAGAGAAAATTGAAAAATTCTAATATTCTATGGTGAATATTTTACCACTTTTTTGGCAAAAGCCAAAAACTAAAAATTTTCTAAAAGCTTTAATGTTACCAGATTTAATTTTATAGTATTTTTACAATAAAAAAAATGTTTTATCAGGGAAGATATTACTTACTTCTGCCTGAATTCTTTATGTTTTGAATTAAATTGAAAGTAACAATTAATCATCTTGTTTTTTTAAGTCGTTAAAAAAATGGGAAACGCACAATGTTTCTCCAAGCCAAGTAGCTTGGCTTGAAAACCAAGCATTTTTAAAGAAGAAGGTTAGGCTTGACTTGATTTTGAAAACTCCAGGCTTGGCTTGTTATCAAATTAAATTCAATCACTGCTAATCTATCGAAGCAAGTATACAGTTACAATGACTGACACTCATACAATATTACCAAGTTTAAATAAGCCACTATTTAGTTTTAAGAAATCCATATACAGTACACAATAAGTTTTATACTTGGTAACGAGGTAGGGTAGTGGTAAGTAGGGATGGGTCACACAAAAAAATATGAGAAAAACATTAAGGGGGATACTAAGGATTTTAATGTTGGTCGATTACAATTATAAGCGGTATAAAAGTAGTTAGAAGAAAAACATTGTTTAGTTTGTGTATTCCAGGTAAATTGAATATTTTTATGATTATTGTCTGATATCTGACCATTTTTAATGTAAAGTACGTGTCACAATAATTCGTTGACTCGGTACCTGACCTTAGGGGATTAGTAATAAAAGGTTATAAATTTCTCACTGTACAGTAAACATTAACAGATCCGTAATCCGATTTTCAAAATAGATTTAAATAAAACTCAGTAACATTTACTAAAACTTAAATTTATTTTGAAAAAAAAATCACGAAATTTTTTAAAAACAAACAAACAAATTTTAAGTTTATTTATTAATTGAAATTAAACAAAACTGTTGAAACTTACGTATACGTATACGCTTTGGTCTATTTCATCTAATTGGCAGATGTTGTCAAAAAATGTTTCAAATAAAAAAATTGTAGTTTAATCATGGCCACATTTTAAAAATATTTTATACTACAGGGTATCCCAAAAAATTGATTTAAATAAAACTAAGTAAACATTTACTAAAACTTAAATTTATTTTGTAAAAAAAAATAACGAAATTTTTTAAAAACAAATTTTAACTTTATTTATTAATTGCGATTAAACAAATGAACTAATTCTACATTATTTACAACTATTTAATCTAAATGTAGTTCAGTATCACTATCGTCTTCATTTAAATTAATAACTAAGGGTGCTACAGTTACATTAACATTTCGATATGTACCTTCAACCTTAATAACATGCTGAATCGAATTTTTCCTGCTATCAATGGGAATATTACTTGTCACATTTCTGATTAACTCTATAACACTTGAGTTTAATGTGGGTGAAACGTTTTCCGATCTAACTTTGGATTTTAGCTGATGCCACATGTGTTCTATAGGATTGAACATGCAATAATATGGGGAAGCCGTAACACTGTGTGGCCCATATTTTTAGCAATAGTATCACAAACGTATTCTTTTTCAATACCGAACGCTGCTACAACTTGTAAGAGATCACGTTTTGTGTACGATTCTTCAAAATAAAGGTCATTTTTTAACAAATACTCTTGAATTTTCCATTTATTGTTGTTGCTATTTGGTACTTTATTTAATTGACGGCTATGATAAGTTGCATTGTCCATTACAATTATACTTTTTTCCGGTATATTCGGCAATAAATAATTCTCAAACCAATCTTCAAAAAGTTCTGCTGTCGTATCTTCGTGATAATCTAAACTTGAATCTTTAATATTCTTTGTTGATAACAATAAAGCGTTTGGAACCCAACCTGTTTCTGATCCGGCATGTATTATTGTAATTCTTTGTCCTCTATTTGATGGAGCCTTTGTTTTGCAATTTCCCGATGAATCAACAAAACCCTTCGTTGGAGTATCATGGGTGTCATACCATGTCTCGTCGAGGTAGATAATTGAAAGGTTTTCACTTCTATATTTTTGAATAGCTTGTAAGTAATGACTCCACATTCGTAAACGATATGACTCCATTATCACTTGTCTTTTATTAATGGTACAATATTTAAATTCCATTTGAGAAATAATTCTCCACAAACTTGTACGGCTACAAATAATTCCCGTGTCGTCTTTAAGTAACCGTTTTTTTATACAATCTAGGGTTGGTATCATTTGTTCTTGGTATAGGACATATATCGTTGGTCGGATTATATCTTTTTGTATTTCATCAACACATTTGGTATTATTAACGTCACTTCGTTTTTTTCGTTTACTTATTGGCTTATTGATAATATCTTTTACTGTGGATATTGGGGTTTTGGTTAACTTACATGTTTCTTCTGCTGCATCGGTCACACTATAACCTCGATTATTCAATGTTTCAAACACATTTTTCACAATTTGTTTCGCATCCGGCGATAAATGCACTTTTTTTGCCCAAGGACGCCACATACTTAGTTATAAACACAAGATTACTTTCAGAGTATAATGTTTAGTACAAACTAAAATTCTAGGAGAGAATTTTAAAAACAAATTACCCCGAAACTCCCACTTTCTCTTCTAAGATTATTAAGAAAATCAAAAATCATTTACTAATGATTTACTATTGATGGTCAGTAATAATAATTTAAAATTTTACCTGAAAAATAAAAAATCCAAAATATATCTTCCTGGACAAAAATAAATAATACCTTTCTGTAAATAGTTCACCGGTTTACGGCCAAAGTTCGAAGAAATATTAACCACCTTTTATTAGTAATCCCTTAAGAGCAGTTAAGAGCAGGTACCAAGTCAACGAATTATTGTGAAACGTACTTTATGTTGTCTTATTTTATTAATGTATATGTGTATATTTTATTCATTAACAATATTCATGTTAGCCATTTTTTTATGAAATCATGTATATTTCGTTGTTTGAGACTTTTTATTTGAAAATTAATTATAAATTATGCCAGTCATAAAAAAGTTTTTAGTAAATAAATGAAAAGAAGTAGATTCTCTCCGCCCCTACAACTATAGCTGGGTAGCCTCCTATAGGATCTCAGTTCCTTCCGACTATGTCGAGTTTAAAAAAGCAGTTTTTTAAATAAACAGTGGAAGTTTTGTTAAAACGAAGAGTTTTTTATTATTCTTAATAAGATGGACTTCCAAGAAGTAAGGGTTAGTACAATCAATTTTCTTTGGAGACTTGGTTGCTTCTAAATACTTAAATAGGTAGAATTAGTGATCTATATTTAATGTTCTCGGTGTTATTTTTCATTCAGATTCCAAAAAATTTATAGTACAACAGAAAGCTAAGTAATATAAATTCTATCAAGAAAATAATAAGAGTGGATAAGTACAGAAAGAGGAAGAAAAGAAATAAAACAAATATTCTATTTTAACTATTTTTCTTCTCATAAATATATAACAAAATTAAACAGGAACGTGTTTCATTGATATTTAAAATGAGAGACATTCGCTATTAAAATTAGATGGTATTAGTTTTCTGGAAGCATCGCCTTTCCCTCGAGATGACAGAACCCACATATTTCAATTCGAAAGCTGAATATTTGATTTTATATACAAGAATTGCGGAGTTTATCGATAAGAGGATCCGTACGGTCGAAAGAGTTTTCCATTCTTCGAGAGAGTTAGTTTACGAAAATTCTTTTCACTTATCGATAATAAGAAAGTGCATTTATCTCGGACGCAAATCTGATATACACTAGTTTTTTTTTGTATATTTACCAGTTTTCTTTCTCAGATTTAAAGTATTTTCGTTTAAGTTAATCACGTGTAACTGAATCGGAAAAACACATTTCTTCCGAGTTGTTGAACGATGCAACACTGATGTCATCTGGTTTATCTGATTGACATCTTAATATTCCACATTATTAAATATTAAATTTAGACTATAATTATAAACATGAGAAATTTGAAAATGTTAAATATCTGATTTTATTATTTTAGTTCAAATATAATTGTGTATAAAATCATCCATAAACTTATTCGAAATATCCAATACTTTTCAAGTTATTGGCAATAGACTAGTTTAGTGATTTTTTTTTTATTTGCATCTTATAAAATAGGTTTTTAGTGGTTCAACTGTACAAATACAATTTTTATAATATTAATCCTCTATCCATAATCGGCTTTTGAAATTTAAATTTAATGGTTACATACGTCATAAGTGGTAAGTGACGTGTTTCAATAAGATTGGTAGAAAATTTGCGATGTTGTCGATATGCTTTAATATTAACCGAGAAACTTATCTCTCTCTCTTATTTGTTGTAATTAAAAGAGGTAAACATATCGATATTTTTGTTCTCTGATTAACACTTTATCAAATAAGGAGTAAAACACTAATCAAAATATTCTGTCATTTTCGTTAGTTTAATTTATTGTTTGGTTGTGTTTGGTTTATGAAAGAAATTACTTCTATACTATTTTTGGTTCGAAAATAAAAATCCCTAACACCTTCTCTTGGTGTTATAGCGGTTCCTTCAAAAATAACCAATAGAAGTAATTGTTCTCTCGGGGAGCAACCCTTCTATCGGTACAGTGAGAGAACGAATTTCAAGAATACGGTTTTGGCATATTTAATAGAACCACGCCCACTTTCTATTGGCTGTTCTATTCTATCACCGTCAAGAATAGGGGTCTTGTTTGTTTATTACAGATAAACACGATTTTCTCTCCTGTCATATATCTTATCAACTGGTACAATCAGTTAGTCACAGAACACGGTGTTTTGTGCCGCCAGTTTTTTGAGAATACTTGAAACGAACGTAGCTAAAATGTGACCACGTTGACTTTTAAACACACTTCATTATTGGTTATTAGTTGGCACTACGTTTAAAACTTACTAATTATTTATTGCTAAATTTTACGAAATGAGAAAAAATATCTTGCAAAATGAATACCAATATAAGTAAGTAGGTATCTTATCCTAAATATATATTGCTATCATTTTGATTAATATGATCCTACTAAACTAGTCCATTGAAAATTCGCAATTTTTCACGTTTTTTATCGTTTATTTTTGCAAATATCTCCAAAAATATAGGTTTTATCGAAAATTTTATTAAGAACAAAATTGTAGTAGGTTAAAAAATGAACAATTTGGTTTTTTATAAAGTATTCTAAGTGCAATATTAAGCTAGATATTAAAGATCAAAGCCGCTTTTTATTTTGTCTGAAATTTAATCGATGTGGTCAATGCCATCTAGCGGCGAGCAGATGCATTTTATGCATTTTAATGAAAAAGGATTTTGTAGTGCTTTAAAATGAGCACTTTTAAAAGTCTTTTGCACGTAAAATAAGTGCAAATTGCAAATAAGAGAAGCATCTAATGTTTTTTCTTTTAAATCAGTGGGTTTCATAAGTGCCATTTCCACCAAAATTAAAATTAATGGTATTCCGCTGGAATTAACTTTATTATGATGAGTTTGATAGATCGTATCAGTTTGGCTGCTTCAGGTCACATATAAAAAAAATTCAAATTTTTAAAATAACCACCTTTTTCATATTATCTCAAAAATGATGACAGATACGTATAAAAGTGTGGGGATGAAAAAATTCGGGTATTTTTCTGACAAATAATTTTTATTTTGGAATATTTAAATAAAAAAAAGAAATTTAAAAATTTTTTATCAAGGGGTAGTTTTCAAGGGTTGAACGAGGGTTAAAAATTTGATAATTATTATAGAGAATATAAAACATTACTGGCTCCATACTTACATCTTTTTATGTTATGCCAAAGTATTCTTTTATGATTTTTTCAATTAAGGGGTTGTTTGCAAGGGTTGTAAGATTTTCAAGGGGTTGAAAATGATTTTAATATGAGGTAATTGTGTTAGAAAACACTTTACAATTTCACCACTTACTATTAGACATGTTTTCTAGCGATAAAATGGCTCAATGTCAATATTTCCATTAAGGGGTTGTTTACACCCCTTAAAAATAATAGGCGGAGTTCAGATCATTTTCACATTTGAAGTTAAGGGTAAGATGAGCCTAATTCTAAAATTTCATGCAAATCGGTTGACAGTAAAAAAAATTTGGAGGTAAGACCGTATTTTCCGCTTCAATGACTGCACTAATACTGCATAATATCTAATGAAGACCATTTTGAATGGAGCAGCACACACTGTACACTTTCGAAAATAACTTTTTTTCTACAAAAATGCATTAAAAAGTTTAATAGTTCTTAATATCATTATTTGATATAATATTGCTCTATTTTCGAGTTTTAAATATATTATTTAACACATTTTTATACTTTAAAAGTTATAATAATGTTGATTTTCTGGACAAAATTCGAATTTTCAACATTTCGGATTACATTAACAATATTAAAACTAATTAAATTAATGTAGCTAACGATATTGAATTTCTCTAAAGCTTCGCCATGTTAAAATGTGTGCGAATTAAATATGCATGGCAACGCTAATAATTCATATGATTTCCAGTTAGTGTAGTTGGGCTACGTCTCAAGACTGTACGAAATCTCACTCAAAAATACCCCCAAGACACCGGAAAGTTCTGAGGTTATATTCATTAATAAAAACTGCTCGGTCCCCTCGGCGTTATTCCTTTTCCCAACTTTTCGTAAATTTTTACATAAAAATTATACATTATGCTCAACCGGTAGATAACAATAGTAGAATAATAACTTTTTAGTCGGAAAATATCTAAGATGAAACTAATTCATAAAAAATCTGATTTATTTATCACAATGTTAGAACCAAAACTAAAAGTTATAGTAAGGAATTTTAATTACTGTTCATTAAAAACAAATATAAATTAATGAAAATAACTTACCGAATTTAAGAATAATTGTGAAGTAAAGAAAAGCTAAATTTATTTTACTAACTTTTACTTTTTGGGAGTCTTCATTTTATATATAGATAAGACGTAATTATAACACAAATATATTAATTTATTGTAAAGATCAGCATGATATAGTTTTTTGCTGGTTTTTCTATATCATTGAATAGTTATACTGATCTTAGAGTGAAATGCATCCAGGATAATCGCTTAGAGCTGACATGAGTAAACATTTTAAGGGGAGGGCCAGATAAAATAGCAATTAATTTAGGCGGGCCGGAAAATTTTAAAAACATATTTTTATAAATGGTAAACTTTATATTTACATCATTCACAAATTTGGCTATTCTGACAATACTTTTTTAGAGTTTTTAGAACAATTTATTAATTTTTAGTAGTGTGTAACGGTGTATGTGACTGATGAAACTGTAACTGAGATTGTAATAGTTGTTCATAGTCTGGTTCAAACGCTGTTCTTTCGCATCTTCATGGTAGAAAACACCTGTTCACAAATATAGGAAGATGCAAACTGTTGTATAAAGTATGTTAGTATAAAGTATGGAACCCCCTAAGTATCTTCTCAACGGTTTAATATTTTTAAATAAAATTGCTTATCCCCTTCTAAGAAGATCCAAGGAATTCAAAAATGCTATCAAATTTAATGTACCATTTACGGTTAAACCGGAAATGCATACCAACTTTTTTATTTTAAATAGAACACCCTGTATATTTTTCCATTTTTGAATTCCTTGTGAAATTCTGCATACAGTAAAACTTTCCATTCATATTGTTATTGAATAATTGAGGCTTTAATCAATAATTTATCGTTTATGACTTAGTTAGCCATGGATGAAATGTCAAACTTTTAATTATCAAATAAATTAATTATTGAGTAATCTACCTATCAGTGTAGTATAAGTTGTGCAATAATATTTCTCTCTGTTATTTGTTACTATTGTTTTTTCTATTATGGTGTATCTAAGTGAAGGAAAACGTATCGAAATTTTAATTATGCGAGGATATGGAGACAAACAGCGTTCTTATAAGGAAGTTTTAAACCTATTCAATGAAGTTAATCCAGATCACCAAATCACAAAATCAACAGTTGTGAAAACTGTAAGGCGTTATTTACAAACACATCACGTAGTAAATGAACCCAAGTCAGGAAGACCAAAATCCGCCACAAATGACAATGTAAAGTTGGATGTGTTACTATCACTTGAAGAAAATCCACAAACATCAACTACCCAGTTAGCTCTTGACTTTGACATAAGCCAGACTTCCGTCATGAACATAATGAAATCCGAGAAATTGAAACCATATAAATTTCACTTCTGTCACGAATTAACTGAAGATGATCCAGATCGCAGAACAGAATTTTGCGAAAACATTCAGAACAGATGTATAGCAAACACAAATTTTATCAAAAAAATTGTGTTCTCAGATGAAGCAACATTTTGCTTAAGTGATAAAGTGAATAGACATAACTATCGTATCTGGTCTAGAAATAATCCCCGTTGGATGAGGCAAGTACATACGCAGTATCCGCAAAAAATAAATGTGTGGACAGGAATGATAGACGATAATATTATTGGACCTTTCTTCATTGAAGGTAATCTGTCTGGACATCATTATTTAGATTTATTAACAAATTATATTGTACCCGCTATTACAAGACTTTATCCTCATCCAAATAACCCAGCAATTCCTGCTGAAGACATATGGTTTCAGCAAGATGGCGTACCTGCACATTATTCTAGAATTGTGCGCCAGTATTTAGATCAAGATTTTCCAGTTGGATGGATAGGGCGTAGGGATGCTATCGAATGGCCACCTCGTAGTCCTGATCTAACTCCTCTCGATTTTTTTCTGTGGGGTTATCTAAAAAATAAAGTATACATAAATAGACCCACAAATTTAAATGACTTAAGAGTTACGCATACGAAACTTATTGCTGCAAGTGCCAAACGAATTTTTGCAAAATTCTTTACGAGAATTTGAAGACCGTTTAGGATATTTTCAAATAGCAGAAGGGCGTAATTTTGAACATTTAATATGATTTTGTTAATTTAGTGTTATTTTTGGTTAAAATAAATAAATTGTTATGTTGCCAAGTTTTTAGGATGTTTCCATAAATTAAGTTTGCCTTACTCACCATTTGACATTTCATCCATGGCTAACTAAGTCAAAAACGATAAATTATTGATTAAAGCCTCAATTATTCAATAACAATATAAATGGAAAGTTTTACTGTATGCAGAATTTCACAAAGAATTCAAAAATGGAAAAATATACAGGGTGTTCTATTTAAAATAAAAATGTTGATATGCATTTCCGGTTTAACCGCAAATGGTACATTAAATTTGATAGCATTTTTGAATTCCTTGGATCTTCTTAGAAGGGGATAAGTAATTTCATTTAAAAATATCAAACCTTTAAGGAGATACTTAGGGGGTTCCATACTTTATACTAACCCTGCATAAAGATGTACAAATAAATGATTGCTCGTTTTGATTTGGAATTTGCAATTTGCTTTTTTTCATTTGGATTGAATGGTTGGACAGGATTTGATAATTGTTCGTCTTGACTTTTTATATAATATCTGGTCTTGACCTTGTGATATAAATTGAGGTAAGCTGATCATTACATGATTTTGGATTTTCTAAAATAGGTACTTTATTTGGAAATTTACTATTATATTTGGGATCTTTGTTTTTTGAATTTGATCACTATGTCTGTTTAACAGGTAACTATCATCTAGTGTAGTATACCATACTTTATTGTTATAGTTCCAAATTTCCATAGGCACTTATTTCCTTCATAAAACTTAACTTGAACTCTATCTCCCTCGCTTAACTGTTTTGTACCAGGCGCTTCATTTAGTGATCTTGAATGTTTGAATGGTTGTAGTTCATCTAACTTTATTCTTATATGTTATTCCTATGCAAATACAATTCTGCTGGTGATTTACCGCAGGCAAGAAGAATTTCTTGCACTTTTTTATAACTAGGAATTCGATCTTCTGTTTTTTACTGGTTGGTGTAATTTACAAAAATGTATAAATTGTTGACTTTGGAAAATTTTTGCATTATCAGAAACCATAACTCGAGGATATCCATGAAAACTTAATATATCTATAAGTAGTTTGGTTTTTTCAGAAGTTGGTACATCTCTGATAATTTTGATTTCAGTCTATCGAGATTTTGCATCTACAACGACTAAGAAAAAAAACCTCAGAAATGAACCTACATAATCGATATGTATACGATCCCAATTTTCTTCTGGTGAATCCCATGCAAGGCATGAACGAACCATATTCTCAATGTCTTCATCAATGTCTTTCCAATAACAATATTTTCTTGCTAGTTGCTTCATTTTTTTATAACAACATGTGTGCTGTGTATTTCCGAAAGCACTAATGGTTGCATTTCTGTTCGAATGACAATTCTATGCCCTTTAAATAAAATTTCTTCCTCTAGTGTAAAATCATTCACCGCTTGATTTTTTTATTTTAGGTCTGATTTAATTTTTGACAAAAATGATGCATGGCAAACTCGATTTACTTTTTCATTAAGAAATTCGTCTAAAGAGTTTGAATTTTGAACAACTGACGCTTGAGAAAGGCAATCAACATTCTCGTGAGCAGAAGCTTTTCTGTATTCAACTTCATTATCAAATCCAGATAAAAATGAAGCATATCTAAGTAGTCGAGCAGAAATCATTGTTGGTAATTTGAAATTCTGATGAAAGATTCTGGTTAAAGGACTATTGTCAATAATAAGTTTAAATTTTCAGCCAAATAAAGAAGTGATTTACAGAAAATATAATGGCAAGAGCTTCTCGATCTAACTGACTGTAATTTCTTTCGCTTGAGGCAAGCGATCTTGAAGCAAATGCAACTGGTTTTTCTACACCATTGATAAAATGAGATAGAACTCCTGCAACCCCTGTTGGACTAGCATCACATGCTAGAATTAAAAGTAAACTTGGATCATACGTAGTTAAAACTTGATTACTAGCAATCTTTTGTTTCAATCTATTGAAAGCTAATTCACACGAAGTATTCCAAGTAAATTTTTTATTTTTCTGTAAAAGCCTTCTAAGTTGCTTTGTTTTAGTCGAAGAATGTGTTGTTTCTTGATTATCACGTGGCGTGAAACTTTACCGTCGTCGCCAATTTGTTGCATCTCTTAATATATAAAAATGTACAAATAAATCGACAAATAGAAAACTTGGAAAATTTATTTTAAAATCTAACATACATCAAATTATCAAGGCTACATTGAAAACCACAAAGTCTAGCAGCTACTACTGGAGATACTGGAGGACAACATCAATGTGGATTTACAAAAGGCAGATCAGATGAAGTACACACATTAAAACAAATAATGGAAAAAACGCATCAATATTGGATACTCGTGCCCGTTCAGGTAGAAAATTAATACACCAACTCGTGCCCCGGTTTTTAATTTTTATTTATTATAATTAAATATTCAAGACCTACATATACAGTTGTCATTTATTTGAAATAAAACTACTATAAAACGTATTAATCAAATATATTGCACATAAAAAACTTAGATCTACCTACATATTATTAATACTATTATACCAAGATATTGTTTTAACGAAAGTAAATGTTGATATCTTAGGTTACGTTAGGTTAGGTTAGATTAGGTTATGTTAGATTAGGTTAGGTTAGGTTAGGTTGGGTTAGGTTAGGTTAGGTTAGGTTAGGTTAGGTTAGGTTAGGAATCACCGATTGTCCGAAAATATGCGTTACACTTTCTATTCACACACACCCACTTAATTTCTCCAGATGTTAACTTTTTGCTGCTTTGATTAAATTTGTGTTGTTCTACAATTAATAATATTTTGATACTTCGCGAATCGACATGTTTATAGAGCTGCTCTTAACCCTCCCAATGACGAAATAAAACTCATTCATAAATATCAAACCCGAAACAAAATCCTTTCTAGTAAGTACTTCAGAAAAACCCAATTTACTCCTATAGAGTTTAGACAAGATGGGATGGTAATTTGAACAGGTAAATTTTTCAATCGAGCACGAGTTAGGTATACAGATTATTGAGACCTTTACTCTTGTACCTTTTAAGGGATTAGTGGGCACGAGTTGGGATGCGTCCTTGCAAAGTGGCAGCAAAAAACTACCAAACGATGTGGAGAACATTAACATGTAATACCTAATGGAAGATGGTGATTGATCACCCCTACCAAATGGATCTAGAAAGCACCGAAGGTGCGGCTTATTACTACAGGAATTGTCTGGAGATTGTATTTATGTAATTTAAATAGATCAATCTGATGATAATTTATCGACACAGTTGTTATGGAAATAAAAACACTAATTTTTTACATAAACGTTTTTTTCTTATTTAATGTTCTTAACATTTAGCATATTTTGATATGCAGAATCAAACGTAATTTTAGCAGTTTGACAGTATATTTTAAAATTATTCCTCGAGCCAATTTAAATTGAAATTAATTTAAACATAACTAAATTTTATAAATATTTTTATTAAAAAAACGTACCTAATATGGGAAAACTTAATTTAAGAGACTTCTTTTTCTTCTAATAGTTCCTATAAAGATTTTGTAAATCACAAAAGAATAATTTAACGAAGCATTGCAGTCTTTTAAAGAATCATGTTCAGGTCCAGACGATATACCAATAAGTTTTTTGAAACATTTACCCATAAGTGCACACACCTTCTTATTAAAATTGTTTAATATGTTATGGACAAGTCATACATTTCCAAAAATATGGAGTAATTCTTATATAATTCCAATCCTAAAACCTAATTACAATAAAAACAAACCAGAATCCTACAGACCGATTTCAATAACATCAGCTCTTTGCAAAGTAATGGAAAAAGTCATTAATAAACGCTTACTATGGACCGCAAATGGCGTGATATCACCATAAAAAAATCAGGAAAATGGAATCCCCCAAGGATCTGTACTAAGCCCTACTTTGTTTATATTAGCCATAAATGATATCATTAAAGATTTGGAAGCCCCACTAAAAGCTCGATTATACGCGGATGACTTAGTAATATTTGGCAAGAGCAAAAATGTCGAAAGGTTGTTCAAAATAACCCAAGAATCTTTAAACAAATTGGAAAAATGGTCCCAAGAAACAGAAACTGGATTTCGTTTTTCTGTACAGAAGACCAAATATATTCTTTTTACAAAAGAAAACTGCGTACACACACCACAACTAATACTTCACAACCAACATCTTCAGAGAATAAACAAAATTAAGTTTCTAAGAATAATATTTGACCAAAAATTAACCTGGAAGGACCACATTAACACTCTAAAGAAAGAATGCAGTATAAAGCTAAATGTACTAAAAGTCCTGGCCAACAAACATTGGGGTTCTGACCGTTCAACACTACTGACCATTTACAGATCACTAATAAGATCAAAATTAGATTATGAAGCAGCAGCATTTTCATCAGCAAATCAATCCTTGTTAAAAACGTTAGACTCAATTCATAATACAGCACTATGACTCATTTTAGGTGCGTATAGAACAACACCGGTGGAGAGTTTATACTGTGAATCAGGAGAACCATCACTGGAAGATCGAAGAAGATATCTTAGACTGACTTACGCTTTAAAATGCAACACTGATCCCAATAATAAAACTTATAAGATAACCCACAATGAAAAAATGCTAAGATTGTACGAAAATAAAAAGAGAATTTCAAAACCAATCTACAACAGAGTACGATCAGATTTAATAGCTCTAAACACATCCTTACCAAACTCCCACCTGTGCCTTTGAATGGCCTCCACCATGGACAGTAAGAACACCCAAAATTATTACATAATTAAATCAGTTTAATAAATATACAACAAACCACCAAGTAATTTTAAATAATCTAAACAGCATTTTAAGTGGATATAGTGATTTTACCATAATTTATACGGATGCATCAAAATCAGAAGAAGGAGTAGGAGCAGCCATTGTATGCCCAAATATACAGAAAAAATTTAAACTAACATAAGAATATAGTGTATATACAGCCGAGCTTTACGCGTTATACTGTGCCATCACTGAAATAAATGATGCCGAAATAGCGAAATAGGAAAAGCGATCATATTAACAGACTCCCTTAGCTCACTTCAAACCATAAGCCACATATATTCAACAAACACCGTAGCCTCTAAAATAAAGAAAGCACTACTAGAAAGCCAACAACAAAATAAGGAAATTATTTTTATTTGGGTTCCGTCCCATATTGGAATTTCTGGTAACGAAGAAGCAGACAAATGTGCTCGTGATGCAATAAATGATACGAACCCTATAGGAGTAACTGACATTGTCATAGGTGACGCAAAAAATCACATAAAGTCGATTATGCAATCTTCTTGGAATGAGCGCTGGAACTCTCATACCTCCTATCTTAAGGCAACCAAAACATCAGTGAAACCATGGATAGACCTTCCAACAGATCGCAGAACTCAAGTGATAGTAACTCGGCTCAGACTCGGACATACAATCTTTACACATTCCTACTTACTTAGTAAAGACCGCGAACCGATTTGTGACAGGTGTAAAGTGAAACAAACGGTGGAACATTTTATGATTAATTGTCCCAAATTTAAAGTACAAAGGAGCAAACATTGCATTCCTACAACTTTAAAGCAAGCTCTAGGACCAAGCTGTTCTTATAAAAACATTATATATTATTTAAAGGACATTAACATTGTTAATCTAATTTAAGATATTTAATATGTCAAACTATGCCTCTCGCTAATGACCTATCGGGTTGATGCGAAATAATAAATTAAAAAAAAATATTTTGTATTTAAGAAAATTAAAAACGATAGTTGCATCTACCAGGTGGATCTGGCGATCAGATGAGTCTTCTACTAGGCAATTTGCAACTGGTAAGCATATACCCTTCAACTATGAATAAGGCTGGAGAAATGCCAAGCTCAAATCACCATGTACCTCTTAGCAGTTGATATGCGATGTCGACCCGAGTTTGTAAAAGCTATCCTTATATTAGAGTAATAACTACCTCTACTAATGAAATTAGACTAAAAAGTATGGAATGTTTTAGAGCTGTAGTAATTCCATTACATCCTTATACATAATTAATGCGAATATAAATATTATATAGCAATTAAGAAAGCTTTACTGATTTAGGGGAATTTTTGACAAAATATACACTGAAAATGTAAATAAAAATTCTGAATTATTCATTATTTGTGAAAAAAAAAAGATCTTTCAGCTTCGCGCTTAATTAGCTCGGAATACTAAAAAAATAACATCACGTCTTTCATTAAGTAGAATAATAAATTAAGTCGAAATAGAAAAGAAGAGAAAATTCGTCTTTATTCTCCCAAGAATGGAGAAACAGCACCAGACAAATATTTATGTTTGTTAATAATTGATGCTTGAAGATGTGGTGGTGGATCTTAGTACAGAGCCGGTCTAAAATGTTTCCTTGGTTTTTGAGAGGTTCTAATGAAATTTAAAAAAGTTCAGTAGAATTTCAAGTTTAATTTATATCTTTAAATAACATAACGACAGAACAAACGAGTTAAAATTATACTGATTCATTTTCTGATGGCAAATAAGATTTATCTACAATCAATATTATTTACCATTAGTTAACAATAAAAGATTGCTAAGATTGATTACATTTATACAGTTTTCTGTGTAGGATAAATTATACACACTATGGCTAACTGCTTTCTACTTATTTAATAAATTACACACTTAAATTACTTGTCTACTTAATTTATATAAACCCGGTAAATCAGTCCACATTTATTTATACTACTTCGATATAACACTATTTATTAATTATAAACACTTATTTAACTGTTTGCTTGCTTTCCTCGCACTAATCACTGTTAAACAAGACGTTCTAGATAATAACTGACTTCCCCGCGTGTGTATCGCTTTTATATATATACCTCGAATAACTCCCGGCACCATTCCTTAACATAAAGAATAACGCAACCAGAGAAGCAATAACGAATTGGGTAGATCGGATGAGACACTCCTACTGGTTCAAGCTAGAGGGTTTAAGACACTCAAGGACATTTGTAAGAGATCTCTCCAAAAAGAGCTTCTAAATATGAGCAGACAGGGCGTACAAATTGTGATGAGTGTAGTGACCGGACGCAGTCGCTTCTTGTGCATATAAAAACCATTGGACTCTACAATAATGTAGGTACACTAACAGATTTCATTAAAAATTGAATAACAATGGACAATAATAATAAAAAATTCTTCGTTTTAACGTAACTTCCTAGTTTATTTAAAAAAATTAGGTTTTTAATTACAATGACGGCCGTTTCGCTAAGGTTAGCATCGTCAGATTGACATATTTAAGTTACATTTTGTTTGTGTGTAGCTAGGTACCTGATGTTTAGATAGTATTAAGGCTAGACCAAGTATGTCAGTAATAAGACATAACAATATTAAAGCCTAGATGTTAATAGCCCTAAGGGATTATCCTGGATGTACTTCCCTCTAATATCTATAGAACTGTGCAGTGAAAACCCAGGAAAAAACTATCTCATGTTGATCTTTACAATAACTTAATATACAGGGTGTCCCACGACGTTTTGACAGTCCAATTTCTCGAGAACTGTTCATATGACATGTATGAAATTTGGCAGATATAAACAGTCGAAACTGATGCTTATATTCATTATAAAATGACTTCCGTTTTTCCTGTCATTTCGGCTCACGTGACCTCAACATAACTTTTTTAAATGGGACAACCGGTATAATATTACAATTTTGGATACATCATTTAAAAACAAATTCAACGATACCACACTTGTCATCATTGTATTGTGCAGTAATGATAATAGGGGCTCAGACAGATGACAATGTGATAAATATTTTGGCTTATCTGCAGGTGAATCCACACACCTCAATACGATTTCTTGAACAAGAATTACAAATAAGTAGAAGTTCAATACAAAGAGTATTGAAAAATCACAAATACCATCCTTTTGGAAATAACGAACAGTTGAATTCCGATTTTTATGTCATATTTGTCATTTTTCGCCGAGCCTATAAAAAGGCCTGCACAATACAATGATGACAAGTGTGGTATCGTTGAATTTGTTTTTAAATGATGTATCCAAAATTGTAATATTATACCGGTTGTCCCATTTAAAAAAGTTATGTTGAGGTCACGTGAGCCGAAATGACAGGAAAAACGGAAGTCATTTTATAATGAATATAAGCATCAGTTTCGACTGTTTATATCTGCCAAATTTCATACATGTCATATGAACAGTTCTCGAGAAATTGGACTGTCAAAACGTCGTGGGACACCCTGTATTTGTGTTTTACAATTACGTCTTATCTATGTATAAAATGTAAACTCATACACACCAATGACATTCAAATACTACATATTTGTGATAAAAACCAAAATTTAGATTTCCTCGAAGAACTTGAAATAAACAGACATCTAGCAGATCAACAACTTAAAGTAGTTAATGAACAAATACATCTTGGAAGATCTCCACTATTAAACTGTTTACTTTGATTGAGTCTTCATTTTATATACCGATAAGACATTATTGTAACATAAATAATATATTAAGTTATTGTAAAGATCAGCATGATATAGTTTTTTCCTGGTTTTTTTTATTTAATTCCACAGTTATACTGATCTTAGAGAAAAGTAAATCCAAAATAATCCTTTAGGGCTATTGACATCTAGGCTTTAATATTGTTCAGAACAATAAACAACTAAAAGGTTGAATTAACTTCCACTATTTAATCGTTAAATACTTTAAATGTAATGACGGCCGTTTAAATAGTGAAAGTTAATTCAACCTTTATTACTTCCATACTTGGTCTAGCCTTAATACTACCTAAACATCAGGTACCTAGCTACAAACAAACAAAATGTAACTTAAATATGTCAATCTGACGATGCTAATCTTGGTGAAAAAAAAAAAAAGTTACGTTAAAACGAAGAGTTTTTTATTATTCTTAATAAGATGGACTTCCAAAAAGTAAGGGTTAGTACAATAAATTTGACAATGGACAAGCCTAGTAGTCCAAACGGTAGTGGTGCAAATTTGCACTAGGAATGGATATAAAGAAAACAGTATGAAAAAGTAATTGAAAAATAATTAGCTGCATTGATTTCTTTCTGGAATAGTATTAAATTATTGTTTTGATCACATCTTTTTTTATTTAAATGAAACTGTGGTGAAGTTCATATTGTATTATCGAATTTTAAGCATAAGCATAAATGTTAAAGAAACAAAAATTGGGATTTGGATTCAAAGAAAATATGCAAAGCTAGAATGTGTCTAGCGTTCGACATGTTTATCACGCTGACTGAAGCTGTTACCTTATTATTTCAAAAGTATAAAAATTTGCATATATACATTTTTAAAGGTATAAAAATATTTATTTGTCAAATTTTAAATAAACGAATGTAACTGTAGGGTTACCCAAAAGAAAATCTCAAAACCCGATTCTGTGATGTTGACTTTGGTTTTGATTTTAAATGGAGATTTTGCACGTGGCTGACATTAAATCCCCTCTCGTCAATATCTGACGATTATTTCTTTTTAAATGTGATTTAAACAATAATTTAATACAGTTTTGCTTGGTATAAAAATTATCGCAGCAGGTTTCTTTCCAATTAATTTTTTATGCTGTCTCCTTTAACTCCATCACTATCAAAGCAAGTGACGTTTGGAGCTGTTTACGTGTTAGAGGAAAGCAGAATACTTTAATAAGGATAGTCAGACATACGTTCAAAATTTAAATGACTTGCATGGTGTCTTCAAAAATTGATTTAAAGATATTATGTTGATGGAAATGCCATCGTTGCTCACAAATTCTATTAATAAAATGATAACTGGAAAAGTGTTATTATAAGAAGATGATAAGATGGATGAGAGGCTAAAAATGTTTATAACAGACTTAAACATTGTGGCTACAGACAGAAATACCTGAAATGGAAAATTAACAATTTGGATAGCGTATTCTTCATCATTGTATTATTACAAAGGTATTTCCAAATAAATGGGTTTATAGAATATCACAGAATGGGGTAATCTGCGGTAAACTGAATCCAATAATAAGTCATAAATTGCTGTTAACTCATTAAGTACAACCCTTTCCTTAAAATTATGAATTTTTTTAATCGTTAATTATCAAGACAACAACATCATCTTCCAAACACGATTAAAGAAATATTAAAAGACTGCAATATTAGTAATTGTAATGTCCTAAATTTTTTAAAATCAATATCAGTAACCAACATTTAATTATTGTTATATTATTATAATAAATATAATAGTGTTGACTTACTTTTTGTTTATTTAAAAATATATTAATAGCCAAAATTGTTTTAGATGGTTAATAATCGTTTTTTATTTTGGCATCTGGATACGCCCATGCTTTCAATGACTCATTTTCTTTTGGAAGAAATACAACGCATAAAGGGTGAAGTAATAAAGGCGCTAAATTAAAATCGTACATCCTGATACGAGAAACCTATGAGTAAAGGGAGATGGGCTGATGTGAGAAGAACGATGAGGTCGCAAATTACAAAGCATCTGTTAAAGCTGATACTAAAATTCCCATTATATGGCAGAATATTTTTAAAAAGATTTTTTTTATTTATACTTTAATTTTTTGTTCATTATATCTACTAAATAAGTTTAAATTTTCTTACGAACTTAAAATGGATAAGTCAAATTATATAGAGGATTTCTAAACGATTAAATTTAATTTGTTTACGGGTTACTTTGGGAACAACTATAGAAGGTGCATTTTAAAAATAAAAATAGTAATAATAATAATAAAAATAATAATACGGTAGAGTAAGAGGTTTTGCAGAAAAACAGGCAAATAGTTTCAAAAAAAAAAGTCTTGCCACCATGCAAAATGTTTTACAAATTCCACATTGAAGTTCAGATATTGCGGGAAGCAGGCAAAAAGTGATTTCACCTATGGGAAAAAAAATTCCCATTTTGATTCCTTAATTCCAATTACCGTTTAAAGTTTTCCCATTTATAATGCATTTATTACTATTTTATTTATTTTTTTAAATTTTTTCCAAAAGTTAAAAATAACTGAAATTGATTGTGGTAACCTTTATTTTGTGGAAGTCCATCTTACTAAGAACAATAGATAACTGAACGGTTAAACTAAACTTCCACTATTTATTCGAAAAATACGTTTTTAAATGCAATTACTAGCTAGTTTTTAGCGAAACAGCTGTAATTGCATTTAAAAACGTAGTTCTCTTTTAAATTTTTATGTGACTGATTCATGTAGCCTTCCGCCACTGTAGAAGATTGCCAGCCACCTAGTCGCTTCAATGATAGCATATCACCTTCTGCATCAACTAATATAGTGGCTGCCGATCTCCAAAAACAGTGGCTAGTATATTGCTTTGGTTCCGGCAGCTGAATGTATTCAGCAATTTTACGTGGTGTACTACCGAATTTTAAGAATTTTATGTATCCATTTTTATATTTCTATTGTTTCCGGCAAGCCCCGCTTAATCCAATAATGAGGGTAATCCGAAAACCCATTATTATATGATGATAATTAGGTACACAATATTTTAATTCTTAACCTTTGACAACAAATGCTTATCGTCTGAAGCATCTTTCAGATACGTATCAATTAGTTCTGTAGACAGCATTTTCGATTTTTTACTTTTAAATCCATCCGACCGCCGTTTCAGTAGGGTAGTTTTGAAAAATTTGATATGTTAATGTTTAGTGTAGTTCTCAGCATCGAATAAATGGCCCATAGTAAATATGGTTTCATAGTTTTTAATAATTTTTCAAAGTACGCAAGGAAAACATTCTCCGAAAATGATTTTACGTTGTACTTGTGTCGCCTATCCATAAGTTTTGATAGGTAACTTCGTATCTTTGGATTTTCGCGGTAACAAAATTTGTGTGGCAGCTTAAGCTTTTTCTAATATGTCGGGCGGAGTGCTCATAATGTCATCATTTTCACTACTAGAAGACACTTTTGTAGGTGAAGTTGAGAAAAGTCAAAGTATATAAATCGACCAAATAAAGTATTACGAAGATAAAAATTTTATTGCAATTTGATTAAAAAAGGATATTTAAGTTTTCTTATCTAAACGCACGTGTATGTTATGATATATTATCAAGCGCATGTACAAGCAAAGTTGACAGTGTGATTTTTGACGTTAATTACAGACATGGGAGTAGAAAAAAATACATATTCTGATTATTTACCGATGTTATTGGATTTTTTAAGGTATGAAGTGGTATCTGAGGAAAAAATAAACCTGGTACAGGGCTGATTTGGAAAGGAGCTTACATCACAGAAAGAGAGTATACCGAAAAATCAAAAACGAGGTGGGAATACCATATACAACATCGGCCCTATATTCTGGAAACTCAAAAGATTTAGGAAAGGGTAAGAAAATTCAAATTTTGTTTAGTTGTGACAAATCATATCCGAGTTAGGATTGACGAGAAAAGAGCTTCTATCACAAAAAAACGGGGCTCCTTCGCTTGTTTGACACAAAATTATAATATTAAAAACTGTAGAGCATACGTTAAATGTATAATATGTAGTAAAAAGCATTGTGCAATTATGTGTAATGACTTGGCAAATAAAATTAATCCTAGCACGCAAAAGGAAAACCAAATTGACAGTTCTTTGAGTGTTAAAAACAAACTCACTTGTCAAAAATATAAATCTTAAAAATACAAAAAGGTACAATTATTTTAAGAATATACTGTTGAATAAAATATAAGAGTACAGTATTTACCCGACATTACTCGGTATTTTATACAGATTTCGAAATATTTTGATTTGAAAATTATAAAGTAATAAATGATGCTGGTGTAAAGTAATTAATTAAAACAAGAAGAAAATTGAACTAGGACTAAGAACATAAAGTAAAATTCAATTAGATTAAGTGTTAAAAATGTCCTCCGTTTTCACGAAGACACAAGTCTATTATTTTTTCTAAAGAATCCATTAATCTTCCAGAGGCAAAGTATGTGGGATAATTTATATTCAAGTGAGATCTGTCTTGAAGCGATTCTTGTAGAATATGAACTGTTTACTATGGATAATTTATTTTTTAAATTTGAAAAAGTTAAGCTTAAAAATTGTTTGTATGAAATACTATAAATCAAAAAATATAGCAAAATGTAAGTAATACTTAATACACGTTTTTATATTACTTTTTTTGGTCTGTAAAAAGATATTTTTCTTATCAATATAATAAACTATTTAGTGAAATACTTCACTACTTCTTTCTAACTACTTCTTTCCCCGGCCTTACTTTAAGAATTTACTTATAAATTTAAAGGATCTAGAGAATCGTTTGTTTCAATCTAATCAGATTTCGTTCTATTTTGTTAATTTCCTGGTCTACGTGGTCGATTTGTCTGAAAAATCGGACGAAAAGTTAACTTTCTCGTTTTTGAATTTATCTCTTCCCCGAGGAACCTGGCAGCACCCGATCCGACCCCGACACGGCCGGCACAGCTTACTTGATCATGGTCGGCACGTAACGCTAAAAATTGCTCGTTCGGTTTGCCTTTGGCTCGACGGTCATATTTTTTTGTCTTTTTGCTGGCGAACTCGAAGTGTGACTTGGTTCTGATCAGAACGATAATTGAAAACCAATTATCGTGGTAAATCAATCGAAAAATGAAGGAAAACAGTCGCGGGAAATAGGTTTCTACCATTTGTTTTCTTCTCAGTACTAAAACATTGTTAGTAGTATGTTATGTATAAAAATATATAACAATTTAAAAAACCGATCTTTATGGAATAACACATTATTGTTAATCTATTATCAACACCATAGACCTATTATCAGAGGAGACGCAACGTTCCATTCATAAAGCTCTGTTTGTTTTGTTGAAATGATTACAAGAGAGTGTCTATGAGTATGACTAATAATACCAATCGATTATCTTTGTTCCGACGTCGTACAACGCTGTATCATTACTCAGGAGCTATGCTTACGCTTGTAATCAGTGGCATGCTATTTGTTGAAAATGGTAATATATTTGCCCAGGTAATATTTAGTTATTATTATTGGAATATATTTATATAATATAATAGTTAATACTCGGTTTTTCACTTAAATAATTATCGTTAATATTAATTGTACAAATAAAATGTGATGTTTTTTAAATTTTAAATTCTTTATTAATAGATATTAAATAACCAAAAGGAAAATAGTCAAATATTATACTAACGGTTTAGTACGAAGAAAACACTATCAACTGGAAGAACTATAAATAGCACTAAAATTAAAAAAGTATTCGACTGCAAGTATTAGGAAGACAAGTAGGCACTGGAGACCAAAACACTGGAAAATTTTCGATTTGTGGTCAAGTCTTCGTAGCTCCATTATTTTTTTCCGTATTTGTTTTCAGAAGTTTTTTCGATTTTTGCTTCCTAATCACTCTACGAGGTCTGGCTATTAAATAACAAGACTGCTTATAAAAAGAATTTTATTTTAAAAATTGTTCTACAATCGTATGCTCCCCTTCAATATACTCCCCCTTCCCTCGCCACACACCGTTCCATTTATTTTTTCCATTGGTCAAAGCAATGCTAGAAGTCTTCTTTTGTAAGAGCATTTAGGAGCTCCACCGATTTTCGCTTCAACTCTTCCATCGACTCGAACCGGGTTCCTTTTAAGGCAGATTTGATCTTCGGAAACAGGAAAAAGTTACAGGGTGCTAAATCAGGTGAGTACGGCGCGTGTTCGAGCACTGGAAAGCCTCTAGCGGCTAAATAACGCTTCACGTTATGGGCAGGTGCATTGTCCTGGTGCAAGATCCTTGATTTGTTTTTCCACAACTCCGACCGTTTCTTACGAACTCGCTCTCGCTGCGTTGCCAAAACTTCCAAATAGTAAGTTTGGTTTACAGTTTGACCCTCTGGAACACATTCAGTCATTAGCATTAGCATTGACTTAAAATTTTGATTTTGATATCCTTGCTTTTTTCATTCTCGGCGATGCATCCAGTGCATGGATTGCCGTATTGGAATATCCAGGTTTCATCGCAAGTGATGATGTTTTCCATCAATTCAGGCTCTTCATCTAACCTCTGAAGAAAATCTGAGCAGATCTGTTGACGGACGAGCTTTTGGTCAGTGGTCAAAGGTTTTGGGACCAACTTTGCACAGACTCTCTTCATGTTCAATTTGTCATGTAAAATTTTTATGACAGTTCCTTTATCGGCGTTTACATACGACGATCTCCACGCACAATCTCATTTATTTTGGTCACTATTTGCAGAGTTGAAACAGAGAGAGGTCGACCTGGACGTTGGTCATCTTTGGTGCTCTCTCGACCTTCAGAAAACCTTTTATACCACTCGAAAACACGCGCACGAGATAGAGAATTCTCACCATAGGCCTCTTTCAACAACTTATAGCACTCAGTCGGAGTTTTTTTTTTAATTTAACGAGAAATTTCACATTGCTCCGTTGCTCGTGTTTTTCGTCACACATTGTTATCAGCACGAGAAAAAAACGTACGTTTCTAACCCATACAAGAAAAATACTACTACAGCGACAAAAATTGTTTTCGTACTGGAATAGTAGACACTTCCAGCTATCTAACGCTGCATTCGTTTCCCACCCTATCCCTCTAGGACGCCTTCTGCGCGCGCAGTCTAGTTATTTAATAGCCTAACCTTTAATGTTTTCTCTATTATCGCTCCAAATATATTTTTTAGATTTTGCTTTCACATTTTACTGTTGACCTTATTAGATAATTTAATTAATAATCTTGAAATCAGAATTTTTTTTAAATTATATTGGCTTAAATTTCAACGTTCTATTCCCATTATCTTCAAGCCTAAATATTTAAATGTTTTAACTCTATAATTACTATTAAATTAATAAAATTTTGCATTATTTCAAAACACTGTGCTAAACAGCAATTCTAGTTTGAAGTGGGCAACTTTGTCAGCAACTTTTTATTCTGCTGGTTGAAAACGATTTTCCGGAACTCTCTTGGAGAAGTTAAAAAGTAATTAGAGATTTTTTCAGTAAAATAAAATGGTTTTGGTTAATTTCTCGTAATTTGTTGATGACTACAGTAAAAAAAACAGTAATATAGCGATAATCATTAATCCTAGATGTCTTAAAACTAATTTAAAGTTTTTCCAATAAATCTAACCTAACTCAACAATAAAATAATCCCATGATTGTTCTTGAGCACAACAGATACTAAACTATATACAACCTTACTTTTAATTAAAACAGTCGTTAAGAAAAATAGTATTGTTTAAAAATTAATCTAAAAATCTCACATTATTCACTGAGAAATTGAATATTTTACCTGCGGTTATTGAATTTGAGTATCTAAACGGGCGTTAAAAGATTATAAGTGTATGTAGAAGTAGTGGTAGTTTAAACTGTGTCCGATAATGACATATTTGTTTTTACAGTTTTCAATTGAATTTTCAAAGTATAAAATGGTAATATACTTAATACAAACACTAAGGTAAAGGAGGGTATCTGTATTTGGGCTAATGACAGATGTTAATAAAATGTTTACCAATTATATATAGAAAACACACTTCTCAAAATTTTAGACTTTGAAACGGCCTGGAACATATTTTTTTTTTAATTATTTTATTGCTCGATATTACAAAATCATAATAAGTACTTGGCAACATTGCAAAACCAAAACGTCAGTTGAATAATTACTTCGGTATTGGAAAATGTGTTGCCTAACTATCTATTTACCTGCTACGGTCTGTATGCACCAACGATCGTATCAACCACTGGTTGAATACTCTACTCTAACTGACAATTTCAGCCAACGATAATAAACTTAGTATGCACCAACATTATAGCAATTTTTTAACATTTTATAGCAATCTGGTTCTTGAACCAACAGTGTAGCCACTACACTATGGGTGTTCTCTTAGTATACCAACTATTTTGTATTATTTCTTAAAAATGGAGAGTGAACGTGTGGTGCAATTGTCGGGAAGAGATGGAAGGGAATTTTTTAAGTATAATGCTTAAAGTAAAATCAGAAGGTAGATCCATATTTTCTGCAATTTAAATATCTTTGTAAATTACAATGTAAAACGTAATGTTATACTCTACCAGAAGAGCTGCAAAATGTATTTTCTATGACCAATAATACCTATTTATCTAAGAGTAACACATTAAATTAATAAACACACATAATATAACCTTTATTTATAATATCCAGTAAATTGAGGTTATGAAACGTAGATAGAATTTAGTAACCATCCGAATATGGGCGATTGGAAACAACATTTGGATTTAACCATTGATTGGGTTGCTGCATATCAATTTTGCAGTTTCTGGCGGATGAATCGTGGGTTGAATTAGAACCGACTGTTGGTGCATACAGACCGTAATCATATAACCATCTTTGTGTCTGTGATACGCAATTGTCACGTCAGTCAAAAATTGATTTTACTAATTTATACTTTAATATATGTTACATATTTTCTCATATTTTTACATGTTTTGTTCGTCTGAAAGACGAACTCTTTCCCTTTGTGAAAATGTATAATTTGTTAAAGTTTACATGAAAAAAAATTATTTGGATTTTAATGATAATTGTTTATTAGATGAAGATGTCTACACAAACAATAATTGTTTAATTATTACAAATTATTACAAAAAAATAACAACACAAACTTGAAAGATATGTACCAAATTTTATTAAAAATTAACTTTATAAATTGTCCAATTTAATAAAAATCCTCAAGATGTTCTAATTGTTATCCATGTTTGTCTATACATTTTTGTAACCTGAATAAAAAGTTCTGAAAAGAATTTCGCAATATTTCTGGGGTAATTTATTTGAATGCTCGGACTATGTTACATTACAGTTGTTTTAGAGTCTCCGGAATAGGCTCATAACACCTATCTTTGATAAAAGACCATTTAAAAAAATCTGGAATCGTCAAGTTTGGTGAGCTAGCAGGCCACTCAATTGGTCCAGCTCTTCCAATCCACCTACCTCCAAATGTTTATGTTAAATAATTTCTAGCCACAAGTGCATAGTGTGGTGGTGCACCGTCTTGCTGAAAGTAAACTAAATTTATGATGTCATCTTGCTCCAGTTGTGGTAGGTAGGTAGTAGGTCATTTTGTAACATGACTGTGTTGACATTACTAGTAATTGTAGTTTCTTGAAAAAAGAACTTTGGTGAATCTCTTTCGTATTCCTCAATTACCCTTGGAGTTTCAGACTCCCATATGCGATAATTAAGTTTATTACAATGGGTCAAAAACTTCTGGGACACCCGGTATTTAAGCCCTTTAGACACACGTAGTATTAAAATTATCAGTAATCTATTTTAGGTAAGGTTTTCTTTCATTAAATAGTTTTTTTTAATAATTCTCCTACACGTTAAACATATAAAGTAGGTTTTTAAATGATGAAAATGAATTTTAAGCCCATAGCTTGAATTTAAAAACAAATCTCTGTTCTATTTTCTAAGATTATTAAGTGTTTTAAATAAAATAATAACGATTCTTACAGATTAGCCCAAAACAGCTATTTAAAACGATATCCTCCTTGACGAAACGAACCTACTGAGTTATACAAAGCATTATCTCATGATACTTCGCAGTAAATAATCCAAATATAAACCAATAATATTATTTTTATAACCTTATATGATTTTTTAAAACGATTTAATTAAATCACAACAGCAACTTTCAGCAACTTAGTTGACAGAACACAATTTCAATCTCAGATCGTATTTAAACTGCGGAAACAGAAACATACATTCCCAATATAAATTTAATAAATCCAATTTAAATTCACTTATATAATTGTTTATAAAGCACAGAGAGGCTGTTGTATTTGTATTCAATTAAACTGTAATTACATTATAGTTACAGACATTAACATAGTTACCACCCTATCAATTCTCTTCAAACCAATTTAAATTTACCTCAAAGCAACTGTTTATAATGTAAGGCAAATAAATTTGCCGCTGAATGTATTATTTCGTTTGCGTTTAATCAACGTTTCTGATATTTAAAATGAAAACCTTGGTTCCACTCCATTCGGACTTGTCTGACAATAAAAATAACGAAAAAGAGTTTTTTTGTTCCGAATAATAATTCTAACGAATGATCAAACAAACAGACAAAGATAATACAAAAAAAGTAGTCGAATTACTGAAGCAGAGAACGTTAACAAAAGATAATGATATAATAACAGTTGTGGAATGAATTATAGCACGGAGGAGGAAACAAAAAGGGACAAAAGAAAAATCAAGTGTTAAATAATTAAATAGAAAAAGACAACAGAAAAAATCATATAAGAAAAGTCACAATGAAATTACCTCAGAGAAGATTATAAATTAGATTTATAAGAAATTTACGAGATAATAATGTTAATAAGATAAATCTTTAATATAGCAATCAAAACAAGGCAGATATAAGAAGTTTTGCAAAAACGAAATGACACTTATAGCTTCTTTATGATACAGTGTGTCTAATTACAGCAGATGTTTGGCTTTTTAATATATTACTTTTCTAGACGACGAAAATACATTCTTCTCTAAATCTGGAGATCTCAAATTTAGGAATCGTACTTATTGTTGATTGACTGATAGCTCTAGATATTTTTTTATTAGTAAACTGCCTCTTGGTGTCTTCTTTTTTAATATCCGCATCCCCTAAAAATTAATTTTCATATATATTATGTTTCACTAATGGTACGTTTATATGCTGGCTAAAGCCTGGCAAGCACATTTTGTGTCTATTATTCATGCTACTTATTTTTGATATTCTAAATATTTACTACAGAATGTCACTGAATTAAGCATTGATTAAAATTCGATTAAATAAAAGTTAAAAATGAAATTTACGTTAATAAATAAAATAAGAAACTGAAAATAAGAAACTTTCCTTTTTAGACATTTAAATTTAAAACATGTAATTTACAGCAAAAATCAACCTGTTTTTGAAATAATGATCTCGATCATTAATTTAGCACATCACTTTATATGAAAATCCATGTTATATTTTAAACCCTTATCTAAAAATGTATTTTCATTATTTGAAAAAATGGTGTCTGATAGATTTACATACCGAGGAGTAAAATGTATCTACTGGTACGTGAGTATTAATTTTTTTAATTAACTTATCTGTTTTTGATATTTTTCATGTTTCAAAATACTGACCTGTTCTCTAATTTTATCATCTAGGCAGTCAAATTCTACAGAATTCATTGAATAAGTTAATTCTGAATGAACAGTTTTAATGTAAATGTCAAATTTACAAATGGTAATAAAAATGTTTTATGTTCATTTTATTTAAATTGCTTATTCCTTATTTATTTACACAGTGTTTGTGGATGGGATAAATTTTATACACTATGGCTACCTACTGTCTATTTATTTTATAAAACAGGAACTTAAATATCAGTCCTGATTTATTTATACCACTCCGCATTTATATGCACTTATTTTACCGTTCGCTTACTTTCCACTGGATAATTGTTCGCTGTTAACTAACACTATTCTAGCTAATAAGTGACTGCCCCGCGCGTGTATCGCCTTTTATATCGCCCTAACGCCTTCTCGAACCAAGTCGAACATTCCAGTCGTAGAACAATAGAGATTATTCTGGAAGAAGAAGCATTGGCGATTATTTAAAGTTAGTAAGGCTTCTCAAATTGGCAATTTTTTAACAATATTTATTCCCTTAGTGGTTATTCTCAAATTGACGTATGTCAACTTTATTTATTTTTCTGATAATTTCGCAATTCCGCTTAGTTTCATATTAACTGACATAGGTATACATACACTAAAGCTTAACAGTTTTTATATAAAATCTCTTCTTTTACTTACAATTATTATAGTAGCTTAAAATTCCAATAAAGTTTTTTTTCGTATATTATGAGTAATATCCTGCATTCTGTTACATATTTGCTTACAGAAAGACGGCTTAAATGAGACATTAACTAACCAAATTAACAGAAACGCTACTTAACTACCAGCTGTTCAATGGAAACTATCTTTTAGAACGATAAAACAGAGTAAATATGAAAAGAGTAAAATATAAAACTTAACTTAAATAACCCAATCAAATTATCGTTATAATTTCGCTCAATTATGAAACCAAGGCTAATAGATTAGTACAGTTTTTGCAAATGGTATATCATTAAAATAGATCAAAATATAAGCTAATATATCCTGGTATGCAATATTGGAGAAATATCCAATGTACAACCAAGTTTGAATAAACTCTATCTTAATTAGATCTAGTTATTATCTTAAAACCAAACTATAGAAAATTTTAGTCACATACAGTAAAATTAAAACAAAAAACGTTGCACGTCATAGATTTCAATGTCGTTATCGTCAGTGATAACAACACAATTTTTAAAACATAAAACATCTCAATGAAATTTAATTATTTTTGTTTTACAAAAAAGCGCTGTTGTCAAACAAAAAATACGGAAATTTTATATGGGTTATACTGTTCTTTTCATCTTCTCCAAATATTAAAAGAAGAAAACTGTTAGTATCAAAAATTGTTCTTATCAAGTTATAAGCAACTATTATTTATTTTTATTTTCTGATATTGTGTAGTCTTAATAAAATTATATCAATTATTCAAAATTACATTAATATATATTTTAACTTGTCTACCATTTTTATTCTATTTTATTTCAGTCTTGCAGTCCATTTTTATATTTAAACTAAATTTGCATTTACAGCCTTTTAAATTAAAATAAATTTAAATTTCAAAATTTTTGTTGCATGTGTCTTTCATTTCAATTTCATTAGATGTGCCAATCAATCCATTTATTATTAAAATAAATACTTTCACATTTTCAGAACAAACTTCCTTCTATTTTCAAAATATTAGCTTTTAAAATGTTGTTATATTGAAATTGTGGATAAAATTACCGTGAAGATCGCCGCCTAAGATTATTGGCCTTAGGGGACCGTTTCTGCACTACCAGGTCCATTGCAAATAAATGATTTGCAGAACTAGGAAGACCTATTGGCATTCGAAGTGTTTACTATAGCTTATGGTTCGAGATCACCTTTAATCTTCATCAGAGGTAACATGAACGCGCAGCGTTATATCCAAGAAGTTTTAGAACCCCATCTTTTACCCCATCTTGACACCCTGGCAAATCCAACTTTCCAACAAGATAATGCCCGACCACATGTCGCAAGAGTCATAATAGACTTCTTTCAACATAATGATGTCACATTGTTACCTTGGCCACCAAGATCTCCCGACTTATACCCAATTGAGCACGTGTGGGATATGATGGGTAGGAGATTGCTCAAGAATGAGATACCACAGGAGGACATTGACCACCTGATCAGAAGCATGCTTAGGCGCGTTGGAAAATGCGTAACACATCGGGGTGCATCCACACATTATTAAAGGTAAAAGGGATTTAAAGTAATGCAAGCATTTTAAAATTTTTAAAATTTACTTATTATGCTTCAGTAAGTACATCGGATTTTTATGTCACTTAGTATATTTATTGGACATTTTCGAATTGGTGCTTTAACGTATTTTTGTTTTCAACTGGATTAATCATAACCAAATAATAATTAAGGTTTAAAATGACACAAGACAACTGATTGAACTGATACAGATATGTCATTATCAGTGACATCAATCAAATCCCGAAATTGTATATAATTATTTCTGTTCTATCGTATGAGTTTTTTAATGATCAAATTTGATAAATCCCGACTTTTCTTACTAGTTTTGATATATCGCAATATTACAATTATGACGTGCAACGCTTTTTGTTTTAATTATACTGTACATGAGGAGCATTCTGAAATTAAGATAATTTATTATTGTAACAGTACCTGTTAACATTTTAAGCACCTGGTATCCTAAATATTAAATTCAATTAGTACCGCTAGCTCCATCTATCCTCAAACATTTTTAATAATAAAATAATGAATACGGTCTCAATAATTATAATTGGAAGTTCAAAGTAGCTACGCTACGAGGTGTACTAATGAGTTGGCATTATCGAGTTCAATAGGTTTTAATAATTATTCCCAGTCTCATTTCTTCTATTGATTTACTGTCATATACAGTTGGAATATAATACAGTAAACTAGAGGCAACTCTTTAATTGAAGATTCTGTAAACCAGAAGCATCTCTTGAATTTGGAGATTCCGTAAACTTGAACAGCTTGTAAACTTTAAGCTCTCGTATGTACATTCTTAACTGGATTATCTCTACAACTGGGGCAGATCATCCCTCCACTAGTGATCTTCCATAATCATTTGGAACCACCTAGACAGTGCCGTAGCGACCCCAAGGTGCGGCGAAGGATCGTCCACTATTGTAAATAAGTTTATTGTGATATATCAAGTTTACTGTTCCCATATTTTTTTTCTCTTTTATTTCCGTGTATATCTATCTATATCGTCAACTGTATTAGAATAAGTATTTTTAAAGAACTGTTTGCGGATTATTTTGTTGTAACGTATTCTCTACCTCATTAATTTCAGCACCAAGGAAATCTTATTATCTTTTATTAGTTTGTACATTTTCAAATCATTTTTTTTATCTTCATAGACAGTTTTTTCTGACATCTTTCTGTTATCTTATGATACTTATTTAAATAACTCAGCTTAAAACAACTTTCTTCAGTAGTATCATAAAAAATAAAAAGATTTCAGTGGCGCCCTTATAATTTCTTAAAGAAACAAATATTGTACAATAGTCAGAGCTAATGAACTTACTCACCCCTAGCCGAGGTATTTAACTATCATAATTTTTGTGTGATAAACATTTATAAATTCTGTTAATTATTGAAGTATCTTTTACAACTAAAAGACGAAATTAAGCTTAATGTTTGTTTTATAGTAAATTACATTTTTTCTTTTGGTATATTGTTATTTTTTCAAAAAAGTTAACTAAATATTTTTATAAATTCACTATCAACAGGTAACTCATATTACAAATTGTCGCCCAACGCACAAATAATATTACAAATTGGTGCCCAACGTTTAAATAATATTACATTATTTCAAAATGTGTGGTGTATCTATATTTTTCCATTTTTTTATGTTTTCTCTTCAATGTTCATGTAATTTACAATGGAACAATAAAGATTTTGCTTTTTTGATTGATTATTTACTCTTTATTTTTAAATGAAATGAAAATTCGTATAAAGCATTAATAGTTATCAAACTTTGCAATCTAAACGATTCTACCTACATATCGTAATTTATAATAAAACAATGATTAAAGTGGGTAACGATACTTAATAAAGTTTAGTTGTTAGATTCTGACTGGAAATGCCTGTGTCGTAAATTCTCGTAATTCATGAGTTTATGAAACGAGTATTTCACGATTTCGGGTAAATTTATGATATTCTTAGCAAACTGATTTGAATTTTTGGTGAAAAATTATTGAATTAACAAAAAACTACGAGTATTTCATGATGAAGCGATAAATTTAACATTTTATGATTTATAATACAGTGTTGGCTAACGTTTATAAATTGCATGTTTTGTTTGGTGTCAATAAAAATTACTTTATTTACATTTTACCGTTGTTACACTGGATTATGCTCCATTTATTTTATTGTAGATGATTTGTGTTAAAGTTAAAGGAAATAGAACTTCGCTTTGGAGCCCTAAATATCCAAATGTAGTGGGAAAAGTACAACTTTTTCTGTTTTAAACGAATCCTTCTCTCACCTGAAAACGGGATAATGACACCTATCATATTTGATTTTAAAACTAATTAATACAAATTTTAAATATAGAAAACTATTAATATACCAAAAAATTGCTCTTTAAATTTAGAGATTTTGGTACGTAACACGTTATTTCCAATGAAATTTTGTTTTACAGAAATTACTTAATAAAACTAAGCGGATATAGAGTTTAATAAATAAAGTTTATTTGCAACTAATACAATTTTAGCAGAATACAATATAAAAAAATAGAACGTTGTGATAAATAATAGTAGGAGTTGCAAAGAGGACTAATGAACAGTAAAACTGATCAAAGCACCAGTCCTTGTTCACTACCGCCACATACAGCAGAATAAACAAAATTAATACTAAAGATGACATAATAGGAAATCGTAGAAGAAAAAAAACGAACAATATTTATATATTCTTAAGTCGCTGTGTCAAGGAGAAACCTTTTGTATATTTTATTGAAATTTTTATAAGATAGCTCTTTATATTGCTCAGGAATCCCATTATACATAGCATTAACGTAATTGAATGACCGTCTAAAAATGGCCGTTCGATGTATCGAAGACATACGACCGCGAAAGCGTAAATTTACATTTTGTACTATCGGCTTCAGAATAGCATATAGGTACATTTTCAAACTCAAATTGCTTGCATGTTGTTGAAGCAGGGCGTTTTTATAACTTCGGTAGGTAAAGGAAATTCACATTTAACATGTATATGCTATTCTAAAGCCACCTATACACTCCTTTACCTACCGAAGTTATAAAAATGCCCTGCTTCAACAACATAGAAGTGGCAATTTTTAAAACGCCTACAATTACTTACTTCACTAAGGAATAAAAAATAATAATAAGAAAAAACAGTTGAATGAGGTGGCGGCGTAACCAATTCTGTGGTGTTGTTCCGAAATAATTGTTTTTTTAAATAGAAATAGATATTAAATTTAAACAAAAATTAACAAAAACATTTATAAGATAAATGCTTTTTATTTTTTAATATATTAAACTTATTGGCTTATGTTAAGGGGGTGTTTAAGAGTTTTAAAAATTAATTAAAAATAAACGAACAAACTAATTGTAATAAAATTTTATATACAGGGTGTCCCACTAAGGTCTGCGATGTAGTTTATTATGAATATAAAATTTTTAACAAAATCGATCATGAATAATTGCTGAAAATATTTGTCAGGTTTGAAAGTCGTTTGCTACGGGGTGCAACGAACATTCGAAATCATAATATTGTGATTATCTCCGAAAAAGGTATGCTAAAGGTATACTTAAAATACAATTTTTGAAATCTTGATGAGATTATGAAAAATGGTTGAGGACTTTTTGCAATACTCTTTAAATAGGGGGGTCGGGGAAGGTTCAAACTTGTTATAAACAAATGTCACATAACTTTCTTTTGTTTTTAACCGAATTCAATGATTTTGGCGTCATTTAAAAGAGTTTCTTCTATTTAATCAGATGCATAATAAAAATACCAAAATTAAACAATTATGTCTCCGCTAGGGAGTTCTACGTAAAAAAGTCGATAATTTTTTTATTTTTCTAGGAAATTTCAAATTTATTGATGCTTTATTTTTTTAATTTAGATGAAAAGAGGATAAAAATTAAAGAAATTAATGAAAAGCGCAAGTCTAAATCCTAATATTTTATTTGATATCTTAAAATTAAAATATCACAATAGTTAAATAGAAAACCAAAATCCGTGCCAATGTCGTCGTAGAATAAGAAAATCCAGTAAATAGTCACAATTAAAAAACAAAATTCTAAATCCATGTCAATAGCCAAAATTCGTCGTAATAAAAAATCACTAAACAAAATTCAAAACAAAATCCGTGTAAATAGCCAACGTTGTCACAAAAAAGGAATCAGTAAAGAAGTTGCATTAAAAAACAAATAAAACCGTACTGTATAATACACAGGCAATTTGTCAATAGAAATCCTTATGATGCTGCAATCTTCCCTCACTCAATATCATCCCTCTCTGTGTAACATTAAAGATGTGGACGTCTACAACTGTTTGACTGATTTATTATTTAAACCGTGATTGGTTATACACAATAAATAGGCCATCCTTTAAATAAATTCAATGCAAGCAATTTGAGTTTGAAAATGTAAATGCTATTCTGAAGCCGATAGTACATCCGATCTAAACTGAATCTTTTCGAAAAGGTACGCGGAGGGGTTTTGTACAACAATATGTGATGAAAGAGATTAGCCGAATGTAAATCACGCCTTGATTTCGTATCTAGCCAGTTCGAGTCCTTGAGTTTGTGAGAAACTTTATTAAATTTCGGAATTCCAAAAGTGTATCTGAGGCAGGATTCTTGTACACAGTTTTGTAAAAACTGAAAGAATTTGTCTATGTGTCTAGAGCATTTTAAAATTGGCGTAACAGGTCGGCTGAAAAGTCCCCGGTCTGACCCATAGATGACGACACTAGAATTAAATCCATTTCATTTTTAGATAGTATCAACCTTCAAAAGATTCGTGTAAAAATTTGACAGCTGTCGGACTATTAGTTTGTAAGATATTGCATTTTTAGTGAAGCAACTTTTGTTATTTTCAAAAAGATGGAAAAAAAGAATTTCGTGTGCTTATTAAATATTGTTATTTGAAAGGAAAAAATACAGTTGAAGCAAAAGCTTAGCTTGATAATGAGTTTCCGGACTCTGCGCCAGGAAAATCAACAATCATTGACTGGTACGCAAAATTCAAGCGTGGTGAAATGAGCACCGAAGACGGTGAACGCAGTGGACGCCCAAAAGAGGTGGTTACCGACGAAAATATCAAAAAAATCCACAAAATGATTTTGAGTGACCGTAAAGTGAATATGATCGAGATAGCTGACACTATAAAGATATCTAAGGAACGTGTTGGACATATCGTTCACGAATATTTGGGTATGCGGAAGCTCTGTGCAAAATGGGTGCCGCGCGTGCTCACAATCGACCAAAAACAGCAACGAATTGATGATTCTGAGCAGTGTTTGCAGCTGTTAAGTCGTAATAAACCCGATTTTTTGCGTCGATATGTGACTATGGATGAAACTTGGCTCCATCACTACACGCCTGAGTCCAAACGACAGTCAGCTGAGTGGACTGCGGCCGTTGAACCGCCCCCAAAGCGTGGAAAGACTCAACAGTCAGCTGGCAAAGTTATGGCCTCAGTTTTTTGGGATACACACGGTATATTGTTCATCGACTATTTGGAAAAGGGAAAAACAATCAACAGCGACTATTACTGTGCATTATTGGAGCGATTGAAGACCGAAATCGCGAAAAAACGGCCCCATATGAAGAAGAAAAAAGTGTTGTTTCATCAAGACAATGCACCGTGTCACAAATCATCCAAAACGATGGCAAAATTGCATGAATTGGGCTTCGAATTGCTTCCTCACCCACCATATTCTCCATATCTAGCCCCCAGCGACTTTTTCCTTTTCTCTGACCTGAAGAGAATGCTCGCGGAAAAAAAATTGGCTCTGATACTGAGGTAATCGCCGAAACTGAAGCCTATTTTGAGGACAAACCGAAGGAGTACTACAAAAATGGTATCGAAAAGTTGGAAGGTCGCTATAATCGCTGTATCGCCCTTGAAGGCAACTATGTTGAATAAAAAAAATTAATTTTGTCAAAATATTGTGTTTTACTATGGTAGACCGGGGACTTTTCAGCCGACCTGTTAAGCTTTCTGCAAATATTTAGATATTTGCTAAAATTGGAAGACCTTCATTTTGTATATATACGGTATCCGCCAAAATAAACAGTACCGAAACAGAGAGTGCTGTGGAGTTGTTTATGTAATATGGATTTGTCATATTTGACTTAATTGTCATTAGTTCTAACAACGGAAGAAAAAGTGTTTTTGGTAGAGCATTATTTTCTTTCGTACGGAAAAGGTCGTAATAATGGTCCAAGCTAAGAACAGGTTTCAATAAAATATCAACAAAAATTAAATAAAGCAGCTCCTAGTAAAAGTGTGATGTTAGCTGTTGTTAAAACATTTCGTCGCACGTAAAGGTTCTTCAGATCATCGAAAAACAGTATGCACTAACGACAATGAAGGACGTGTTTTTAACCAAGTTGTGCAATCACCTCAAAGAAGTCTTGTAAGAACTGCATGTAAACTCAACATTAGTGAAAAGTCTTTACGTCGCATGTTCAAATCAATTGGTGGTTATCCATAACCTACTCAAGTTGGACAACGACTAAATGCTGCGGACAAACGTGCAAGAGAAATTTACTGTGGTCGCATGTTGAGTTTAATTTACGAAGTCCCGAATTTTTGAAAAACATATGGTTTTCAGACGAGAGTCACGTTCATCTTAGCGGCTATATTAATCGACAAACAACCAGATTCCTTGGATTTGAACATCCTGATGTCATTGTAGAAAAACCACTCCACAGTATTCGAGTTACCGTTTGGTGCGCGGTATCTGGTAATGGAATGATTGGTCCTTATTTCGTTGAAGATGATAATCAGAATCCACTTACTGTCAACCAACAACGTTATAGAGAGAAAATTATTATACCTTTTGTGAGAGATCAAAATAAGTTTTGCCGTGCACGAAATCTACATAAATCTGACATAATGACGAACTCATTAAATTTTAAAGTGTTCTCGTTAATAAAAACTAAAGCCTGATGGATGGCTAGTAATTCTGCAGTAAAAATTGAACAATTGGAGTGTAATTTAAGAGATTGATCATTGTTTTTAATGTACACCGCACATCCAACTCTACTTGGAGACTTTAATCCGTCTGTAAATATTTTACAGGGATTATTGAACTGTTCTAAATACTTCTGTACCACTACTGAGCACCTTGATGGTACTTGATGATAAAAACATTACATTTGGAAAACAATATTTTAAAATCAGAATCAGAAAAACTTCGATCACTTATAATGTTAGAAATATGTGAGACGTTGGGAAAACCAATGGCTAGAGTAGGAGAATTCTTGTTTTGCCACCATTTATCAGTTAAATTGGAAATAGACAGATGTGAAATTTTTTGAAGAAGAGAGTCAATTTTATTTGCTTTGCATTTAAGAACAAATTTTTCAGACAGAAAAACGCGTCTAAGATGTAAGGGAGGTTCACCACATTCACCCAATAAGGTATCTGTTGGCGTAGATTTTAAGGCTCCTAAGACTAGTCGTAACGCCTTGAATTGAACTCGGTCTAATTTGATGAGACGTGATTTGGTTGCTGACCCATATAAGAAACATCCATAGTCTAAAATAGATCTCGTGTAGGCTCTATAGAATAGCAAGTTCGTTTTTGGATCGACTCCCCAACCATGTCTGTTAACAACCTTTAATAAATTGAGGCTTTTTTCACATTTAATAAGGCACTTATTGATGTGTTCATTCCAGGTTAGTTTCGAATCCAATGTCATACCCAAATATGTATAATTATTTTGAACCGGTATTATAAAATCGGAAAGATGCACTCTATCTATATCTGGTAAACGGTGTGTAGTGAAAAATACGACTGCAGATTGGTTGGCTGTCAGTTCAAATCCTTGTTTATAGAAATGGGTCTTTATAAAATTCATAATGGTATCCAGGGAACAGATATACCCTTGATATGAACGTCTTGAAATATAAAAACAGAAATCATCTACATACTGTAATAGGTTACAATCTCTTACAATCACTTAATCATTAAAAAATACCTTTCGGACAACCAATAGATACAACCATTTTTGAACGTTGAGAACCCGTTAAAAACTAACCAATCAGAACGCTCGAATTCCTCCCCTAACGAAAATGAACCGTTAATATAATTGTAACGCAGAGAGAACTATTCCCTGTTTGCCTTCTGCCTTTAAAGAAAGAACATCATTTTGCGTACTAACGAATTCTTATCTTAGCCGTTGTAAGTATAAAATTTTTATTATTAGACATTTTAATTCATTTATCAATTTATCTTTATTACTCAGTTGAACACAGATATTAATAGCATTTCAAAATAATAATTTCTAGATATTTCCATAGATAACTAAAGCCATAATTGAACCTTTTTTATTTAGCCACGTGGCAATTCATGTTAATATGCATGTTTTTTTAATATAATTAGTAATCGACATCATTTAATATTTTTAAATGAACTAATAATCAATAATCTAACGTTTAATATATATATTTTATAATACTTTTCATTAATTTAACCTTTTTGCTATTCAGCCACGTGCTGGCATGCCGAAATGCATGTATTTTCAATATATTCAGTGATCGATAGTATTTAATACTTTCAAACAAATTAACAATCAATAACGCAACTTTTGACATATACAATTTATAATATTTTTATTAAAAACAAGACTTTTTAATTAGAAACTAAGAACACACGTTTCAGAACATAGATTATAATAAATTGAACCAAGTTTTGATTAGTAACGACTCACTATTAATCGTCCCTAAATTTTTTAGTTTAACCATTATCACACATATTTCATTTTATTTCATATCATTTGTTAAATAATAAAAATATGAACATTGTTGAGTGCCCGGCAAATAAAATGATAGTAAGGAATCAAATTCAATTGCCGTCCGTTCTCCAACAATTTTCATATTCCATAATTTTTTGATACTCCTTTTCCTGATACACTATTCTCTCACAGATTTATACGGCTCCAAGTTAACGTCGAAAATATCGCAAACTATTATCCCCAAGTTACCGTCAAATGTAACCCCAAGTTACCGTCCAATGTAACTCCAGGTTACCTTAAAAATATCTCCAAGTTACCGTTGAAAATACCGCAAATTATTAACTCCAAGTTACCGTTGAAAATACCGCAAATTATTAACTCCAAGTTACCGTTGAAAATATCGCAAATTAGCAAGTTACCGATAAAGCACCGATCCAGCTGACTACACCTGAAGTTCTAACTCTCCGGAGAAGTCCCCCAGGTCTACCTTCCTATAGAAGTCGTCAACATCTTTAACCAACCGAAGCCATACCCATACCGCTGTGGGAGAAATCCGAAACCCTAAGCTAAGTACCTAACCTTTTGTGGCAAAATAAATTTGAATTTCTTACTTGAGTGTTTGTTTTAAACCCACAGATTTGCTGTGTGTGGTTGCCTATCGGTATCAGTATTTCAGTTTTTTATTGTTGTGTTAAAGTAGTCAAAATATTTTCAATATTCATTTTTCCTTTCTAGTTAAACTTTAACGTAAATAAGGTGTTCTGCTTTACACCTAGTTATTAAATTTTGTCGAATTTAAAGCAGTGGCGCCCTCACCCATCAAACATATCCTATATACAGAGTGTCGCTAAGCTGGAGCGTACCCACTCCTGAGTTAAAAGGTCTCATAAGCCGGGACAGCTCTCGAGGGAGTAATTAGTGTTACAAATTGGCTTCCTGCCTTTTTGGGACATATATTGCTGCAAAACAATAGGGGGCTTAACACCGATCCTTGTGGTAAACCTCGATTCACAGTTCTAGGACCAAGAATTCTGTTGTTATAACGAATAAAAACTTTTCTATTTACAAACAAATTAACTAGTACTTCAACACATTTTTTTGGAATACCAATTTTAATAGCACGGTTAAAGTCTGATATTACTTGTCAATTAATTATAATCAGTAAAATTATAAGGAATTTGGAATTAAGTTTTATAAGCGTCGGATCGCAAATGTTAATAAATTATTTAAAATATCAGTAATAGGAAAAAGCAATGAAAAAAATTATCAAGAATATTTTATTTCAGCACACAAAATAAATAAAAAATCAAAGATTCCAGTTAAAAAAATTTCCAGTGGCGTTTTGGATAATATGCAAAACATTTTAGAGTGTGATATATATTATATTTTCTATAAAGCAGAAGCCAGAAGCTTTCGCATTATTTGACTGGAAAAGAAGGCGCAAACTTTTTAAATTTGTTTGTTATCTCGTCGTAGATAGCAGGGATCCAACCCACATTTTGATGAAACTCAATTTGTATAGACAAAACAAAGTGAACGTATAACACACACCGTCTTAGCTTGTTATACATAGCGAAAACTGTCAAATATAAATTGGGCAGGATTGATTTAGTGATGTAGCTTACGTTATTCTCTTTACTTGTAGTATTTTTTTTTTCTTTTGTTTTATTACAAAGAAGTTAAAGAAGTGACGTAGAAGATTTGAACATTTTTTATTTAAATATGTTCAATATTAACTTTTTTAGTTTAGTTTATAATAGCCGTTTTTATAAAAAAATATTCACAAACCGAAAGATATCAATTAATAAATCGTTTTTAAATAATCTTCTTAAATGGTCGATAAAAATGGTTAAAATTAATAAGAATTATGTATAATCATAGAAAGCAGTTATCATTTTTGCAAATATTTTAAATGGTTATTGGGATAAGTTTTGTTAAGTCACTTTGAATATTTGGGTAAACACTAAGAAATATTAAAAATAATCTTATTGAAGATTTATACGAAAACTTAAAATGTGTGGATTTGAGTTCGGCACATGACTTTATATACAAGCTTGAATATTACTGGGCAAGTAGAACAATACTTGTTACTTAAACTATCCATTCAAATCACTTGCACTTTTGCACAAATACGGATGTCCAATAGTCATAAGATTTTTTTCTTTTTTAACGGCAATAGCTATACTATTATCCCGGAAGAACTATGTACGATTTGTAATATGGATGAATATGAAACCATCCACCATTTGTTATTTGTTTATGCAATATGCTCAGTAATGATGCCAAACGTCAGTTATTTTGATAATATTGATTTATTGATTTTGACTTAAAAATTTAATTTTTTATTTTATTTTATTTTTTTGTTAGACTTAAAGAATACTGAAATTTTGTTAATCCCAAACCCTTGCTGTAAACTTGCAAGGGTTGAGATGCAATAAATTTACCATTATTACAATTTTGTCGCTCGTGCGATTCCTTAAGGAGCCCGTATCCCATGCAATATGAAACGAAAATGTGTCAATGATTTTTTGTCCATGAAGTGCAGACATCTCTTAGTAATAGGATAAACTAACAGAAATAATATTAGAATCCTTTCACTAAATTGCTCTATTCATCGGAAAAAATTTTACCTGCTAAAAACACATGTTTTAGGGCTAAAAACCAATTATATAATTCTCATTTCTAGACCTTGCCAGCCAACAAAATATATTTTGTATTTTATCTCGGGAAAGAACGAGGGTAGATCAACATTTAGTAATATCAATAGGTGCTCTATAGTAAGTATTACTTTTATTTGTATTTTTAATTCTATATATATACCTAATCACCGGTAGGGTAAGTTTATTATTTTTATAAGTTTATAGTTGTGTGTGATTCTTTTTAGATCAGTTCTAGGTAAGTGTCAAAAAATTAATATATATATTTTAATTTTGTAATACCTATTTACTTGCGTCGAAAATTCGGAGACTAGATACTTATGAAGAATAATGATGTTTTCTAGAACGTTGCTGGATTTAAACTAATGTTTTAAAATTTGATGAAGTGCTGGAAACTACCCACTATTACTACCCGAATGTTAACCCTTCGGGATTATTTGTTGACTTGAAATACGGTTTCTTAAGTGCATCACCTGATGGTAAACGAATTATTGTAACTATTATATACATATCAGAGTTTAATAACTTATTATGTTTTAGGTTTAATTGATTCAGATGAACTTGTTGAAGTAAAATGTTTTTTAAAAGTAGTCACATCAAAAATATCATTGAGAGAGGCCGAAGAAAAGCGAATGGTTCCTTGCTTAAAAATTGAAAATAGTGAAATTCACTTGAAGGAAAACCACAATTATTATTATCAGGTAAGCTTTGTTACTGGCTTTTCATTTTACTAATTTTTTTAGAATATTACAAATTATTGTTTTTAGATACAAGGACAACTCGGCATCACAAGAAGAAAAACATGCCATTTTATTATTTATACAGGAGATATGAATCCACTTTTTACCGAAAATATAAATTTCAACGAAACTTTTTTTAACAATATGGTAGAAAAGTTGAGACGATTCTATGAGGATTGCGTTGGGCCGGAAGTTATTTTAAACAGGAGAGGCAAAAGATTAAAATATAAAGATCCACCAGAAAATATTTAAATGTAATAATAATAAAAGTATATTTTTTAAATAAAATATTTTGATGCCAGTTTTTCTTTTTACTTAATTCAGAATACCACGTATACAAAATTTACGCTAACATTTTTTTCTCTCAGAAACCTGTGACCAGATTTCTTCCAAAATTTGACCAAGAAGTGGTATTTTTTTCAAGAATTTTGAATTTACAGTTTATTGTTATTAACAATTTTATAATTTTTATATTTATTTACAACGATGTTTATTCTGTGTCTAATGGTTTTTTAATTGTGCTGGGAAAATGGAATAATAAACACTTATTCTGTAAGCGATCGCTCGGCACAAAAACAATAATTTTATTTACCCTCATATATAACTATAGATGTCCAGCCGTACGCTGGGCATATTATAATTAAAATTTCTTCAAGATATAACAATGATATAACTGGTCTGCTGACAATCAATATCCGCAAATCAGTACCCTTTTTTTCATTTTACTAATTTGTTTTATTGAATAATTGTTTTGTAAATATCGCAAAATATTTAAAAAACGTTACATTAATTTATAATACAAAAATTTTTTTCGACTTCGTTATTAAAAAAGAGAAAAAAATACATAGTGCCTAGTTCCATCTATGATAAAAGTTATAAACTAAAGTACAATAATTTCGTCATTAACTACGTCCATTTTTGATCCAAAGTGAAAAAATAAAAATAAAATGCAGCATGATTTTAGTTTCTAACTATTTCTTGGGTCTGATCTCTTTAGAAAATTCTGATTGGGCTATTTGATAGAAAAATGTTTAACTTAGGAAAGGTTTAGTTTCATTTTAAGAAAATTTATTTAGATTGTTGTTTATTTATACAAATGTAAAGGTCTAAAATAGTTCGCATTCAACATCTCTTTTTCAATATTAAACAATAAATTAACAAAAAATCAATGCAATCCTTACCTAAGTTAGACCTTTATATGCAATTTAGTGAAAAAAATAAAACGATTTGAGTTGTAATAACGGAGAAAGTTAGAATAAACTTTTGGTCTGCAGGTGCCATTCTGATGTACAGCGATACCCCGTCCTTAAACAACATATTGCGTACTGTACTATTTTCTAGATGGGTCTAGACAATATTTAAAAAAAAAAACGCTTCAAAAGAATTTCCAATTGTATGGTAAATAGTGGGGTATTGTGTTAGGGTAGTTACAGCTAAAAGTGGTATGTTTTTCTTAATTTTAAAATTTTTTTCTCTATTAATTATGGCAGTTTATTATTGTTCTAATTTTGGTTAAAAATTTTTACTCTGGGCAAATTCAAAATGCAAAATAAATTATTTGATCTCTTTGAGGAATGAAGAGAATATTTCATAATGTATCCAACAAAAATGACTAAGTTCAGCTAATAGTTGTATTATTGTAGGTGGAAAAACGGATGTATTTTTTTAAACTTTAGAGTTTTTATAAAGTATGTATATTACTAAATTAATGTGAAACTAATTGCTGTCGGATTGTAAGGCCATCATTAGAGTTTCTTTTAAATAAAAACCACTAAGAAGGAAATTTAAAATTGTATAAAACATCAAATATGACGAAACCATACAATACACTTAAATAAATAGAAATAAAGTATAACATCACATTTAAAATCATAAAATTCTTAATATCCTCACAGAGGATGTTTATAAAATTATTGTCATTGATAATAATTTGTAAAATTAAGTGTAAGTTTTTGACATATTTCATGATTTATACAATTTTAATTTTCCTTCTTAGTGATTTTTAGCTAATTGGACGAGACACTCTGATGATGGCCTTGCAAGCCAAAAGCGCTTAGTTTGACATAAACTTAGTAATATCCGTTTTTCCACCTCAAATTTTTGTATGTGCAAAGTCTGCAGTTTTCATTTATATGTACGAGGTCTGGCTATTAAATAACGAGTCTGCTTATGAAAAAGAGTTTTATTTTAAAAATTATTCTACAATCGTATGCTCCCCTTCAATATACTCCCCTTCTTTCGCCACGCACCGTTCCATTCGTTTTTTTCATTGGTCAAAGCAATGCTGGAAGTCTTCTTTTGTAAGAGCTTTTAGGAGCTGCGCCGATTTTCGCTTCACCAGATTTGATCTTCGGAAACAGAAAAAAGTCACAGGGTGCTAAATCAGGCGAGTACGGCGCGTGTTCGAGCACTGGAATGTCTCTAGCGGCTAAATAACGCTTAACAGACAGCGCGTTATGGGCAGGTGCGTTTTCCTGGTGCAAGATCCACGATTTGTTTTTCCACAACTCCAGCTGTTTCTTACGAACTCGCTCTCGCAGCGATGCCAAAACTTTCAAATAGTAAGTTTCAAATAGTAAGTTTGGTTTACAGTTTGACCCTCTGGAACCCATACAGTCATCACGATGCCGTTGATATCGAAAGAAACGATTAGCATGTCTTTAAATTTGGATTTCGACATCCTTGCGTTTTTCGTTCTCGGCGATGCAGGAGTTTTCCAGTGCATGGATTGCCGCTTAGTTTCAACATCGTATTGGAATATCCAGGTTTCATCGCAGGTGATGATGTTTTCCATCAATTCAGGCTCTTCATCTAACCTCTGAAGAAAATCTGAGCAGATCTGTTGACGGATGAGCTTTTGGTCAGGGGTCAAATGTTTTGGGACCAACTTCGCACAGACTTTCTTCATGTTCAATTCGTTATGTAAAATTTTCCTGACAGTTTCTTTATCGGCCTTTACAGTGTCAGCAGTCATCCGAATGCTCATACGACGATCTCCGCGCACAATTTCATTTATTTTGGTCACTGTTTGCAGAGTTGAAACAGAGACATGTCGACCTGGACGTTGGTCATCTTCGGTGCTCTCTCGACCTTCAGAAAACCTTTTATACCATTCAAAAATACGCGCACGAGATAGACAATTCTCACCATAGGCCTCTTTCAACAACTTAAACCACTCAGTCGGAGTTTTTTTTTAATTTAACGAGAAATTTCACATTGCTCCGTTGCTCGTGTTTTTCGTCACACATTGTTATCGGCACGAGAAAAAAACACGTTCGTTTCTAACCCCTACAGAAAAAATACTACTACAGCGACAAAAAAGTGTTTTCGTACTGGAATAGTAGACACTTTCAGCTATCTAACGCTGCATTCGTTTCCCACCCTACCCCTCTAGGACGCCTTCTGCGCGCGCAGTCTCGTTATTTAATAGCCAGTCTTCGTATAATAGTTATATCGTCCATATAATAAATTTCAAAGAAAAATAAAATTCACACCAAATACAGGATGCGTTCGTCGTTTATGATTGAGAAATTAAGTATAATGTTTAGTTGTGTAAAGATGCACACGACTAAATGATCAATAACAAATCCTTAAGATTAACAGAATTGAAAAAGGCATTCATAACAGATCCGATGTCAAAAGTAACAGAATATCTATTGAAGCATAAAAGACTCACTACGATGTCTTTTAACACAACACAAATGTTGAACAAGCATCTGCACGTCCTTAAACTGACAGATAGCTCTTTAAGGGCTATCTTTCGCCAGGAAAAAGAGGAAACTAAAGTTTTTTAAGACAGAGTAATTTCCAACCTTGAGCGAAGAAAAGTCTTCGGATAGAAGTTACTGTATAGTTTATTGAGTCAATTAGAAAATACCAGACCATTTAAGATCCTATTGAGTAAAAAGAACTATCACAATAGATCTAGAGAAAGTCAAAGTAGTGTTTAATGCCCTCTAATATGTTAGGTGGTAGAGAAAGCAGTATTCCTTTCTGTCTACTATGGATAATTTATTGTTTATAGTAACAATCAAAACAAAGAAGAAAATAGTAGCAATAAAACTCAAAGTCAACCCACAGTATGTAATTTAATAATAATGTTACATCAGCGACATTTTTCGGTCACAAGACCATCGTCAGGCTCTAAGAGACGATCACATTGAGTCAGAATGAAGAATTACAAAAGTCAACTTATATAAGACAAAATATAACATATAATAGAACATGGTAGTTACTCTAATAGTAAATAATGATTTTAACAGTTACAGAACAAACAGTATCAATATTAAAACATAATACCAACTATCATATAGACTCACCTCCATGTGCAGACTGCAGCGCTTAACAGATTATAACAGCTGCATAAGTAAAATAGGGCAATAGATACGGAAATTTTTTGAGAGAAGTGAAAATTGTATTGTATAGTGGAAGTTAAATTTATAAAAAAGGGGTTGAAAAAGAAATTTAAAAAATTGTTTATGTGTTAAAGAAAACTATGAAGTAGTGTGAAAATATGAAAATTGGGCATATAGAAGTAAATATTCTAGGATAAACCCAGAAATTAATATTATATAAATAGGTTTTTGGAGAGTTCTTCTAAACAAAGAGCTTGATCTCCAAAACCAATCCAGGTAAGAGCCTGGATTATTATGAGGAATCAACCTCATTAAAATGAATATAATAAATAAATAAATAAATAAAGGAACGGGAGAAAAACGTCATAATCCATAACCCACTTCAATAAATTAGTAAACCGAGTTACAGATCACTCAAATATAGAATGGAAGTACTAAGTAACAAGCATATATTATGTAAAAAAAGTGTGGAAACAATAAACCAGAAAGCAAGTTCCCAACTGAGGGAATGTTTCCAACTATGGTGAAAGTTTTAATTAAAAACATATACATAGATATAAAAATAAATGTAACTAAATGTTTAGAGTAATGAAGATAGTATTAAATTAAATATTGCTTTATATCAAAGGGAAAGGGGTTTAATCAAGCAATGAAAAATGAAAAAACACAACTGTCTGCACACATCGAGTGAAAATATAAACATTATAACATGAAATTGATGACAAGTAATCGGAGTCCTATAGAGAAAGAAGAAAAGTCAAATTTATAAGTTCCATAATACGGTACTCAAGTCTTCTTCCACATTGGCCATTGTAAATAGCATTACGATCCGAGCATGGTAATTTGTATACTCCTGATTTATGTAAAAGTGGTATTATATCTTTAATGTTAATTAAAATAGATAAAGTGTTTTCTGTTCTAAAAGCTATTAAAAAGAAGAAAATGGTCCACTGATAACCACATCTAAAAAATCGGCTTATTTAAGTCAATACATTTAGGTAAAATACCAATAAATAGGGAGAAATACGTGTAACATATTGTAACGAAACAAAATAACTTTATGAACCAACTAGAATACAATTCGTATTTCCCATGTGATAGTTTATGCTCTCGTCGCAACTTATCGACTGACTCCTGTCTTCTTCTCGATCTTGTATAAATTCTTGATTTCTCGAACGTTCTAGACTCCTTTCGATAGCAGTCTCTTCCTTGTCAATAGTCATTTAGGTATTTTTCCTTCACTTCTGATAGAAACCCTGTTCTGCGAAGCCAATCCTTTACAATATATTTCTTTATGGCATTAAATCAAAATTATAAATAGAATATTTATTGGGGTATTATTTTTAAAAAGGCAATCATTCAAGTTTTTTCAAGTGTAAAATGTTATCATTTGTTTGTCTTAACTAAGCAATAACGAGTAGGTAAGGACCGAACAGCGAAGGAAAATATTTATACTACATACTGGATGGTCATTAAAAACTCACGATATTCATATTCATATATGGCAATATTTTGAAAAGCTCTTTAAAAAGGAAAGAAGAAGAAAACAAAAATTAAAATTTACCAAAGAGCAGTTGAGCGGATTATTTTAAAAATCTTAAGTGTTTAAATATATTTATTCGGTTACCATTACCTATACATATTCATAAAAAAACTGAAATAGGTTCCAAAAGTTCAAAGTAACGAACTGGAAAAACTAAAATGGTCAAAAAACGATTAAGTTTTTTAGTAAAAAAATTTAAGAAAATGATGCTTAAACTTAAAATAAATGAGTAGCAGCAGTAACTACCAGTTCATTTTAAAAAATTAAAAGGAACTACGTTTTACCTTTTAAATGGATTAAAAAAATTACACGATAAATAGATCCACTAAGAACTAATATTTGACCTTTTTATGTTTTTTTTTACTTCTAGTAAAGGACTCCAGTAAAACTCCACTAGTAAAAACATCGTCCAAAGATATTCTAAGATATATTCTATGGACGATAATGGCGATATTTTGCTTAATATAACATTGAAAAACATTGAAAAATATACAAAGGTTTCAGGAAATTATTTATTAAACTGTTATAATACAAGTTAAAAACATAAATTATAAATTAATTAATTATTATAAATATTGATAACACAATTATTGCAATTATTCAAATTAATTCCCGACGAATTCGTAAACTGACTTTGACTTGTTGGGAATTACTAATAATAGAGCATTACCAGCTGCCTCTTCAATATCGCTTGGTAGCTCTTCAGAACTTGAATCACTCATTTTTTAAAAATAAAACTAAAAATATATCAATCTCTCTAAAAGCCTTCCGTCTAGGCTTTTTACAAAATGCCAAACTGACAACTAACTTGAAGTAACAGCAACAAACTAAATTTTTTATAAAAGTTGACAGTTACTTGGGACACGTAAACGTCACTCACTAGATCAATACATTATTTTCGAGTGCAAAAATTCATACGGTTTTCATAAATAAAACTGGCTATAAAATCAGACGGATTTTGATAAACTTGAATTTTGTTTTATTTTATGGGGTTTCAGAACAAGCAAAACTTTTTATCAAGAATGACATTTTTCACTAAAACTAATAGGTATTTAAACATTTTCACCTATAGGATACCCCATCCGTGGACACGCTGTATATTAGTATTAATATTATAGTATATTAAATTAAATAAAGATTTGCTAAATTCCTAATGCGGACCTGATAAACAAGATTTATTAGATGTTCTATCACAACGCCCTCAATTAGACAATGCTCACACTAATTTCGGAATAATTTTTTAAGATTCCTTTTATATATTATGATAAAAGAGTTGCCTAAATTTGTAAAAAAATGGCACCATTTCTGATTTCTTAAAAATTACTTTCAAAGAGCTTTTAAGGAAAAAAACGAATTTATTGTAATTTTTAAAAACACTGACTTATGAGTAGATATATCATCTATTCAAAGAAGAAATATTTTTAAAATCATATCACGTTTAAGTGAGATATTAATCATTTTATGAAATGTAAAAATAGACATATTTCGGGAATTTTTTCTGGATGATTCCTTGTACTCTCAAGCTTCAAAATTCTTTATTGAATAAATAGATATATCTAATATACTACTGATTTTTTTCAATTTTCATTGCCTTATAGTTTTTGCTAAAAGCTCTTTGAAAGGACGTCGCGTTTGCCTATATTAAATACACTGCCAATGCCCGGCCTTAATATAGTATCTATTAATCACGTCTTCCTTGATTTAGTTTTAAATTGTTTTGCTACAAACAAACAGTTTTAAAATTTTAAAAATGTAAACCATCTATATCTCAAATTTGACTAATGAGAAACCAAATAAAAAACCCAAAGTCTATGTCACACAATTTTATTCTTTATGTTGATGGAAAACAATAATAGCAACTAGTTTCGGCCTAAAATTGAGAAAGACAATAAAGTAAAATCTGTTAGAAACACATACTATTAAAAGGGGAGACAAAGAAATATGTAAGTGTCCATTAGCCTTAACTGCTCATTCAAACATACAACTGCACTGTTTCTTGATGCTTCATTGATCTCTAACATCTCAAGTAAATTCATCCTGGGACCTTTAAAACATTTATGTAACCTAGAAACGTTGGAATTGGAAAAAGTGTGATTTTCAGCAATGATATGGTTGGCAAAGGCAGATGGTGAATTAGGTAGGTCAAAGTATTTGTAATTTTTAACATGATTGAGATGTTCTTTTATTCTAGTATCTAAAAGGCGTTCTGACTGACCAATATACACAGCATTGCAGTAATTGCACTTATTTTAGACCACAAATTTTATACATTCTATTTACATGTTCTTATATTTATTTTTTATCTGTTGGATCGTTTGAAAATGTTTGTAATTTTATATTTTATGTTTTAATTATTGTCTTTATATTTGTATTCTGTTTTACACAAAGGTATGATTTTCCTGTTCTTTTTAATTTGCACCACCAAAATAACCTTTTTTAAAAACAATACAAGAAATAAATTTCTATAAGGTGCAGTCAATAAAAAAACTGAAAAAGTGGAAAATTGTTTCCACCTGCACCCAGGGTAAGGAAACAACAGCTTCTATACCATGCTTGACCGTTTTCTATCAAAAAAACAACTACTTCCTGGGCTATATGCCCCAACGGACATTGAATTACATTCCAATAGAAAACGTTACAGTTACCTTTGATCTGTTGGTTTGCAAATTAATGGTAGGATGGCGCTTTTACGACTGTATCATGGAATCGTGGGTTCACGGTTTATGTACTGGCGTAAAAGAATCATTCTGCATCCTGGTCTGCGGGATGAGAAGAACTACTTACCTCGTACTGATGAGACACAATAATGTCAAAACAGGTCTACGAGTAGTGTTCTTCCTGTTAATTTGCAAATCGATAGAGATGGTTGCAAGTATCGACGAAGTCGGTCGCCATCACGTTTTCTATTGGAATGTAATTCAATGTCCGTTGGGGCATATAGCCCAGGAAGTAGTTGTTTTTTTGATAGAAAACGGTCAAGCATGGTATAGAAACTGTTAAATTTCCTTACCCTGGGTGCAGGTGGAAACGATTTTCCACTTTTTCAGTTTTTTTATAACCTTTTTTATAGCCTGGTAATGGCCTCAATGTTATGCCGAAATTAGTTGCAGTTATTGTTTTTCATCAATATAAAGAATAAAATTATGTGACATAGATTTTGGATTTTTCATTTGGTTAAAAAAAATTAATAATAAATTCCTGGTTCTTAATGCGATTCTAACCCGGGTCGCGCGGTTGTGAGCTACGAGCATATACACTAAGCCATCAACACCTTTATATGTTAGTCTGAAACATTTTATAAACCGAAGTAGGTAGCTTATGAAACAATCAAATTTAACTCAAACCTGTCTACGTTATCGCTCATGTGCAAATATTACAAGCCACAAAAACATTAGTTTTGCGATGTGAATTCTACACCACAGATAAATTTTACCAATTGTTCTAATATTATAATTACCAATAACTACAATTAAATAGTATTATCTTGTGATATTTTTTGGTCTAAATAAATATATTTTTGGTTTAATTATTGTATTTTTTAAAGCTACTCTGCCTAAATGGCTATAATTCGCTTGCTGATTTAGGCCACTCGCCACCATTATACGCTCATTGAATAATATACTATTTAGATCGTTGAACAAAGAATTGTGTTTAGAAGTTTGATTATCTGTAAGATTTTTAACATTTAGCATTTTTAAAACTAATTAAATACACTATTATCGCATACAATTTCTAACGAAACTTTATTCGAGCAAAATAAATAATTGCATATTGTCTGCGTCCAACAGCAAGATTAATTGTTCTGCTTTACTTCGTACATAAATAGGCAAGATAAAAAAAGAAACAACTAAGCCGAAATTTGCGGGACTTTGTCCTTTACTTGGCCCGCCCCTCAACTTTAATCGTAAACCTAAAATGTTTTGTCGTCCGCTAAGTTATTTTGGTTTCCATCCTTTCATGCACTACTATAGCTCAAAAGTTTTGTCAGCCTTGGACACATCAACCGGCGAGAGAACAACTTTTGTCCGCCATTCCGTGGCGTTGTCATAAACAAAACACTACATCGAGTAGGCTAATATATCTTATTAATGTGTGCCACAACGACAAAAAAATCAAACTCCCCTTGTTTGTTGACGTCCAGCCAACTTGTTATAGCCCAAGTTTTGTATGCCATCTAATGGCTCCTGTCGACACTTTAGTGCTTGCTTTCAACAATGTACGGCTAGTAGTGCATTTATATTGTGTTATTTGTCGATTTAGAACTTCCTCGTTCGGTCGAAATTTCTTTTCATATTTTATGGCCCGGTTTAAATGTATAACATACCGTAGAAATGGAAAGCGAGGCTATTTTGTATCGACAATGACAATGAATCAGAGATTCGGTTTATATCTTCCGTCATCTAATGTATAAATACATTTTTGACAGTATTGAAGTTATTAAATCGTTAAAATAGTATATTTTTTATATTCATTTATTATTTGTATGTAAATTACGAAAATTTTGATTTTAAAAAGTACCTATGTTGGTAGCACTGTGTAATTTATAACATTTGACAGTTTTGAAATTTAATTGTTTTAAAATGTTTAAAAAAAAGAGTACACCAATAATAATATGTTATATAAGTAAAAGATTATATTTATATTCACAAATACTTTCTTAAAGAACAATATAAACCTAATAAATTGCTATTAGCCACAAATGTCATTGTCAATAGTCTTGTCATTAGATACTTCACTCATGTTCCCAACATTTAATACAAAAATTTGCATGTGTAAAAGTCACATTACGATAGGCAAATGAGTTTTATAATGGAGATTTTTATGAGCCCAAAAAAATATAAAAATGTCATTTTTGTAATTATTTTAGAGTTTTGGAAATAAAAACCAGGAAACTGTTTTTGTTTTATGGTAACCCCTTTTAATTTGCGAGAATACATCCAGCGCCGGATTCCGTTATGAGGCTAAAATAGGCCAATAGAAATATTAGTAGGTGTGGCTTGGATATTTGGCGCACTTTTTCAATTTGTGCTTTCTAGGCTAGAAAGTAAAAAAAATATATAATTGCAGTGTAAAAATGTATTATAAAGGTGTATTTTTTTATTATGCCAGGGGATAATTTCAGGTTTTTTTAAAATAAGTTTAATTTAATTAATATATATGTTTTGGTTATCAGTAACTAAATTAAGGGTAAAAATACTGAGGATTTTTTATTACTTATTTTTTATTTCCATCGTCCAACCTCCGAGAGTTGAAATATTTCATAGATTTGGGCAAATTATTGTAGTTTTAATCCATAATGAAATCCAGTTTTTATCAAATATTTATAACTTGGGCATCTATTCCTATCTGCTAAAGCTGTGTTGTCGTCATCACAAGTTAGCTGGATATTGCACTTAATCATTTCTAATGCTGTTCCTGCTGTATGTCCATTTTTGTAGAGACGTAATAACTGTTCTCTTACATCATTACTAACTTTCCGAAACCGCAAATAATTTGAATTGCCTGATTGTGTGTTACAATAAGAGTTATTTCACAAGGTGCTTCTTGTAAAAGTTGGAATTTTTCTTGTATGCCCGTGTATTTTTTTCTAATACCTAATATGAATTTTTACTGTTAATTTTGAAGGGCAGTTGGTATTTCTCGTTTTAATTTGTGAAGATGGTTCGTAAGTTTTCGAGCACCGAGTAAAGTGGTGACATCTAAAATTAAATTTAAACTTTATATGGTAAATAAAACTTTTTAAATGTTTACTAAATAATTTTAATAATCTCAAAAATTCAATATATTATGTATAGGTACCAATATATCATTTAAATATTTCACTTAAGTTTAATCCATATTATTTATAACGTATGATGAATTGGTTAAGTTTTCAAACTCTCTTAACCATTTACCAAACACTTTTTTGTTCGTGCAATTAACAAAAAATTGCAACTGAACGTTAGGGAACTTATATTCACCTTCTATTATCTTTTTATCCATAATTTTTGTTCCTCAGCCAGGCGGAAAAATAGACTAAAAAATTGGTAGATTTAATTTAATAATTGTTCTTATTACTACCTATACGCCAAAAATAGATATTTGATTTGATACTCAACATTAATGAATTTTTCATTTAACGAGGAAGACACGTTACCTAGTTAAAATTTTCCACAAAAAATCAATAGCTTTTGTTTACCTACTTTTAAAGACTATGAAATGAAGACAAGATCAAAGGAAAACAATCATAAAATAATAAATACCTGCTTAAAACCTTAAAAATTACTTTCAGTTATACCTAGTTTAAACGTCACGTAAAATATTAACGGTAGGAACTCCGCCCACAAGCATCATTTTAATTGGCTTATTTTAACCTCATAACGGAATCCGGCGCTGGATGTATTCTTGCTTTTAATTGTGAAAGTTCTTTTGATAAAAAAATTGCTTAGAGAAACTATAATAATTAAAAAACTTTTTTACTTTAATGTCTGTCTTATAAATACTTACCAAAATCATTATACAAACACAAGGTAATAGTTAATATTTATGTTTAGGGTAAAAATGTGAGTAAAGAAATTTGGTTTGAAATAGGTAATAGAAAGGGAGTCTCCACCATAAGTGAAGTATAAAACCATTAGTAGGATATAAGGGCGACGAACAACAAGTAACAAGGATATAAATTCTACTAGACAAAGTAAAAACCCAAACTAATAGTGGGTTGAGAAGTTGAGAAATGGGGATGAGAAGCAATCAATCAAAAAATTACATTTAAAGTATTTTACGAATAAATAATGAAAGTTATAATTCAACCTTTTAGTTGTTTACTGTTCTTAAAAAATACTTTATTTTATAAGGTACATAAAAAATCCTACAAATAAATTAAAGCTAATACACATACATTAAATAGGTCACAATACATTAGCAGCCCTTGGCTCTATTTGCTGCCCAAGTGTAACGAGGGCAGCAAATACCTGCTAAGGAGTGCTAATGCATTCTGGCACGTGTGACAAACAACTGTTTTTCATCTAACTTTATGACTATTAAAAAAAAAATGTTATGGTTGAGAATCGAACCCGTACTCACAACGTTTTCACATACGAGCGCTATTTGTGTTGTTTACAGTAACTTAGTTTTATCTCGGCCAAAAAATGGAATTAAATCGTGAACATTTTCGTGTGATTATTTTTTACAACTTTTAACGTGGATTAACAGTGCATGGATGAACTTAATTCAATTTTTGCCGATGAAGCTCCATCAAGGACCAGTGTTTATCGATGGTATGGTGAATTCAATCGTGACCGTAGTTCACTCTAAGACGAATTTCGTGCAGGTCGTCCAACATCAGTTGTTGTTCCGAAAACCTTAGGCATTAGTGGGACCAGCATACATTCAATATTGCATAAATATCTGAGAGCCAAAAAATTTGTTTCCCACACAATTTTTCAATCGCTCAAAAATAGGCTCGTGTCAATTGGTATAAAGAAATGCTCAAAAAACACGATCGCAGTGCTTCGAAACACGTCTATGACATCGTGACAGGTAATGAATCGTGGATTTACGCGTATGAGCCCGAAAGTAAACAGCACTCGACTGTATGAGTGTTTCAAGATGATCCCAATCCAACAAAAGTTGTTCGCGCACTAGAACAACCACACATCCGCCATATAGTCCTGATTTGGCACCGAATGACTTCTTTTTATTCCAGTACGTAAAAAACAAACTGAGAGGTCAACGTTTTTAGACACCTGAAGAAACGGTTGCTGCATTCAGAATGCATGTTTTGGAGATACCTCACTCAGAGTGGCAAAAGTGCTTCGACAATTGGTTCAAACGCATGCAAAAGTTTATAGATTTTCGTGGGGAATATTTTGAAAAACAATAAAGTGATTTTCGATGATTAATATTTGTTTTTCTTCTCTAATCCAGAAATATAAAAGACAACCCTCGTATTGTAAAATTTATACAATTATCATTATGTATTTACTCACCTTCAGCATGAGGTATACAGAGTCGGATACTTCCTTTAAAATTGAATGCTCTCTTGTTATGATAGTGTTTAAGATTTTTTTGCTTTATAATTTATAGAATTTTGTTTGAGAAATGCTCTCACTTTGTGGATCTGGTCGAAATTTATATTAAGAACAATAAATAACTGCACAGTTAAACTAAACTTCCACTATTTATTTGAAAAATTCGCTTTAAAATCAATTACAGCTGTTTCGCTATAACTAGCATCGTCAGATTGACATATTGAAATTACATGTTGTTTGTTTGTAACTAGGTGCTTGATGTTGATAAGGAGTTAATGCTAGACCAAGTAAGGAAGTAATAAGACATAACAATATTAAAGCCTAGATGTTATTAGCCCTAAGGGATTATCCTGGATGTATTTCCCTCTAAGATCAGTATAACTGTGCAAAGATATAGAAAAACCAGGAAAAAACTATATCATGCTGATCTTTACAATAACTTAATATATTTATGTTATAATAATGTCTTATCTATGTATAAAATGAAGACTCAATTAAAGTAAACAGTTTAATAGTGGAGAACTTCCAAGATTTATTTGTTCATTAACTACTTTAAACTGTTGACCTGCTAGATGTCTTTTAATTTCAAGTTCTTCTAGAAAATATAAATTTTGTTTTTTATCACAAATGTGTAGTATATGAATGTCATTGGTGTGTATAAGTGAGTTTGGATGTTCCAGTAGGTGTTTTGCATAGTTCGACTTATCTGGTTGTTGTAATCTATATGCTCTTAAGTGTTCATTAAATCTTACTTCAAAATTTCTTTGTGTTTGACCTATATATACTGCATTACATTTTGGACAATTAATTTTGTAAACACCAGATTTTTTTAATTTTGGTAGTTTTGTTTTTACATTTAACAATTTTGTTCCAATACTATTTTGTGTTTTAAATGATATTAATGCTGATGTTGCCGAAGATATTATTTTTGAAATTGCATTGGAAATATTTCCACAATATGTAATACTTTTATAGCTTTTAATTTCTTTAGTTTGTTTTGGAAATATTAGTTCTAGTGACATTTTTTGTTCTTTCTTATTAATTAATTTATTTATCAAATGTATTGGATAGCCATTAGATGTAGCTATTTGTTTTATGATCTCAATTTCTTTATTAAAATTACTTTTGTTCATTGGAATTGAAAATGCTCTATGTATCATGGAATTATAAGCTGCTAATTTATGTGATAGTGGATGATTTGAATTATATGGTATGGTTACATCTGTTTGTGTAGGTTTTCTGTATATTGAATAATTTAATGAATTATTAACTTTTTCAATTCTTAAATCTAGAAAATTAATTGAATTATTTTCTTCAACTTTTAAAGTAAAATTAATTTTAGGATGCAAGGTATTAATATAATTAAAAAATATATGTAACTGCCGTTCGCTACCTACAAAACCTGCTAACACAGCGAACGGCACTTAGATATATTTTTTAATTATATTAATACCTTGCATCCTAAAATTAATTTTACTTTAGAAGTTGAAGAAATTAATTCAATTAATTTTCTAGATTTAAGAATTGAAAAAGTTAATAATTCATTAAATTATTCAATATACAGAAAACCTACACAAACAGATGTAACCATATAATTCAAATCATCCACTATCACATAAATTAGCAGCTTATAATTCCATGATACATAGAGCATTTTCAATTTCAATAAACAAAAGTAATTTTAATAAAGAAATTAAGATCATAAAACAAATAGCTACATCTAATGGCTATCCAATACATTTGATAAATAAATTAATTAATAAGAAAGAACAAAAAATGTCACTAGAACTAATATTTCCAAAACAAACTAAAGAAATTAAAAGCTATAAAAGTATTACATATTGTGGAAATATTTCCAATGCAATTTCAAAAATAATATCTTCGGCAACATCAGCATTAATATCATTTAAAACACAAAATAGTATTGGAACAAAATTGTTAAATGTAAAAACAAAACTACCAAAATTAAAAAATCTGGTGTTTACAAAATTAATTGTCCAAAATGTAATGCAGTATATATAGGTCAAACACAAAGAAATTTTGAAGTAAGATTTAATGAACACTTAAGAGCATATAGATTACAACAACCAGATAAGTCGAACTATGCAAAACACCTACTGGAACATCCAAACTCACTTATACACACCAATGACATTCATATACTACACATTTGTGATAAAAAACAAAATCTAGATTTTCTAGAAGAACTTGAAATTAAAAGACATCTAGCAGATCAACAGTTTAAAGTAGTTAATGAACAAATAAATCTTGGAAGTTCTCCACTATTAAACTGTTTACTTTGATTGAGTCTTCATTTTATACATAGATAAGACATTATTATAACATAAATATATTAAGTTATTGTAAAGATCAGCATGATATAGTTTTTTCCTGGTTTTTCTATATCATTGCACAGTTATACTGATCTTAGAGGGAAATACATCCAGGATAATCCCTTAGGGCTAATAACATCTAGGCTTTAATATTGTTATGTCTTATTACTTCCTTACTTGGTCTAGCATTAACTCCTTATCAACATCAAGCACCTAGTTACAAACAAACAACATGTAATTTCAATATGTCAATCTGACGATGCTAGTTATAGTAAAATAGCTGTAATTGAATTTTAAAGCGAATTTTTCGAATAAATAGTGGAAGTTTAGTTTAACTGTGCAGTTATTTATTGTTCTTAGTAAGATGAACTTCCAAAAAGTAGAGGTTAACACAATCAATTTCATGAAATTTATATTATTTCTGATTTGAAAATGTCAAATTCAAAGCACACTTTTTCATTTGTAGAATAAAAAAAATCGTGGTGCTATGAATTTTCCGCCTTGAGCATGCCTTGTCAAACCATATTTTCGAGTGTACTGTATTTATTACGTTATATTATCTTTTCCATGCCTAAAAACTTGGTGGTTAATCTAATTGCTTCGTTAAGTTGTTCGTCTAATTCTTCGACTAAATTTAAATTTGGGTTTAGATACAGATACAGTATTGAGGAGCAATAATTAAAATGAGGTTTGGTATTAGTTGATAAATTTTTGATTATTTTTGAAAAAAGTACAGTTTTTTGATATCTTTTTTTAATATAAATAAAATGTTCAACGAATCTAAGTAAGTAGTTATCGAGCTGAAAACCTAAATATTTGACAGATGATACTATATCAATTTTTTCATTATTTATTTGTAGGTTAATGTTATCTATATTTAAAGAACTGTATTTTCATTTGCTACAAAACATAAGAGCTCTAGTTTTATTAACATTTAATTTTAATTTGCTTAATTTCAAATAACGATTAATCTCTTTAAGCACTTTGTTCACTCTCATTACTGCAGTTTTCAAAATTTTATGGTATCGTCAGCAATGGGGTTAATAAAACTCACAATCAATATATTAAACATATTATATTAAATAAATAAAACATTCTTACATAAGACCAACAAACTTACATTATGTTTTTAATGTTTGAAACAGTTTGTTCGATGACCACATTTATTCTATTACCAAATACCGAGAATTGTGCTTTAATACCACGTCTCACTTCCTTAACGAAGTGTGGCATGGCATCAACTTGTCAGTTTAATTGTTAGTTAATTAAAAGCGACGGTGGTAAAAGCGTTGAAGCGATACCAAAACGGACCGAGTGACGCTGGTCCTCGTGGGTTTCACTCGACTCAAGAAGATAACTGCTTTCAAACCGGATACACCGAAAATGGACTAATTGTTTCAACTTTGAAGTTATGATACCCCAATTGTTCGTTAATCCAATACAGGGGGCAGCAGCTGTGGTACAAGAATAGCAGTATCGTATTGTTCTAGTTCTTGGTCTAGTTGTTATCGGGTTTGATGTTTAAATTGTTTTTTTAGTGGATAATAAAAATGTTAAACCAGAATTTAAGTGTAACCAAATTCAATTATATTAAAATTAAGTTCAATTATTAAAAAAAATGTAATTGAAATGCTACTCAAAGTTAAGATATAATTTGTTTAATAACAGATAATTTCAAACCAACTTTCTGCTATAACAAACATTAAAGACGACATCATAAATATAATTAACCATTTCTACTCAGAATTACAAAACAAAAAAGGAACCAACAGAAGAAATTAAAAACCAACTTAAGACTAAAATAAAAAATGTTAACTCAGAGCTACAGCCAGAAATAAGTGAAGCAAAAATAAAGAAAGCATTGAAAGAAATGAAGAACAAGAAATCATTGAGAGTTGTCAAATTGTGAGTTGGCCACAGCACTCCACTAGCAGTTTGTAGTTTATTCTATACAGTCATTCAAACAGTGCTCTTCAGATAAGTATCCACCTTTAATAACTTTTGTAATACTGGTATTTAGGAAAAATCCAAAAACACATCAATTTATGTTGGCAAGAATTATGGCTTATTTAAAATTACTGGAAAAGCCACCCTTCACCTCTAGCAGCATCCCTTTTTTTTAAATAACTTCTCATATTTTTATGTAAAATTTGGATACTCCTCTTTGAGCTGATTTCAAAAATGTATAATACTTGTAGGTTAAATTGGTTGTTTTATGAGATAAATAATTTTTCTTTTACAACCACAAATTTATTTATTTTTTACTTTCACCTTATTTTCCTGTTATAAATGGGAACAATCCAAAATGAAGTGGACAGACATAAACAAGAAATCGACAGAATGAAAAAGGACAACGAAAAGCTAAGGGAAAAAAAACAACCACCTGAGAGGAGACCACGAAGAAACAAGGTCCAGAAGCCCAAGAAGCCCCAAAAAGAAACGACATGGAAATCGACGAAACCCCGACACCGACGCTGAGAGAAATTCAACGAGAGCAAAGAGCCGAAAAAAAGACAAATGATGCCCCAAAAAAGACAAGCGAGCCCCCTAAGACGACCACGGATACGAAAAAGACAAGGAAACCACCCCCAATCTACTTAAAGACGACCAGGGACTTCCCGAGGATCCGCAGGGAAGCACAGGTAAGAAATATTAATATTACTTACAGGTTCAACGAGAGGACAGGGATAAAAATCAACGCGGAGACCCCAGACGACTACAGAAGGATGACAGCCTACCTCAACGAGCTGCAGGGACAAGGAGAAAACTTGTACACCTTCCAGGACCCGGAGACGAAACTAGCAAAAACCGTGATTAAAGGACTAGCCCCAGACGAGGACACAGAGGAAATCACACAGGACCTAATCAGGCAGGAAATCAGAGTGAGCAAGACGACCTAACTGCAGTCCCGCCACGGAGACAGGAGGAAACTTCCGATATTCGTCGTAGAATATCCAAAAGAGGACGAATGGAAAATGAAGGAGGTTGAGTTTATACTCAGCACCAAAGTCCAGAAAGAACAGCTCAGAAGAAGCGTGAAGCCAACGCAGTGCTACAACTGCCAAAGTTTCCATCACGGGCAATCCACTTGTCACATGGAAACGAAGTGCGTCAGGTGCGAGGGAAAACACCGAGCGGAAAACTGCGACAGACCCAGGGCACAACCACCAACGTGCGCAAATTGCCAGGGCGAACACACCGCAAACTACATGGGGTGTCCCAAAATCCCAAAGAAGAACATACCAGAAAGGAAGACGGTAGAAAACAACAACGCAAACAGGAAACCAGGACTAAGCTACGCCAACGCAGCAAAAAAGGATGGAAAGAAAGAAAAAGACATCTTTGAAACGATGAAACTTTTTGCGAAGCAAATGGAAGAACTTAAAAACTTCTTCCAAGACTTAATGAAGAACTAATAGTGAAATCCATTAGACAACAGACAAATAGAAGAGGAACCACCTGCGAGAGGCCCCGTTCATCCCTAAAAATATGCGCGGGATCTCAAACAGGGACAGCTTTAACAAGTGGATCCACTCTTTAAGGTCATTTCTAGTCGCAGTCCGTCGGCTAGGAATGCAAGTTTTTAGAGGCAGCGAAAAAACACACACAATCGCGAGAGTCAACGAAAGGAGGACAACGGAGAAGAGTGCTACGCATTACCCTAACCAAAAGAAAGACTGCCGGACGCTACCCCTGTTACCCAGGTAGCGAAAGGTCCGAAAAAGGAGACAGAGGCCCCATCGGAAGGAATGGGGGGTGGTGGAAGTTCTCCCCGGAATGCATTGCTCTCGAGAAATGCATTCTGGGAGGGACGGGTCTGATCAAAGTGTGTGTGCTGTTATAAAATGGGTTGTCCAACAGTTCAAACTCTTTAATCTTTTTAACTGTGCTATTTATTATGAAGTTACAATGGGTGTTCAAAATGAGTACCATTCACTTCCATACAATGGTATAATCTATTTTGAAATGCCTCTCTGACATTGCTTAATACGGCTGGATTTAATTGTCGACATTCATTTTCTATCCTCTCTCGTAAATCATCCAGAGATTCTGGTTGGGTAGCATAAACTTTTGTTTTTAAATACCCCCATAAAAAGAAGTCTAGGGGTGTTAAATCCGGTGACCTAGGTGGCCACTCCATCATATGCCCTCTTCTACCTATCCAACGAGCGGGGAATGTTCCGTTTAAAAATTGTCGGACAGGCATAGCATAGTGTGGGGGAGCTCCGTCTTGTTGAAATACCAGTAAATCTTCGGAAAGGTTATTATTATTTTCTATTTTTCTATTATTGTTGTAATACGTGGGTCAACCCCTTCCCTGAGTAACTTAAGATATGATTCACCATTTAAATTTCCGTTGATGAAGAAAGGTCCGACAATGTGGTCAATTAGGATACCACACCAAACGTTTAACTTTTGGGGATGTTATGTATGGAATTCACGCATTGTATGTGGATCACTTTCAGCCCAATATCTACAATTATGCCTATTTACTAAGCCACTTAATGAAAATGAGCATTCATCATAAAAGCAAATATTGTTTAACAATTGTGGATTTTTATTGATAAATTGCGTCATTGATTCGTAAAACTCTAGACAACGATCAAAATCATCTTCAGTCAACTCGTGCACCAACTTAACTTTGTACGGGTGGTACTTGAATTCATGTAGAACTCGGAAAACTGTAGAAGATAAAACACCGATCGCTCTACTTATTGTTGAAAACGATTGGGGTTGTTGAGCCCTGACTTGCCCTAAAAATGCCACTTGGATTGCTTCTTTCTTGCAAAGAGTAAACCATTTCAGCGAAACAAAATAAATAATGTATCAAAGTACACTATCCATAGTGACTTCAAATTCTAGTTGAAAAGTTATTAAAGATGGATACTTTTATCTGAAAAGCTGAATAACCATCGTATCTGAAATGTTTCATTTTCTTTAAACCGTCACCTTTCATAAAAAAAGATATCTGGGTAAATAAAAAAAAGTATTGGAAACAAATTAGACATCTTGATAAAGTTCAATATGTGAGTCAAAAGTAGAGGAAAATATTGTTTTCTTTTCTCCCCTGTATATGAGGGGAGTATGAAATTTTTTTGAGACGTCAGAATAATAAACTTAAAAGTACAGTTTTTTATCTACAATTTGCAAAAAATTCAAAGAAATCAGCCTTCGCGTTTGGAAGTAAGAGCATTTTTAAATAAATCAATATTTTGAATGGATCGAATTTTAAGTCGGTGAGTGTAAATAAAAAACCTTTTTTAGTGTATTTGTAGAAGTAGTTTAAACAAACAAAGAGTAAATAATGCTCATAACATCACGCTTAATATCATTGAAGACCTTGTTTACAGCTGAATTTTACATAACATGAAGCCGTACATACATAAATAATGCTGTTGATACATGTTATAACATAAGTACTCGATAGAAGTAGTAGTTGTTATGGTAAATAGCAAGGAGTATGATATTAAATTCTGCGGATGAAATTTATTCTACTAATTTACATTTGCTCTGTGTTTCTCGTGTAAGCCCACAGATTTCATTACTATTTCGGCAAGAGCACTTCACAGACTTGTGCTCTTATAAGAATAGAAAATGAGTTTGTTGCTCAGTATATCAACTCGATGACAACAGAATTTCGAGTGTTTCTTATTTTAAATTTTAGATAACTCCCATTCTTATAGTGCCCGCGCCATTTCTCCTCATATAATCTGTCAAAATTGTGACCTTTATTTATTTTTATTTATTAGCCGAAAACGTTGCGATATGAGAAGAAGTTCCAGTTTGGAAAATATAGTCGTTGTGGGTATGCGCGTTCACTTGATTTATCTTTTTATTGCGACTTTCTTGTATTCTTTGGAATGCTTTTTCATTTTTTAATTTGTAGCGGATACATTCAACAACACATATTTTACAATTTTCTTTTGCCATGTTGGTATTAACATAAGATTTTGGAGTAAGTTAAAATGCACTGTTCAATAATTAAAGTGAAATCTTCAATGAAATTGACTGCATTAACTTTTACTTTGTGGGAGTCTATCTTTCTAAGAATATTAATAATAGAAATTTTTAACAAAACTTCCACTATTTATTTAAAAAATTATTTTTTTAATACTACTTAATCAACACCAACCTAAAAAACAAACTGTCAATCTGACGATGCTAGTTTTGGGCGAAACAGCTGTTATCGAGTTTTAAAAAGCAATTCTTTAATTAAATAGTGGAAACTTAATTAAAAAGTTCTATTTTTAATGTTATTGGAATCTTCTAAATGTAAATGTGGTTTCCCCCATTAGCCTAGTGCAATTACGATTTTTGAAGACAAAAAAAAATTTAGGAGGAGACAACCAGTGGGAACTTGTTTGGCGTATTAGAGAGAAAAAAAAATATATTAAACATCAGCCAAGTGAAATGGGGGTGGATTTTGGTGGTTAAAAAAGAATTTTTACAATTTTCAGCAGAAAATGACTTTTTAGCGATCAGGGTCCCTTCTGAAGCTTCCTTGGTTAGGAGGTCAGCTTTTTCATTTCCAAGGATCCCTGTGTGTCCTGGTACCCATTCAAGGATAACCTTGTGGCGTTGTACCAGTTCAGCTACAGTTCCTTGGCAGTGCTTCACTGTTTGTGGCGCAGTGTGTACGCTCTCTATTGCTTTGAGAGCTGCTTGGCTATCACTTCTGATCCTGACAGTTCTGTTAGGGACTGTCTCGTTCAAGATGATTTCCGAGCATGTATTGATGGCAACCACTTCAGCTAGCAGGATAGTATCTACTGAGCCCAGGTTGAGACTATACGTCTTCCCTGTATTTTCAATGCAGATCCCAATCCCAGTACTGGTGCTTGTTTTGGATCCGTCTTTGTACTAGACGGATTTATGTTGTTTCCTAATCTTGGTACGAGCCTCGTCCCTATCTGGAATATGAACCGTATATGGTTTCGTAAGGTCGTAGCAGACAGATTGTGTTCAATCTCTTTCGAGATGGTACATAGGGATCGCCCTGCCCCATTCATTGTTTATTTTCAGCCTGTAAGCAGCTGCCAGTACTTCCCTTTCCACAATAAGATGTAGTGCAGCATAACTTCCAGGGCTGCCGTAGACGTTGTTCTCATCGCCCCGGTTATGGCTAGACAGGCTACTCTGTACCCTGCCTAGTTGCTTAGATGCTACTGAGCATCTTGCTTTATGCCATCACACAACAGAACAGTAGGTTATGATGGGTGCCACTACCCTAGTATAAAGCCAGTGCATCATTCTAGGTTTAAGCCCCCACTGCAGCTCTTCTGCATGCCCAGAGAGCTCTTAGGCCTTTATCTGTTATGTTTCTAATGTGGTTGGAAAGGGTTAGTTTGCTTTCTAGAATTACCCCTAGATATTTGACTTCCCCTTTAAACTTTAGCGATTGGCTCCAGATACGAAGTTCCCTCAAGTCAAGGTTCCTTCTGTGGGTGATCGATATCATGGAGGTTTTTGCCGGATACAGTTTACAACTATGCTGACGTCATCAGCAAAGGCTTGGGCATAGATACCCTCGTTATTGAGTCTACACAGGAGTTTGTCAACCATCAAGTTCCATATTAACAGTCCAAGTAACATAGTACCAGTCCATCTTACAATGCCCTGTTTAATGCCATGGTTCTGCATGGCCCTAAGTATGGAATGCCCCCTCAATATCCAGAAACGTACCTAGAGCTATCTCTTTATTTAAGAGTGCCTGCTTCGCTTTCAGGAGCAGCTTGTGTTTAGGTTGGTATGGTTTTCTTGTGAGCAATTGTCAGAGTCAGAGACATACTGCTTTTAAAACACTATTTCTCCTATATGCGTTCTAAGACGCAATACTTCGCAATACTTCGATTACTTGGTATTTATGCTATTCATATAGTTAGAGTTGAATTAGTTAAAGGAAGTTACTCTCTTCTAAGGATTTAAGAAAATTAGAAAACGGACCTTCTTACCAGGAAAGGTGCCAAAGGACCTTTTATGGGTCCAAAGCCATTCCTTGGCAAAGCGAATAGCGTAGCTAGACGAACGAATTGGATAGATCGGATTAGAGGTTCTTTCTAGTACAAGCTGGATGGTTTAAGAAAATAACAAAGTATCCTTATTTTGGGCAGCTGGGCATACCAGCATTAAGGGGAGCGATAAAGCGGACCTTCTAGCCATAAAAGGGGCTGAAGAATATTTATAGGCCTGAGTACATTGTAGGGGGCATTCTTACTGGTTCTAGCTTCAAAGGCATTTGTAAGAGATTTCTCTAAAAAGAAGTCTCAATAGCAGACAGGACCTACGAATTATGACAGGACTACTAAACAGTCGCCTTAATCGGCAGATTCTGTCAGGCTGAAGATGGAACAGCTTCGTCAGAGGCTTAGAGCTAATAGAACGTCTATAACCTATGGTTTACAATGGATCTTTCAGCTCACAGCATACATTAATCGATCATTCTCATAGAATCTAACCTAACCCTACTTGTGTCTGTGGATATATAATTTGTTTTTGAACTTGTATTTGACAAATCTTCGAGTTAGTCCAAACTAATTGCTAAGTAGGTATAAATAGTTTTATTATTATTAAAATATTTTAAATAAAGATTATAAGAATTAATAAAAAATACTAATTAATAAGGACGAATATCCTACAAAATCGCCCATCAAAAGATGTTCACAAAAATCAGTAAATTTTTGCAGAGTATGTATTTATCATTTCGATATTTCAACGTCGGATGGATTCTTTCATTTGCACGTGCAGCTGGTAACTTGTGAAATCATGCAAACATCCAAAGAAAATTCATTACTTCACCCGCCACACTGGAAACTCGCCGTTTATATATAAACATGGCCATCGCAGGCATGCAACAATCATTTATATCTCTCTTTCTCATCTTCTTTGAACCAGATTTCCGATGTTATCCTTTTACACTTTATGGTCGTTTCATAAAAGTGACGTTTATGAAATATTGTTTTTTAAATAAAAAACTCAAAGCGTCCGTTAAATTATTTCTTTTTGTGTAAAAAGGTTAGTTTCAAACGAAAAATGGATATTTATTAAAAATGTTTAAAATGAATTTGCTTTTGTAATAAAAGTGGTATCAAAAAAATTATTTACATGATAGCTGCTTTCCATCAGAAATTTTGTAATCATTCAGTGGTTTCAATTATGTCTAGTTACCATGGTAGGTATCTAAAATTTTTTATATTTCTGTCGAAAGTTTTTTACAGTTAAAAAGGTTAAAAGGTTAAAAAAGTATATGATTTACAATTATTATTCCCGAAAAGAATGGTCATAAATTATACCACAGATTCTGGGGTCAAAAATATGTTGATTGAACCCCACTGACCTATATACAATAGTGCACACAAAAAAGTTACAGGATGCTAAAGTTAAAAATTTCGATAATTTCTTTAACATTACTCTAAAATGGTTTAACGTTAATGTATGACAACTTATAGGAAATACTAGTAGAGAATACCCAATAAATTTGAAACAGTTGCATTCAATTATTTTGATTTATTATGGATTTTTAGAGGGGATCAACATCCCTTTTACCCCCCAACTTTTTTTAAGGCTATAATTTAACAAAATATGGACCGCCACTGGAATCAAACGTCTACTCTTAAACTTTTATATCTCTCTGTATTTCTTTGTAAATATTTTATTATGGAAGATACAGCCACCCTTTAAAATGCCAATTTTAATATTGAATATTTAAACTAGATTTTCACAAATATTAAAAACATATTTATTATTCAATTACAATTTATAAACAAACATTTGCCTTAACTCAACAATTGTTCAATATGACCTCCTCCTTTCTGTATACAAGTTCTACATAGTTTCAACAAGGAATACCGAATATTTTGAAAAATTAAATTTTTTTTGTCGAAACTTGTTAGTAATTTGTAAAATTCGGTGCCTGAGTTGATCCTCACTGGTTATTTCCACAGAATTAACATTTCCTTTCATATATCCCCAGAAACAAAAATCTAATGGATTCAAACATGGACCGAAAATGTGAAAACTCGAAATGTGAAAACAAAATTACCAATATTAAAAAAATCTGGTGTTTACAAAATTAATTGTCCAAAATGTAATGCAGTATATATAGGTCAAACACAAAGAAATTTTAAAGTAAGATTTAATGAACACTTAAGAGCATTTAGATTACAACAACCAGATAAGTCGAACTATGCAAAACACCTACTGGAACATCCAAACTCACTTATACACACCAATGACATTCATATACTACACATTTGTGATAAAAAACAAAATTTAGATTTTCTAGAAGAACTTGAAATTAAAAGACATCTAGCAGATCAACAGTTTAAAGTAGTTAATGAACAAATAAATCTTGGAAGTTCTCCACTATTTACTTTGATTGAGTCTTCATTTTATACATAGATAAGACATTATTTTAACATAAATATATTAAGTTATTGTAAAGATCAGCATGATATAGTTTTTTCCTGGTTTTTCTATATCATTGCACAGTTATTTATTTATTTATTTTGTAAAAATCCATACAGGTTTTTCACCTAATTACATGGATAGTTAAGAAAAAGAAAAAATAAACAATGAATTACATTAAAGCTTAACTAATAATGGACATGATATACTTATATAACAATAATTGCATATGGTTCAAATACAAAAACAAAAACAAAAACAAAAACCGAGGAATTCGAAGGATGAGCGATTTATATATCCAACATAACATATGATTTGAGAGTACTTTTAAATCTTCCCATGCTGGTAGTCCAATCAACTATGCACAAATTATTAAAGTTATTTGCCAATTTGAGAACTACTTCTAGAGGAGAATTTATATTACTCCGAAAAGGCCCAAACATAATATGTGCTCTAGTATATTTTGAAGGTACTTTAAATGGTATCAACGATAATAAATCACTGGAGGACGCTTGATTGTTTAGTATCTTATACAGCAGTAACATCATTGTCTGTTTGCGCCTGGAATGTAATGAGGGAATATTAAACTCAATCCTTAAAGCTTGTAACCAAATTATTACGTTGAGCGTCAATTTGTAATATGAGTTACCTGTTGATAGTGAATTTATAACAATATTTAGTTAACTTTTTTGAAAAAATAACAATATACCAAAAGAAAAAATGTAATTTACAATAAAACAAACATTAAGAGTAATTTTGTCTTTAATTAGTTGTAAAAGATACTTCAATAATTAACAGAATTTATAAATGTTTATCACACAAAAATTATGATAGTTAAACACCACGGCTAGGGGTGAGTAAGTTCATTAGCTCTGACTATTGTACAATATTTGTTTCTTTAAGAAATTATAAGGGCGCCACTGAAATCTTTTTATTTTTTATGATACTACTGAAGAAAGTTGTTTTAAGCTGAGTTATTTAAATAAGTATCATAAGACGACAGAAAGATGTCAGAAAAAACTGTCTATGAAGATAAAAAAATGATTTGAAAATGTACAAACATATAAAAGATAATAAGATTTCCTTGGTGCTGAAATTAATGAGGTAGAGAATACGTTACAACAAAATAATCCGCAAACAGTTCTTTAAAAATACTTATTCTAATACAGTTGACGATATAGATAGATATACACGGAAATAAAAGAGAAAAAATATGGGAACAGTAAACTTGATAGATCTCAATAAACTTATCTGTTACGATAGTGGACGATCCTTCGCCGCACCTTGGGGTCGCTACGGCACTGTCTAGGTGGTTCCAAATGATTATAGAATATCACTAGTGGAGGGATGATCTGCCCCAGTTGTAGAGATAATCCAGTTACGAAGCTTACAGTTTACAAGTTAATTAAGTTTATGTAATCTCCAAATTCAAGAGATGCTTCTGGTTTTTCTGGTTCTTCAATTAAAGAGTTGCCTCTAGTTTACTAAAGAGTTGCCTCTAGTTTACTAAGGAGTTGCCTCTAGTTTACTAAAGAGTTGCCTCTAGTTTACTGTTTTATATTCCAACTTTCTGAAAATTACCAGTGTCAAACACGTGTTACATTTACTTTTCTGGCACAAAAAGTACAAATCAGCATAGTTCGAAATCTACAGTTAGAACGTATTTTAATAGATTACAAAAGATACATTTTTACATTAAATTTACTTTTTAATAATCTTACACACTAATCAAAATTCCAGAAATGTACTTTTACAGCCTTCTATAAAAATTATCATTAATACTTTTAATTACCATAAAAAGATTCTTTGAATAATAATAAAATATGTTGAAATTCTCATCTGATATAATCAAATATAATATAACTTTCGATATTTTATAAATATTTTAACAAAAAGGAATTATAAAATTGGAAAAAAAACATACCTGTATACGACAGTAAATCAATAGAAGAAATGAGACTCGAATAATTATTAAAACCTATTGAATTCGATAATGCCAACTCATTAATACACCTCGTAGCGTAGCTACTTTGAACTTCTAATTATAATTATAGAGACCGTATTCATTATTTTATTATTAAAAATGTTTTAGGATAGATGGAGCAGCTAGCGGTACTAATTGAATTTAATATTTAGGATACCAGGTGCTTAAAATGTTAACAGGTACTGTTACACCCCCTCTACTCGATATAAAAAATTTTGCAGAAGGCAAAATTTTTTTTTTTGTTGTTTAATATCAGATAAGATCTCCAACGTAAGTTTAAGCAAAACAGTTACATAGAACAAGTAAGGATTATAAGGAATTACAAAAATAACATAGGAAAAGGTTAAAGTTATTTAAAGAAATAAGGATTAGTCAGTATGTCCTTGTTGTCACATTCGTTACTTGTATGTAAAAGTAACCATTCCAGAGTTGCGCCAAACATATCGGAGAGATGGCCTCGTGCTCTGGCGATTTGTTTCAAGGCAGCACTGCAATGCAATGCAAAAAAGACAAAGAAAAGTAAAGAAGAAAAAAAAGGACAAAAACTAGTAAAGAAAACGCAAAGGAAAAATTAAAAAAAAATAAAAGTTAGAAAGAAAAGAGAAAAGAAAGCAGAAATGTGTTAGATAATAATCATCAGATAGAGAAGGAAAGAGAAAAAAAAAGAAATTAGAAAATTAGGAAAGATAACATAAACGAACTTTAGACACAAGTGGCCTATAAAAAGTGGGACAAGTCCCGGGCGAGCCACCTACACCCAGCAATTAAGTTGCCAACTGAAATTTGACTCTACGTTAAAAAAAGTTAAAAAATTGTACTGTGTGATGTATTTCCACACCACCCAGGCCTTAAAAAAAATACAAAAATGATTAATTAAAAAAAACAAATAAGACCTTTTTTAGCAAGAAAGGAATAAAACTTCCAAAAACCCGTCATGAGGTTAACTATTGTAAGATATGGATGACATAATCGGTAGTACCTTTTTTCTATCGGAAAGGAACAAAAAAACCGTAAAAGTCAAAATCTGTACTAAATAAAGTCACAAACGGTATTAGATAAGGTGAAAATCAGTATTAGATAAAGTCACAATAGATAAGAAAGATTCTATATAGTTTTTACACCATTAAATGGTCTATAATACAGTCACTGCAAGATATACCCATTTTAAAAATTACAAAAAATTACCAAAAATTATACTTTAGAGCTATATAAATTGTACTTTCTCATATTAAATATATGAACCATAAAAACAAAACCCACATTATGTTTTAACATTTCCTAGCTAAAGACAATCTGTATACTCATACAGATACGATAAGATAACCCAGTAGACATTCACACTGTATACTGCCAAAGGTACTTAAACCCGTACGCGACAGAATACATACAGTATGCACGATAAAAATGACTCTAGGTACGATAAATCCAATACACATTAGCGTATAAGATACAAAACACGGTATATAAACCTTTTAAAGGAAGAAAAAAAAATTAATATATCTTGATATGCCAAATCGGCTTGATACATTAAAAATATTCCACCCAAAAGTTCAATAACTTGCTCCCAGAACAAGCTAAATCAGATAAGATAAGCTAAGATAAGATAATTTTAAAACATATGCAAGACAGAGTTAATATAAATTTGTCCAAAATGTATTTTATAAGAGAAAAAATAAAATAAAACGCCCAATAAGGTAATATGATAAGATAGAAAAAGATAGTATAAGATAATATAAATAAGAAACATTAGATAAATAAGATAAAGTAACTTAACTGTTGTTAAAGTAAATAGGTATATCATATACTGATAAAGTAGAAAAAGAAAATAATGACTAGGTAAACACAGCGAACTAACAACCATCGAAGACATCACATTAAATGAATAAATTTTTGATAATTCAAACATAATAAAATGACGAGGAAGTCTAGGTAATGAGAACCTTCGAACTTGGAAAGGGGCCGTTAGCATCCACAGTAGCTATGACATATCCTAAGAACAACATCCATCATCTCCAAACCTTCCACACATTCACTACATCCGAAAACCAAAAAAAATTGTTTGTATAAATATATGTTTACTCAGTGTCGGTTGAGTTTGCGTCTTCATTATTGTCTGATTTGTCTTCTACATTGTCGTTATTATCGTTGTCTCCCGGTAAATTTTTATCAAAGTCTGAAAAATTTTGTTTAAGATCGGAAATGTGAAAATTACCCAAATTATTTCCTTCGAGATCTTTTAAGTTATACACAAGCTTAGAAATCACCTTATTAACCACACAAGGAATATACTTAGGCGCAAATTTTGCAGCAAAATTATTTACTTTAGAAGATAGTACAAAATTTTTCTTCCACAACCTATCACCTACATGAAACTCAACATCACGTTTCCGCATATTATAATATTCTGCATTTCTAAGATAAGCATCCTTCAGTTTTTTACGAACGTCTACAAATAATTTAGGCAAAGTTTGTACATCCTGTAACCGTTGTGATTTCTCCTCTATAGACACAATATTATTGGCATTGTCTGCAACTTTACCGTAATAATCACCAGAAAGTGGTACATTCCTAGCAAAATTCAGAAACGCAGGGGAGTATCCCGTTACTTCATGAGTAGCAGTTCGAATAGCTTGAGCTACCTGATGAATATATACATCCCAGTTTTTATGATTTTCATGAATATAACAACGAAGAGCGGTTACTATAACTTTATTTGTTCTTTCAGTATGATTACTTTGTGGATGATAATTAGCATTATATAATATCTTTTGAACTTTATATTTTTCCATTAACTTTTTGAACTCTTTACTTACAAACTGAGAACCATTATCGCAAGACATGACCTGAGGAACCCCAAAAATTAAGAAAACATGATTTTCCAAAAAATTTACTATACTAGATGCGGTTGCTTTAGGCATAGGGTGAACGAAACAAAATTTTGTGAACCAATCTGTAACTACTAGTGCGTATCGATTACCTTGTTTGGATCTAGGATAACATCCAATTATATCTGCACTTAACCATTGAAAAGGAAAATTTATATTCTTATAGGAACCCATCACACCAGCTTTCGGCAAATTTGTACTTTTACATGAAGAACATATTTTACATTTCTGAACATAACGATAAATATCTTTACGAAGTTTGGGCCAATAATACAATTCAGATATCCGAGAGATAGTTTTTGAAATACCTAAGTGACTACCTGAGACATCATCATGAAACATTTTAAGAACATCTTTACGATTATTCGAAGGAACAACAATTTTCCAGTCCGATAAATTACTTTCGATAGGATTGTGAGAAAAAACATGTTTGTAAAGTAACTTGTTTTCGACTTTAAATGAGGGATACTTTTCCGGATTACTTTGGACCTTATTGATCATAGAGAGATACCATTTATCAGGTTTAAAAGTAGAGACATCCAAAACTGAAATTTCATTTACTGAACGAGAAAGAGCATCACTAACCAACATTGTGGAACCTTTGCGATGTTTGATAACAAAATCGAACTGTGCTAATCGTAAAGCTAAACGAGCTAACTTTCCGCTTGGATTAGACAACTTATGAAGATATTGTAATGATGAATGATCGGTTTCTAAAGTAAAGACTGTTCCTTCTACATAGCATCTGAATTTTTCAATACCAAATATCACCCCGAGAAGTTCTTTTTCCGTTGTAGAAATCTTTCTTTCCGATTTTGTAAGGGAACGACTAGCATATGCAATTGGATGGTCAATACCATCACTTTCTTGATATAAGATAGCGCCAAGACCTGTGTCGCTAGCATCTGTTTGAATAATAAATGGCTTAGAATAATCAGGACTCGAAAGTATTGGAGCGGAAGTAAGAAGTAATTTAATTTCTGAAAAAGCTTTGTCAGCTTCAGGAGTCCACACGATAGGCTGGCCTTTCTTTCTACCCTGCAGTAAGTCTGTAATAGGAGAACAAATTGAAGAAAAATTTTTAAGAAACCTACGATACCATCCAATCAAGCCTATTAATCTTTTTATTTCTGTGGTGTTCTTAGGTACAGGATAATTAAGAAAAGCTTCGATTTTTTCCGGTGATGTACGTAATCCGTTTTTATCCAAAGTAAAACCTAGATAGTTAAGTGATTCTCGACAAAATTCACATTTTTCTAAATTAATAGTTAGTGCAGCTTCTTTCAACCTTTTATACAATTTCTCCAAAATCTCTAAATGTAATTCGAAAGTGGGAGTAGCGACAATGATATCATCCAGATAACAAAAACAATATGGTAATATGGAAGGATCAATAATTCTGTCCATTAACCGAGCCATTGTCCTTGGAGCATTTTTTAATCCAAAACACATCCGGGTGAATTCAAAAGAACCAATACCATACACTGAAAAAGCTGTTTTAGGTTTAGAAGACTCAGTTAAAGGTACCTGAAGAAAAGCTTTACGTAAATCAATTGAAGTAAGATACTTTGCATCCCTGAGCTTATTTAAAACGGAATCTACTAAATGCATAGGATAAGAATCAGAAATAGTTACAGAATTGAGCTTTCTACCATCAAAACAAACTCTATACTCCCCATTTTTCTTGGGAACGAGCCATAACGGACTGTTCCAAGGTGATGATGTTCTTTGAATAACTTTTAGCCTCAATAACTCATCAATCTCTTTTCTCAAATGAAACTGCATTGCTGGACTTAATGGATATTGTCGTTGACAGATGGGTTTTGCATCCCCAGTATCGATATCATGCTCAATCAAATGTGTTTTACCTAAAGAATTTGGAGGAGAAATTTCGTCGAAAAGCTTGACAACCCTGTTCAATTTATCCTTTTGTACTGAAGACAATGCAGAAATTGGTTGAATTGCATTAATGACACAAAGAGAAGATAACATCGAGTAAGATAAAGAGTGAAAATTAACATCAATTTTAAACATTTTTAAAAAATCCATCCCCAAAATCAAAGAGTGAGCAATAGAAGGAATAATCCAAATCTTAATTTCATGTGTTACATCATTGAGAGAAACCGGAGCATAAATACAACCCATAACATTCTGTACCGTACCATCAGCTGTAGTGATACTAGGCAAAAGTTCATATTGAATCGGTAAGTTAAGACAATGCAAAATATTAAAACCTTGATTACCCAAAACACAAGAATTGCTTCCACTATCAATCAAAGCTAAAATTTCAATATTATTTATCTTAATATTGAGATATGGTCTATTATCGTTACTCTTTTTCACAAACAAAGGACTAACATTAGAATTAGATACCTCCCTTAAACTAGTTGTCTGTAAATTTGATTTAGATGAATTACGTAAAATATTAATATGATCAGAATCACCTGCACAATCAGAAGTAGTAAAAGAAATGTTATTTAAAAAATTATGTACAAACTTAAGGTAATTGTTCCACTCACTGGGAGAAGTAAAGACATTTATTTTTTGTTTCGGTGAGCATTTGAATTTTTGGTTTTTTGTGATTGATTGTCCGGTGTATTTTCCTTTGGTTGACTGGAAACAGCGCCCAGACTTTCCTGTCCAGTCTGTGTTGAGTTTTTTGAGCAACGAAAACATTTTGACTTAACCACATTTTTCCTACCACAACCATAACAAAAAATAGTTCTAGGTAATCTGCAATTATTATATATATGACCTCTCTTATCACAATTCCAACAAATCCTAGTTGAATTATTCGAAACATTGTTATTATTTGTATTGCTACCGCGGGATCTATGTGCATTATTATTTGCTACAAAGTTACTAGAGTACCTAACAGTGTTTTGCCGATTTCTAAAATTTGATTCTGGTTCAAAAAAACTATTATTATTATTAAGATAACAATTATTATTTACTATAGCTGAATTTCTACCTCTATCAGCCCAGAGCTGTGATTCTTCAATACGTTTACAAAGATTACTTAACTCATCAATAGTTTTAGGTGAGTGCAAAGCTAACTGAGAGACATGGAATGGTAACAAATTTCGTCTAATTCTGGTAACCCTACTTTCTTCGTCCGGTATTATATCTAATCTACTAAACATGTTTTCCATTTGTGCAATAAATAAATGTGCTGGCTCATTAACTGTTTGCATTCTGTTGTTAATTTCTAACTCTAAATTAAACTGGTAATTGCAAGGCAAAAAATCGGCTTTAAGTTTAGATACAATGTGTGACCAAGAAGTTACTTTATTTTTAATAGATAAAAACCAAACTAATGCTGGCCCTTTAAAAAATTCAAAACATTTAATAAACAATTCATCATCTGACACACCTCGAGAATTTTTCAGCAACTCTATTTTCGACAAAAAATCATGAAGTGAACCTGTACCATCAAACGAAATGTCCCATTTATGTATGTCATTGTATTTGATAACATTACTTTGCGCATCACTTCCCAAAGTGGATGGATTGCTAGTGACAATCGGATCCGGAATTTTTATATCTAAATCTGCTTCTAACATTAAAACCTTACTTTTTAAAATACCCTGCTTTTTCTTTTGCTCACTATCTGAAACATTCATTCTATGTATCCTACCATTTACATGAGTTAACCTTGTTGAAATTCTCTTATAAGCTGAATCTAATTTATTACCACTAAAAGAATCTATTTCCGATTTAAGTTCCTTTAATGTTGCATTAATTTCGTTTAAATCATCCTCGAAAGGATATGAATTTACACCCTCCTTAAACGACCTATCAGCGGATTGTTGTGCCCTTAAACCTCTAAAAAGCTTACGTAACTCCTCTACCTTTGAAGGAACCTCTACATCAAATAATGAAACTTCATAAACAAGTTCATGTGCTTTCAAATATTCTGCTTTCATTTTAATTCAAAAGAAAATTGTAAAAATATTAAATATTTTAAAAATGCAAAACTTTCCTAATTGTCAAGAAGAAAAGAAAGACAAAAAAACCAGTCGCAAACGAATAAAAATCAAACTACTTCAATATAAATTACCAAGGTTATTTTTAAAATCACGCTAATATTCAAATTTCTATTTTAAAGTCATTAACCAAAAAACAAAAAACTGGTACCTATTTAAATAAGCAATAAAAAGTACAAGTTATTATCGTCGAAATAAACTGTTTGCTACAAATTTGAACAATCAATATAGTTAAGCAAATAAATATATTTATCAGTGTTGTACATGAGGGATAATATAGGTATTAAAAATACAATAGGAAAAATTAAAGGAAATTGAACTGTTTATAAAAATATTTAAGTTAGTTAAAAAGTTAATTACGAAAGATTAATATTGAGAATATAAAAAAATGATTTATGAAAAAAAATAATATGTAGATATATGCACCAAGTACTTTTCTCGAATGGAAAAACTATTTCCCAAAGAAAAAAAATAATCATACAGTCAGAGAAAAATGAAACCAGCGTTTGGGCGCCAATTTGTAACCAAATTATTACGTTGAGCGTCAATTTGTAATATGAGTTACCTGTTGATAGTGAATTTATAACAATATTTAGTTAACTTTTTTGAAAAAATAACAATATACCAAAAGAAAAAATGTAATTTACAATAAAACAAACATTAAGAGTAATTTTGTCTTTAATTAGTTGTAAAAGATACTTCAATAATTAACAGAATTTATAAATGTTTATCACACAAAAATTATGATAGTTAAACACCACGGCTAGGGGTGAGTAAGTTCATTAGCTCTGACTATTGTACAATATTTGTTTCTTTAAGAAATTATAAGGGCGCCACTGAAATCTTTTTATTTTTTATGATACTACTGAAGAAAGTTGTTTTAAGCTGAGTTATTTAAATAAGTATCATAAGACGACAGAAAGATGTCAGAAAAAACTGTCTATGAAGATAAAAAAATGATTTGAAAATGTACAAACATATAAAAGATAATAAGATTTCCTTGGTGCTGAAATTAATGAGGTAGAGAATACGTTACAACAAAATAATCCGCAAACAGTTCTTTAAAAATACTTATTCTAATACAGTTGACGATATAGATAGATATACACGGAAATAAAAGAGAAAAAATATGGGAACAGTAAACTTGATAGATCTCAATAAACTTATCTGTTACGATAGTGGACGATCCTTCGCCGCACCTTGGGGTCGCTACGGCACTGTCTAGGTGGTTCCAAATGATTATAGAATATCACTAGTGGAGGGATGATCTGCCCCAGTTGTAGAGATAATCCAGTTACGAAGCTTACAGTTTACAAGTTAATTAAGTTTATGTAATCTCCAAATTCAAGAGATGCTTCTGGTTTTTCTGGTTCTTCAATTAAAGAGTTGCCTCTAGTTTACTAAAGAGTTGCCTCTAGTTTACTAAAGAGTTGCCTCTAGTTTACTAAAGAGTTGCCTCTAGTTTACTGTTTTATATTCCAACTTTCTGAAAATTACCAGTGTCAAACACGTGTTACATTTACTTTTCTGGCACAAAAAGTACAAATCAGCATAGTTCGAAATCTACAGTTAGAACGTATTTTAATAGATTACAAAAGATACATTTTTACATTAAATTTACTTTTTAATAATCTTACACACTAATCAAAATTCCAGAAATGTACTTTTACAGCCTTCTATAAAAATTATCATTAATACTTTTAATTACCATAAAAAGATTCTTTGAATAATAATAAAATATGTTGAAATTCTCATCTGATATAATCAAATATAATATAACTTTCGATATTTTATAAATATTTTAACAAAAAGGAATTATAAAATTGGAAAAAAAACATACCTGTATATGACAGTAAATCAATAGAAGAAATGAGACTCGAATAATTATTAAAACCTATTGAATTCGATAATGCCAACTCATTAATACACCTCGTAGCGTAGCTACTTTGAACTTCTAATTATAATTATAGAGACCGTATTCATTATTTTATTATTAAAAATGTTTTAGGATAGATGGAGCAGCTAGCGGTACTAATTGAATTTAATATTTAGGATACCAGGTGCTTAAAATGTTAACAGGTACTGTTACAAGCTGTTGTTCTTACCACATTATAGTAAGGCCACACAAAATGTCTTTTAAAATATAGATATCGTAAAATTTTATTTTGAATCTTTTCCAAACCTTCTAAATAAATCTGAGGTTGCTGTGCCCAGATAACTGAAGCAAATTCAAGTTTAGATCTAACTAATGTTATATACAGGGTTAAAATGGTTTTAATATTATGAAACGAATGTGTTTGTCGAAAAATGAATCCTATTAATTTATTTGCACTTGTAACAGTATTGTTAAGGTGTGTTGCAAATGATAACTGGGAATTGTAAGTTAAACCAAGATCTTTTACTTCATTGCACCTACTTAAGGGTTCTCCATTCATCATATAATCAAAGATAATTGGATCCTTTTTACGAGATATGGACATAACACAAATTTTTTTATGTTGAATTGAAGTTTGTTAGCTTCACACCACAGGTTGATACTATCAATGTCCTTCTGGAGTACTACACAATCTCTCACTGTCTGAACTTTTTTAAACATCTTAAAATCGTCTGCAAAAAATAAGAATTTACTGTTTTTAATACTGGCTGGCATATCATTTATAAAAATTAAGAACAGTAGAGGTCCCAAATTATATCCCTGTGGTACTCCAGAATTCGCATAATATTTTCCTGATGTGTTTCCGCTATACTTAACAACAAATTTCCTGTTTTGTAAATAGCTTCTAAATAATTTTAACCAGTTAACATCCACCCCAACAGTATATAACTTTTTAAGCAGGAGATCATGATTAACCCTATCAAACGCTTTTGTTAAATCTGTATAAATAGTGTCTAACTGTACTTTATTGTGTAGCGCTTGAGTAGCATGCTCTGAGAACAGCAACATATTTGTAATAACAGATTTCCCAGAAACAAACCCGTGTTGTTCTTCAATCAGTGAGCCACGTACAAAATTATGTAAATTCATATACACAATTTGTTCAAAAAGTTTTGCCGGGGCGCACATAATCGCAACACCCCTGTAATTTTCAATTTTATCCTTTTCACCAGATTTATGTATTGGTGTGTAACTTGATAATTTCCATTTTTCTGGAAACGTAGATGTACTAATTATTAAATTAAATATATTATACTGATCTTAGAGGGAAATACATCCAAGATAATCCCTTAGGCCTAATAACATCTAGGCTTTAATATTGTTATGTCTTATAACTTTCTTACTTGGTCTAGCCTTAACTCCTTATCAACATCAAGTACCTAGTGCCAAACAAACTACATGTAATTTCAATATGTCAATCTGACGATGCTAGTTATAGCGAAACAGCTGTAATTGAATTTTAAAGCGAATTTTTCGAATAAATAGTGGAAGTTTAGTTTAACTGTGCAGTTATTTATTGTTCTTAATAATTTATTATTTTAGGAACTGTAACGTTGGGCACTTTTTTTATCACTCTGTGCGATATTACACTCATTAAACTTATTATTTTTGATAGGTGCAAATTGTATTCTATAAAATAATAAATTTTTCTAGTCCCCATTTTGTGTGTCATTGGCATTGAATAAACTATGTTTACGACCATCGAGTCTGTAAAATATGGGTACACCATTTATTTAACATTTAAAAAATTCTTTCTTGATTCTTTATATCCACTAACCTCTTGACGATATCGATTCCTAATATCGAAAACATCTCACCTACATAATACCGTTGTCGGTCCCCTTTAACAAAAGCTTACTACTATTTCCGAGCAAGAGAAGTTGTCGAAAGTGATAAAACAGCTGATTTAGGTTATAAGACCCTTTTAAAGCGTCAACTTTCACACAAAACGTTTCTCATGAGAGGCGAACGATAAATCAACCAGCCAGTTATATCACTTTAAACGAGTCAATTGGTCCACACTCTTTTTTTTCCTCTTCTTCGACCTGACGTCTCTCTTGCTTTCGTCCAGACAATCAACATTATCGGACGAAAGAGTCGGAAGAGCGGACTGGCGCAGTTCATTTCGGCATTTCCAACGAGTTTGGGAAATTCTTTAACAGTCTAAACACGCCAATGAAAACCACCCCTGCTTGTCAATCGCTAGACTTGTTTTCTTCGACGTTATTGAAGTGTCTTTCCTTTTGTATATTCTCCAATATTTATTTCTGTTGTTATATATGCCAAAGAAATAAAATAAATACAAGTGGAAATTGATGTATATCAACGTCTTAAATTGGGAAAATGTTGTGAAGCACAAACTCCTTTTAATTTGCGGTTATATAAATAAAATAACACACGATTTATTTGAAAAATTTATTTGATGAATGAAAATAGTAAATTATATAAGTAGTAAAGAATGTGAAATATTATGCACGACTGCCTAAATGTAACTAGTACAAGAAATGTACTTTCCAGCGAGCTAGTTACACTATTTTGCCTACGACTCCCATAATTTTTTTATCAAAAAAGGAAGAGTTTTTTAATAGGCTTATCAAATTTTTATTATTTCACATGGATTTAAAGGAATGCATGGGAATATAATTAAATTCAAATAACCATGTATCTGTTGATGAGCTTATTGCCTACTGTCATGCTTACGAGGCATGTTTTTAAAGTACGTACCGTTTTGATATACAAAAAATGACAAGTACATTTTTCAAGCAAAACTTTATTTAATTTTTTTATTGTACTAACCCTTACTATGTAAAAGTTCATCTTATTAAGAACAGTAAACAACTAAACGGTTAAACAAGACCTTCACTATTTATCCAGAAATACCTTTTAAATTCAATGACATCGGTTTCGCTAAAAAACTAGCATCGTCAGATTGACATATTGAAGTTACATTTTGTTTGTTTGTATCTAGGTACCTGATGTTAATTAGGTAGTATCGAGGCTAGACCAAGTATGAAAGTAAAGAATGTATAGTTCTAGTTAAAAAGCTATTAGATGAAAGAAATATCCTTCTATAAATCATATATCAGATATAATTGACCAATTTAATGTATGCATTAGCCAAAATTATTTTACTTTTGATAATAAAGTATATACAGTATCCGCCAAAATAAACAGTACCGAAAATAAAAATAAAAATTAATTTTTAATTTCTGTAATGTAAGTGTTCAAAATGTTCACAATTTCGACGCAAACAAGCTTTATATAAATTTTGTAAGTCAATAAACATATTTATAAAAAGTGTACTTGATGGAACTGCCGAAAAATATTTTGTATTCTTTTCCGTAGTTCGGCAATATTCGCCGGCGGATTTTCCTAATGAAATATTTTTTTCTTCATTATGCCCCAAATGTATGCGTCAGGTGGCGTCAGATCAGGTGAATGAGAAGGATATTCGAAGTCTGTTCCCCGAGAAATTATTCTATTATCGAAATGCTGACTGAGTAAGTCTAAGGTGCGCACAGCTGTATGGCTCGTTGTACCATCTTGTTGGAACCATTGTGTGGAACCTCAATCTGCACTACTATCTCTAAGGAATACCACAAAACATATCCATACAAATAGCCTTATTGTCAAAATCCTTGAGGAGGTGTTACAATTGAAAGAAAAAAAGATCTCGATCTACTTTATGTGGGTTAAAGGACATTCCAACATTCCTGGAAATGAAAAAGTTGACCAATTAGCTAAAGAAGCCATCTCGTCTGGTGCAGAATTTAATTGGTTACCACGGTGACATACTGTTGCAGAAAGGAAGAATGTCTTAAAACAAAACTGGGAAATAGAATGGTTGCGCTTTTGTAACAGGAGCAACTATTTATACTGCAAGATTCATCCAATCCTTCCTGTTTCTTCATTAGATGAGAGATGCCACCAAAACAGGTCAATTAATCTCATGTACTTTAGATGCCTTGTCGGTCATGCAACAGTTTGCCTTTATTTATTTAAAGTTAGATTAAGTGATACTGCTTTTTGTGATTGTAATGGAGAGTATGATGACTTAAATCACTGGATGTTTAGTTGTGCTCACAATAGGGTCGCTACAAATTATTTTATTAATTCTCTATTAAATGAACATACAACCTTGCCTCAGAATCATATTTCACTGCTCTACCTAGCACGTCGAAATATAAAAATTCGTAATATTTTGTTTTTACAATTTGAAAGGATGTTTGAAATATATGGTAAAAAGTCTTGTAAACCTATTGTCTTTTCGTATGTAAAATCACCTTACTTTCCGTTGTCTGGCTTGTTTGTGTACTTAAGTCGCTACCCCTGTTTATCCTGCTGTACATCATCTTATCTTTTGTTTGTTGCATTGTAGGGCCATGTATGAGAAAGATAGAGAGAGAGAGAGAGAGAGAGAGAGAGAGAGAGAGAGAGAGAGAGAGAGAGAGAGAGAGAGAGAGAGAGAGAGAGAGAGAGAGAGAGAGAGAGAGAGAGAGAGAGAGAGAGAGAGAGAGAGAGAGAGAGAGAGAGAGAGAGAGAGAGAATGCAGCTGATTAGATTATAAATCAAAATAAATGAAATAATAAGTAATTGATTAAAAAATAATCGTGGCTAAATGGGATTATTTTCCAAGGCCAAAAAAAAACCGTGCTAGGATTGTTACTTTGGTTAAGGAAGGCCACATACAAACTACAGTTGCTGCTCTTATTAGAATTAACAAAAGCGATGTTTTTTGAATTGTAAGAAAATATCAGAAAAGAACTGTTTTTTATCGTACGCAAAGTGGTCGGCCCACGATTAATACAGACGTTCAAGACAGTTTTATCACATTAACGGTACGAAGAAACCCGATTATGACTGCTCCAGCCATTAGAAAAGAACTTCAGCAGGCTCTTGACATCCTTTTTTGTGACCAAACGATAAGGAACAGGTTACATGCAGCAAATTTGTTTACAAGAAGACCCAAACTAACGTTGGAACACAAAAGAATCCGTCTGGAATGGATGATGGAATATTTGAAATGAAATGAAGACAGGACCAGAATTGGTGTAGTGTCTGATAATCGTCAGATTAGAGTTTGGAGAAAACCAAATTGAGAGGCATTCCAAAGAATCCCATACCGTGGTGGCAGCATAATGTTTTTGGGTGGCATAATGACAAATAATCAAACTCCCTAATTCCTATCGTCGGGAACATGAATGGAAAACTTTATATGAATAACATGGTACGACCGTGGCGAGGAGCTGTTGGTCCAGAATTAATTTTCATGGACGATAACGCTCCTCCTCATCGAACGAGACATGTAGAAGATTACTTGGAAACCGAAGATATCATCAAAATGCATTGGCAATCAAACTCTCCAGACCTTAATACTATATAACATGGATGGGATATGCTAAAAAACAATTTATGCTCGGCAGCAACCTCGTCGAACCTCAGAGTAGCAGCGGTAGAAGGATGGAACGGACTAGACCAACCACAATTACGTCAATACGACAGTGGCAAGCATGGGACATCGAATTCAGACTTGCATTGACGCAAGGGGCGTAAATAATATCTATTAATGATTTTAAGTGATTCTTTTATGAATGATTAAAATGATTAAATAAATAATTCTTTTAAATAATTTTTTAGTTGTTTTACTTCTTAATTTTGCAATATTTTTTAACACTCCTAATGTCTACCTTTGTACAATGATACTAGTCACTAGTTAGGTGTAGTAAATTAAAATTATTTTATTATATTTAGTGCATATACAATTGTGCAAAATATTTTGGAGTGTGTGAGTTTTTTGAATTTGGCAAAATTAATCAATACTTAAAACAAAAGAATTATTTTTTTTATTAAATTTAATTTTTAATTTACTAATAATTATTATTATTTTGACTCGTTTTAGATACAAAACATTTAAAAACAATTATGAATTTCACATACTAGTTTGAAAAGTATTCGTAATTTTGTTTTAATTAACTATTCCTTCCATTTTATTAGGAAACTAGATGTAAATGCACAATTTTAATTGGAAACTTTTATTATTATGTATTGTATGAAAATATCTAAAAATATATATTAAATATACTTACTTGATTGGATATTAATGCAGTAGAGGGCAGAAGAAGCCATATCATTTGTTTTTCATCATGAAAAATCTGAAACAATAATAATAATGAAATTGATTGTGTTAACCTCTACTTTTTGGAAGTTCATCTTACTAAGAACAATTAATAACTGCACAGTTAAACTAAACTTCCACTATTTATTTGAAAAATTCGCTTTAAAATCAATTACAGCTGTTTCGCTATCACTAGCATCGTCAGATTGACATATTGAAATTACATGTTGTTTGTTTGTAACTAGGTGCTTGATGTTGATAAGGAGTTAAGGCTAGACCAAGTAAGGAAGTAATAAGACATAACAATATTAAAGCCTAGATGTTATTAGCCCTAAGGGATTATCCTGGATGTATTTCCCTCTAAGATCAGTATAACTGTGCAATGATATAGAAAAAACCAGGAAAAAACTACCTATATCATGCTGATCTTTACAATAACTTAATATATTTATGTTATAATAATGTCTTATCTATGTATAAAATGAGGACTCAATCAAAGTAAACAGTTTAATAGTGGAGAACTTCCAAGATTAATGAACAAATACCACCACTAACTGCGAACCAAAAATGAACTGGTAAGTAAATAAATAGAAAATAAGAGGGGAATTTGATGTATACGGAAAAGATGGGTACTGCATTTTCCCTATAAAAACAAAAATCTGATTTTCAAAGGTGTTAACCGTTTTTTGAATGAAAAACAACTATTTTCCTGGCTGAACAATGCTTCCATTCCAATAAAAAAAACGGGATAGGCTACCCATATAGCACACGACGTACTGGGGACGTACATATTAGGTCCGATTTGGGTCTTTACGTCCCCGGACCAGAGAGGACGTTCTGAGTACGTCCATATTTGGACTTACTTGGTACGTTCGGAAATGGACGTTTTCAGTACGTACATATTGGGTGCATTTCAGGTATTTATTCCTAAAGCCAATCGGATACGTTCTGAGTACGTACATTTCTGGACGTACCCAGTTCGTACTAAAATGTACGTACCTAGTACGTATATTTCTGGACGTATTCATTACGCACCTAAATAGACGTAGTTATTACAATGATTTCAATGTTTGTAAACATTTTTGTTACAGAAAAAGTGTAAATACTTAACAGTACAAAAGAAAAACCAATCCTAACCGTGTTAATCAGCAGACCTAACTGTTTAGCTAGAGAAAAAGCGCCTATAATGTTTTTAAATTACGCGCCAAAGTTTGGGTTGGTGTTAGCTTGCGTTTTTGGTTTTGACAATATGTTATTCTAACCTATATTCTATGAGTGTGTTCGTGATATTTTATGTAAAAGGAAGAATATTTGCTTTGGCACTAAAATAATACATACCTACACAGACAATACAGATTACCATACCATATTTGTGATTAATAGTGAACTGTTAATAGTGAAATTGTAGAAGGTAAGCTATCTTTTAATATTATAATGACTCGATCAAATATAAGTAAACATTTAAAGTATGCCCGGCAAAGAGTTCCATTATTCGAGCAATTGCTAGCAGTTGATGGTTCACATAATAGTGACAGTGATAGCGTTGATGGATTTAATAGATAGTTAATAGATTATTTGATTTGATTAAAGATGCTGCTGATGAAGGAAAGTCGTCCGGTTCGTTCAGAGAGACGGAACTAGCTCTCAAGCGAAGGAAAGGTCCATGAAACAAGCATTAAAGCTTTTATTTAATTTAATTGAAGATCAAGGAAATATTATTTAGGTATTTTTTATCAGAATTCTTTTTTACTTTTGATTTTATGATTTATGATTATAAAATAAAAATGGTTATTAAAAATTGTTTTAATTATTTAAAATATTGAGATTATTTTTCACCTATTTCCTGGATACGTCCCAGAACTGTCCACAGTTTGGGCCAAAAGTGTACGTACCAAGGACGTCCATTTGCGAAAAATTTGGACGTACCAGGTACGTCCCAGATTTGTCCACATTAGGCATAGTTTGGACCAAGAGTGTACGTACCTGGGACGTCCATTTACGCGGAATCTGGACGTACCCGGTACGTCCATAGGACGTACACTGTCCCTAATCCGTACGTCCCCAGGACGAACGATACGTCCGTTTCGTACGTCCCCAGTACGTCCATAGGTCGTACATGTGTTATATGGGTAGGGGACCAATGCAGAAGAGATATCTGGCAAAAATGGCATTTTGTGTACCTAATACTTAGCTTCGCAATACTTGGCTTTTGTCAACATCATAAATATATAGAAATGATGGGGAATTCTTAAATTTCTTAAGGGATTTTGTCGGTTAGCCTAAAATAAAATGCAAATCATTTAAAAGTTATCCAGTCATACGTCATATCAAATACTCATTCTTACAAAATCGATTCATAAAATATTTCTTCCTGGAATACTAAAAATTAAAAAAAATATTTCAAAAGTTTAAAATCTGTATGTTGTTAAGATGTTTCAAGTTAAGTTGTTAAATTACGTGGTCGTTCAAAGAACTACTGAAAGATATTTGATTATGATAAGGCGAATATATTATTTATAGTGTTACACTATTTATGTGAAACTGACGATGCTAATTCTAGCGAAACGGCTGTGATTGCATTTAAAAACGTATTTTTGAATAAATAGTGGAAGTTTTATTTAACCGTTTAGTTATTTACTGTTCTTAATATTCAATAAATTCAGCTTTTAAGTTTATATTTTATTTTCCAAATAAATTTTACAACAAAATAGCGTTTGTGACTAGGATTATTATTTTCTGCAGCATTTAAAAATGCTTTCCAGTGTTGGGGTGCCATTAATTATTGATAAATATTGTAAAGAATATTATGATTTGAGAGAAAGTTTATTGATTTGATTTATTTATTAGATTGATATTACTTATTTAAATGTACTAATAGCAACAAGATCTTTTTCTCAGGGGGTGTTTGGTTATGCTAGTTTCTATTGGGTTATTAGGTAGAAGGTATTTGAATAAAATTGATTAATTATAATTATAAATTTATTATAAGAGTTAAATAAAAACAGTAATAATGCAACTAATTAGGAAAAGAAAGGCCTTTAGTAATTATAAAAGAACTTACTTGATGTGAATTAAGTTAAACTAACCAATATTATTTATGTAATAGCAAGTAAGATTATCAAATACACTAATTATTAAATATCACGTAAATTCCTTTGTTTTTTTTTAAATTATAAAATTCAACTAACTACTACAAAATTTTTTTAAAAATTTACAATTTTATCTGACCTTGATATGTAAAGTCCTGTTTCCTGATTGGTGAAAAAATCTGTAGGTGATCTATGAAAAACGGAGACGATTAGTTTCTTGTGTAATTATTGTTCTTTGTTTGTTCCTCAAATTTTAGTGTTGATGGATTATAGTTCCTTTAGTTGTATTAATAATAGTAAGTACTCTTCTTTTTTACATCAACCGAAAATTCAAAAAATTCAACTAACTACTACAAAATTTTTTTAAAAATTTACAATTTTATCTGACCTTGATATGTAAAGTCCTGTTTCCTGATTGGTGAAAAAATCTGTAGGTGATCTATGAAAAACGGAGACGATTAGTTTCTTGTGTAATTATTGTTCTTTGTTTGTTCCTCAAATTTTAGTGTTGATGGATTATAGTTCCTTTAGTTGTATTAATAATAGTAAGTACTCTTCTTTTTTACATCAACCGAAAATGTTTTAATTTCAATTTTGATTAGTTTTCTATGTCACTTTTGGCACTTTGTTTAACTTTGTATTTTTAACGTCACTTTATTATAACTACTTTTTAAAAACTGTTTGTTCACTTTTTAACTGACTGTTCACACTCACTGATCTTCTCTGTTTGACTTCCAATAATAAACTTCCCTTTAACGACCTCTGTTCAGTCTTTTATAGGTTTCAAACTTCTAGAAGCTTCGTTTTTTTTTGTTCTAGAGATTAGTCATTTCTGGGAAAAAATATGTGTATCTTTTTCTTTCATATTTATGACTAGACATTCTTACTTCGTCAATCATCGATCATTCCAGAATAAAATATATAGTAAAATACATCTGTCTCCTTTTTACACATTATCTGTCTTTTTTTTGCACATTATATAATCAATTTTCGCGAAGTTTCTACTAAGTTCTAAATAACGTATTTATGTACTAAATATAATATCGGTACATTACATAATAAAATAATTTCCAACTGAAAATTTTTTTACAAATACACAAAATATACAATAAAATAATACAATATAATTAAAATTATTTGATTTAGTTATATTAAACAACTTCTGTTGATCTTATACTATGATACTATAATAGAATATTTAAATATTACAATATATTATATACTTACGTTTTATTAAAATCGAAATATAATATGCTAAAATACCTACAGATTCAAAGATTTTGCAAAAATTTCGATTCCATTTTTTTTTAATTTGTTGCTTTTTGATGAACTTTTTAAAAAATGTATGCAAACAATTATCCATTATAAATATGATTTTTTTTTTATTTTAAAGTTAAAACAAAGAATTTTAGTATTGTTTCTGTTATACATCATGTTGTTAAATCTTTTAATTGGGATTTGGCAGATGTTTTAGACGTCAAGTTTGTAGTTGACAATTTTTATGTAATTTTGTCACATACAATTATTTAATAAAAAACCATTTTTACAAATTTAAATATTTGTTGTATTGCAAATCTACAACAATTTGGCGCAGTCAGTAGGATTTGTTTTTGTTTTCAATCATGTTTGTATCCTGTTTTAAATTTAAAAATCTGTTACATTCTGTTATAAGAGTTTCTAAATTGTGTGTATCTGAAGTGTAAGTAGAGTATAATTTTGTTAACATTCTGGTGTGTATATCTGAGTCATTACTAGATTTTAAACCGCACGTAAATATCAGACATTTAAAGTCATCTGCAGATATTTGATTTACTTAAATTTAAAAAATCTTCCGAATCATTTTTAGTTAGTTGCATACATTGATATCCTAAATAAAATACTGAATGTTTCTTACCAAACATATTCGTAAGTTTTAATTTCGTTTGATCAAAATAAAAATCTCTACTCTCTTTGTTAAAAAAAACCATCTACTATATATATACAAAGACATTGTCCACTTTGTACAGACTTGCGAAGCTTGCGCTGAAGCAGCAAGGAGTCCGGAAAACATACCGCCAAAGGTATGGCCTGTACCAGAAGGTCCGTGGCAACGCATTCATGTAGATTTTGCAGGACCCACTAATGGTTGCTACTACTTTATTATAGTGGATGCTTACTCAATTGGTCAGAAATATTTGAAACAAAGACAATCACATCCGGTTTTACGATTTCAAAATTAGAAGAAACTTTGGTATTAGACAATGGTGGACAATTTACAGGTCAAGAATTTTAGCAGTTTTGTCAGCAGAATGGTACCTATAGAATACGTCCGTACAGCAGCTTTTTGGCCACAATCTAATGGTCAAGCAGAACAATTTGTTGACACTTTTAAAAGAGCACTAGCAGAAATTGAAAAAAAATGAAGGTATAGTGAAGAGCAAGGTATAAACAAATTTTTAAGAGTCTATAGATCTATGCCCAACAAGAACTCTCCAGAAGGATTATCACCAGCAGAATATATGTTAGGAAGAAAAATGAGAATACCACTTGATTTACTATTACCTTCCAAAAATGTTTAAGTGAACAGTAATTCCAGAAACTAACAAAAAAATGATATGGTTTATGTATAAATTTACAGAAACGGTTAATATGGCTGGACTTCAGGAAAAATATTAGCATTGATTGGAAATGTCATATACAAGGTCTTAGTGTTCGATCAAGAACAAAATTATACAAGAAGATTACACTATAACCAAATAAAAAGACGATATATAAATCAGCCTACTTTCGATAATTTTAATCCTTTTGAAATACCTTTAGAAGAGTTTGACACAAAGGAAAGCCAAAGTTCTTTGTCATCTTTACCCATACATAAAGAAGATCTTGACGTGAGTCCAGAAATCAGTGATGTCGAGCAACCTATAACTTGCCATTTCTGAACCTATTGCAAACCACAATTTTGTCAATGAGGAAGAAAATGTTTTTGATGACAGAAGTTCTCAAGAGTGATCACATCGAAGATAAAAATGTTTCTACTGGTCATAGTTATATGCCGCTAAAACGATGTCAGAGGTCACGACAAAAACCCTAATATTTAAATGACTACATTTAAAAGAAGTGAGAAATGTTAAACATCATGTTGTTCAATTTTTTAATTGGGATTTGGCAGATGTTTTAGATTTCACGTATTTAGTTGTCAATATTTATGTAATTTGGTCAAATATAGTTATTTGATAAAAACCATTTTTTCAAATTTAAATATTTGTTGTATTGCAAATCTACAACAGTTTCTATCCAACATTTTTTTAATTCTTAAAAATTATGCTCCTCAAAACACAAAATGTCCTTTTCAAAAATTCATATCTCTCGATTGTCTGAATAAAAAAATTTGAAAAAAATTATAAAAACATTTTTCGAAGGGTACAAAAGGATGTCCAAATTTTAGCAATATCGGAGATGCAAACCCAATCGGTAGGATGAGTTGGCATAAAATGCTCCTAAGTTTTCAACATATAAATAAATTCATTCTTATACCTTTTTTATTTGGGATAACAAGAGATAAAGACACAAATTGCTATCAAATTTAAATTAAATTACTTCATATATTAATATTCCTGTTTAATATACAGGGTGTTTCATTAAGAATTATCCATATAGTAACTGGATAAACCTTAGCACTAAATATGAAGATTTAAGCCAAAACACTTAAATACAATATTCCTCCTAACCGAGATATAGGGTGTTTTATTTTAACTATTCTAAATGATTGTATCCCATATTTTTGACACCTTCCAATATTTTTTGTTCATACTTGGCAAAGAGTTTACACATATCAGGTTACTTTAAACAGTGGCAAAAGATAGTTTTTCTCGATTACCAGAGGCGTGCGGTGGGGATGGATACTTTTTTTTTATCCCCCTACAATTTACGCCACTGTCGTAATAATTGTTTCTGCATGTTTTTTTGATTCTCCGTTACTTTCTACGTAAATATTATCCTCTTGTCTCAATACGATAGAGTGAGTAGTTTTCGAGTTATTTGCATTTAAAGGTAATGTTTAAAATATCCATTTTTGTTTTATTGCTTATTTAACATGAGTTTCTTAATAATTTAACAATCATTTGAAACTAATAAACTTTATTTATTTAGTGAAATATTTATTGAGGCATGTGAATTTACGATTAGAATTAACAAATTTTGTTGTCAAGGTGGTTAGATTATTAAGGAAACTCGAGTTAAATAAGCAATAAAACAAAAATGGATATTTTTAACATTACCTTTAAATGTAAATAACTCGAAAACTATTTACTCTATCGTATTGAGACAAGAGGATAATATTTACGTAGAAAGTAACGGAGAATCAAAAAAACATGCAGAAACAATTATTACGACAGTGGCGTAAATTGTAGGGGGATAAAAAAAAGTATCCATCCCCACCGCACGCCTCTGGTAATCGAGAAAAACTATCTTTTGCCACTGTTTAAAGTAACCTGATATGTGTAAACTCTTTGCCAAGTATGAACAAAAAATATTGGAAGGTGTCAAAAATATGGGATACAATCATTTAGAATAGTTAAAATAAAACACCCTATATCTCGGTTAGGAGGAATATTGTATTTAAGTGTTTTGGCTTAAATCTTCATATTTAGTGCTAAGGTTTCTTCAGTTACTATATGGATAATTCTTAATGAAACACTCTGTATATGGTTTGGCACTGGAAAAGATAAACATAGAGACCTCACTAGTCCAATGGATAGAGTCAATGTTAAGAAGCAGTATTATTACAGATGATATAGGAGGAGAGTCGGTGACCGTGGCCGCAGCGAAAGGATGTCCTCGAGGAGGAGTAGTATCGCCTCTGCTGTGGTCCCTGGTCGTCGACGACCTGTCAAAGCTGCATAACTCTGGTTTTACGATTCAAGGGTAAATAAAAAACACGGTTATCGAAATGCGTTTTAGAAATAAAAGTTTTTATTGATACAGTGGTAGTGTAAAGGATGTTCGGTAAAAAAAAATATTTATTACCCCAAATCTTTATACATTTTATTGAATTTACTAGAAGTTGTTATGAAATAAACTGAAATAGACTTATCGACCTTTCTTCTTGTTCTGTTGGAAAATATTTACATTTTCTGAGAGCGCCACTGCCTATTGATACCATTTGTACCATCAATTTGTCCCGGCTTAGGGTAGCGGTTTTGCGGTGGGTTCGCAAGTTTCAGTAGAAGCAGGGACGACGAGCGTCATCCGATGATTAAAACCGCATCGCTTATTCGCTCTAATGCCTTATATAAGAACATTAGAAAGCGACGCGAGTGAGTGAGTGAGCTAGCGAGCGAATGTGTGTTTGTGTTTAAGTCTAAAGCTCGTTTTATGTACGGCTGACATCGACACCGGTTTAATCAAATCCCTATGATTAATCGGGAATCGGTTAAAATAGTAACGTTTTATTTTAAATTACTTTATTTAATACCATAAAACAAAAAAAATGTTATATTATGTATAATTTTAAAAAAATGTACCACTTAAAATCTAATAATTATAATAGAAGTGCCGCAAACTTTGCCGTAACAAAACATGTTTTAACTTTCACTATAACCTTTAAAAATTATCCTTAAATGTTGGCTGCTCTAAGTCAAATAACATAAATTATTTATTGTTAATAGTTTACAGAGAAAAGAATATAAAAGAAATCCCGATTTCTAATTGTTTTGATAAGCCGAAACAAATTGCTAAAAGATTTTAATTTTAAACCAAAAAAATAACTCATGTAGTATGGCAATTTTTATTAAATCTTCCCATTTTAAGAATATTATTTAAATTATTATTCTTTTTAAATCGTTTGACTACCGTGTGTAAAGTGCGCTCTTAACGAACGCTGAGAAGTGTGTGAAGGTTTTTTTGGGTAAAGTAAAACATTTTTACGCACTAGAAAGAAAATTTGTCAAAAATTATAAACAGAGCAATTTTACCATTTTTATGATGTATTTTAAAGCAAGTACGAATTGAAGTGTATAAAGGCTCCTTTGTAACATAACAATACCTATTCACATTCGACAAAAAGGTAACTTTACACACTTAGGGCAGGTTGCATAAACCTCTGTTACATAACAACGTGTTAAGTCTATGTTTAATTGGTAAAGGTTACATCCTCCTAAGACGCATGGGCTTATTTGAATTATTAAGAATAATTTACTGAACGAGAGATGTAAAAATTTATTCTTAGGCTACGTTGTCACATTTCTTAGAGTGTGAAGTGGACTAGACTTTGTATATGAAATTTAAACGTATTTCAATGTTTACTAAAATATATAATTTGAATAGGTAACGAAAACAAACCTCTCTCACTTCTATTTTTAATACTGCTTTTGAATTCCCTATGAATTTACTTTTGTAGCTTATATTTTTAATTCATTTAAAACCATAGTAAAAAATTAAAATCAGAAATTACCATCAAAACAAAAGAATCATTTATTATTTTTAGATTTTGGCAGTGAAAGTCCATTAATTTATAAAAATCAATAAATTTGAAATGCCCACATACACGTTTCAATAGATAGCAGATTGTTAGCTAACAGAGCTTTAACAAGCGTTTATGCAACAGGACCTTAATGAATAAACTATTTCAATGTTTATTATAAGTTTTGTTGAAAATCTGTAACAACATGACATTTTGCAACTAATTAAGTAGTACATAATTAAAACCACATTGACAAAAATAGCATTTTGAATTTTATTTTGTGTCAAATAAATTCAAACACACCGATTGTCCTAATTCGTATAAACCAGTAAGACTTCTTTACACCTTGACGTACTAAGATTTTTTGTCTACCTTACTTATACGCTTCTTTTAGGAATTTAAGCGACTCTGCAGAACAATGCCCCACCTTCTTGCAATGAGTTCGTAGTCGATCCCAGAAACGAAATTAATGAGACTACAAAAGGGCTCCGGAAGGAATAGTTTATTTACCCCTTCTAGTGTCTGACTTCCTCATCCCTCTGCGACCTGATACCTACATTAAGGCAACCTTGTTCTTTTTTGCCAGTATCTTAAGTGGTTGTTTTCAATTCCAAACTAGCTTTGACTCATAAGTAAAATGACAGCCTTTTAAGCAGTCTGTCAGAATAAAGTGGGTTAACATGTCTATCGCCATGCTACTTTATTTTAGATTACCTACTTAAAATTAACCCCGACTCGTCACTATATTAGACACTTCACTTACCGTAGCTAAATGCGCTCTAATACGAGGCACGTTCAATGGAAAGCACCTGAAACAAAACCCTTAACTAAACGCAACCCAAACCGAAAACCAAGCCAGAACATTGACAACCCTCACCTATAAATTACAATGCTCCCAATACACCACCCCTTATTCTTGCTGATAACTCGACGAAGGCAGTCGTCCTGATACTGCTTTTTATCGTATCCCTTTGGCACAACTGTATCTCAGCCAGCTAAGGATGCAGCTAAAATAAAGCTAGGATAAAGCCAGCTACGATAAAGCAAAGCTAGAATACCGCAAAATCAAGATTAACATTCAACAGCCATAGGGAACACAACCAACCACTCGTGGCCCTTTGGTAACCTGATGTGCCATAGCTAAGTACCTCCTATTTTTTTCATTTTCTCTGGCATAAATATGTAATATGATATGTTAACTAAAAACGTAGTATTTTTAAATTAATTATGTGGCTAACACTAATACATCTATTGTATAGAGTTCTTAACATGTTAATTATTATAAACGATTCCTGTCAGTAATTCCAACTTTATACACGATCTTTAATGTGGCTTAGTCCAATACCTTAAACCACGATTCATTTTCTTATTGTTATTCAAATATAATTTCTATAAATCTTGACAGTACCTACCATATAATCAGATGAGAATTTTCATATTAATAATTATTTCAAGTATATTTTGAGGGCAATTTAAAAGTAATAATTGTAATTTTTTTTTATAAAAAAATACAAAATGGCGAGTTGAGTACTTTTTTGGAATTCTAATAATTGTTATATTAATTTATCTTTTGTTACTACTGTATTTTCTGTAATATATCCTAATGATAAATGTAGATTTCGGAATACGCTGTTTTGTACTTTCTGTACGAAAAAAAAATAAACGAACACGTGGCTCATGCTGACAATTTTTCACAGCATTGGAATATACAATACCAAAAGACGTTACAAATTTCAAGTTAAAAGACACTACAAATTTCAAGTTAAAAGACATTACAAATTTCAAGTTCAAAGACATTACTGGGTTACTACCGAATTACCGCTGATTGGTTCTACATTGGTAGACTGTTCATCAAGCCAACCCTTCATTGGACCAGCCCTCTCCTGGATCAACCAATGGATCAGATGTAAAAAAAGATAAGTCGACCAACGTAAATAAATAAATGCATTTATAATATTATACAGCTGTCTCGTTTTACTTTATTTCTTAAACGTAATATAAAAATCATTTTCGTATCGTCAACTGTATTAGAATAAGTTTTTGTAAAGAACTGTTTGCGGATTATTTTTTTTGTAAAGTATTCTCAATTTCATTCATTTTAGCAACAAGGAAATCTATTTATCTTTTATCTGTTCGTACATTTTCATATCATTTTTTTTTATCTTCATAGACAGTTTTTTCTGACATCTTTCTGTCATTTTATGATACTTATATAACTCAGCTTAAAACAACTTTCTTCATTAGTATCATAAAAAATAAAAAGATTTCAGTGGCGCCCTTATAATTTCTTAAAGAAACAAATATTGTACTATAGTCAGAGCTAATGAACTTGCCGAGGTATTTAATTATCATAATTTTTGCTGTGATAAACATTTATAAATTTTGTTAATTATTGAAGTATCTTTTACAACTAATTAAAGACAAAATTAAGATTAATGGTTGTTTTATTGTAAATTACATTTTTTTCTTTTGGTATATTGTTATTTTTTCAAAAAAGTTAACTAAATATTTTTATAAATTCACTATCAACAGGTAAATCATATTACAAATTGACGTCCAACGTAATAATATGGTTACAAATTAGCGCCCAACGACCAACTAATATTACAAATATCAAAAAAATCAATCTTTTAATTTTTACAGCAGTTTTATTTACAAAACCCACTTGGCTGTAAGAGCTGTAGGGTGTATCGTGTTCGGTTTAAGTACTCATTTAATTAATTTTAATATTTACTGGCAATTTCAATAAATTAAACTTATTTTTCAATTACACAAGGTGTTTCTTTCTTTTTCACCTCAGTTTCCTTTTTGTTTATATTTAATTTTGTTTTATCGTAAACGAATAAAAAGATAGTGACGCCCATCTTATATTCACCCTATATCCAACCTGTAGACAGAATTTACTTGGAGTCAAACCACTCCAATTGGGTTTAGGTCTGAACTAACTGCTGGCCAATACTTAGATACCAACCTCTTGAAGGTATTCCATTATTATTCTGGCAACGTGCGGGCGACCGTTATCGTGCATTAAAATAAAACCTTCTTAAGATTTTAGAAACGCTGGATTCCCATGACTTCAGCAACATATTGCTGAGATCGTCCATCTTCAACTACAGCCACGATTTGAGCTGCTTGTTCTGGGGTTATATTACTTATTTTTACTAAAAATATTTCTAGACACTTCCAAAAGAAAAATTAAACAAACGTTCTGCACACAAGATATTTTAAAATGTAAATAATACAAATAGGATTTATCAAAATTTATTCATTGTTTTTCAACAAAAAGGCTATTTAAACTGTGTATATTTTAGGCTTTTATACATCTAAAGAATACCATACACTCATATTAAAATATTCTGAAAAATATGATATTTTATTTTAAACCATAATTCAATTTTTAAAATTATGTGATACTTTTTGTGACGAGTGTATTAAAATAATTCTTATTTTTTTAATTATTGGAAATTAATTTTAGTTAATAAATATTTGAACTTTTGCATGTGCTCTTGTGTCTTGGGCGGACTTATTCGATCGTTCTGTTGGATAAGTAGAATGACAATCGATTATTAAAGATGAATTTATTATAGCAATAAGAAAAATGAGATACTAGCGCCACTGCAAATTACAAATAATTTTTTATTTAAGTGAATTTCAATTTATTTAAATAAATTAAAAATTGTTTTTATATTTTCCAATATTGGTGCCCCACGTTGGGAGCCAATATTGATAAATTCAAAATAATTGACAATTTATTTGAACCACAGCATATTAATATTTATTGAAACCATTTATGTGTTTTACTGATTTTTTTAATAGACTGTCTATTTATAATTGAAATTAAATATGTTTTTTAATTAGATCAACATATTTTTTGATAATTTTTTTAAAAAATTCTTAGCAAGTAAACATTTTTCAAAATCCATTATTTCATTTTATTCTTGAAATAAAACAGATCATTTAGAAGGTTCATTAAATATTTTAGAATACCCCTTAAAGAGAATTTTATCCTCTTGTGAACTAGAAAAGCTCTCCCTTCTCTCTCACTTCATGACGGAATTCATTAGCTAAACGATTCGTTATTCTAAATTCACCTTGGCAAATACGCTTTTCCCAAGGGTACGTCAAACTTAATAACTTTATAACCTTCGTACCATCACATTTCACGAAGATAGAAAGAGCTTGTCTTTTAGCAAAAAAAAAAGGAGAAAAATGAAAAAAGCATATATCCGCTAATAATTAACTATTTTCGTTAGGTAGTGACCTTTTGTAACATGTTGGTTGATATGTTATATATAAATAATTCTGATACACCTAAAAGTTGAATTAGTAGGTTGGAGAAAAAAGTTCCTGTAACAAATTAGACAATAAAGTAAAAGTCAAAAATTCATCTTTGGATATGGGGAATGTAAAACATTTACCAAAAAAATAGATTAATTGTACCAACGCTCGAGTTAATAATACGAAATAAACACGATTTTAACAAATTCCAACTCTATTTTGTTAAGAAAAAACTTTAAATTTGTTAATAAAATAGTAAAAGAATTTGTCAAACTGTTATTTTTACTGTATTCTTAAAAAACATGTTGGTATTATTTAAATGTATAGATCAAATTGCAACAGCTTTGTTTTTATTTAGAAATCCTGCTTGTTTTACAAAGAAACTAAAAACCTTATGTAGAAGGTTTACTTCCTTGACTACACGTAATAATGAGGCCAATTTGCACTATCTATCTATTACACTTTATTGGTTTTATTATTAAACCAAGACTTCCACTGACTAGTAACACTCGAATCTGATTGCTTCTAATATTCAAGGTATTATCTCTAGCAAAGCTCAAAATACCTTTGTTTTTTTTAAATATAGAGTTTGGGAACAATTAACTAATTAATATTATTTACATTAGATGTTCGAATTGTAGTCCACCTGCTGCAACACACAGTTCGTATCTTGGCAGAAGATTTCTTGTACATGTGACTTGGATCATTGCAGGAGTATTTGCTTGTCTTGTGTTTTCTTTTAATTCTTCTACATTTTGCGGTTTTGATTGATAAACAATTTCTTTTATCGCTCCCCAAAAGAAATAGTCAAGAGGTGCAAGTCAGGTGAGCGTGCCGCCCACACAATTTCTGGAGAGTTGGTTGCTATTCAGTGGTTATCGAAACGGTTTTGTAGGTGGTGTCTAACGATTCTCGCATTGTGTGGAGGTGCTCCGTCTAGTTGCCACCACGTTTCTTGACGTTCATTAAGAGGAATATCTTCTAGCAAATCGGGAAGTATGTTTTCTAAACATCTAACACCTGTTAGAGTGCCGTTAAGAAAAAAGTAAGGGCCTACAACACGGCCATTACATAAACCGCACCACACATTTATACCCCAAATTTTTAAAATCTTGTTTCCATCATTCACAAATTCACAAATGGGAGAAATTATGTCTCAAGTCAACAGAAAATTACAAAGAATTGCAAAAAGGTACATTAACAGGATGAACAAGAAAATAAAAATGAAAATTCCATTCCAGAAAGGAGCTTTAGTAATAGTTAGATCTTAAAAGTAGCAATTAATTGATCCAAAAACAATTGCCTTACGGGGCATATGTAATATAGGACAAATTTTTAAATGAAATTTATGGTACTAACCCTAACTGTGTGAAAGTTCATCTTATTCAGAACAATAAACAACTAAAAGGTTGTATTAACTTTCACTATTTATTCTATAAATACTTTAATTGCAATGACAGCCGTTTCGCTATCGAAATAGCATCGTCAGATTGACATATTGAAGTTACACTTTGTTTGTTTGTAACTAGGTACTTGATGTTGATAGGTAGTTAAGGCTAGACCAAGTAAGGAAGTAATAAGACATAACAATATTAAAGCCTAGATGTTATTAGCCCTAAGGGATTATCCTGGATGTATTTCCCTCTAAGATCAGTATAACTGTGCAATGATATAGAAAAACCAGGAAAAAACTATATCCTGCTGATCTTTACAATAACTTAATATATTTGTGTTATAATTACGTCTTATCTATGTATAAAATGAAGACTCAATCAAAGTAAACAGTTTAATAGTGGTGAACTTCCAAGATTTATTTGTTCATTAACTACTTTATATTGTTGATCTGCTAGATGTCTTTTGATTTCAAGTTCTTCGAGGAAATCTAAATTTTGTTTTTTATCACAGGTGTGTAATATTTGAATGTCATTAGTGTGTATGAGTGAGTGTGGATGTTCAAGAACGTGTTTGGTATAGTTTGACTTATCTGGTTGTTGTAATCTATATGCTCTTAAATGTTCATTGAATATTATTTCAAAATTTCTTTGTGTTTGACCTATATATACAGCATTACATTTTGGACAATTAATTTTGTAAACACCAGATTTTTTTAATTTAGGTAATTTTGTTTTTACATTTAACAATTTTGTACCAACATTATTGTGTGATTTGAATGAAATTATTGCAGATGTTGCCAAAGATATTATTTTTGAAATTGTATTAGAAATATTTCCACAATATGTAATACTTTTATAACTTTTAATTTATTTAGGTTGTTGAGGGAATATTAGTTGTAGTGACACTTTCTGTTCTTTCTTATTAATTAATTTATTTATCAAATGTATTGGATAGCCATTAGATATTGCTATTTGTTTTATGATCTCAATTTCTTTATTAAAATTATTTTTGTTCATTGGAATTGAAAATGCTTTAGAATTATAAGCTGCTAATTTATGTGATATAGGATGATTTGAATGATATGGTATGTCACCAATCATTTGAATTGAGACGGTTGACTACACCATTATTGTGAAATCTGGTCTCATCGCTCCACAATATTTTTGATAAAAACAGTGGATCATTAATTTTTAACATGATTCTAGCAATGAAATCAAGACGTCTTTGGTCATCACCATGTTGTAATCCTAGAACTAAGTGCACTTTAAAAGGATATTATTTAAAATCTTTAAAAATTCTATGAACCGAACTTCTTGAAATACCACTTTCATTGGCGAGGGTTCTAATAGACACCTTGAATTCTAATAGACACACATGCTCGATGGGGCCGACACGCCCTACTTTGGTGTACATTATTTCAAAAATTTGAAATATATTTCAAAGATTTCAAATATTTCAAAAATATTTCAAATATTTCAAAAATATTTCAATAATATTTCAAAAATATTTCAATAATATTTCAAAATAATATTAAATTATTCAGAACTCAAAAAAGATTGAATTGAAGAAGTTTAGAAAGCCAAAAAAATGTAGAAAAGGCTAAGATTACAGTTTACATTCTTTGACTGTAAGCTAATAAGTAGTTGACTTGAATCTTTTGCAAGATTTATAGAGAATTAGTTGATGAAGACACAAATAAAAGTCCTCCGTTGGGTGGTAATCAATAGAAAACGCTTTCAAAACATTGGGAACGTTCAGCCACGCTAACGTTAGACAAGCGTTGAGTAAGCGGAGGGCGAATTTGACCGCTAAGTAACAGCTCTAGCGGTCGCCATTTTTTCCAGCGAATTTATTTTCAGTCAGCGGTTCCATATGTCAACAACAACAATCAACAATTATAACCATTAAGTTAAGTGAAAATTTCTATATTTGGTTTTTATTACTGTATAAAATTTAAATATGGCCGAGAATACATATGCAACTGTAGAATTTAATGTTGGGGAAACATAATAGGTGGAAATGAACTTTATATGAATTATGATGCAAAGACGTTCAGCCACCTTCAAGCACCTTCACAGATTGCCCAAGACAGCGCTAACTTTATGCTAGAGTGGCTGAACGCGCCCATAGTTTATAATTGAAACGAACAGTACCTACTTCTTTATCGATATCTTTATAACTTTAACTAATACACTGATAAATAATACTGTAAAAGTATATCAGCTAATAATATACTTTCGATCCACCACTTGAATGTCATCATAATATATTGTAAGAATTTTATTTTGATTCCTTCCTTCATGAGTTCATCATTTTGAATAGATCATACGCATCCTAAGTACCAGTTCGCCATGTAATAAACGGCATATCTTTCATTTTCTATTTTGATGACTGATTCTCGATCATATTCTGAGTTCTCAGAACTGAACTGTTCTGTGTCAGTATCATATATTAGAACAATACTGTTATCGCTTTCCGAGGTCGAATCAGAACCAGAAGTACCAAGAGAGGTAGCAGCAGTGCTGGATATACTTTCAATTTTTTGAAATGCATCCGATGAAATTGTTATCTTTTCATTAAATGTATAGAGCACAAATAAAATTCAATATCCAAAAACGTATACTAGATATTAGCCAGTACTAGCTCTGTTTTACTTCCCTTTTGTAGCTCGTAAAAAGTGCCTAGACATCCTTACATTCCTACCGGCAAGCATGGCACAGCTAAACGCTTGTAAAAGTCGCGCGCTGTTGCAAAATTATTTATAAAATAAAAAGTAATACAAGAATATTTCAATAATATTTCAAAAATATTTAGAAAATATTTCAAATATTTATTTCAAATATTTTGAAATAATTTCAAGTGGTTGTACATTATTTCAACGTATTTCAAACCGTGTCGGCCCCCTCGCATATGCTATTACATCAAAGATTTTGGTCATATCTTACTGGGCGTTCAATTGTACCTCGGTTAATATTTGGAAAATGTCCCTGTCTAAGTGAGCGTTTCTAATTCTTAAATATTGCTTCACTTGGAATGTTTCGATTTGGAAAAATTTCTTGATATAATTGAAATAATTAGAACTGTTGTGTACTTTCAATTACACATTAAGACAACAAATATATATTCTTCGGGTCATAAAGTCTAGTCCACCCCTTTTTAATCTGTATTAGGTGGTTTCAAATAATTTGCCACTAGAAGTATTAAAAAAGTAATACATCTTCACATTAAAATATCTACATCAGATAATACAATTTTATTGCAGAAATAGCAAATTATTATAAATATTTTTAAATAAAAATGGCTTTAATATTCGGAAATAAGAATCATTTTAATGTTTGATCTGTTTGATCAGATCTGCGGGATCTCTGGTAAACCAACTCTAGTGTACCAACAAGCGGAACAGTGACAACATGACTCACTGATCGTGTGTTGCTCTGTTTTCGACTTTTATTTGACATCTCCCACGTCGTCCCAATAATAATTAATGGAATATATAAAATATGTCAACACTTTACAGTAAGACAAAATTCTTAAATTCCAATAATTAAACAATAGTTAACATGGCTTACTTTTAACGTGTATTAAACTAAAAGATACGATGCAAAGAATGCGAAATAGAAAGAATGTCCTATTTCAATTTTCAAAAACTTAATACATTCAAGTACAGTACTTGTCAATTTATAATTGTTTAAATTGCATAAAAAAATATTGTTTCTTGGGATCTTAAAATTTGTACAAACATATCACTTTATTTTTTTCACATTTTAAAATTTATCTTCACACAGTCGGTTTCGATGCCAAATATCATATTCTTATGTATAAGCACGTAGTGATCCTATATTTATGAATACCGCTCCATCAGAGTATTATCAGAATATACAACATCAATATTTGACGATTGATTAATGATTTAATTTTTTAACATGCTATCCAGTCACAACAGAGGACGAAATTCCTACACTTTCGTGTAGAAAAGGGTCAGTGACATTATTTGTACAACAAAAATATTACAATAATAGCCTTATCGTTTAATAGTTTATAAATACACTTCTCAATAATTAAGGTAGATAATTGTAAAAATCCTAAAATTAATATATAATTACGGTTTTCAAATAATTGCATGTAAAGTACGTTTCACAAATAATTCGTTGACTCGGTACCTGACCTTAGGGGATTAGTAATGAAAGGTTATAAATTTCTTACTGTACAGTAAACAAATCCGGTTTTCAAAATAGATTTAAATAAAACTCAGTAACATTTACTAAAACTTAAATTTATTTTGTAAAAAAAATCACGAAATTTTTTAAAAACAAACAAACAAATTTTAAGTTTATTTATTTATTGAAATTAAACAAAACTGTTGAAACTTACGTATACGTATACGCTTTGGTCTATTTCATTTATTTGGCAGATGTTGTCAAAAAATGTTTCAAATAAAAAAGATGTAGTTTAATCATGGCCACATTTTAAAAATATTTTGTACTACAGGGTATCCCAAAAAATTGATTTAAATAAAACTAAGTTAACATTTACTAAAACTTAAATTTATTTTGTAAAAAAAAATCACGAAATTTTTTAAAAACAAATTTTAACTTTATTTTTTAATTGCGATTAAACAAATAAACTAATTCTACATTATTTACAACTATTTAATCTAAATGTAGTTCAGTATCACTATCGTCTTCATTTAAATTAATAACTAAGGGTGCTACAGTTACATTAACATTTCGATATGTACCTTCAACCTTAATAACATACTGAATCGAATTTTTCCAGCTATCATTGGGAATATTACTTGTCACATTTCTGATTAACTCTATAACACTTGAGTTTAATGTGGGTGAAACGTTTTCCGATCTAACTTTGGAGTTTAGCTGATGCCACATGTGTTCTATAGGATTGAACATGCAATAATATGGGGGAAGCCGTAACACTGTGTGGCCCATATTTTTAGCAATAGTATCACAAACGTATTCTTTTTCAATACCGAACGCTGCTACAACTTGTAAGAGATCACGTTTTGTGTACGATTCTTTAAAATAAAGGTCATTTTTTAACAAATACTCTTGAATTTCCCATTTATTGTTGTTGCTATTTGGTACTTTATTTAATTGACGGCTATGATAAGTTGAATTGTCCATTACAATTATACTTTTTTCCGGTATATTCGGCAATAAATAATTCTCAAACCAATCTTCAAAAAGTTCTGCTGTCGTATCTTCGTGATAATCTAAACTTGAATCTTTAATATTCTTTGCTGATAACAATAAAGCGTTTGGAACCCAACCTGTTTCTGATCCGGCATGTATTATTGTAATTCTTTGTCCTCTATTTGATGGAGCCTTTGTTTTGCAATTTCCCGATGAATCAACAAAACCCTTCGTTGAAGTATTATGAGTGTCATACCATGTCTCGTCGAGGTAGATAATTGAGAGGTTTTCACTTCTATATTTTTGAATAGCTTGTAAGTAATGACAACGCCACATTCGTAAACGATATGACTCCATTATCACTTGTCTTTTATTAATGGTACAATATTTAAATCCCATTTGAGAAATAATTCTCCACAAACTTGTACGGCTACAAATAATTCCCGTGTCGTCTTTAAGTAACCGTTTTTTTATACAATCTAGGGTTGGTATCATTTGTTCTTGGTATAGGACATATATCGTTCGTCGGATTATATCTTTTTGTATTTCATCAACACATTTGGTATTATTAACGTCACTTCGTTTTTTCGTTTACTTATTGGCTTATTGATAATATCTTTTACTGTGGATATTGGGGTTTTGGTTAACTTACATGTTTCTTCTGCTGCATCGGTTACACTATAACCTCGATTATTCAATGTTTCAAACACATTTTTCACAATTTGTTTCGCATCCGGCGATAAATGCACTTTTTTGCCCAAGGACGCCACATACTTAGTTATAAACACAAGATTACTTTCAGAGTATAATGTTTAGTACAAACTAAAATTCTAGGAGAGAATTTTAAAAACAAATTACCCCGAAACTCCCACTTTCTCTTCCAAGATGATTAAGAAAATTAAAAATCATTTACTTATGATTTACTATTAATGGTCGGTAATAATAATTTAAAATTTTACCTGAAAAATAAAAAATCCAAAATATATCTTCCTGGACAAAAATAAATAATACCTTTCTGTAAATGTTCGAAGAAATATTAACCACCTTTTATTAGTAATCCCTTAAGAGCAGTTAAGAGCAGGTACCAAGTCAACGAATTATTGTGAAAAGTACTTTACTAAATATATTTAGGCCGAAATATCTAACCAACAAACCAGGCTGCTTTAACAGACTCAGAAATATACAGTGTTGAAACCACTTATGGAATAAAATTATTTGTGGAGTTAGTCTTAAAGATGATAAAAAACGCTGGGACCCCTCAACTTTGAAATCCAAATGTGAGCTTTTAAAACATAAATTTAATAATGCACAAGGTTTACACGCAAGTCTGGCATCGTCCATTATCAATATTTTTAATGAAATACCCTGTATGTTTTTTATGATTTTAAAAGCTCTTTAACAATAAGATCTCAACGAACTATACCAAATAGGGTCTATTATGAATTGAACAGGGTGAAATTTTGAAATTAGGTATTTATAATTTTGTTGAAAATAGTAAATACATAAAAAACTTGACGTAATTGATTTTTTACATTAAAACAAATGCTCCACCTTGTTGTTGGCAATAACACAGTCTCCTATAAAAGTCATCCCAAACTTTGTTTAGTTTGAGGTGACATAGCCCGTATTTCTGTAGTTATCCTTTCTTTGAGGTCTGCAATGCTAGTTGGCTGTGCTGCATATACTTTGTTCTTGAAATAAACCCACAGAAAAAAATCCAAAGGTGTAAGGTCCGGCAATCTAGCTGGCCACTTGGTAGTCTAATCCATTTATTGGGGAAAATTTCATTCAAGTAATTTCTTACAATTAAAGCATAATGGGGTGTTGCTCTGTCCTGCTGAAATCAGATATTTTCATTCGATAGCCCTTTAAGGATCAAGGATCAGATTGGCCTGAATTTCTCAAGCGCGTCAGATTAAAGGGCAGCCATATATAGGGCTCATATATGGTGGAATTAATTAACCGGGTACAAGGTATCCCCCTGTATATTAATCTGCCGCACTTCAGTAACTCCAGAAATCCCCTCTTGGGCTCCCCTACTTTAAAACTAACCTGGTTCTGCAAGCATTTAAAACTTTTAGATAAATAGATAAATGTGGTCTTGTAGGTAATCTCCATATAGATATGCCTAATAATAATAGCAAATTTTCTCTAAATATAATTATGTGAATCGGTATAAAACTAAATATTTATTCAAATTATCACTCTGTTTTTACGGTGCTCACGACAACTGACAATTGTCATTGATAGCAGTGTGCAGGTTAAATCAATAGGAGGAGGAGAATAAAGTAGCAATAAAGTACATCTAGAAAACTGTCATGAAAAAAAAATACATTCAAAACATTTCTGCGTTCTAATGCCAGCTCCCTTTGACTTTTTCGTTTCCCTTACCTCACTTGCCACGTTCTCTATAATACTACTGAATGACGTTACCTCTTCTATTTATTTATCCTGCTTGTGTAGCCGTAGCCGTAACCTTGAGAAGATATTTGTTAAAGTTAGTGAAATATCAAAAGATTATGAGTATTTTCTCTTAAAAAAGAATGTATTTATTAAATATTATTATGTGTAAACCCACTTCCTTTCTGTCTCTTTGTCTGTTTTAATAATTTCGATCAGGTGTAGGCAACATAAAATACACGCAATTTGAATTGAAAGCTGCCATTGTTTTGTTTTACTTGGAGTCTAATAGCGAAAATGGTTCAAAAAATAATCTTCTCAAATACCACTAGTACCTGTAAAATTTTACTAGATAAATTTTTATTTTCAAGACTTAACTTTTTCATTTTAGGCAAAACTACTTAAACAAACTGAATGTGATTTTATTACATCTCAGTTTGTTTTCGTATTTTTGCCAAATAAAAAAGTTTTAAAAATTTATCGATATAATTTTAAGGATTCGTGGGACGCCCTTTGGTTAAAGGACCCAATAGTCTCTTTTAAAAAAAGAATTGATGAAATAACTTTTCCAGTAAATAAACCGATTGCGGTTCAACCTATTTGGAGTAGTCTAAAATAGCTCTCCTCATGATTGCCAATTGTTTTTTGGATTAAATAAGCATACAAAGTAATTAATTCCAAATTTATGTCTATCGAATTCCATAAATATCCGTACGGTTGTATATTCACGACAGCAAAAAATATAAATAACCATTAGATCGGACGGGAAAGATGAACTGGGTCAATGGAGTTAAATTTTTGAGTCGATAGGGTAGTGACACTCAAAAGGTCGCCATCAGGAAATTCGGGGAAATTGAAAATTCAAATTCCGTGCGAAATTCGAAGCGTCGGCGGTGGCGACCGGAGGGGTTGGCAAATTGAGAGGCGGTGTGATATGCTAAGTCGAATTGACTGTGACAAATGGTATATAGTCGTCATCGGCGGCGATAAATGGGTGAACGTGGGCGCTGCCTCTCGATTCCAGACAGATCGTGTAGAGGTAAATGGTTACCACCGCTCACCGGAAATATCAACCTTCATCGGTCCAACGTTTCGGTTTAAAAAGTTTCATTTTGGTTTTAAATTGACCATAAAACTCCTTGGTGACTATCAGACCTCATATTTTAAAAACAAAGCAAAATTAGTTTGCAGTTCTTTGGTAAAGATAAAGTGAGCAAGCCATTCGATATACTTATATTAATTCTTAGACAAGTTTTAATTACTGACCCGTCATTAGTCGTGTATGTATCAGATACACTCGTCACAAAATGTATCGCATAACTGATTTATGGATAAAATTTATTATTCAATATTTCAATATTATTCAATATTTTAAATTTAATAAAATTTTTATCATTTCTGAACTCTCTTTGAGGTAAGATTTTCTTAGTGCTCTATTCATCATAAGGTAAGCTACAAAGGATAAAAAAATATTGATTAATGGGCAATTCAAAATAATAATAATAATAATAATAATAATAATAACTCCCCTGTTTGTGTACTTTCGATTTTGTTTGTTATGGTTTTATTTCTTATCGTATTCTAACTTTTCAAGTGTTATTTGGCTACATTTTCTTCCTTTTTTTCACAATGCCATTTGAGATGAATCGTTATGTTCTCTACATATTGGCCCCTTTTTAGTTTTTTTGCCTCTTTTAGTAGGTACTTGATTTCATAGGGTAGTACTTCCTAGTTCTACGATCTACTAGATCGACGGTTTCATTTTTATTTAACTATTACAGTATTTCTCAGATATTTACGTGGGTTAACTTATTTTTCTGGGATTGCATATATTACTTTTTTCGAATTTCTGTTTCCAGGATGTCTATTCTTAATTCTCGATTTTATCAAGTTTATCATTTGAATACCCTCAATATCATCGTGCATATTTTTTGTCCATATTTTTAATTTGTTCATGGATATCTTCCAGTAAATTTTCCATTTTAATTTAAGCGGCAAATATTCTTTAATTCTATTTAAATGTTTGATCGCAGACTATAGATACAAGCCGGCTCGATTTTTATAAATATATTGTCATTGGTTCACTGTCGCTATCAGTTTTTGTTAATGTTTAATTCTTTATCAACTATATTTCAGCACACAATTACATAATCAAAACGTGTACATACCTATAGTATGTACAAAAAGTACGAGGAGTAATAAACCCTAATTAAGTATGCAAAACCTTTACAGGGAGCACCATGAAATTTTTGATAAATCTCTTATTTTAAATTACATTTCTTCCCTAAATCTAAAAACCAGGTAGATAGACCCCGTTTTTGTTTCAGTTGTAGCAAAGTTTAGGGTTTCTTCATTGTTAAAGGATTAGCTGATAAGCAATAACGCAATGCAGTGGTGTGTATTTTGGGAAAAAATACACACCATAAAAATACGTTTTAAATTATAATATAATAAAAAATGAATAGAAATAATTATTGGAATACTTACATTTTATTCTATATCCGACTCGGAAGAGGAAGAATCGTTGTTGACATTAATAATAATAGGGTCGATTAAATCATCACAAATATTGTCAATTTTCCACATATTTGCCTCTACTTTGATAACATGCTCGATACAGTTTGTCCAATTTTCCTTACTAACATGACTTACAACACTCTCAAACAATTTCACAACATCGTTTATTTTAAAAGTAGTATTTTTTTTCCCTTTACCTGAGCCCATATTAATTCTATGGGATTAAGTTCACAATGTTAAGGGGGAAGTCAAAGAACTGATATACCACGATTTCTTCTACAATGTAGGTTTTGTATTTATTCTTGTTCATTTTTGCAAGTTCCTTCCTTAGTGGATCTTTTGGAAACTTAATATTTTTCTAAATAAGCTACTCCAAAAGCTCTGCTTTACGCCAACGACTTGTGGGCAATGCTTCTCGCAACCGTGAATGGTAACTTGCGTTGTTCATAACAATAACAGCCCCTTTTGGAATCAGATCCAACATTAGAACAAACCATTCCTCGAAGACATCCCCATTCATATCTTCGTGATAGTCCCCCGTGCGATTTGAAATAAAAGTTAATAATCCACCATCAACAAAACCTTCAGAACTTGTCCAACATGGACAATGATAAGTCTTTTTCCTTTTCCAGATGGTGGCTGCAAACCTAACGACAAACCTTCCACGAATGCCTGCCTTCCGCTTTTAATGTTTTCATCTTGCCAAGATTTGGAAACTGTATATCCAGCATTTATCCATGTTTCGTCTAAGTAGAAGATTTTCAAATTTTGTTCTCTAGCATGTCGAATGCTTCTTAAATAGTCTCTTCTCCAAAAAACTATTTCCGGTTTATCTATCAAGAGAGATTTTCTATTATGTTTTGTATATCTGAAACCCACATCTTTCAAAAGTTTGCATAATGTCATTCTGGAGAATTTTGTATAGTCCGTATCTTCTTGCACTGATGTCGTAATTTTGTCAAGTGTTGGAATTTCCTTTCGTAAGTAAAATCCATGGACTTTACGCCTTAATCTTTGTTTTAATGACTCATCGATCTCAATTGGTTTTCGGCCTGGAGGAGTTTTAGGGGGTTGAAGAGTTCCATTCTTGCTTTCTTTAAGTAATCTATAATTTGTTGATTTAGCAACACACAACATAGCAGCCGTTAATTCCACAATATCATAAACACTTGCACTTGGATCCTTGTTTTCAATGATATATAACAATTCAATATCAGAGTTTTTTCATTTGAAGATAATGGACCTGTTTTTGGTCGTTTAGATGGTCCTTGGCTTATCGACATTGTTTGGTACTTGCACAATTAACATTCAACAAATGTTTTAAATATATTCCAACTGCTTATAATATTATGAAAACCATACAACTTCATACAACTTTACTCAAAGAACTAATACTAAGTAATGATGTACCTAATTTCTTTTAAAATAATATTCCCCAAAATGTTTCTAAGAAAACTGGGTTGTTTGGAAAATCCCTTTCAATAATCGAATAATGTGTAAATAGGTGTAATCGTATTAAGCCGATTACAGTAGGCCACTTGCCATTTAAAATTTCTGAGAAAAATTCCCCAAACACTACATATAGGATTAATACAAATAAAAAATATTCATTTTGCTTCTTTGAATTTAATAAAAATTGTAACGATATCTTGCTATCTTGACTTTAATTGATTTTTTAAAAATATATTTCATTGTAATTTATTTGTGACAATATTCAAAGTTTGAATTAATCTTCTTACAAAAAGAATAAAAATATATAAAATAATTATTGTTACAGATTGGTTTGTTTTCTATTATGAATAAACTGTGTTGCCTTTCTTTATCAAACTTACTAAAATTTATGTACCTCTATCACTTTTTTTTATTAAAATTAGTACATCCCGTTACCTCTGACCTAAATCGTATATTCTTTAGCATAGCTGCAACTTATTCGTTCAATACAAAATGTACCTTACGGAATACCCTCTTAAAATATATTTTGGTACGTCTATGAAATCTACTTAAATGAATGATCCTTTCTATATAGACTATACTATTTACTTTTTTTCTGCATAATTCGTTTTACACTAGTATCTTTTGCAGTCCGCAGTGGCAGTTATAGTTTTCACAATTAATTTTGCTATATTAGATACTGTTTTGAATAAAAATCACAGAAACTGCCGGTTTCCATAAATATAGAACTTCTTCTTCAGCTTTAATTCATCTAGTGTTGGATATAGGCCTCTTCTAACTCTTCCCATACTTCCCTATCTCTAGCTACTCTGATCGACTTTTCTTGGTCTCCCTAGTCTTCTTTTTGTTTCGCGTAGTCTCCAGAAAGTTAGTCTATGTTCCCATCTCTCTCCATCCTGTCTTGCTATGTGTCCTATACTTTGCGTTTTACATGCATTGGAATATTTTTATCTTTTAGGATAAAGCTGTTTTGCAAATGTTTCCCACTTTAATTTAGTCTTCTTTTAATTTCCGCTCATTGGTTATATTGGCATATATATTGTTCTACTTTTACAACATTTAATGAAACTTGAAATATAAAAAGTATTAATTAAATAAAAGATTTCGTAAGATAAAATAGAAATGAACTGTAGAATGATGGGTTTTTTTATGTATTATTTCTGAAAATTAATTAGGTACTTTCGGTAATTTTGTTTAATTTCCGCAGACAGTTTTATAACATAAGAATGTATAATGGGTTCATGTTTTATTAATGTAGACTGATATGCCATAAGGAAATGGTCGTTTAATAACAGATTTGGAAAATCGGGCAATGCGGGGTATCTTCTTCCATCTCATATTTAATTTATAAAAGTTGATCCTCGTCAGTTTACAATGTACCTAAATAATCTGGCGTTTGTGTAGTTAATATTTTATTATGAAAAACTCATAAATGTCAGTGTCGGCGATCTGAAACCTTTTTAATTTTTTAAGCCTACGTACTGTCGTATCCCATAAATTTCTAGGACTTACCTTGGAAAGAAAAAAGTATTCAGAAAAATAAAACACTAAGTATACATTTAAAATATTAAAAACAGTTACCAAAAATTTGTAAGCTGTTTAAAAAATATTCAAGTAAACATACCCAAAATAAAAATTCTGAGAAATTCTACTAGAAATAAAACCAAAAATACAACGTGCATGAATAAATTTTGTTGTTAATTAGAACATTTTGCTAAGATGATTATGAGTTATAATTATTGCAAATTTAGTTTTTCAGAAAGTACCTATATTTAATTATATAAATATTGTGTGGTGCAGATTTTAATTAAATAAAATACAGAATGTGAATATTGTAGTGATGAGTGTCGATACATCTTTTTAGGAAAGCCATTTGTTAAAAGTAAGTCATGAGAGTATATTTATATATAATAAGATTACATTTTTAATGTTTTTTGGTCAAATTTATAATGTAATATATATATCAATAAATTTATTTTCTTAGTTATTTGTCGCGTATTACTATTTGCATACGATTTTTAGACGCCATACTGCTAAAAATGGCAGCGCGATCAAAAAATAGTTCCAACTTAAAAATTAATTTTGAAAAAAATATGCTTGAGCGCACTAAATGAATACTCAATTCATGATTTGTAGACCATAATTAAACTATTTTTGTAAAAATTTCGGAAATTGGCCAGAAGTAGCTCTTGTAAATAATTACCAAAAATAATTAAAATAGACAATCACATTGATAGTGAGATCATTATGTTGAATATACATTAAGAATATTTTTTTGCAGTAAAAAATATTTTTTCCTATTATAAACTTGACTGCTTCCTTAGGATTTTGTTCTAGTTGCGGCATACAAAATTGATATAAATTTTTGCAACATTGAATATGTATTGACTTGGTTTTCGTTCATTAATTTTTATCTTTTATTTGATTATTTCTGTCATTAATTAAGTGTTAATTTTGATGAATCAAAAATATTGCATAAAAATGCCTGGATGTTTTATGGCCTTGGTGAAAAAGTGATGTGAATGACGTGGAACATAGGATCAATCGGCCTTGGCTTGTTTGAGTACGACAGCCATGATTTTTCAAATCACGTCTGCTCTGGTTTGGTGAAATATGTTGGGCTTCCCAGGAGACGGTTTCCATGAAGATATATTATTTCTATAACCAATTCTGTACAGATTCATTTTTTTATGTTTACAAAAATAAACCGTTGATTTTAATCTTCAAAATTTTGAGTCATACAATTATTCAACCTTTGGTGTGGGCTTTTAATTGAAACAGCTTCACAAATACATAGTCTTTTATGAAAGGAAGGCCGCCCTTCTTAGATATTTATTTTGAACAACTTGCATTCAATGGAAGGAGCTTTTTGTAGCTGAATAGAATATGGGATATCCATACATCATCGTCAGATGTATACCTGTAACTTTTTGTTGGTAAGTGAGCCTTGCTAAGTGAGCCGATGTATATTGTATGGTATAAATTGCATAAGTCCAGTTATGCCTATGAGTTATGCCTATGGAAGTACGCAACTGTATTTAAAGCGTGTCCAGAACTTGGAGAGGTAAAACTGGAAGCAGTAGGATATATAAAATGGTCACTATCAAGGGTGTTGAACTTCAAAATTGCAGGGCTAATAACACAAAGGCAGCAGCGTATCACGCTGTCAAGCTGACCCAATTTGTAATCTGTAAAATTAAGTAATATATTTTACTAAGTACATAAAACATTAAATAGTATATTTTATTAGGAGTCCAGAAAATAGGCTTTTCCCGTGCGCGTGTGATAAATTCGGCTACGCCTCACACGGGAAGTCATGCAAGCACGGGAAAAGCATTTATGGACGTTTAATGAACGATACTTTTCATTATACCTCTCTGAAAACAAAAAACAAGGTAAAAAAAGCTACACAATGTTAGAAACCTTTATTTTTAAACATGAACGAACAAAAACCTATACCTAATTTTTAATTTTTACTAAATGAAATATTTATGTTACAATTTGTGTTGTTGTAAATGTGCAATTCTTTAGCAGGCATTTCATTTTGTAGAATTGTAGTTGATGAAGTCGAAGGTACATTAGTATTTATTTCTTGGTCTTTCCCAACTACAATGGCTTCTGGTGTTGACGTTGTGTTTCCTATTCTTGAATGATTGAACAATTTACGAGAAACTTCAATCTTTCTGCTTACTGATTCTTCGATGTAGCCTTCAGCTACTATCGACGAATGCCAACCTCCATGTCTTTTTAGAGTAAGCAAATTCGCTCCGCCTTCGACTAACATAGACGCTGAAGATCGTCTTAAGCCGTGTCCAGTATATTCTTCAGGATTTTTTAAGTTCAAATATTCAGCAATCTGTTTTGTTGTGCCACTTATAGTATGGCAACCTACATGTTGAGCATAACATCTACCATTACGATACGCAATAAGTAATCTTGTAGTTTTCATATTTGTAGGCCTTAGATTAATATATTTGCGATAAAAACTGCATGGATCAAAGGGGCATCCTTCCTTTGTAATGGTAAAACTTCTTGATTTGTGAGTTTTGCCATCTCGAAGGAATACCACCAAAAACCGGCCATTGTCTTCCACGTCTTCCAAAGTTAATCGAATCAAGTCATCTCTTCTGCATGCACCGAAAATACCAAATATTAAAATTATTTTAGTTAATAACCACTTCTCATCTGGTGCTCCAAGTATGAATTTGGCGACTTGGTCTGTAGTTAATACTTTGGACTTTTTTGGTGTGTAACCAACACTTTGCCGTTTGAGAAATGCAATAGATTTTGGCAAGTTACTCAAGTTATTCACATTTTCTTTTACTGCTAGACAACTTTTTAACATTGAAAATCGACTCCATAAAGTAGAAGCTTTCATGGATTTGGCTTTTTCAGACAAATAAACGAGAAGAGTATCATCACTTACTGTGTTAACTTCTTTTTGCTGACGCCACTTGCAAAATAGACGGTACTTATTTTCATATCTCTCACAAGACTTCCTGGGCAGTAATTCTGCACTTACTTTCGCAGCTTCAAGTGATATTTTTTCTTCTGGAGAAATAATTTTAAAAATATTTTGAATACAAATTCGAAAAACTGTCACAATATACAAGCGTTGTTTAACGTTGCTAAGGAAAATAAACAAGCATTGTTTGCGGTTATTAAGGAACTTTCAATAGTATGTTTTATTAGTAGCCAGCTAATGTCATTAGCGCACGGGAAAAATTTTCCTTTGCGGGTGCACAGGAAAAGCCCCTTTTCCGTGCGCCAAATAGACATGTAAACATAGTGTTTTCAGAGAGGCATGATGAAAACTTTTTAACAAAACTTTCACTTTTATTTAAAAAGGCTTATTTTTAATTTTAAAAAGAATTTTATTTTTTTAATGTTTTGAGTGAGATAGACTTCGACAGAGTAAGGGTTATTTCATTATGTACGATCTTGATGTTAGATCTTTTGAACTGGTTCTGGTTTATCTTTTAAAAACCGTGTGAAACTTGGATTTCCCAAAAAAATAGCAAAAGTGACAACTCAGCAAAAGTCAAATTAACGACGTTATGAGGTTCACTTACCTTGATAAACGTCTTCTTGGCTTCTGAGGGACCTCGACTCCCACTGGCATGAAGTTTTAAATTGATTCACTTCAATAAAAGAATTGATAAACAGCCGATACAATATCTCATACGTTACTCCTAGCCAACAACTTGTATATATGTATATATTTGTAAAAAAATACAAAGCTTTAATTGCTTTGTGTACAAAAAATTTGAAAATAAAAATGAACCTCTAAATAATCACGAAAATAAAGACCCACGAAAACAAAAATGTGGTACAGGTTGTCTTCCTTCCTTCCAATTTTTATTTAAAAAACCAAATGAAAATCCAACACATTAAATTTAATATGTTTTGCTGAATATTTAACGTTAAATAAAAAATATATTAATATATCGTCTAGTTTTCTTATAAAAAATAAATAAAATATATCTGTCCGAACGCAGACTTTCTATCTTTTCGAAATTCCAAGCGTCATTAACCATGTATCTTTCATATAAGCAACCGCCCCATCTCTTTCTTACTCACTTCTCTGTGATCCACTTTAAAATAAGCCCGGATATTTCTTTTCAGAATTTCAATTCAATCCACTAGAGCAAGTTGACTTTTATTGGGTCGATAAATAGTACACTCGGAAGATTTCTTATTAAGATCTTTCCTGCTTTGCTATTCAATAGAAAACTGTATAAGTTATGTATATCCATAGTACTCTTCTAATCTAATGCCGAATGTGGCATCAACGAATATTTTACCGAATGATTTCCATTAGAGTTGGCTGGCAACGTCCGAAGTCGGATCTTAAATCCTCACGTCATTATCAACAAATTGAAATTCGGTATGGGTTGGCCGAACGGCAACGAAACACATCCCATTTTGAAATACTGCATCTAACTTTAAACAATCATCGATTTGTTTAATTTTTAGAGACTTTTTTGGTACATTGTTCTATTAGACGGTCTTGATAAGGAATCTATTTTGCAGAGTAAAAGATGAAGATTAAGCTGCTGAAAATGTGATCAATTATCATAAAATTAAATTTTTAATTAATTTTATACCCTCGAAAAAAAAGTATCTTTTAATATTTTTTTTCTACTCTCATACTAGTAAATTGTATATTACCTACCTGCTACGTAAATACATCAAAACAGATACTGACACATAATGACTAGCACGTAATGAAAAATATTACGAAATTGATTGTGTTAACCTCTACTTTTTGGAAGTTCATCTTACTAAGAACAATAAATAACTGCATGATACATAGAGCATTTTCAATTCCAATGAACAAAAGTAATTTTAATAAAGAAATTGAGATCATAAAACAAATAGCTACATCTAATGGCTATCCAATACATTTGATAAATAAATTAATTAATAAGAAAGAACAAAAAATGTCACTAGAACTAATATTTCCAAAACAAACTAAAGAAATTAAAAGCTATAAAAGTATTACATATTGTGGAAATATTTCCAATGCAATTTCAAAAATAATATCTTCGGCAACATCAGCATTAATATCATTTAAAACACAAAATAGTATTGGAACAAAATTGTTAAGTGTAAAAACAAAACTACCAAAATTAAAAAAATCTGGTGTTTACAAAATTAATTGTCCAAAATGTAATGCAGTATATATAGGTCAAACACAAAGAAATTTTGAAGTAAGATTTAATGAACACTTAAGAGCATATAGATTACAACAACCAGATAAGTCGAACTATGCAAAACACCTACTGGAACATCCAAACTCACTTATACACACCAATGACATTCATATACTACACATTTGTGATAAAAAACAAAATTTAGATTTTCTAGAAGAACTTGAAATTAAAAGACATCTAGCAGATCAACAGCTTAAAGTAGTTAATGAATAAATCTTGGAAGTTCTCCACTATTAAACTGTTTACTTTGATTGAGTCTTCATTTTATACATAGATAAGACATTATTATAACATAAATATATTAAGTTATTGTAAAGATCAGCATGATATAGTTTTTTCCTGGTTTTTCTATATCATTGCACAGATCTTAGAGGGAAATTCATCCAGGATAATCCCTTAGGGCTAATAACATCTAGGCTTTAATATTGTTATGTCTTATTAATTCCTTACTTGGTCTAGCCTTAACTCCTTATCAACATCAAGCACCTAGTTACAAACAAACAACATGTAATTTCAATATGTCAATCTGACGATGCTAGTTATAGCGAAACAGCTGTAATTGATTTTAAAGCGAAACAAACAACATGTAATTTCAATATGTCAATCTGACGATGCTAGTTATAGCGAAACAGCTGTAATTGATTTTAAAGCGAATTTTTCAAATAAATAGTGGAAGTTTAGTTTAACTGTGCAGTTATTTATTGTTCTTAGAAAAATATTACGCTTCAGTTCTTTAAAAATGTGTAATATCACATAGGGCTTGTAAGTCACTTGGTCGAGTTACCATGGAAACGAGTTAGCAGACGTTATTGTGACAAATTAAAAATTATTAATCTGGCAGTGTAAATATAGTGGTAATTTAAATACAGATAAATAAAATGAGTTCATCGAATAGTGAAGATGAATTTAGTAGCATAGCTGCGAACACTATCGAGAACATATTACCAGAAAAATCTAGAGGAAGTTATAAAAAGGTATATCAACAAATTGTGGATTGGCGTATAACAAATAATTTAAATTCATTTTCATTTTTGGAGAAATCGCTAAGACATTTAAACCATCCTCATTAGGGGCAATATATTCTATGCTAAGAAGTGTTATAACTAAAATTATTACCTGAAATTGCGAGCTTATCTAAAAAGAAAATCAGAAGGTTTTAAAAACAAAAAATCTAAAATTTTACATACTGATAAAATTAAACTTTTTTTAAATGGAGCTCCTGATGTACAGTAGGTACTTGTTAATAGGCATATTATTTAAAAGTATAACATAGATGTGCATACTTTTAATACTTTTATTTTAGGGTTATTGCAATTATTGGAATATGTGGAGCTTTGTTAAATAAATAAAAGTTACTTGTTAAACTTTTTATTTTTATAAATGAAAATAATCATAGGAAAATAATAGTACACAACTTGAGTTGTAAGCTTATTACATGCTGTGTATACTATTTTTTTATATTGTAAGGTAAAGTGCCATTTCCCGTACTCGTTTGTACTTTACAGTACTCTTCAATTCTCCTAATGTTGTTTGAAATAATAAGTAAATCAACATAAACTAAGACAACTGCTGTTGCCAGCAATATGTATTAATGGAGTTGTTGATGGATTTACAGTATTTTCTGTAATCGCGGAAGACGTGTGGCTATGATGTAGCACTTCAACAAAAGTTTCGCCCCTTTGCATCATTCTCGCAATCTTGTCTTTGCCTTCAATCGATTCTTCTATATACTTTTCTGCAACTGAAGAACTCTTCCATCCACCTTGCCACCGTTAAAAGAATTATTACTAAGTTTTCTGGAAAAACCGCGTTTAGAAGAATGTTTGTCTCGACGTTTCGACTCCCACTTTGGAGCCATTATCAAGAGAGGTATAGTACGATTTCGTGGTCTCAATCTGCCTACTCCACTAGTCGTACTATACCCGCCAATTGTCACTGCCTACTCCTCAGGGACAACTGACGAGTTTCGATAGGTGTCGGGTTTATATGCTCAGGAGTGTTCATACAGTTTGGGAGCTTTTCGATTTCTATTGCTTCTCTAATTATTCGAGGTTTTAAGGAACGAATGTTGGCTTAGGTTCGGGTATTGGGCAAGTCAACAGTATGACCAGTTTGAATTTTATGTTGGACTAGAGCATTGTTTGAGTCTAAATGTTTTACGGATAGGGAACGTTCAGAAATTCTGGTTTGGATTCAGCGATTGGTTTGACCTATGTAAGTTTGAGGACAATCACTACAGGGGATCTCATATCCACCATTGCTCTCATTTGGAAATTTGTGTTTTACAGACCAGACCAATTGGGAGATTTTTTTGTGAGTTGTGAAGATGGTTTGGATATTGGCAGTCCTAAGAACCTTACTATTTTTTTCAGTGACACCTTTGATATATGGAAGGGTAATCCCATTTTCGAACTGCTGAGTGCAAGATTTAGGAGATGATGGAACCAGATTCTGTCTGATAGATCTTTGGATATGATTTTTCTCGAAACCGTTTTGTAAGAGGGCGTTTTCAATAGAAAAAAGTTATGTTTTTCTGTTATTGATATCACTTAGACGAATAGAGCGAGATATTAATGAATTAACAACCGAATTGAGTTGGGAAGGGTGATGATGTGATTTGGCGTTTAAATAACGGTTTGTATGTGTTGGTTTTCGATATACAGAGTGGGAGAAACCATTTTCAATTTTTAGAAATAAGAATATCTAAACAAAGGTTTTCTTCTACCTCCATTGTAAACTGAATACTAGGATGTATACAGTTTAGATGGATTAAGATAGAGTCCTATGGTCAGCTCCAGCATTGGCCAACAACGTTGAGGATGTCCTCCTGAAGCAATGATCTGTATACTTTTCTGGTTGGTCTAGTTTTAAGAACTCGGCTATTTTCTTAGGTGCTCCGCCAACAGTATGTATACCAGCTCTGTGAGACAGACATTTTCCTTGTCTATAACCCACCAAAAGAGCTTTCAGGGAGACGTGTTGACGTAAATTCATGTATTTTCTAAACACATCCAAATAGTGAACCTCATCACTATTAATCACAGTGAAAGCTCGTCGAATGTGCGTTTTTGTCTGACTAATCTTAACTACTAGCTGACTGCCCGTATCCTCCACATCACTAACTTTTAAATTATATATCTCTTCCCTTCGGCAACCTCCAGCAACTCCAAGTAATGCTATCACTTTGAGTAATAGAGCGTCCCTCATAAAGCTTTCAATTTGTTCCTTTGTCAGCACCTTCGACTGGTTTGGCTGATGCTCTACACTTTGTTTTTTCAAAAAAGCTTTGGGAAACTTGATATATTGACATTCTCATTAACCATAATCATTGATTTTACCATCGAGTATTTGGACCATAATGAAGAAGGGTTGAATGTTTTTGACTAAAAATTTAAACTATTGAAATGAATATTCTTTAAAAAAACTGTTCTTACCACATCACATTTTCATCAGCACTACTTTTCAAATTGTGTGCAAAATACACACAAAACACAGTAACAAAAATTGTTACTTGGTAACCACTGTTCATTTTTTATTTATAAAGCAAATCAACCAAGTTAAAAATAAATCAAGTAACATAATTTATACCCAACAGTCTACATGATAAAATATGTCATTTTAGTTTCATATTTTATTGCGTTTAAAACCAAAGGGAGTATGAAAAAAAATAGTACGATACACGTCCGTGAAGTGATTACTACGGTACTTGATTAGATATTCTTGACTCGGCTCCTTCGTCGCCTCATCCATTAACATCTATCTCGTACCGTAATAAGTCATTTCCCGGACTTGTAACGTAAATAACTATTACCTCAATCATTATATTTGTATTAGACAAACAAAAATATTAACAAACAAAATCTATTAAATAAAACTTTTTATTATAAATATATAAATTGTAGAAGTTTATTTTTCCTGTTAGTTATACCTGACACAGGTATCCTGTTATAATGAATTTGTTTTGCCGAGGCCTCTCCATTTCTTCAAGTTTTTCTTCGTTTCTGCACATCCGTAATTCGATTTTAAGAAAATTAAATAAGGAATCTTTGAACAGAACTTCCACGGTTTATTTACCTCAAATGACAACCGCTGCCCTATCAGCAATGAACCTAACCGTACACCTAAAGCAGAGATACACCAATATTTGGTCAGAAGTCCGTTCGAAAGAATCATCGTAGAAGTTTTGGGGCCACTATCAAGAAATGAGACTGGAAGTAAATAAATCGCCGTTGTGATGGATTGTTTTTCTAAATGTATGTAAGCCCACCCTGTTCCCAACCAAGAATCCCCTAACTTATCCGATGTTTCGGTTAAAGAGTTTTGAGGTATCATTGGAGGTACACATATATCAAGGAAGAAATTTTGAAAGGAAACTCTTTCAAGAAGTCTGCAAAAGAGTAGGTATCCATAAAAACAGAACCACTGCAATGCATCCGCAGTCTGATGGAATGGTGAAACGAATGAATCGAATTATTACAAATTATCTATCGAAACTATCGGAAAACCAGAACTATTGGAATAAACATGTTCGGCTATTTCTAATGGCTATTTGATTGGTTGTCAACGAATGTACGTGTCAAACTCCTGCTAAAGTCCTGTTTGGTAGAGAAAGTCGATTACCTGATATGTGGAAGCAAACCTATGAAGTAGCGGCCGATAAACAATGAGTAAAAAATCTTCAGGGAAGATCCAAAATGTTCATGAAATGGTCCGTGATAAATTACGACTATCCAGTGCAGGAAAAAGTACTACGACGCACGAGCAACAGGAAATCCTTATCAAACATGGTTAACACGGTGGTTTAGGATGGAACCCACTTAAGCCAGAGGTCCGTTGTGATGCCGTATGTGGTGGTGACCACGCCCACCATTTACCGTAAGAACTAGTGACTACTGTTAATGAAAAGTATGAGGCTTTTTACGCCAACCGGCTGAAGGTCGGATAGGCTGTCCAAATAGGGCTGGACAGTGACAGAGTAGGTGAGTCATCGTCTCTTTCTCCTCCTAGTCCAAGTAGCTTCTACAGAAGTCGTTATATTGTAGGATACCCATACGTGCCGCTTGGCATCCTCCAAGCCAGTGTCCAATGACTTCCTGGTTGGGGATAAAATATCTTTGGTTCGTCACAGGTCAAGCCCTGGCCATACCTGTCTTGACAAGGTACAGGAAGACTCCTCTCACCACCTCAGATTAGTTAGACGAAGTACTTTCTTTCGGAGGAGCAACCTTCTTTCAGCGATAGGTGCCCCTGGTCTAGTGTTAGCGGATATAGCGGTGAGCATCGTACCAGGCTTTGTTAGATCGTCTGCTTTACAAGGGCCTGCTATGTCCTTGCGGAAGGGTAACCAGACAACATTGACCCTTGTTTTAGTCGCCAGTTTATTTAAGGTTTTACGGCATTCTATAGCTACCTTTGAGGTCAAGAAGACTGAGTTTAGGGATTTTCTGGCTTGACTGTCAGAATAGATATTTCATTTGATTCAAATTCAGTTTGAAGTTTGACTGTTTCTTATAGCTACCATTTCCGCTTGAAGCACACTGCAGCGGTCTAGCAAACGGAATGATAGATTAAGGGGTGGGAACTCTGAGAAAATTCCACTGTCCTCTCTAGTTTTGGGCAATCTGTATAGAAGATTGTCGCCCTTGGCTTGACTAGGTTCGCCGTCCAATCTTCTCTAGTTAAGATGACCACTGAGAAATTGAGGTCGGGGTGGGTTTTATGTAGACTGTATTACATGGACCGCCTTTTTTAGGTCGACCTCCTTACTTAGGGCTGGCCACCATACATAAATGTGGTTCTTACAACCCTGACTGGCGATGGTCCTTCTGCAGGTGTACAGTGCTACAATTGCCTTGTGCACCCTTCTTTTATCGTATCTCTCCATAACAGCTCTGGATCAAGGATGAGTCCTAAATATCTAGCTCGTTCTGAGAAACGAAAAGATGTAATTTTAGGTTTTCTAGTAAAGAGAAATAGTTCCGTCTTTCCTGTGTTTATCCCTAGAGCGCATTATGCTACACCAACGCACAAGTTCTTTCAGTGCCTCCTGTATGATCTCCAACAAACACTCTTGATATTTTCCCTGGCTCTATAATCCCTGAAGGAAACTGGCGTGTGTCCGAAACTACAGAAAAAGAAGGAAGCAACGTATGGTGTCAAAAAAGAGGATAAACGACTTGATGTATCCAACTGCTAGAGTCCCTGAAGAAAAATCCGTCGTTGTCCACAATTATAGGTTGGCCATATGTCAACGTATGTTTGACCAGCATTATGGTCAGGAAAATCACATTCCGGGAGAAATGGATTCAAGAAGAGGCAGTGTAACGGGTTAACAGATAGAACAGAGATCTTAAAAATGAAGAACCATTAGTGAAGTGAAATTTGTTACCTATATAGTAGTAAAGGTGAATGTAGATAATTGCTCGAAAAGGCTCTGGAGGTACCTATTGGTTAAAATATCGAATACCTTCCATTGCTTATCTGGATATTTCTAGAACATTTCATGTATTTATAGGTTGTAATTCCCAGTTGAGAGTCAGTTGTAGTTGTCAAGTTGACAGTAATTAATACTATCCAGTTGAATTCTTTTAAATCGTTATTAATAAATTGTGTTAAGTCCCCGCAAGTGTTTCAATATCATCGTCAGATTGACACATTAAAGTTATATTTTGTTTTATAAGGTATTGACGTAATAAGACATAACAATAGCCTGATTTGGTATAAGATTATATTTGCCAATAAAGTTTTAAAAATAAAAGACGGGTAACCGAATCTAGGTCTGCATAAATTAGTAATTTATTATATCTGGTCTACAACATGTTAACAAAGCAAATAGTCTGGAGAAAGTAAACCATGAAGGAGAAATTAATGTTGTGAAATTTTGATTATAAAATATTTTTTTATGTCAATTTCTTCGCCTTTAAAAAATGGAGATGGAGAACAGCTATCTAGAAATCACAAAGTTGCTAACATGACTGTGATATCTTAAAGATCACAATAAGCAGTATGTAATTCATTTTAGAAAGAATAAGGCTTCTAATACAGGAAGATTCTTTATCAACAACAACGTCAAAATTAAAATATCGAAAAATCTTCAAATTAAAGAAGGAACAACTTTTATGATTTATTTTGAGCTTTATTAATTCGTAAGACTCATGTTGAATTTAAATGGTGTCATTTCAATCTAACAAGATAACTTTTCAAATGATATCGATGGTTCGAATTGTATTTAATTCTGATGGATTACTTAAAGCCGGTAAACTTGGATTAAAATTAACTGAATGTCTGAAATATTAATTTTCACGCTAATTTGATAGAACGAGCGAGAACAGGTTCATGCAAAAGCGTAATTTTCATTCAATTACATCTCTCGAAATAGAATTGGAATCTGAACTGTTTATAAATACCGAGAAATGAATTTATTAAAATAACCAATTTAACGAAAAATATTGAAAAATAAATAGAAATAATCAGAAACTATTAGGAAATATTTGTTTGAAACCAAAAAATGTCTACAAGTAATTCAACTTTTCCAAATAAATACTAATTGAAATTTTAGTAAACATCCAATTTTTATGTGGCAAAATTGAATTGTAAAAAAATTTTTCTGATACAATTTTTAACGTTTTAAAAATTTATTTATCAACATTTATATATCAACAAACCAGATCGGTAAAAATCTAATAAATATTTAATTCGCTAAAAGGCAATACGTAAAAAATTGTTTATTTGGTATTATGACTTTTATTTGCGATATTTCTTTTTGATCATATACTTGAAAATAAAAGATCAAAATAGTTATTTGTTTTATTAGGCATAAAAGCACAAGATTTAATGATGCGGCTGGTGGCATTAAATCTGCTTTTCTGAAGTCTGAAATATATATTTTTTTCTTCAAATTTGTTCCAATTCCACGCAAAATCGACTTTTTCATATTTAAATTGCGTTTCATTATCAAAATTCAAATAATCAAATTATTTTATCAAAGGTCCCTTAGGGCTCATAACATCTAGGCTTTAATATTGTTATGTCTTATTACTTCCATACTTGGTCTAGCCTTATAACTACCTAATAAACATCAGGTACCTAGCTACAAACAAACAAAATGTAACTTCAATATGTCAATCTGACGATGCTAAGTCTAGCGAAACGGCTGTCATTTAAGTTAAGAAAGCAATTTTTTAAATAAATATTGGAAGTTTTGGTAAAACGAAGAGTTTTTCAATATTCTTAATTTGTTGAATATGTTTGTTTACTGTTTACTTTGTCATAGTCATAGTCATTTGCTGACGATACTGCCATCTTTGCAATTCACGAAAATCCAGTAACAGCTTCTACAAATCTACAACATCACTTGAACCTACTAGAAACTTGGGCTAGTAAGTGGAAGATCAAAGTAAATGAATCCAAATCTACACACATAACTTTCACCTTACGAAAAGGAACCTGCCCACCAGTGAAAATGAAACAAAATAATATTCCCCAGAGCGATAGTGTTAAATACTTAGAACTCACATTTGACAGCAAATTAAATTGGAAGAAGCACATAAAAAAGAAAAGAACACAATTAGACATGAAAACCAAAGAACTAAATTGGCTTATTGGCAGAAAATCCTATCTATCCCTAGAAAACAAACTAATAATATACAAAGCAGTTTTAAAGCCGATTTGGACTTATGGAATTGATTTATGGGGCTGCGCCAGCAAATCCAATACAGCTATCATACAGAGAGCACAGTCGAAAATTCTTCGAGCTATAACTGACGCACCTTGGTATATATCAAACTATACCTTGCACACTGACCTCAAAATCCCCTACATAAACGAAGTAATCCGATAAAACGCTAACAAACACTACAACAAACTGGAGGACCATCCCAATCCACTCCTGCAGCCACTACTACAACCATTTGACAACAGAAGACTCAAAAGAAGTTGGCCAATAGACCTAAAAGAAAACTGAGGTAACATCATTGGATGTTAACATCTCCAAGTCATTAAATGTACATACTATTTACCGTTGCTATGTACAAGTCATCATATTGGCTCATAGATTGTATTATATTTATTCTGATTGCCAATAAAGGAAAAAAAAATTTTTGAAAACTTGTCATGTTAGAAATGAATTTACTGCAAAGTGAGGATGAATTGATGCAATTAACACCATCTGAGATAAGAGACCAGGCGCGAGATATGGAATTTAACCTTTTGCGGGAAAAATCAAAAATTGTATATGAACTCATGAAATATAGAAAGGAGAAAAATATAGGATCTTTCTCTGAAGATGTGCTGATTGTCTATTTTTCCGATCTTTCAAAGAAAATAAAGCCTTCAACGATGTTGAAAGCTACCCTGAACATAAAAAATAACATTGATTTGGAAAAATACCTTTGATGAAACGCCAGTCAGACGGTTTCCATGCAAAAATATCCCAAGTTTTTCAAAGAGAGAAAATGGAGAAATTTTTTTCAGATGCTCCAGATGAACTGTATTTGTGTACGAAGGTAGGAATATATTGAAAATGATATATTATGGATTAAAGAACTAATTTTCAATTTATATTTTAGGTTGTACTTATTGTTGCAGTCGCTGGGGCTTATAGATGTAATAAGGTTTTGCAAATGAAAACAGATTATATAAATATAAAGTTGTTAATTTTACTGGAAAGGAGGGAAGTGGACAGAGTTCAATTGTATTAAATAATTGTTCACAATTCACCATAAATATATCTAATAAATAAAATTTCGTGTTCTAGTTTGTAGTTTTAATGCAATAAAATGAGTTTATTATCATCAGCATCATTTTGAGTTTTCTTAATGTCATTGCCGATTTTAATAACCATTTTGATTTAAATTATTACTTGGAAGATTGCCTAGCAACGAACTTTTTCTGCCTAGGCATTAAAAGTACAACTTCTAAGCCTGCCAAGTGTCACTAAGAAAAATGCAATTTAAATTCTGAATCTGAGAATTTAGTCTAAAAATATTGCTTGCAAATTGTATCTACTAAATTCAGCAGAAAATCTTGGAATTTGAGTTTGAGAAAAACAACAAAGAAATATGTTATTCACTGTTGAACAAATCTGTTGTATAAAATGTTGAAGCCGATTGAAACCATATAATCCCATGAAACCCTTCCACAGACACAGCGCTACACCAGCTAGTCAAAAGAGATAAAGAACCTAAAGAGGTGCTATTGGGGGCATTTTTAGGCATAGGGTGCGTTTGATATAGCCTCCTTTAAATCAATTCTGTTGTGGAGCCTGGTTAAACATCAATACCATCAGTACCAAATCTCAAATAGTAGCTTTCACCAAAAGAAGAAATAGGGAACAACATGGCTCACTTTGGCTTCAGGAAAAATCAATACAATTGTAGGATAAGGTAAAGTACCTTCGAGTTATTGCTGACCCTCGAACCGATACATACACATATTATAAACAAAGCGAAGGCAACCGTCACGGTTGCTAAGTGGACAGACCAGGAATGTTACATTGTCTGTACAAAATGGTGGTTCTTTCTAAGGTAACCTATATTTGGCTTGGAGGCCAAAAATGGAAAAAATCTTAGCTAAGACCAAAATGAACAATAGTAATACAATTAGTGATCAAATCTGTAGAATGGTGTTTCTCTTCAGCAACTCAGTTGAGTTAAGAAGTAAATCTATAGATTTATTTATTTATATTTATAGATTTACGCTTAACGACCAATCAGTGGATTTCAAATTTTGAAATTCAGCCAAAAGAATCGGAACTACAGTAAAAATATAACTTGTGGCTGTATTTTCACAGTTTTTGTTGTGAAAATAGTGAAAATAACGATTTCATTTAAAAACGTCAAATTTGTGTGTTTTGACTGTTATCTTTATTTTTCAATATAAGCGATCGTTGGGGACAAATGTCCATTGACATTATAAATGAGGAAGTTGAAAAGAGTAGATAGATAGATAGTTTATTGTGTATAAGATAAAACTTTTCACAAGGGTTCGGTACAAAATTTCAACAAAGGTATTAACATAATTAGAAATAAATTATGACATAGAACTAATTATGATTACAAATATTTTTGTTAATTAATGAAAAGTTAAGATAAAAAAAATAAACGATAAAACATGCTAAAGCCGGTCATTCACCATGTGCAAATGTTCGTAACTTTAATATACTAATAATACTATGGGTTAATTTAGTAAGTTAAGAGAATCCATTTTGTGTATTATTTATATTAAGGTAGTGCACCAGATCATCAATATTATGAACATTCTGAAAAAAACTATTTTTTCTTAGACAACTGTAAATGGGACATTCATAAAGCATAATGATGTAATGACTCCGGAGGATCCATATTACAGACAGAGCAATTTTCTGTGCTGTTAATGACAAAAATTTCCTTTAAAAGACAATTTTAAAAACCTTTTGCTACAGGTTCTAAGTTGTGCAATCATTCTGGTTATGTAGATGTGTGCAGGTATTTTCAAATAGTTGTTATTTTCACCAACTAATAAGTGTGAGTATAGTAAAGAGTAACTAGAAGCAACCTTACAGTTTATATCACTATCAAAGAGTCGTTTTCGCAATTTGTCTAGAATAAGTCTGTCTAAACTGCGTACGTTTCTAGTTAAATAATTTTCCCATAGGTCCTCGCATTGCGCATAAGTAAAACATTCTTTAACTTGCTTCACACAATTATACTTCGTTTTATTATTATCAGGTGCTAAATGAGCAAGTCGATTGAAGCGAATTTTTGAAAGTCTAGACGAGTCCATTCCTTTGAGTTTGTTTAATCAAAGTAAAGCATGTTTGAAAACAACCATTGACAAAAAGTTAAAAAGAGTATTCCGTTGAATAAGACAAGAAATAAAGTATCAATTACCAGGCAATTCAACAGTCTTTGCAAAAACAGGGGTTATTAATGCAAATATTTTGAAATATTATGCCTGTAACTGGAACTATAAAAATGTTTTTTCTTTACTTCATATCGATATAATACCGTCCTAAATATTATTCGGGGTATGATTAATAACCTATAACTTTTTGGACTATCAATTCATTGACAATTCCAATGCCAAAAAATACAACTCTTCCTACGGACTCGTATTTTCAGCTTTGGGATTACAATTCATTAATATTCCAAAAAATTATAGGTAATTATTATACCACTTATTATATTACCCCTGACTATATTACGAACAAATTATTGGTCAATACACAATACAGCTACAATATTTTTTTACATTAACTCTACACCAGCATACATTAATACGAGTTTCGGTAACGAAAGATGCTTCTTCAGAGACCGGAGGTAAACTAGTGTAGCGTGATAGTGTACGCTGTGATCGTTTATATATTTTTTATTTAATAAAAAGAAATCCATCGTTTTGTAAAAAAAACGGTTAAATCATTTATACACCGGAATATCCGGTTAGGTCTCGCCGGACTTCTGGAGATTAATCGTAGATATTCTTTCACGTCCGTCTGGAGTGGTATCCATGGAGAAACGGGAGGAGTGGATGTGGAAATTGTCCCAAATTTTAGATTCAACGCACGGAACGCTGACGTCACACACGGCGTGCACAGTCTCCCCAGAACATTATGTTTAATTTATGGTATGTCGGTGTGTGTCAGGGTGGATGTTTAAATAGACTGGTCGAAAAATGTTTTCAGAAAAAACGTTTTACAAAAAAAGTTAACAATACCTTTTTAACAGTGGATGTAAAGCTTTGACAAAAAATACACCTCGATATTTTAAACTTTGCGAAAATATTCGTAATTAATTGTGGTTTTATAGTCCTTTAATTCCGAATAAATTTATGTATGATGTAAATAGGTGTAATCGTATTAAGCCGATTACAGTAGGCCACTTGCCATTTAAAATTTCTGAGAAAAATTCCCCAAACACTACATATAGGAGTAATACAAATAAAAAAATATTCATTTTGCTTCTTTGAATTTAATAAAAATTGTAACGATATCTTGCTATCTTGATTTTAATTAATTTTTTAAAAATAAATTTCATTGTAATTTATTTGTGACAATATTCAAAGTTTGAATTAATCTTCTTACAAAAAGAACAAAAATATATAAAATAATTATTGTTACAGATTGGTTTTTTTCTATTATGAATAAACTGTGTTGCCTTTCTTTATCAAACTTACTAAAATTGATGTACCTCTATCACTTTTTTTTATTAAAATTAGTACATCCCGTTACCTCTTACCTAAATCGTATATTCTTTAGCATAGCTGCAACTCATTCGTTTAATACAAAATGTACCTTACGGTATACCCTCTTAAAATATATTTTGGTACGTCTATGAAATCTACTTAAATGAATGATTTATTACTCCTTGTCCTTTCTATGTAGACTATAATTTATCTAAACGACAATAAAAGATTAAATAGTTAGATACTTTAAAATTAACCTGGTTCTGTATGCATTTAAAACCTTTAGATATAGGTACCTACAGATAAATGTGGTGTTGTAGGTAAACTTTAAATAGACATCCCTAATAATTTTCATTTCGACAATTTTTTCATAATTTAATTATGTAAATAGGTATAAAAATGTCACTAACAAGAAATTCAAATATTCATATAATAATAAGGATTTCTAGATGGTACTAAACTATGATGGAGCAAAACAAATCAGTAATTTATAAATAAATGTCCATAGTTGAGTGAACTGACCTTTAAAGTATTGCAGTGAGTTAAACAAATATGAAATTGTATCAACCTCAAGAGCTCTTAAAAATGATTCCTCGATTTTAAAGCTTTGCATTTGGAATATCTGATTTATATTGAAAAAAAGTACAGAATTTCTGTTTAATTTATTCATAATTCTTTCGGAAAAATCCATTCTACGATCTAGATCGTCTTCTATTAGTTTTTGCGCAAAAGTCAATTTATATGGATGAAGTTTTTCTTTATGGAAACACCTTACAACAGTTGTGTGATACATTATTTTAACGAGAAATTTGAAGTGAACTTGAAGTTGGATTCTCCACGACACTTAACATAATATCCACTTTCACATCATCTTCAACGAATGGTTTGACATGTCCAAGTTCTCTAAATTGTGCATAAATTTTAGACACAGTACCTTGTGAAATATTAGGCAACTGAGGACACCTCTGATTAAATAAGTTTGCCACTTCCACTTGACTTCTGCAATTATCGCCGTAAACAATCATCATTAAAATTTCAATCCGGTGAGTCTTAGTTAAATATTTCATTATTACTTCGCAAGATATTAGTTTTTGATTAAGAATTGACAACTACGATATTTAATTAATTTTATTCCATAAGTAGTTTTCACACTGTATATGACAAATAATAATTTATTATTTATTGTATACTCTACCATACGTTTAACCTGTGACAAAGGCCTTTGTACGCCAAAAAAATTAAAAAAATATTTATTAATATAATTAAATTTTTCGAATTATACAAGCAAAAAAATACCCATGTTTGTAATATCACATCAATTGTTGAAAAGTGTATTATAAAAATATTTTTTTAAACAAAAATGTACTTATTCTGTAAAATGTACACAAACAAATATCATGGTATGTTTAAATTATTGTGCAGCCAACTATAGAAAACAAATTTTAAAAATCAATTTATACGTTAATTCACTTTAACCAAATAAAAAACATAATCAATCAAAACCTATTAAAATATACGAATATGAAATACCACAAATATTCACTCATATGTAAACCTTATAATTGGCAAAAATACTAGCTACAGACATCGAGAAAAAATTTTAAATTAAAACTTTAAATTTTATCAAAATTTAAATTTGAATACATTTCATAAACGTTTAGCTGAAATGTTCGCTTTGGCTCAGAATTCAATTTGCAGCGTAGAGAGATGACATTCAGTCAACCATAAGTAGTTACTTTAATAAGCACGTAAAATAACTAGAGAAAATCGACTGACGTTACGCCAAAACAATCTTATGTATAAAAAACGAAAACGAAAATTCAACTCGAAACGGAATATTTTCCTTTGTTTGTATAAACTAATTAATATAAATTTGTAGAGAAGTATAACGTGTAAGAAACTTGCAATTATAAGATTTTAAGATTCCAAGAGTTATTTTGTCTAAGTACCAGAAGACATTAAATATAAAATAAAGACTATACAAAGATGCACCAACTACGAGGGGAAATTTATTTTGTGGGATGCTAACAAATGCATAGATATAAAAAAGTAACATTTTATATAAGTAAATTAAATAAATAAATTAATTGGACACTAAATATTACTCATGAAATATTTGATTAACAAAATTGAAACAATGAGGTTTTGATTAATGCATATTTTGCAACAAGGCGTCGCCAGTTATCTCAGTGCAATAATAATGGAAATCACTCATTTCCCAAGTATTCACTAATAAAAAAAAATTGTGGAGATAGGCGTGTAGATTAAAAAAACTTCAAACCTTCAACAAATTCAAGGTTATGTTCAAAACACTTTACCGAGGCAGATTGTTGTATGTATTATCATAAGAGAAAAAATATTGCCGGCAAAATTTTCGACTGGTATGAAAGTTTGTGGCTCATGAAATTTTGACAGAATCACGAGACGTCAGTCGAGTAAATTGCCAAAAAGCAACAACTTGAATAAAACCAGAAGAAAATTTGGCCGGGAAAAATTTTTCTCTCGAATGGTATTCGACCAGACTATTTCACGAGAAAAACAAGACGATGTCAACGAGCTTGCATTTGAGTAACCCGTTAATTAATTAACTCCTGTTCAGCAACAAGGCTGTAACAGCTGAAGATCGATGAGAATGGTTGGTTATATTATGTTTTTTTGGGTCTTTACCAATTTTTTCAGCTGACATTTTTGTGCTCCATCGGAGGTTTCTTTGTCGTAGCTTTTGATCATTTTTAAAAGTTTTTCGGTGGATAATGCTTTTTAACTGAGTTTTCTTTTTTCTGGACAACTTTGTAGCTGCCTTCGCTTGGTGACTCTGGCCAATCCTGCACATTTGAAAGATATATCCATGAAAGGGTCGATTTTTATGCCGTGTTCCGTAAAATATTTTTCTTGTACAATTTTTGCTGTTGTATTCCATATTGACTTTACAGACGAATCTTTATAGCCTTTTTCATATTAAAGGGGTAATCCTCGAGAATTTTTGCGATTTCCGTTATGGTAGTACATTTTTCAAGTGTAAAATTTCTCACCCGTAGGAACTCCGAGAATTGTTTCCAAATAGAGCTTCTGGACTTCTGCGTGTTCAATGGGACATTTTCCGAGGTTCCGGTGAACAATAGGTACATACGAATTTCGAAATTTAATAACTTGAAAATTAAAGTAACTTACTTTTTATAATATTTTAACTCAAATTATATGCGGAAAATTGAGTTTTATATGCTAATTTAGTTTATATTGCAATAAATTTTGATAAACCATTGATTAACCTTACATTTAGAATTATTTCTTCCCATGGAACTAAAAATTTACCACGGTTTTTATGACAATAAACTGTTTCGACGTTGACATTTAATATAAGTTGTCTAACGTTAACATTCCAACATTGCCATACTTTTTTCACAATTGTTGGTTGGAATATTAATTACTGGTTTTTATTTATTTTTGAATTTAAAATGGAAATTAAGAATATTTTAGATGTAGTAAATATACATAACAAAAATGACGACGGACTTGGTTAATGGAGAAAAATTTAATGAAATTGATTGTAGTAACCTTTACTTTGTGAAAGTCCATCTTACTAAGAACAGTAATCAACTAAACGTTTGAACTAAACTTCCACTATTTATTCGCAAAATACGTTTTTAAATGCAATGACAGCTGTTTCGCTAAAAACTAGCATCGTCAGGTTCTGTTTTTGATATTTTCTTCTATGCGAATCTATCTCTACACTAAACGGTTTCATTTCGAGGATAGTTTCCCTTCGGGGGTTAGATTAGGTTTGGTTAGGTTAGGTTAAGTTAGGTTAGGTTATGTAAGGTAAGAGTTGGTTAAGTTAGGTTAGGTTTGGTTAGGTTAGGTTAGGTTAGGTTAGGTTAGGTTAGGTTAGGTTAGGTTAGGTTAGGTTAGGTTAGGTTAGGTTAGGTTAGCTTAGCTTAGTTTAAGCTAGGTTAGGTTTGATAAGGTTAGGTTTTGTAAGGTAAGGTTTGGTTTGGTTTGGTTTGGTTAGGTTTAGTTAGGTTTAGTTAGGTTAGGTTAGGTTAGGTGAGGTTAGGTTAGGTTGGATTAGGGCAGCGTCGCCACCCGTCACTGAATTTTGCGTGCATGTTTATCTTTGTTTTATCTTTCATAATATGCAAAAAGACGGATTAGTTTTGGTTAGTAATATTTTCTCTACATTATACATTTTATTATCAATATTTTTTATATATTTATAATGTAAAAAAATATTATACTAATATTCAGGTTTTATTTAGAGATGTGGAACGCTGGTATCTACATGACATAACGTACCTTAAACAGTGAATGTTTTGTGTATTTCACCTACCTATTTGAGTTTTTGATTTCATTTTTCTCGGAAAATACTGGATAACCCGCAAATTTTTTTACGAAATTTTACTATAGAAACCAGTGCCTTTTTAGTGTTAATATTTTTTTGCGAAATTCGTGCCTACCTATTCTACACCGGACCCTTTTCCGAAACCAATTTTCTGATTTCTTCGCCTGACCGGTGAAAAAAAATGGATAAAAACGGATTTCGTGTGATTCAACACTGCTTTTTGATGGGATAAATACTGTGCTAGCCAAACAATGGCTTGATAAATGTGACTCGTACTCATCACAATCAAATATAAACAATTGATTTTATGAAATTAAACGTGGCTGTACAGATAATGCCCAACGCAGTGGATAACCAAAAGAGGCGGTTGAGGCAGTAAACATCAAAAAAATCCACCAAATAATTTTGAATGACCGTAAAGTGAAGTTGAGCTATATAGCTGAGACTAAAAATATGAAAGGAACACGAATATTTGCACGTGCGAAAGCTCTGCGCAAAGTGGATACCCAGTGAGCTCACAAACGATCAAAAACAACAACGCGTTGATGACTAGAAGCAATGTTTGAAACTGTTTAACGACGATAAAGCCGAATTTTTGCGTCGATATGTGACAATACATGAGACATGGCTCCATCATAACAATCCAGGGTCTAATCTACAGTATTCTGGGATACTCACGGTATGTTCTTCGCTAACTATTTGGAAAAAGGAAAAACAATTAACAGCAACTATTATTGTGCATTATAAGACCGACTGAAGAATGAAATCGCACAGAAACGGTACCATATTTCGAAAATAAAACCTCTTTCACCAAGACAATGCACCGTGCCACATACATAAAAACGTCGGTGAAATTGCATGAATTGAGTTTTGATTTGCATCCCCAACCTCCATATTCTCCATATATGGCTCCCAACGATTATTTTCTGTTCGCAGACCTCAAAACAATTTTGAACCAAAATTTAGGCCATAGATAAATCGTACATACTACAAAAATGGTATCGAAAAGTTGGAGGTTCGCTTTAATCACTATGTCGCCCTTGAAGGCAAAAATCTTGAAAAATAATATCTAGTCAATTATACTATTTAATTAAAAAAATTTAGTTTTTGATTGTCTTACCGAACAATTTATGCATACCTAGACACTCTGCCATCAGGCAAATATTTTGTAAAGAAAATACATTTCTTTAGTGTATAACTGAAAGTGAGGAGATTAGGAAGTATTTTTTCACAACTATCTGGCAATTTTCACTTTTTAATAATATTATTACATGTCTAACTAGATTAAATTATCTAAGGACTGTCCAGCTATACGCCTTTTCCCACGACAACCTCTTCCAGATCTATTGTGGTAATCCCTTTTACTTTATGGGATCTTGTCCAATAGGATTTTCTAACATACATTAAACCATACAGCTTCTAGTCGTACGCTTTTCTCACCTACAGTCAAAAATTTCTGTCTTGAAATACCTTCACTATTACAAAGAATAAGTTTCCCTTTTTTTCAAAAAGAATCTGCTATTGCATCGTTCCATAAGTCACGGAACTAACCCAGATATGGCGTGATTCATGTCAAATCAATCTTATTTGTTAAAAGTACCAACCTTCAAGTGACATGTGTCAAAATTTAATGTCAATCGAACCATAAACAACAAAAGCTACTAATATCGTGTGTTAATAAAACATTGCTATTTAATGGAAAAAAATGCAGTGCAAGCTCAGGAATAGCTTGAAAAGTGATATCCAGGCTCTGCTCCATCGAAAACAACGATTTGTCGGTGGTATCCTGATTTCCAACGCATTCGAACTGATACAAGTAATCCAGAACGCTCGGGGAGGCCAAATGAAGGCCAAAGTTTTTAAAATAGTGATGGATGACTACACAAAGAAAGTTTCTGAGATTGTTGAGATCGAGAACATATCGACTGGAAGTGCGTTTACGATTTCACATGAAAAGTTGGGCATGAAAAAGGTATTTTCCAAGTGGGTGCCACGCTTGCTCACAGAGGAACAAAAGCAACAACGAATAGACGATTCAGAGACCTGTTTGGCACGATTTACTCGCAATAAACAGAATTTCTTGCGTCGGTATGTGACAATGGACGAAACATGGATCCACGATTACACTTCAGAGTCGAATCAGCAGTCAGCTGAATGGTGTGCAGCCGATGAGAGTCGTCCGAAGCGTCCGAAAATGCAACAGGCAGCTGGCAACGTCATGGCGTCAGTTTTTTTAGAAACGCGTGAAGAAAGAAATCGTGAAAAAACGACCCCACATGAAGAAGAAAAAAATCATCTCTCATCAAGACAATGCACCGTGCCACAAATCAATGAAAACAATGGCCAAATTGAACGAGTTGGGCTTGGATTTGCTTCCCCACCTACCATACTCTCCAGATCTGACCCCCAGCGACTACTGGCTCTTTGCTGATCTCAAAAAGTTGCTTCACGGAAGAAAATTTTAGTATGAATCCACTGCACCTTTTGTCCTTTAACAAATACTATGTTAAGTTTTTACAACGAATCTGTTATGAACTCCTTCGCTTATCCCAATCCTGGTGAGCATGTTCACCATTTTTAAGAGCAATTTTATGGTTGATTTTGTTCAGCCACAGAAGATTCTGGTTCACCAAGAGGCTCCGCTGTCAAAAGACTAGCAGGGCCACCTCTCGTTCCCTTTGTGTCCAATGTGACTAGGTATCCACGCAATTGTTAGCTTGTTTATGCTGCCAAGGTTTCTATGCAGTTACAGACCAACCTTCAAAACTTAAATAAACTTCCGTTGAGAAATCTCTAACTAACGTTTAATATAATTTTAAGTTTTTGACAAGTATTTACATCTTTGTTAGTAATATAATGTTTGATACATCCTTTCTAAAGTTCTACCCATTTAACAGGACAAATTACAGAACGTGTATAAATTTCAATAACTAAAGATACCTATAGACCATTATTTTTATTATTCCATTTATGAAAGTTGACATTTTTTTTGTCTACTAATTGAGCCGCAAAAAAATACATCCTCGTAAGCAACGGCTAGCACATACAAAAACTCCTGACGCTTTATCAGGTAACTTTAAACACCCCCCCGTAGAGCAAACAGACATAGAAAGCAAAATAAAGAGTAGATGGTATACGAAAAGCATTCAACCAGTTTACCGCGGAGTAAGTATATTAAATAGAGCGATACCTCCTCCTGCGAAATAGCGAATAGGAGTATGCTAATTGCGGCATAGCCCATTTACATAATGGACCATATTTAAAGGTTATATTGCGAAGCCGGCGTCCCAAAACACTATTTATTCGTCACTTGACATTGTCTTCGAATTTCTGGGTCGCCCAGGAGATAAAGCGAGAAGGTTCCAAAACGAACTAACAGCGAAAACAACATGGACGGGTAAAGTGTTTAAATCAATCACGCTATAGTAATTTACGTAAAAAGTCCAAAAATAATAGTTTATAGGATGTAGACGAGTGATGGAATCCTGCAAATACTGAAAAAATCACTTTTGAATCGTGTTACGTAAAATACCTATGTATTCTGTAGCCGTTGATAAAGTTGATAAAGAATATGAATAAATTTATTACTTATCAACAGTTTATTATCAAAATACACTGTTCAACAATTGAAATGGTTATTATTATTAATTCATTTAAAATACATCTCTTAAAAATGTAACGTAACGCCTATGGTTTGTCATTTTTTCTGTCATATCAGAAGTAATCTTCTTAAATTATCACTTTAAGCTCTATTAAACAGGAGCATTTCTGGGAAAAAATATAAGGAGAAAGAGGACTTTAACGCTATAAGAATACTATATGGGGGGGAATAAAACGCACAAGAGAGGTGAGATCCTGGGAAAGGTATTAACATCCAACGGGCTAAAGGTATTAAATGATGGATTACTGCCCACCTTTATAAGAAGGGACGGCGGATAGTCATATATTGACGTGACCTCATGTGATGAATGGCTAGGAAAAAGAGTGAGTTGTTGGAGAGTGCTAGAGGACGAGGATGGTCTGAGTTTACACAGGTACGTGGAGGCGGAATTAATAAAAATGAAGAATAAGGGACAAAAAGAGAAGAGACAAAGGCTGAGGGGAACAAAGTAAGAAAGGAGATAGAAAGGGCACTCGGATATGATGTAAATATGTTGTAAGATATAATAAAGGGTTGCAGAAAAGAGGAAAAGAGTAGCAACAGGCGGGTATGGAGGGCTATTAACTGGTAGAATGAGGAAACAGGAGAAGAAGTAGAAACTAAAGCAGAGAGTGGAAATAAAGAAGAAAAGTAAGTGGGAGGACTTGCTGAGGAACTGGAGAAGAATCCATAGAGCAAGGCGATAGGTGGAAGCAGGAACGTCGAAATACTGTACAAGAGTGGGGAAGGAAAAGAGAAGGATAAGATTCGTGAAGTACGGGACTGTAGGATGTTAGGAAAAATAGGGGGATAAAGCCCTTAGAGAAGTCTGAGGTAGGAGAAGGAAACATGCTTCATGACGTGAGTAGTATAAATAATGAATGGCGAGAGTGTATTAGGGACCACCGTCCGCTTGAAGTATGCTAGGGTAGTGATTCCGAGGTGGGGTAACGGAGAGCTTTGAGGTGGGTTTGGTTGGTAGGCATCCTCTCGGGGATGAGTTCAACACTGTTGGTTTCTAAGGACCTATCGAACGTGAATTTTCCATCTCAGCCCGAAAAAAAAAGAAAAGAGCTCTATTAAACAATAAACAACTTAGTTTAATAGAAAAAAACTTTCTAACAAAAACACTTTGATAAAAAATTAAACAATAATTTCAAAACACCTGCTTTTACAAACATTTTTCTTGATTTGATCAAATAGCAAAAAGTAAGGGTTATTATTACAATAAATTGACAACACACAAAAAAAACATTTTTTGCGTTAAAAAGTTACCCGTAACGATAAATTATCAGTAGGCGTCTATGCTGAAAATCGTTTGTTCCTAACTCGTTCTATTCAAATAGCTCGGTGGGTAATTTTCTTTTGTGAATTTAAACTGATTAGTTATGTGACACGCTTCGATTGATTCCTATAAAAAAACTTTATCATTGTGACCTTGTCGAAGTTGACCTAACTCAAATATTTTATCGATATTTGACATTTGAAAAGTTTAAATATAAAATTTAACATTTTTGTCGAAATCATCAACCGGAAAAATTAAGTTATGACAAATTATTAATTTTATTAGTAAGACAACTTACCCCATCCACTAAAGGAAGAAATACGAGGAAACTCACTATACTATTTTTGTTAATAACATTTTTTGATATCCTCTAAAACAACCCATATACCGAACTTTCTCGTAAGGTTCACCCTGTATGTTTAAAAACATTTATACGTGAAAATTTCATAGCAATTAAACAAGTTTTACTTTTAAAGTAAGTATAATGGATAGAGCAACAATATACCCCTGCTTCGATTAGGTTGGGTTGGTCGATTTTAGTCTCTATATTTTGGAAACATTTCCAGTTTCTAACATACTTCCCTTGAGTCTTCATGAGACATCTGGTAAGAATAACAAGTTCTGTAATCTATAACTGTAAATTAAGGAAGGTAAAGTTTAAAAAGATCCATCGGAACTTATACTTCTTTACCTAGATCCATTGTACTATCTCTTAAGCCTGCCCTTTAATTCAACGTGCAGACTACTGATTTTAAACAGTATTTTATACCAAAAGTGTATAATTTTGGTACGCAGTAATTGTATTATGCTCTTATTTTGGCAACTTTGAACTTCTAGTTCACTACATTTTGGTAACATGTTACGTCCGCTAAATGCGACCAATGTCTGAGCTCCTCCGCACAAGATTATATATACAGACGCCTCTGCTTCTAGTACTCCTAGTATTAAAAAGAGACTCGCATGACAATATTACGCAAAATTTTAGAATTTTTATTTACTTGTCTTCATAACAATTAGCAAAACTCCATTCTCGTATATTAATCTTTTGTTAGAATGTCATGAATCGCTAGTTTTTATCTTAAGCTTAATACTAGGTTTAATTTTGATACTAAAAGTTTCTGAAAGTTGTTGAGATATTGCCCCATTAGGTCGTAAAAAAATTATGGAAGTCGCAAAATTTAAGGCGGTAATACGAAGGGTCAAAGTTTAACATTTAAAATCTTATGAACCGCAAACACTAGAAAAACGGAATAATTTACAAAAAAATAAATAATTTACTTGATTAAATTATTAGGTTTTAAAAGAATTTCTAACCATTATTGTGAATTATATCAAAATGAGTGTATCAGAGACCCAAAGAATTTTAAGATATTGAGTTTAATTAGAATAAAACAAAATAGCATTCTGGGGTATTCAGAATATTTAATTAGAAGTATTTTCCTTTTGGTACATTTCTCAATCTACGAAAATTAGAGCAGAACAAAAATTCCGAGAATTTGAAAGTGGTAGAAAAGTCGAATGAGGTATATTGTTAATTTTAGAAAACTACTTACAGAAACCTACAAGAGAAGCAGATTATGTTAGTGATAATAATGTACATACATCTTCTGTGTTAAGAATAAAACATAAGTACTATCCATATAAAATCAACCATATCGGGAATTGCTTACATAAGGATGGTCTTAATTGTAGATCCTGGGGGCCTGATCTTTTTGAATTTAAATATAAACAAGGAATCCAACAAATATTAATTATTTAAAAACACAAAAACAGCAAGGCAGCAAAAATATAAAATTTACTTATTTGAGGATTTCACATTTCACAGAATGCATTCATTACTTAACAACTTAGTGTTAAAAGAAATTTAAAAACATAATTCAAAATGGAGTGTTTATTCAATTAAACGGACAATTAGTAAAACTAAAATTAGGATAAAAAACTCCTTGGTCAGTTTCATTAGTAGATGTACTAGAATTTATTCTAGTGAAGCTCGTATCACAGGGTAAAGACCAATATTATCCGTCTAAGTTTTGGACAAAATGATCCGCAATGAACTGTTTCCTTTGTAGCGAGTTTTCTAAACCGTACAGGACTTCTATACACAGTCTCTTTTAATTGTAGTAAGACCAGCATCAGAGTTCGCCAACAAACTTGCTGAGGAACGTCGGAAACAATATTTTGTTTGTAGAAAAAATAGTGTAAGATATACCTGCATGAAACCCAAACAAGCAACAGAGCCCCACCTGGAAACTTCAGAGGCTCAAGTTAAGTACCTCCTGCTCTAATAAGTTATAAGTTTCCTTCTGGCAGACTAGTAAACCCACTTGGCTGTTAGAGCTGTAGAGTGTATCGTGTTTGGTTTATCTGTTTATTTAGATAATTTTAATATTTACTAAATAATTCAATGATTTATATTTGTTTTAAATTCTTCAAGGTGTTTCTACCGTTTTTACCTTAGTTTTTTTTATTTATATTTATTTTGATTTTCCGCAAACGAATAAAAATATAGTAGCGCCCTTAACTTTTATAACCAAGCATTAACTTGGAGTCGGACCACTCCATGAGAGGAGTTTCTAGCCGGGAACTGCTCAGAGTGAGTTTAAGTGTTACAAAATTGACACCCTGCGCTGGTTTTTATCGTTACGAAATTGGCGCCCCTAAAGGTGCTTTAACCGTTACATTAGTTTCTTGTTTATGATCGTGGGTATTAAGTGTGCCTCTTTCTTAGTCAGCCATACCGTACCTAATGTTTTTCAGTAAATAATTATTTAAATGCATTAGCTAGGTCCAGGTGTAGTTCGTCCAGTTTTTTTAGTCAAAAGTTTGGGATACCATCGTACCCGGGAGCCTTTCAGTTCGCAGCAGTTTACTTTAAATTATTATTATTATTATTTTCGAGCATCACTTAGAGTTTAGGTTTTGAGTAGCAACACCCGCAGCAAACCATGCATCTGAGTGTGTTACTTTTTTTTGTTACGTTTTTTGTAATTTAAATTTTATTTTTTGCTGTTTCTGGTTAAAAAATTATAAATATATAAAGTTTTCGTACTATAGTGCACTGTCATAGCACTATAATAGTTCACAGGCTTACAAGGTTATATTTTGCAGGTACGTCCTTATTTGCATAACCTGTGAATTTAGAAATAAAGCCTGCAGCTTCGATAATCTAATAATCCCACTAACCGATTTTAGTTAGTCACTTTTATCAATAAAGTTTATTGAAAGATTATTATTATATATTTTAAACAAAAAATAATCATTTACTTTACTCCAATCACTAGCCAAAACCAAAAAATAAACATTTTTAAGGAAAGTACTTAATTTTTTCTCTGGCTTCTTCGGATTTAATTTCAGTATAGATTACAGGATTTAATGCTGAATTTTCGTGGCCATTAAACGTAATTTTAAACGAAAGATTCTGGTGTATTTTTGAGGATTTAAGTTGAACTATTTGATCTTCTATCCGATCATAACAAACACGATTGTTTGGCTACGTTCCAACAAATCTAGTTGATGGACACTTGACCGTTAGATTTATGGATCGTTCCGATTTATGTTTCCTATGCCATCGTTCAATGCTAATTGTGGTCATTTAGAAATTTATGTTCCGTCTCTGCGATTAAATGGCATCTAGCTAAATTGACGTTCGTAAAAAACAACAAAAACGGACCAAACAAAAAAGGAATAAAATCACACTTAATGACCTAGGGTGATTTGTCTGTCTTTTTTTTAAATAGTAGTTTCTTTACCGTGTAAAATATAATTTAGTGAAAATATATGCTGAAATATTATTACGATTTGGATATTATCAGATTGCTTCGAATCAAAATGATTTCAAAATATTTTTTTACACTGTTACATCAAAGGGCTTTTCCTACAATTTAAATTATAATAATTAAAAATAATATAGAAAAAAAACAATACACCTAAACGAAAAAGGTTTACAATAAACTAATAATCCTAGGCGAAGTACGAACAACAGCTCATTTATGACCGTAGGGTTGCATTTGTTGACCGAGTAATTTATATCCCTAGCAATGAAGCAACACAATTGCGATTTTTGTGCCCAAAATTACAATTTTCTTTGAAATTCTATTTTTCACCTGAACTTGAAGTCTTGCTATAGAGAAAAATGTTGTATTACACACGACGATAAAATCGCATTATCTTCTCAAGCATAATTAGCGTCTCGACGCTAAAAAACACTCTCAAAGATAAAATACAATTTTATCGTCTTGTACAGTAAATTACTATTGACTGAATATTATTTGGAAACGTCAAAAGTTTATGTCAAAACATAGGATGTTAGTAATAAAAATTTCTGTAATGTAAACAAAAACTGTATTAGGTTAAGTGGTGATGGTGAGTAAGAAAGTTGGTTGCCAGGGAACGAAACAGTTTGACAGTAGGTGGATTTTTTAGTGAAAAAGTGAAAAAAATTAAAAAAAAACATTATTTTAAAAGAATTAAAAGTTTAATAATAATAATGTTTACCTACGACTACTCCTCTAAACCGTCAATAACACACAATCTACAATCTATGTAATGTATCTCTTTACGCACGGTATAATAAACGCACGGCTTCCCTAGCAACCACTTAGCAACAATAGACGTCGCTATTTTATTCAAAATTTCCTATTTACATATTTGAAGGTGAATTTTATACTACATATAAATGGCAGATAACATTTATTAGACACAAGATTGCATTTACTATATATATTTAGAGTTATTTGAAAACATATATTTGATTCGTTTCCATTAACCCTACTTTCTGTCTGTATAAATGGATCATAATATAAATGTACTTAATTACGTTTCCCAGATAGATTTAAGTTATGTTTATGTAATTAAGTTAATTATTGTAACGTTTATAAAATTATTATTACCGAGATACTTTTTAAAAAGTTGCTGTTTCAACTTGTGGATACCATCGTAACATATAAAAGACACTTTTTACTCGTTTTGTACTATAATTTCACTTCAATTATGAAACCGTTTTAAATATTTAGAATGCAGTAAATGTTAATATTACGCGAGAAACCGATCAGTAACACTAAATTAATCACTCAAAAATGACGAAAATGAGTTTTACTACAATAAGAAGTACATTGAACCGACATATTTAAAATTTTTTACACAGTAAGCGTCTGCGCATGCGTCTGACGTCTGACCGCATGCGTCTGACGTCTGACCGCATGCGCACACGTTATTATTTAACAAAAAACATCCTATTTTTTATTGTTCTTATAACTTGTTTGTATGCTTGAAGTTTTATACAATTATTATAAAATTTCAAGTGATAGTGAAATGAATTTAACTCCTAACCTAACCAAATATAACTAATGTTAAGTATTTAATTATTAAAAATTGAAAAGGAAATCCATCTCTCAAATGTGGATGATGTAGATAATCGTAGTAATAAAACTCAAAGTCTATCCACAACGTTTAATAGTGAGGTTCAATAGTAAGTGCAACATGTTTCGGTCTTTAGATCATCATCAGGCTATAAAGAAAAACAATGGTATCAGGAGAATCCAAAAATAGTTATAGTTATTAAAAGAGCGAATGGTGTCGGTTGTCCGATTACATCAATGATTAAAGTTAAAACATGTCAATTGGTTAGGTAGCGGTGAAAGTGGAAGACATATTTGGCATTGAACCTTATTTCTATGTTAATATTCTGCTGACTTTTAGCCCAACAGACCGCAGTATCAACATGTTAACCTGATTTATTTTAAATGGGTGTCCCATAACTAATGGACAATATAGGAACTGTACAAAGAGGTGATAAAAATAAGTCGTTTGATACAAACATGCACCAGTAAAATGTTAATAGTAAGCGAGATATGGGGCGTTAAAGTTGACAAAATATTTTTGAAAATTCGTGATATTTAGAAAACAACTGAATGTATTGGTCTCAAAATTGGTACACTATGGTTTTTAATGGTAATAAGCATGATACTGCCTTAATTTATAATAATACTTCTAGATGGCGCTGGTTACAGAGTTAAAATTTGATAAATCAGCGGTACTTTTTTTACCCCCTGTATAATGTGCATTTTATTACAAAATAATAAAAACTGCATCATTTTGAAACAAAAAAGGTATACCTGTTCAATTCCCATATTTTAAGTCGTTTTCAAGATATTGCTATTTTAATACTGCTTGCCACGCCGGCATTTAAAAATTATTACCTAAATAAAACATTGGTTGTTCAAAGAATACAATTTAATTGGAAAAAGAAAAGAAAAAAACAATAATTACATTTATTTTATTAAATGTTGAAAGTGACCACCGTTTACTTCAATACGTTTTCGTAAACTTTTTTGTAAATGTTGTCTTACTTTAAAAAACATCGCGTTGCCATTTTTTAAAGTATTTGCGACTTCATGAATTTTTGCTAATAGTTCGTTTTGGTTATGAGTTTCACTATTGTAGACTAACGATTTTAGATATCCCCATACATAAAAGTCCAAAGGATTAAATTCTGGGGAACGAGGCGGCCAAGGAAACTCACTGCCCCGTCCAATCCAACGATGCGGAAAATTGTTATTTAAATGCTCCCGGACTATAAGTGGATAATTTGGGGAGCACCGTCCTGCATAAACCACATATCCTGCCTTACAATTAAAGGAACTTCATCAAGTAAAATGCCTAAATCATTTTGCAAAAATTCTAAATAAATTACCGCATTTAATCTGTTGGGGAGTTCAAATGGACCAATGAAATGATCGCCAAGGATTCCATACCAGATGTTGATTGAAAACTCATGCTGAAAATGAGTTTCTTTTATATTGATGAGGATTAGCAAAATCGTAATAGTGGTTATTTCTCCAATTAAATACTCCTCTGCGTGTGAATGTAGCCTAGTCCGTAAACAGTACCTTTTTTAAAAATATTGGATCTTGATTGATCTTACCGATCATTGATTGACAAAATTGTAGTCTCCTTGGAAAGTCAGTGGGTAATAAATTTTGTTCAGGGGTGATATAATATGGGTACAATTTTTCTGTATGTAAAATTCTTGACACACTTGATTTACTTACACCAGTAGCTGCCTGCAAGCGCCGAGTACTCAATTCAGGATTTTCTATATTTCTTGTTAAAATTTCATCTTCCATATCAGCTGTAATTATTTTAGGTCGACCACCAGAATTTTTCTTATGAAAAGAGCCGCTTTCACCTAAATTGGAGTACAATCTTTGACATTTTTTACGACTGGGTACAATTCGGTTTGGATATAACTGCACATATCGTCTAACTGCAGCACATGCATTATAATTTACTTGTGCATAAACACAAATCATATCCCTTAGTTCATTATTTGTAAATTCATTGCCTCTAGGCATTTTTAATGAAAGACGTATTGTTAGTTCAGAAGTTAAAAACACAGTAATGACAACTTTTCGCTTTTAACTAGTAAATTAATGACAGTTCTTTTAATAGTCACAGCCCTCTTTAAAATATTCTAGTAATTAAGTTGCAGTGTAATGATATGCAATGCAATATTAAAATAGCAATATCTTGAAAACTACTTAAAATATGGGAATTGAACAAGTATACCTTTTTTGTTTCAAAATGATGCAGTTTTTATTATTTTGTAATAAAGTGCAAATTATACAGGGGGTAAAAAAAGTACCGCTGATTTATCAAATTTTAACTGTGTAACCAGCGCCATCTAGAAGTATTATTAAAAATTAAGGCAATATCATGCTTATTACCATTAAAAACCATAGTGTACCAATTTTGAGACCAATACATTCAGTTTTTTTCTAAATGTTAGGAATTTTCAAAAATATTTTGTCAACTTTAACGCCCCATATCTCGCTTACTATTAACATTTTACTAGTGCATGTTTATATCAAACGATTTATTTTTATCACCCCTTTCTACAGTTCTTATATTGTCCATTAGATATGGGACACCCTAATAGACTTCCATCAAGTAAGGCTGAATGCTATACATTTTTATTTTACAAATTGTTAATTATGGTTTATACAAAGATCAAAAGTGAATGTAAATTAAATTGTTTAAGTAATTTACTTGAATTGATAAATAAACTTAATTCATTTTCTTATTTATTAAGTAAATTATTTAAAGTGGTTTTTACGTTTATACATTTTTAACTACGACCTTGGTGCTACAATAAAATTGTTGATTAAAATTAAAAATAAATCTGCTTCAAGTTTTATTTCCATAATTCGCTAAAAATATAAAACAAATCTATTTTCTATTCTTCTTTGCCGGTTTTATAGACATTCAAATAGGAACAAAATATTTGATAAACTATCCATTAAGGATAAACTCCATACACATTCTTAACGTGCACTTAGAGTATTTTATTTACTTTGGTTGTAAGTCATTTTTCACTAGTGTGTCTCTTATTTATGACTTTCAACTTTTCCAGGTTTTATCTTGTCTTTTATTAAAAATATTTTTAAACTTATGTGATTCCTTTTTATAAGGACTTAGCGTCAGTTTAAAAAGTTTTTGGTCATGGGCTTACCGTTTATAGTTATATTCTGTAAATCTACAGTACTTCAAAGAGTTAAATATCATCCAAACCTTATGAAAATTGCTAAAATTTATACAGGTAAAGAAACAGTGTAGAAATATAAATAGCTGTCATTTCACGAAGAAAGATAATACGGAATAACAAAAAACATAATAAAATCAAAAGCCAAATGGTGTGGTCCCATGATAGGATTAAAGAAAATGGAGCAGTTGATCTTCTTTTTCTCTGAAAAGTTTCACAATGGATACTTGAACAGTTCTTTGGAATAATATTGTAATGTTTTTCTTATTTATGTATACTGTACTTGTAGGTGAGCCAAATTATACACACTACGTCTAACTACTATCTATTTATTTACTATAATACATTCTTTAAATAATTAAATTATATACACACTTAATATATACCTACTTTATATACACTCGGTTTATCAATCTTAATTTATTTATACTGCTGTAATAAAATACAATTTCTATGGACTTATTTTACCTTTCGTTTGCTTTCTAGCTTACTAAGACCGTTAGATTAAAACTGACTGACTTCTTGAGATTATCGCGCTTTTATATACCATTCTGACGCCTCTGGAACCACATCAAATATTCGGGAAGGACATTATGTTCTCGAATAGACCCGGCGCATTCGCCATTATTCAGAGCTTAGATAGTTTCAACTCTTGAACTTAACGAGTTCTTAACAATATGTTACATTATCCTTTTAAACAAAAAAAAACAGGTTCTAATTAACTATTACTAAACAAATAACTTGTATAACAAAACTTTCAAGGGTTATTTAAAAAAGTAACTTTTTTATCTGAATGATTTACCCTGAAGAGGATTTAAATCACATAAATAAGATGCTTTTACATTTTTCACTAAAAATTCACACCTATACTTTTTAGCTAATAGGATATCTTAATTTTGTTTAGTTACCATTTCAACTAAAAAAATTTCCGAATATTTTTTCGTTACGCCTCGACATTTACAGCTGAAACCATAGAGAACGCTGAAATCTCACCGTACAGACCATAGACAAAAACAAATATATTATATTTCTCTATGGTACAGATGTTTGAACTATACTAAGTGACATAAAAATCCGAACACCCAGTTTAAATGATTTTATTTTTATAAAATTTTGTATAAGTACTTAGGTACTGGCCTTTTACCTTTAAGAATGTGTGAATGTACCCCGCATTCTCTAGCTCTCCTAGACATGCTTCTGATCAGGTGGTCAATGTTCTCCTGTGGTATATCATTCCAAGCAACCACCAACTCCTCTCGAAGTTCTTCTAGAGTCTGAGGAGGACGTTGCAAATTTAGCAACCTCCTACCCATCATTTCCCACACGTGCTCAATTGGGGATAAGTCGGGAGATCTTGGTGGCCAAGGTAACAATGTGACATTATTATGTTGAAAGAAGTCTATTGTGACTCTTGCGACATGCGGTCGGGCATTATCTTGTTGGAAAGTTGGATTTGCCAGGGTGTCAAGATAGGGTAAAAGATGAGGTTCTAAAACTTCTTGGATATAACGCTGCGCGTTCAGGTTACCTCTGGTGAAGATTAAAGGTGATTTCGAACCATAAGATATAGCACCCCGAACCATAACTCCAACAGTTTGATGAACATGTCCCAGAGTGACCGTTCTCTGCACAACTCAAGGCGATTACGTTGGTGTTCTGGAGTTAAAGGGAGGACCGAGTGTGGTCGGTATGAAAACAGGCCAAAACGTCTTATTCGTCGATAAACACTTCGCATGCCAATAGGTCTTCCATGTCCCGCAAAGCATTAATTTGCAATGGACCTGGTAGTGGAGAAACGGTCCCCTAAGTCCAATAATCTTAGGCGGCGATCTTCACGGTCTGTTGTTCTACGGGGGCGTCCAGAGCCCCTTGCTCTTTGCGCACGGCCTTCTCGCCTTCGGCCTGACAACACCTAACCACGGTGTCTACACTTCTTTGAACTCTAACTGCAATTTCCCGAAAAGAAAACCCAGCTTTCCGAAGTACCACTATACGACCCCTATCAAACTCACTAAGTTGACCCAATTGTACAGGTCTTCGCACCCTAGGCATCGTAACCAAAATCCGCAAAATTTGGATCTTTACTACGGTTACAATATTCATTTTTGGATTGTTAGTGAATTTCATAAAAAGCAGTATAAAAACTGACAAAGCTGAATATTTTATTAATTATTTATTTCAGTAAAATAAATAAACTCACCATATTTTATTAGAATAAAATCATTTAAACTGGGTGTTCGGTTTTTTATATCACTTAGTATAGTAATAATAAGCTTTGTGATAGATGTCCGATTGGATGAATATTTTTTTTCAAATTACGGTGTGAAAGTTTCTTATCAAATACATCTCAATCTTAAATTATTCCAGGAAATTTTTTTGAGGGCAGGAATATTTTGAAAATTATTCCGAGACGCGAAGCATCATAGTCCTTGTTTCCTGTGAATCCTTGATTTTAGACTTGGACTGTTGGAGTCCCAGGTATTTGTATGTATCTCCATTGACAGTTTCTTCCTTCTTGATGCTCTGCACTTATCTAATTACTGGAAAACCTTATATTCGGAAGCCGTTTATTTTTATTATTATTATTATTATTAATAATATTAGAGAACTTCCAAGATTTATTTGCTCATACACAACTAAATAAATGGGACTACTAAAAATATTACAAAACATAACTAAATGAAGTTAAGGAATGAAAAATAAAAGAAAATGTGGAAAAATCTTATAAAGTTTGAATCTAAGGTGCATCAGATGTAAAATAAATATTTGCGTCAAAAAGGCAGACAAAACTTTTGACGTTAAAAATGATCTAAATCCTCATAAAGTGTTAAAACCTTATAAAATCACATTATTTACTACCGCAACGTAGAAAAATAGTAAATATAAAACAAGTTTTAGATCGAATGATGAATGTCTAAACAACAAAAAATTGTTTGAAAAACTTTCCAAGCGACAGGAAAAAGAGAAATATTTCAATTTCAGATAAATATTTTATGCATTTTTGCATTTGACAAACAAAATGCTAAGTAAGTTAGACGCTTAAAATTGCATTAGTCTTCTGAAAGTTTGCCGAGCTCTTTTCTTTGAAATACCCATCCTCGGGGAATTTCAGCAACGTACTTAAAGTTTACATTTCCAGAAATTTCAAGGTATTACTTATTTAGTTAAGTTAGTTAGTATCTTACATTGAAGAAATAAACATTTGAAACATCCAGAATTCTTTTAATTACCGCTCTGGTAAGACTTCGTAAGATTTGCTTAGTCTTCATCAAAATGCAGTAAAATAAAACTTATTTGGCCAATTCGTATTAAACAATTTAAAAAATAAACACAGAAGTTTATTAAATTTTTATTATTTTTTTTTGTTTGACTTGCAAGTGTTGTACAGCAGTTTTTAATAAATAAGAGGAATCTTACTAGTCAAAAATTAACTAATAATATTTTGTGATCTTTTGATCACTCTTTTTTAAACACTTTTTATAACAGATACTTTTTAAAACAGATACCCTAAATTAATTTTCGGCCTAACTTACTGGAAAACTAATCAAATGAACACCAAAAATATACCGAAAAGTATTGTTTAATAACCCAAGGGCGGAAAATTCATATCGCTACGAATTTTTCAACTCCACCATTGAAAAAATGTGCCTTGGATTTGAAATTTGTAAATTACAAATCTGTTTAACCTACTTATAATTTTTTTTATTATTAGAACGCAATTAATAACAGACAAGAGGTAATAGCCGCTATCATTGACATTAATGGAGCATTTGACAACATCTCTAGAAAGGCAATTCTTGAAAAACTCATACATCACAACCTCACTGGTAACATATATGCATTCATAAAAAGTGTTTTAACATTTAGGACTTTTAAGGTTTCTGTCAACAATTCATTTTCTTCTTCATATACCCAACAAGATGGAGTCCCCCAAGGTTCTGTTTTAAGAACGTCCTTGTTCATCCTCACCATTAGCAAGTTATGCGACAACCTTCCTTCCCCTGTCAAATGCTCTCTGTATGCAGACGACCTAATAATGTACTGTCATGGCAAAACCAATACCACTACTTGCAAAATACTTCAGCAAGCAATAAATGTCCTACAAAACAAAATTTCCACTTTAGGACTTACTCTGTCACATGCTAAATCGAAAGTTATAAAATTTAGTAGGAGAGCCCAAACTTATGTTCCTATAATTACAGTCAATAACTTTCAATTACCTGTCGTAGATAATTGTAAAATCCTGGGAATGTTATTTGACTCCAAATTATCCTGGAAACAACATATACAGGAAATCAAAGGAATATGTCTTAAGCGACTAAATATTATAAAAACGCTCTCTCATTATCATTGGGGCGCAGGTGAAACTACCTTGCTAAAAGTATATAGAACCCTTATTCGTTCCAAACTTGATTATGGCTGTTTTATTTACATGTCTGCAACAAAAACCATTTTACGCTCCCTAGACACAGTACATAATAGCGCCATCCGCCTATGCCTTGGAGCGTTTCGGTCAAGCCCAGCTGAAAGTCTTTACTGTGAAGGCAATGAACCCCCACTTTGGCTCCGACGACAATACCTCCTTCTCAACTATACTGCCACGATTTCCTCCAATCCCTCCAATCCAGTATATTCTATATTAATACCACATCAGCATCATCCCAACCCTCCATATAACTTTATTATACGTTCTGTTCCTCAACTTATACAACCACTAACTCAAGACGTAAACCTATCTCAAACACGAACTCGCCCTCTCTCCAATACTCCTCCATGGAACAAATCCCTTCCACAATACGATCTCTCCCTCTGCAAATTTAAAAAAGATGAAACCCATTCTGATGTTATTCGAACAGCCTTTCTTGAGTTGCTTAATAATAAAAAATACAACATGGTCTTATTTACGGATGCCTCAAAGACAGATTTTGGAGTTGGGTGTTCCGTAACTACGATACAAGGATAGATCGGACTATATAAAATTCCCTCTAGTTGTAGCGTCCATACAGGTGAGCTATTTGCTATCTTACAAGCCTTCAAACATAGCCAAGAATTTGCAAATACAGACATAGCCATATGCACGGACTCATTATCCTCCATCCATTCCATTAAGAATCCATTTACTAACCATCCCCTTGTACAAGATATCCATGATACATACCAACAACTTCGAAGACAAAATACAACAGTCACAATAACATGGGTCCCATCCCACGTTGGGATTGTTGGTAACGAAAAAGCCGATTGCCTTGCTAAAGAAGCTGCCTTAACTGATACTGTCACAGTAAATATCCAACTATGTAATGACCTAAAAGCTAACCTAAAAAAAACAAATCGTACCAACTGGCAAATTCACTGGAATCAAATTACATGCTTACTTCGTGAAATTCAACCAACAGTGCATCAATTTTTCTGCCCTGATTTATCGAGGAAAAATATGGCCGTGATAAGAAGACTACGTATAGGACATACTAGACTTACACATGGTTACCTAATGCTCATTACCTTCACCGAAATGTCAGTATTGCGACGTAAAGCTCTGCATCAAGCATATTCTTGTTGATTGTACACATTTCGCTACGAGACGTATACAACTGGGTATAAAGTCTATCTACAAAGAGACTCTGAATAATGCGGATCAAGTTCGAAAAGTGATAAAGTTTCTAGAAGAAGAAAAACTTATTAACAAAATTTAATGTAAAAAAAACTCGTGCTAATGGCCATAGCTGTCTTATGCACGTTAAATTAAATAAAAAAAATTATTAGAATAGTACAGCGCTCGCGTGTGACAAAACAAATATTAAACTTTTGAAGATGAATCGTATGAATGATGCGGTACTTCAATAAAAACTCATAGGATATTATATTAAAAAATACATACTAATATAAAATCTACGAGCAATGATTTCTAAAACACCTGCTGGCGCAGGCGTGCTGGTCTCTTGCGTGCACGGCTGGTATTCAATTCTCGACTACAATGAATTTAAAACAAATTTTTTATATTTTGCACTTATAAAAATCTTCATTATAAAACGCATTTGCGTATCGTAATGTAACTTTTACGCACGCAAATTTTTGTTTTAAATGGTTGGCGACATGAGTGAAGTTTCTAAAGGCAAGACTATTGACAATGACATTTGTGGCTAATAGCAATTTATTAATTTTATATTGTTCTTTAAGAAAGTATCTGTGAATATGAATATAATATTTTACTTATATAATATATTATTATTGGTATATTATTCATTTTAAAATATTTTAAAACATTAACATTTGATAATCTAAATGTCACAACTGTCAAATTTTATAAATTACACAGTGCTGCCGACATACTTTTTAAAATAAAAATTTTCGTAATTACATAAAAATAAAAAATTAATTTAAAAAATGGTAAAAAGGGCAAAATATAAAAAATATTATAAACAACTTATTTCATATGGCTGTTGTGACACTTGTTCTTTAAAAAACTCATCGCTTCGCGATTCGTTTTTTAAACTTGAACTCGTGTCATAACAGAATTCCATATGAAATGCGTTGTTTAATATACTATTTTAATAGTCATAAAGGACGGCGGGAAACAATTGTGTGTCACACGTGCATAAATGCATGCACTACACTCGGATAGCAAATAAATTGTTTATTATTAAGATTATAAGGTGGGACAAAATTACAATATTTACAATAAAAAATCAAGTACATACACAAAAGGACTAAAAAAAATTATTGACATCTTAAAAATGCAATGCGGTCGAACCAGAGCTGGAAGCTGGAGCTTACTCATGTGATATACAGATAGGTCCAATATAGGTGAAAGGGCCGGAGTAGGAATAATGGGACCAAATTTTGGGTTGTCAAACTTTTGGTAACGCCTGAACTATCTTTAAAAATTCATTACGTCTATACCACTCGATATTAAGAGACCAAATACACATCAAACGAAAGAGGACCACTTATACTATCATAAAAAAAATACATTTCGAAATTTTTTTAATTACAGTCCAAGTTATCATTTTTGAATTTTTTAGACCCAAAAACAGTATTATGCATAATTTTTCCCATTAATTTATTATATTCTCAGATTTTGAAATTCTGGCCCAAAAACCGCGAAAAATTTGTATGAAATTTTACATCTTTTTTTTTTAATTTTGAATAACTTTTTTTCTATAAGGATTTAAGGAACCAAAAAGGCATAGATAGATAAAGATTATATTAATCTAAAAGATGAACCTAATTTGGTTTCTTCGATTTCATATATACCAGAGTTATACAGGGTCAAACTTGAAAAAAAATTATCTAGGCTATAAATGTTGGTGTCCAGTAGTCTCCGTTGTAACCTTACTAGTCCCAAAAAGACAGGGAGCCAATTTGTAACTATATACTCTCAAAAAAAAAGAGATCCCGGCTATGAGACTCTTTCAAGGAGTGGTTCGATTCCAAGTTAATGCTTACTATAGAAAGGATTGGTGGTATATTAGGGTTAAGGGCGCCACTATCTTTTTATACGTTAACGAATAAACAACTGAAACTACACAAAAACTAAGGTGAAAAAGTTAGAAACACCTTGTAATTAAATTAAATTTGAAAGCAAAAAGAAACTATATTTAATGACAACCGAACACGCTGCACCCTTAGACTTATAGTCCATAGGTATATAAATCAAATGGTTATTAATGAATATTTGCTTATTAATAAAAAATTGCCAAAGGAAGTACAAACGGAAATGTTCTAAATGGATTTGACTTATCTTTTTTAGGTAGAATGATTCGGTGGTCTCGGTATGGGTACCGATGCTTGTAGTTGGGATATTGGCTGGTGGTGGTTGCTTCTTCGTCAATAGGAACGACTATGGTACGGGAACTTGGTTTTTCTTCAAAAAGGAACGGCTATAGTACTGGAACTTGTTCTTTCGTCAAAAAGGAACTGTATTAGAGGGTATGCCTCTCCCTACTAGCGGATTATCTCTCCGTACTAGCGGTTATTTCTCCATACTAGGGGGCTGTATCTTCTGTGATACAACCAGAGAAATGGATTGTCTAAATTTTGCAGACAACTTGCCGCTCAGGATTTTGGTTGAAGAAAAAAACGGAATGAAAAGAGGTGTTTACCCTAATTTATAACGAACAATAAACAACTAAAAGGTTGTATTAACTTTCACTATTTATTCTATAAATTGCAATGACAGCCGTTTCGCTATCGAAATAGCATCGTCAGATTGACATATTGAAATTGCAATTTATAGAATAAATAGTGAAAGTTAATACAACCTTTTAGTTGTTTATTGTTCTGAATAAGATGAATTTTCACACAGTAAGGGTTAGTACCATAAATTTCACTAATTTATAACAGTATTGACAGAGGTTTCCGGTTGCGTTCTTTTGTGAAGGTTCGTTTCGGGTGTGTTCTTGTTTTAGGAGTAGGTTTGTTCGTTGTGATAAGTTGTGTCTAATATACGGTGAGTCGGAGTTGATTTTAGGGTTCGGGGGGACGGTAAACTAAGGAAAGGTAGCATGACGCTAGACATGTTACACCGTATAGACAAAGTAGACAAACATTAAACGTTAAAAGATTTGAAAGGTCTGAAAGAGCAAAGAATCTTCTAGAAATGAGCAAAAAAGACAAAAGTTTATCTCACTGTACACTGCCCTTTAAGGTTAGTAATGAACAATTCGTTAATTTATAATTTATATAGAAATAATAAACAACTATTCGTTAGAACACAATATGTTTTAATAAAAAAAATCGTTTTTAAATTACAATGAAAGCTGTTTCGCTAAAATTAGCTTCGTCAGATTGACATATTGAGGTTACATTTTGTTTTGTTTGTAGTTAGGTATCTGATGTTGATTAGGCTAGATCAAGTATGAAAGTAATAAAACATAACAATAACCTTGTCTTATGCTGTGGACAGCATAAATAATTGTGTGATATAGTTTTGAGAAGACGGTCACTAACGCCTTAATAAAAAATAAATATTAACTAATTATTATTAAAATATCGCTGCACCATTTTTTTTATTTTTAAAACATGTCTTTTTAATTTTACGCTGAATTAATTTTTTTTACTTAAAGTAATTTGAAAAGTCCGCCATTTAAGATATTTCGTCACAAGGGTAAATGTGAAGTTAGCATCAAATAATGACAGCTGAGCTTCGTGCATCTCACATTACGCACCACGTCACTTGCACTGAGTTTGTTTATACTTGGTATTTGTTCATTGTTGATTTGTTTGTGAATTTATTTTGTGATATTCCGTATACAGTTTTTTATTATAAATAGAAAAATGGCATCGTTTGTGAAGGCAAATTCAAATAATTTACCTCATGTGGATATATTTTTATGGTTCACGAATTTTTGAAAAAAGACCAATCTTCTATGTACGGGTACGACTTTTGTTGGACTCTGTCAAAAAAGTACTGCAGCTACTTTTAATTTACCCTTGTGACGTATTTGTACGTAGTGTTGCATACATTCTGTAAATTTTTTTTATCGTTTTTTTTCTGTTAAATTAGAAAAATATGAAATATGAAATAACTTCAATTGTAGATAATAAACAGAAATCAATTTTAATATAAAATCAAGGTATATATATGTATTTAATTTGTTCTAAAAATTAAAAAATGTTGGGATAATTAATTATTTGTATGGAAGACAGAAATGAAAATATTGTTTTGGAAACAATTTTGATATATTAAGTTAGCATTGTTCTAAGAACACCTGGACATTTTTGAAAGGAGTTTAAAAATTATATAAAGAGTTTTAGAGGCCACACGAGTCGGTCAGTCAGTGACAGTTAGTAGTAGCTGGTCATAGTAAATAGTTTTAATCATTCCGGAAGTTAATTGGTTATCAGTGAACAATAAACAGTCTTTAAATATAAATATATATAATTTTAGTGGTTAAAGTTCGTGATTAAAAACATTCGCGGAGTGTATAAAAAAACATTAAGTGCTCTAATGCAGTACATTGTTTTATTGGTCCTATGTTGGACAATAAAACATTGTGGTTTTAAGTTGAAGTTTTATTGAACCCTTTTGTTAGGATTCTAATCAATTATGGATAAATACTTATCATCTATGATCTATACATGTATGAAAAAAATTAACCAAACCACATAATTTTACTTATAGTATGTCCATTTAACACTATCCTGTATTAGATAAAATAGACTAAAACTAAATGTTTTATCAATAAAAATGTATTCATTTTGTCGGGCGGAATATGGTTAACCGCATTTACTCTAAAGATGACAGCATTTATTGAGAAAACGGGATGTATCTTATTGTATACACTGATTAATAGTTGTAGCAGCTTTTGACCCGAATAAGCTGTTTCCTTAATGTCGTCTGTAATCGTTATCTTTCTACGGCGACATCAGACTAAAATAATTAATGAACGTACGTTTTACCTTTCTTGATATCGTTAACAGTTTGGATTCCTTTGAGCGGTTTTAGTCGATGTCAACTTTGGACATGACAAGAGAAATATTTAATATCATCTAATTAGTTAGTTAGGTAAGTGAAATTTAACTGGTTGAAATGTTCTTTGAAACTTTAGAGGTAACATGGACAGGGTTTTTTCATAATACTGACCACCAGACTATTGAATCATCCAAAAACACTTTATTTATAAAATATTATGGCAAAAAGTTTTAAAACTACTGACAGTAAATATATTTCATTTTCAGGACACACTCTGATCAAACACAACTGAAGAAGGTTAGTTAGCCAACATAGTGGGGAGGAACTAAGGTCTTTTGCAGGAGGCTAACGAACTGTAGTTGTAGGTGGGGAGACAATCTACTTCTTAATGGCAGATTTTTCCCCTCGAGGTTAGAACATGTTAGTACATACATCAAGGCCCGTTTAAACTTAGGAAAATCATATAAAGCACACACATCACTCTATGGAAATTTTACTAATAACTTATTATGATAACATAATAATCAAAATTAGTCAGAATTATTAAGGAAAAAAGTTATAACAGAAGGAATTGGGATTCATTTAACTCAAATAATGTATAATATATAACTGCATATATAACTGCTTAGCATTATAAATTTTTAGTGAACTTTTGTAGAGTATTTTTTTTCAACAGTTTACTTACCTAAAATGTTATTGGTTTTTAAAACATAACAATTTTTGAATTGCTTTTATTGTTTTTGTGGGATACGACTTATTCTCTCTTTAAAATGATATTTGTCTGAGACTTACGACAAAATGCCAGGGGCTTTTCTTTATTGTTTATTTGAACAAAAAACTAAATTAAACAATGTTTATTTATTAATTCGCGTAATGTGATAACGAATCATAAAAAAATATGTGTATCTTGGGGGAAAAATGGTTTAAGCTGTTGAAGGTGCTGCCATTTTGAAAATTTTATTTTCAATCTCTCCTTGAATAACCATCTAGTGGTAAAATTGTTTTTATTACATTATTTCGCTCTTTGGTCTAGTTCCATATAATTATCGTCAAAGTTTAGCTTGTAAACATTTTTTCCCTCTGGGGTATATTTTATAGCTCGCAAATTGGATACTGTAGGTTCATGTGTCTTTTTCCTGGTCAACTTGAACTGTATACAAAAGTTGTTTTGTCGTCAAAATCCAAAAATTGGTCATGATACATTTGGCAAACATCTAAAGGCATGGGATTTTTACGAGCTCAAGGATGATACTGATGTATTCGCTGGGAAGATGAATCAGTCATCTTTTCAATTTGCGTTCAATTAGCGCATGTATTTATTGATAGAAGTGACAAATACCGAGGCACTTAGATCACCTTCAGTTTCGTCCCATAAATATGTAGTTGGAGCACAGAAGCGTAGCCAGATTGAATCAGTAAAGTTATGGACCTGAAGCTTAGTTTTATAGTATGCGGCGCTAACATTTAGAACAGGACATAATTTTACAGCTTGAGTATCCATTGTAAAGGTGTAATTTAATTTCTTCAAAGCATTTTCTTTATCCTTAATTTTTTCGTCTTTTGCTCTGTCTCAAAATATGACTTCCTTCGATATCTGATTAATTTTATATGAATGGCAAGTATCGCATTTGTCTTTTCTCGGATTAAATATTGATAATTTCATATCGTCAAACATGCTATTAAATGTAGAGATTGTATACTGCTGCACGTTGTCCTGCTGGCATTTTTCTTTGTAACATTCATAAAGTTGTGCTTTGGATCCAAAACTTTGTTCGAGGTACACTTTAGAAGTATCCTTCCAGCAAAAATGTGAGGGCTGTTCAGGTAGGCTGTCAAAAAATGTCTTTAAATAATCTGTTCTTATTGTTCTTTTACGAAGCATATTGTTATTTTCCATTCTAGGTGTGATTTCTAGAATTCCCAGTTGGCTTTTTCTAACCCAAGAGTGTATCATCTTTTCTTTCAATCCAAGACATCCTAAAAACATTTTCTTACACACAATAAATTTCTCGTCATCTTTCTTTAGGTGATAACTAAATAAGCCCCATCTTCTTGAAGGATTATTGGTGAGTTACGTCTCATTGCAGTTTGAGAACGATACGTCCTATTACTATAACTTTAATACAGTTTGGTACAAATTTCTTAGGGTTACAAGAGATTGCAGGCATGCGCAATTTAACTGTAGACATCAATTAAAACAAAAAATCCAATTTCGACAAAATTGACGGTTACGACCTATTGAAAATAGGCCATCGATATATACATGAGTTCATAAAAGAAAATAGTAGACATGAATATTGTTTAGAACAATAAACAACTAAAAGGTTGAATTAACTTTCACTATTTATTCTATAAATACTTTAAATGCAATGACAGCCGTTTCGCTATCGAAATAGCATCATCAGTAGAAGATTTAATTTCAAAATTTCGATAGCGAAACGGCTGTCATTGCATTTATAGAATAATTAGTGAAAGTTAATTTAACCTTTTAGTTGTTTATTGTTCTGAATAAGATGAACTTTCACGTAGTAAGGATTAGTACCATACATTTTATGAATATTGTTAATGAACAAGTAAATGGTACCTAAGTAGATACAAAAAAATAAGACAACATACATTGAATGCGCATGTATTAGACAATAATAATAAAAATATTTAATTTTCCTGATATACAAGAACTACACACTGATTTTGTTTTATTAACAAACTTTTATGCGTCTTATAATATCCATCAACGGATATTCAATCCCTTAATATACCTTCATGATAATTATTTCTTATTTTTGTATGACTCAACCCTACCTACTACTACCACTTACCCCACCTCTTTACCAAGTATAAAACTTGTAAATTTTGAATTTAATTTTGAAATGAAATCTTCTACTGATGATTTCTTCGAATTGAAAAATACAAAAATGTCGTCCGCATATCTATACCATATCCTTGGGAAATACTCGAGCTCTTGACTAATCTGTGTTTTAAAATTGCTTATAAAAAGGTTGACTATAAAAGGTGATAAACAATTACCCATTGCTGTTCCTTCATATTGTTGATAAAACTGATTGTTATATTGAAAATAATTTTGGTCCAGCTTATTGTAAGTATTCAGTTCTAACTTCAACACCCAGATTATAATCTGTGTTAAAATCTAGTATTGCCGAACATGCTTTTACTAAAAACCATTCGGTAAATGCAGATAGTTTAAAATTGTTAAAAAATGTATTAAACAATAAATTGTTGGATGCATTTGAAACTATAGAAATAATTAAGTGTAAAATTAGATTAAATAAGGACCAAGGACCTATCCCAGATAGACCACTTTATAGATTATTTAAAGAAAACTTATTGTAAAAATGTTTTCGCGCTTAAAAATTGGCTTTGCCGCTAAAAGATTTACAGCGAAAACATTTTGACGCTAAAAATGTTAAAAGTGTGTGTTTTTCAAAAATTCGGAATCTTTGTAAATTAAACTTAACATGCGACACAGTAAATGTCTCTTGCACATTTGTCCGCAGCATTTAGTTGTTGTCCAACTTGAATACGGAATGGATAACCACCAATTGATTTGAACATGCGACGTAAAGACGTTTCACTAATGTTGATTTTACATGCAGTTCTTACAAGACTTCTTTGAGATGATTGCACAACTTGGTTAAAAACACGTCCTTCATTTTCGTTAGTGCATACTGTTTTTCGACGACCTGAAGAACCTTTACGTTGACACAATACACTACCAGTGCGACGAAATTTTTCAACAACAGCTAACATCACACTTTTAGTAGGAGCTGCTTTATTAAATTTTTGTTGATATTTTATTGACACCTGTTCTAAGCTTGGACCATCATTACGACCTTTTCCGTATGAACGAAAATAATGCTCTACCAAAAACACTTTTTCTTCTGTTGTTAGAAACATTTTTAAATCAAATTTAACTGCAGAGTACTATTAATATATCAATTAAGTCAAATATGACAAATCCATATTACATAAACAACTCCACAGCACTCTATTTCGGTACTGTTTATTTTGGCGGATACCGTAGGACGGATCGTCAGCACTGATCATTGGCATTTTTGAAACGGGCCTTACAATTAATAACGGATTTAAAACTAAATAGGGGCATATTTAAATTTGGTACCGAGAGATGGGGTCGTTAAAAAAAATGAAATAAATTAGAAACTACCACAGTGCATTGTCTTTCAACACATGAAAGGGAATTTGTGGAAATAATTGAAATCTTACCTCAAAAACTACACTACAAACAAGAAAGTATCATTGCTATGTTTCTAAATTGTTATAAAGGCATTAAACACATTGGAAATCAATTCAAGTCTTTTGTGGGATTGCATAGAAGACTTGGCAGAAGTAGGCAGCAAAAACAAGCTCAAAATTGCGTGGGTACTTAGCCACAGTGGACACAAAGGACTTTCTAGCCCGAGCAGGAGCAGCTAAGTCTTAAGTCTCAAGGATGAATGACAAGATCACCAGGATTGAGAAGTAATTCACAACAGGTCCGACCTCAAAAGTAACAGAGAATCTATTTAAGCACAAAAAACAGAAAACAGTTTTAGCATGCGATAAAACTAATGGATTCTGTGCAGATTCTGCCGAGAAAAACCCCCTTAACACATTATTTGCGAATTTGAAGGTCTTTGTCTTAATTTAAGCATACTTTAAACCTAATCTAATCCAATCGAGCATCTATTAATTATCAAAAATGTCAACAAAACGTTAATGGAAGAGGTGAGTTTAATTTAAAGATGGCATAAAGGTGCTACTCCCCTTTTTATGTTTTTTTGTTTTTATAGGAAATCGTTATTATACTACGTAATATAAAAATCCAAACAACCAGTTTAAATATAGTATATTACATAACGAGTGTGGAAAGTGAAGTATTACGCACAAGTGAAGTTTAGCACGAGCCGCGTAGTGGCGAGTGCAAGAAATACACTTTCCAACGCATTGTGTACACGATTTTTCCTACGACCCCAATATTTCTTATTATAATAAATATTTTAACTTTATTTTAATTGTTAGTCATGTTAAAAATTAGGATTTAAAAGAGTTTATATATTGCATGGAAATATAATTAATTAAAATCAAATAACTACCTTTCTCAGGAATTCACATCAAAATTCTTTATTAGATAAATGACATTTTAATTTTTTTGTGGGCTCTATAAAAATTAAAAGTAAAATGGTCAGTTGGTGAAATTAATTAAAAAGTAATGTAATAATAATAGACGCAAAGATAATTGTAAACAGAAACACAAACATAACTTCAAAAATCCACATTCGACACATGCACGGAACATAACACAATATAAAAAAGAAGAATAAACTGTTCTTCTTTCTAAAAGTGTTTTTATAAAAATAATAATACTGAATAAAAATATGTTTATTTTTTAAAAATTTAAAACCCTATAAGAAACTTTATTCTTTATTCTTACTTTATACAGAACAATTTGTATTGGCAATTACAATACAATATTTGACAAAAGAAAGATTTAAAAAAAATTAAATGGTCCTTGTCATTCATGTGTTTACTATTGATAACTTTGACGTAAATGTCACAGATCATAGAACTATATTTTTTTAATTTTCAATACGTGTATTGATATTTACTTTTTAATACGTGTATTAGCTACTTTCTTAAGTACAAATAAGTGTGCAATCTAGCACTTTCATATGTGGTCGTAGGTAAATTTTATTTTTATAAAATTTTATATAAGTACTTACTGAAGCATAATAAGTAAATCATGATGATTGCATTGCTTTAAAGCCCTTTTACCTTTAATAATGTGTGGATGCACCCCTATGTGTTACGCATTCTCCAACGTGCCTAGGCATGCTTCTGATCAGGTGTTCAATGTCCTCCTGTGGTATCTTATTCCAGGCAACCACCAACTCCTCTCGAAGTTCTTCTAGAGTCTGAGAAGGACGTTGCAAATTAATTAATCTCCTACCCATCATATCCAACACGTGCTCAATTGGGAATAAGTCGGGAGGTCTTGGTGGCCAAGGTAACAATGTGACATCATTATGTTAAAAGAAGTATATTGTGACTCTTGCGATATGTGGTCGGTCATTATCTTGTTGGAAAGTTGTCAGAGTGTCAAGATAGGTAAAAGATGGGGTTCGAAAACTTCTTGGATATAACGCTGCGCGTTCATGTTACCTCTGGTGAAGATTAAAGGTGATTTCGAACCATAAGCTATAGCACCCCAAACCATAACTCCAACAGTTTGATGAACATGCTTTTCAACAAAAAAACGTGGATTTCTCCTTTCACCACGTCGTCTTCTAACCCTCGCTCGACCATCGTGCATGCCTAAACAAAATTGAGACTCGTCACTAAAGACAATACTGTTCCATTCCTGATCCCAGAGTGACCGTTGTCTGTACCAATCAAGGCGATTACGTCGGTGTTCTGTAGTGAAAGGAAGGACCCAGAGTGGTCGGTATGAAAACAGTCCAAAATGTCTTATTCGTCGGTAAACACTTCGCATGCCAATAAGTCTTTCATATCCTGCAAACCATTCATTTGCAATGGACCTGGTAGTGGAGAAACGGTCACCTAAGGCCAATAATCTTAGACGGCGATCTTCATGGTCTGTTGTTCTACGGAGGCGTCCAGAGCGCCTTGTTCTTTGCGTACGGCCTTCTCGAAACCATGCTTGACAAACCTAACCACTGTGTCTACACTTCTTTGCACTCTAACTGCAATTTCCCGAAAAGCAAATCCAGCTTCCCGAAGTCCCACTATACGACACCTATCAAACTCACTAAGTTGACGAAATTGTACAGGTCTCCGCACCCTAGACATCGTAACTAAAGAATGTCAAGAACCAAAATCCGCAAAATTAGGATCTTTACTACGGCTACAATATTCATTTTTGGATTGTTAGTGGATTTCAAAAAAAGCAGTATAAAAACCGGAATCTTCAACTGATAATGCTGAAAATTTTATCAATTGTTTATTTCAGTACAATAAATAAATTCACCAAATATTATTAAAATAAAATCATTTAAACTGGGTGTTCGGATGCTTATGTCACTTAGTTTATTTAAAAGTAGGTACTATATGGAATTATTCCACTTAGTATCCATCAGGCGGCAGCGTATTATTTAACAGACGTCCCGGATAAAATATTTTTGTTCTGACAATTAAATCTCTGTATTTTCAAGAGCTAATCAAGCATCGAAATTACTTTTTCGGTCGAATAGTTATGATTCAACTGCATACGCCGAAAAGAGATGAGTATATATATAACATCAAGACGGATATTGGAAGGCGGACTTCATCTCAGAGTAATGTCCTTAAAAAAAGAAGAAAGAAAAATAAACGAAAAGCAAAATAAATTACAATTCCGCTTTCAGTTATGCAATAAATTGCAAAAATTAATCAAGTGGAGGAACGGGTCCTCGACATGAATTAAAGGAAAAGAAACAAAAGTACGTTTCGTTGTACCATTGCCAGGATGTGTAAGCCAGTCAACCATCCAGCTTGAACACATTAGCGCGTTCTCTACGGGAACTTTATAATATTTCATGTATTTTTGAAATTTCATGTTAAATTCTAGTAAAGATTTATTGCAATTTCGCCGGCCGGATTACGAGGAACAATCGCTGTACTCTATAAGAAAATCTGTCTAAATGTAAATTATAAATGCGACAAAAACGTGTTCTTCGAGAAAACGATTTGAGACGTAAAACGTTTAAAAAAATTCCTACGAATTATTTTATTGTTTATAAGATGGTCGTAAATCAACTCTATTTTGACTTTTTCAACTAAAGTGTATACCATTTTTAATAAATTGCTTTTTCACACATCAAGTAAGATTAAGTTTTGCCAAACAAACACTAAATACCTGCACAGTAGGAAGAGCATTAGATTTTTTTAATCAACGCCATAATGTTTAATTAAACAATAAATAAATTTTTTTAAAGCTGTACTTTTATTTATTCCAGTGTATTAATGACAAAAAAAATCAAAAAATATAGTGGCGACATTGAAAATGATGAGAATGTATGCACTCACAAAAACTCGCGTATTTTCTTTATTTGTGGGAATTAAATTACACATGTTAACATTTTTAAGAAGCTAAAGAAATCAGCTTCTATATGGTGTAAAAATATACAGGATTTTCCATTTAAATGTCAAATAATCTTTAGTTAAAAATGGACAATTTTTTTTAACTCATCTTGCATAACTAGGAATTTTTTTTAAAATGATTGGAAACATTTTTTTTGCAATTTGAAAATTATTATTGAAATCCGCCCAATTCTATTTTATTTCGTTGCCGATTGCCACGAAAGCGAAGTTGATGTAAAGGTTATGAGAAATATGACGTTTTCCAATGCCAGGAAGTGACTTGGACCGTCGGACTAAATTTGCATGCGCCATGGTACTACTTTTCCCGCATGAGTAATAAAAAAGTTTTGGCAAAAAGCGCCAGGAAATGGACGAACAATAGGTTATAGAGTAGTATTAATATGCTGAACTTTAAGGAAATGATCTGTAAACTACTACTACTGAACATTATCCTTTCCCATGCCAAGACTGTACCACTTCTGTACGTATGAGCTTTCTGAAAAAATCGTAGATCATCTCCATTCGACGAGAATTTTAATATTCTTGATACCTCTCCTGTCTTGGAGCTAAAAAAAGGTAGGACTCTTGGTGGTATTTAACTGATTAGCTTAATGGAGACGTTTTCTTATAGCATTAATGCCTATGGTCTGTGGCCTATAGCCTTTGGTGTGCCTAATACAAGTCGACAACCAAATTTTATTATTTTGTTAAGCTGGAATACTAGTTTCACTAATATTTTCACAGACTGCTTTGCGACCAACTGCATTAAATTTGCAGTATGCCACCTTGAAGAAGGCCTATTCATCTCAACCAAAGTTAAATGTTTCAAACAGTTTATTAAAATTAAATATTAAATGGCAGCCCACTAACATTTATTGGTAATAATTTTTTAGTTTATAAAATATCCTCTGTTAAAATTGATATTTATTTTTAATCTTACTCAATTAAGCAAGTAGCTTTTAAATATTAATGATACTTCGGTTATTTTGCTTGTTAAAAAACATTTATTTAAAAAATATAATCGTTAACTGACTGAATAATAATGTCTGCGCATACTGTCAGACGCATGCTCTAATTAACAAAAAATATTTCGAATATGTGGGTTTGGAATGAACGGTATAGTGTAGTGAGACACATTTTCGTTGTTTTTTAATGTTAGTGATCGGGTTTTGTAAATTGACGGAGGTGAAATTAAGGTTACAAAACAAGTTAAAAGTAACTTCTTATACGATTGCAGTTGAAGTTAAAATACCTTCGTAAGTATTTTTAAAAAGTATCTCAGTAAATAAGCTCTACAACTTTATTTATAAAATTATTGTTATTTTCACAGTAAGAATAGCTAGTTCTTGAATAAAACGTAAAGACAAAGTATTTTTTACTTGATGGAATACAGTCTGGATAACTGTGATAACTGTGATAAATTTCAAAATATTAAAAATGGAAAATTGGCAAACTTTACGAAAGTGTGGGAGAACCGCTCAGAAATGGCCAAAATCTAGTTTTACAGAATATAAAATGTAGGTAGCTAGTACCTATAAAATTTTCTAATTTTTCCTATTTTCCACCTTTTCTTGAAAATAAGAAAACCCAACTCATCGTCACTATTTTCTGAAGACGATAAAAAAGTCATAAGCATCAAAAACTCTTCGCTATTTTTTGAACACTACCCGCCATATTTGCTCTGCTTCTGTTGATCTGACTCTCGATCTCAGATCAACTCCGATCAACCCGAGAGCGATCCAGTCGATCAGCCGAACAAGAAAAGCGACCATGCTCGGTGAACAATCAGGCCAACCGAATATTCTCGGAGCACTCTGAGAGCGACCCAGAGCACCCAGCCGAAAACGCTATTATTTTGAATTTTATTTGTGACTAATTATATTTTTTTAGTTTAGTGTTATGGACAATTTGTACACTACTTTAAAATGTCTCTTAAAATTTCAATAATAATTTTGACTCTAGTCATTGTATTTATGACTTGTGGCTCTTATAAATGGCCAACATTTATACTACCTAAGTTAAATGTTCATAATCAAGAGCTTACATTCAAGCTAAGCTCACATTTAAGCTACTTAACTACTTATTTTCAGTTTTTCTACCGATTTTTAGTCTATTTAAGACTTTCACTCCTATCTCTGATTTAGATAAGAATTTTTCATCTTTAATGTGCTCTCCTTTGCAACAAAGATCTATTTTGTTTTCTGATGAACTTAGGTTCTTCAAATTTTATTAACAATGCCATATTTAGTCTGTAATGTCTTTTGTCTTTTCTTAGATCATTTCCCTTAGATCTTTACTTTTTAAATAAAGAAAGGAAAAACCAACGTCAATGTCACAATTTTAATTATTATAAATGTTGCAAATCTAAAGCGCTTCTAGTTTCGGCCTACATTCGTAGTAGGTTTATTGATCTTTTAATGTACTCTGCATTGTTTTACCTAATCCATATGTTTTTTCTAGACTGATGATGACCTGTTTATAGGCCGAAACTAGTAGCTGTTCTATAGTTTTGATAAGAAAAATCTGTGACATTATTGATTTTGGTATTTTCCTTTATTCACTGTTGAGTTACATTTGTGTTATGGATAATTTACTTCATTTACCTACTTAATAAATGTTATTTGCCATTTATATATAGTATGAAATTCAACTTTATATATGTAAATAAGAGATTTTGTATAAAATGCCGACGTCTATTGACAGTTACTAAGTGGTTGCTAAGGGAGCCGTGCGATTTACTTTACAACTGTGCGTTTTCTTTACCATGCCGTATAAGGCATCTTACATTGATTGAGGACTGTTATTGACCACTTAGAGGGCTGGTGGTAGGTAATTACTTTTACACTCAATTAAAACAAGCGAAAGTGACAACATATTAGTAACTCAAACTTTTGGCAAACAAAAACTACTTAAGTGTCCAAATGCTTCCAATGTTTGTATGTGCATTTCAATAGAAAAATATTTCCAGGCTTGGATAAAAAAGCTGTACAACTTTATTTATTTAATTATTGTTACTTTCACGGTAAGAACAACTACTTTTTGAATAAAACGTAAAAACAAAGCATTTCTCACTTGATGGAATTGCAGTTTGCTCGCCAATACCTTCTCCTACCATTGCATGTATTTCCTTAAATCGCAGAAACTCCGGTCCTGACAGGTGAGGTCAGGGGGTGTAAACGGGAATAATGTCCCATCGCAGACTCATTAAAAAAGAAAAGTAATTAAAAGTTATACGCAAGAATGTCGTTCCCATCGATTCTTACAGGTTCCCGGAAATCCGGTATCAGAGATGAAAAAGGAATAGAGGGTTATTAAATTAAATATACAACCGACCGTACTGTGATGAATACAAATTTTCGGAGAAAGAGAAATTTAACTTTCATTTCGTATTCATAGAGAATTATAAGTATCAGGCAGGCTTTTACCGAATATATAACAGCGATGTCGAAATAAAGTTTTGGCAGACATACACTGAGAAAACATCGTTAAAAAATCTTAAAACTGTCGTGTTTATATCTAAAATATTTCTCTTAAAAATTTATAATTAAAAAAAGTTACAAAATGACATTTTTTAACTCCTTCGCCCTAATTTCGTTAATTTAATCAAGTAGAGCTGTTCATATTTCACGGCGTGCGTCATTTGCACGAAGTGAAGATAAAAAAAAATAAAATAAAAAAGGTATTTCAGCGCATATTTATCTCAAATTCCCAAAGTTTAAACTAGTCAGCATTAAATTAAACGCTGATAATAAATTAGGAAAGTATTCTGCTTTTAATATGGCGTACACGAAACGCGAAATCCGACATTATAAGTTCGCCGCAGCCGGTAAACGAGGAATTTTTTCACTTTGCGGTTTATGCGCCCATAAGTCGCGCCGTAAAAATTTTGTGGCTGGTTACCCCTCGACTGGAGGAATGTGGTATGTCGAGTTGAAATTTTAACGCCGAAAACAATATAAAAATCGAACGTATCACTACTTCAAATTTCGGAAAAAAATTTTAGAATTTTTTTACTTTTATCAAACAATGACATAATTTAACATTGTGTAACCTTTACTTTTTATTACGTTAAACAGTTCAACTTAAAATAATGACTTAAAGCTTATTTATTTATATTAAATAAAAAAAATAACTATATCTACTTGGTCACAATAGTTTTCGGTTGCTCCGGATGACAACCTTCGGCCTTCGACGTCGCTCAGAACGGAGAAAGGTGTGGTCCTTCTATTCCGATGTTCCGGAAGATAATAGTAGACAACGTAAAATATGGGCGCCAACTGGGTCTCCCACAATGGCCAAGAGAAGAACTATCCCCCCCAAAACCCAGTAAAATGAGAAGGGAAAATAAAAGAGCAAACTCCCAACTATGTACCGATTTAATAAATTTTAATCCAGTTTAATAGATAATTAATGTACCTGTATTTCAAATACAAAAAAAATACAACAACAAATCTACAATTTAAACTACCATATGAACAAAGTTTACCCCCCCCCCCAAATTAGAAACCCTAAATGTCTAGTACACTCTACAATACATTATAGCATCCTAACATTTAGTGGCAGATTAATGATCATTTACTAACTTAAAAACAAATTGAGTATAGGTATGTCAGTATAAAAGTGTTAACCCAAAAACAACTATTATATCTATCACACAATGGGTCTAGGCGTTGGTACCAAGGCAAGGACACATGCACAAGTTGAAAACTACTAGTTTCAAATCATAAATGAGTAATTATTGTGTGATATTAATCACCACCTTCACAATTCATCGTTATACCTGTTAAAATTTAAATCCAATAGAAAAAAAAAGAAAAATATTAACCCCATATCCCTATCATACATTATGGGCCTTTTAGCCCTTTCCTTCTTTTAAAAGGAACACAAATGGTAACTTAAACCTAAAAAAAACCTGATAAGTCCATACTGCTCTGTAATGGAACGAAACTGCAGCCAGCTAACGGAAGTCTGTCTCTTGCAAGTTCAACGGGTCAGAAAAATCTCAACTCCAAGTAAATCTTGAGTCCGGAAGTAGGACCCTTAAAACCATAATCACAGTATCAACAGAAGGTCGATCTAAGTCTAAAATTTGCAAAGATACTGCATGACACCTGTCTGTATTTTAACTAAATTGACTGATTAACTAATGAAAACTATCTTTAACTAAGGACAAGTGAAGCCTGTCACTAATTTAATATAATTTAGATACCTAGTTGGCAATTTAATGAAAAATACCTAAAAAGGAACAAACTTATAGGCCTACTGCCTAATTTCAAGATTGAAATATTTACACTGTTATTATTATGCTCATTTATAAAAAAAATAGGCTGATATTAATCTACTAGTTAAACCAAGAGACAAGTTCAACCGATGTAAAGCATTGAATAATATTGAACCTGTATTTACAACAAAAAGAAAGCAAATTAAAGTGTCTCATGGTGTTTTCCACAGGTTTTACTAAACATTAAATTGGAAACGCTCAAGAAAAATGCCTAATTGCTATCACACAGTACCTGCAAGTTAAATTGACCATTTTCTATCAGGTAGCAACATAAAACAATAATGTGCATCTACGTGTTGAGGTCTACAAAACTAAAATGTCCTACCTTTTTTTTACAGAAAGGTTCTCGTTGTTCACAGCTTCTCTAATTATGGGCCAGTCAAACAACACATCATAGACATGAAACCAGCAGAAATTAATGTTCCCCTTAAATAAATATTATTACTTAGTGAGGTGCGAGCACACTCAGAAATTCTACTTACAAATGCGGTGAAAATAGATCCTTCTTTAGAAGTATGGCATGGGTTCCAACAATATCAAATTTCTCCCAAAACTACCAATTTGGAGACAAAATCATAACCCAAAACTACCACTATTTCTGGGAAACACAAATCTTGAAATCCCAATAATGGATGACCTACCAGTCATTAAAAATAAAAAGATTTGTAGTTAATTCACCATTAGGGAACGTTCTCTTCTCGAAGGGCCTCTTGTCAAAAAAACAAAAGACAAATTTGACCCACGGACACCGATAATACACAGAACATAGAACGTCGTGGTCGACAGATGAGTCTACACCGTTCTACACCCGAGCGTGTTCTGTGTGTGGACCAGTGTTGAGAATGAAACTCATCACAGAAAAACATGACCTCGAGCTACACAAACCCTAAACCTGCCCCTAAACATTCTGAAAAGTACTAAATATCGTGAAACCTCCATCTCGACGTCCACAGGCATAGAACATGTGGCTGTCAACACGTTCTGTGTACGATACTGGTACTACCAGTGTATAAACTAGGTCAGTGTGTCAAAACGTTAGGGTGGGTTCAGATGCCGGAAATCACTCTATCCATAAACCCAACATGTAGAACATAAACTAACATACGCTCATAACTATACAATAAGCATACCTAACTAGTAAATTGGGTATCTAGAGAAACAATTCCAGATAACCTAGTAAACTATAGCATTTACCAAACTGAAACTTTTTAGGTTTTAACCAGGGGGACAATACAAAATGGACCCCAGTAGATTATAGTACCTACCAAACTGAAACTTTTTAGGTTTTACACCAGGGGGACAATACAACATGGACCCCAGTAGATTATAGTACCTACCAAACAAACTTTTTTAGGTTTTACACCAGGGGGACAATACAACATGGACCCCAGTAGATTATAGTACCTACCAAACTGCCACTAACGTGTGTCTTAAAATATTGACGAAGGTGTTACGTCTAATGTTGGCACAGCCTGCACCATTCCGCCGTATAGATGGTGGCGAAGAGAACACAAAGCTTCGGGCTGACATACGACAAATATAAAGTTGTTCGACACAGGAGGTCACAGCGTAAGACGGCGTGCCCCATCTATAAAATTACTCTATGGTCGGATGTCAAAGTTGTCATTCGAAAAGTCAAAACAAGAGATAATCCAACAGGTGTATATTTGGCTGAGGTATAGTCTGAATAAAATTTTACGTGGCAACAATCTAATATATGGATATGAGAATAAAACAGGGATTTAAGGAGAAGACGGAGAATTTGTTTACAATTAAACTACCTACTTGGTTCTACACATAACTTAGGTTAAGCCCATGTTAACATATAGACAGAAATACAACATATCAAGTTTTAGATACAAATTAAAAGAACCGAGAAGGAAAACATATCAAAGCGAATAAGTAGATACAGAAAACAGTTTCATTTAATCAAAAATATCCTAAAGCTGAAAATAAACGTTACAATTGAGACAAAAAATATTCAACACGAGTCCCTAAAATTTTATCGATAAATTTTTAGTTTCGACCAAACCTTTTTATTTGGCAAAAATACGAAAAAAAACTGAAATGTGAAACTTTATATAATAATTCATCGATATCTTTTTACTAAATCTATTTTCATTGTTAGATTCCATTTTTAATTATAAAAAGTAAAGATTCAAAAGATTCAGAAGATTTAAATTTAAATTCCGTGCATTTTATGTTGCCTACCCATGATCTAATTTATTAAAACATTAATAATCAAGAGACATAAAGGAAGTGGGTTTACACATAATATTATTTAATAAATACATTGATTTTTAAGAGAAAATACTAATAATCTTTTCATCTTTAAATAACTTTAACAAATGATATCTTCTCAAGGTTACGGCTACGGCTACACTAGAAGAATAAGTAAATGGGAGGGGTAACGACATTCAGTGGCATTATAGAGAAAGGGCAACTGAGGTAAAGGAAACGAAAAAGACAGCTGGCATTAGAACTAGCAAATGTTTTAAATGTATTTCTTTTTTCTTTTTATGACAGTTTTATAATTCTATCTCTTTCTTTAACAGGCGCTCCTTTATTGACGTAATCAATGCCGTCACCCCTCCTATTAATTTAACCTGTACACTAGATAGTATTGAAAGTTGTAAGTTGTCGTGAGCACCGTAAAAACACAGTTATAATTTAAATAAATATTTATTTTTATACCTATTTACTAGGCTGATTAAAAAAAAATGGCTAATTTATTTTTTCAAAATCCTCACATAAAAACTTCCGAGAAGGTGTGAAAAGACGCCTGTAAAAATCAGAGCCCTTAATATTATTATTAAGAGGTCGCGCATCGGGAATTTCTATTTCCCGTTTAAATAACACAGGAATAAATTTTTTCAAATTTTTCAATTTCCTATTTTTGCAACGGCTAATTGAATTAGCGGACCAAAGCAGATTTTTGTAGGAAATTTGACGATCTACTAAAATGTTCCTTACAAAGTTTTCGATAGTCACACTTCTTCAAAAGTTATTTGAGTTGGAAGTTGAACTTACAAAAAAATTCTATGTTTTTTTTTTCGATGATACTATGAATCTTTGCTCAATATTTTGCTAGTGATAATATTTTCTGATGTATTTTTGCCATTCGGAGATTTTTTTAACTTTACTTTATAAGTAGATTCGTCTTTCGAAAAAAAAACATAGAATTTTTTTGTAAGTTCTACTTCCACCTCGAATAACTTTTGAAGAAGTGTGACTATCGAAAACTTTGTAAGGAACATTTTAGTAGATCGTCAAATTTCCTACAAAAATCTGCTTTTTCTAATTCAATTAGCCGTTGCAAAAATAGGAAATTGCAAAATTTGAAAAAATTTATTCCTGTGTTATTTAAACGGGAAATAGAAATTCCCGATGCGCGACCTCTTAATAATAATATTAAGGGCTCTGATTTTTACAGGCGTCTTTTCACACCTTCTCGGAAGTTTTTATGTGAGGATTTTGAAAAAATAAATTAGCCGTTTTTTTTTAATCAGCCTACTATTTACATAATTATATTAAGAGACAATTGCCTAAATAAAAATTATAAGGCAAATAATTTTGAAGTTTACCTACAAGACCATTGATGCAGAGTACAATCGACGAGTTTGTTTGTGATGTAGAAACCAAAAAAATTAAAAGATGTGTTAACAGTATAAAATGAAACAACTTTTTATTTTTTTATTTACTGTCAACATTGATACAGTTCTATATTAACCAAACATGTATAGTTTACATAATATAGAGTATATAAACAGTTCATAACTTAACAGTCCCCCTTGAACTGATGAGTGTAAACATTTATCTATGGTGTAAACTCTGAAACGGAAATTGTCTTAAAAAAATAGTTATAAAATCTGACAAGCAAGTTTATTATTAGGCTTTCCAACGACCTGTCAAAATTATTCAATATGGCGGCTGTAGGCAAACAATAGTATTATTGTCATAGTGATTTCTTTATTTAAGTTGGTGTAGAAGTTTTTATTGTTGTGAAAATATAGTACTTGATTTATATAAATATTACATCGTGACAACATTGTAAAATAATTAATAATAATAATAATAATGTTTATTAGTAGATGTACTATGAGAGTTCTAACTCAGTGAAGGAGTGGGGGTACCTCCGTATATACAGCATAGGAGTTCTGGAACGGTTCTGAACTGTGGTTCTGAATTGTGGACCAGTTGTTTATTTGGAATAGTTGTGTTATATTATGATGATTAAATAATTGAGCGACTGGAACGAATTTTATTGGAATTATTAAAGAAGTGTACGAGTTTGTGTTGTATTGCGGGTTGCCTGCTGGTTTGAAAAAAAGTTGGCCGCTGGTGGGACTCGAACCTACGTCCCGTCGGATGAAATTTATAATTTAAGCGCCCTTACCCACTGGGCTGCTAACGAAGGATTATATAATGTTAAGAATGGGTATTTAAACTCGCGTCGCGTATTTTGATCGTTTTCATGGAATTTGGTCTGTGATAGATATCTTGTAATCATATACAGGGTATGTCGGGATACTAAACAACTTAGAGTTTTTGTATTTAAAATATCAATTTGATGATATGGTACGGGTTAGATACGGGATATATACAGGGTTTGTCGCGAATTAGATCGTCGAAATATCGAATTATGATCATTCTTAATACGCAAAAATGGCAAAAATGTCGGTACGGGGGTATGGTCGTTAATTAAAAATGTCAATTCGATCATTCGTATATTATGATGTGGGTAAAAGATAATTTCGAGTGTACAGGGTATATCGCGAAGATCATTCGTAAGGGAGATGTCAATTTTTCATACGGGATATACAGGGTTTGTCGAAATATCGGATTATGATCATTCTTAATACGGAAACGGTTACGTGGCAAATAAAAATGTTTATATACGTGGGGGGATGACGGTTCTCCATTTTCTGATCGAACAGTAATTCTCTCTTTATACGGGAATGAATTAGGATGTAAAGTTGTGACACAACGATTGTCAAAAGGGTACCAATTATTCGATGCTATGACGTCATCACACATATTTTACAAGGGTCATGCGATCGACAACGACCAGTTACATTATGTCTTCAGAAGAGCACAGTCATGGAATTGAAGACATTGCTTTTTATGAAGATAAGAGTAAGGTTATGAAACAAACTAGGGAAGCAAGAACAACGTGGAGCAGTCTAAACTGGGATTGTCGTAAATTACCGAAAACTACTTATCCGTTAAGACGTATTCAACCATGTTTAATAGAACTGAAGAAGAAGAGAGCATAAAAAATGAAATTAATAATGTTTTTGCCATGTCATGTATAATTTTAGCATCTGTCTTTGTTTTAATTTTAAAAATTATTTTAAAAATTGTTAAACGTAAATTTGAATCTTCGTGTAATATAAAAGTTGATGAATAAACAACTTGTTTTATTTCTAAGTAGTGGTGTATAAAATAAAAACTCATTTGTGGTTAAGGTTTATTTATTTTATGGTAATACAGTATTCAAAAACCAGTGGCGGAGACGTTGTACGTTTCGTTCGGTGCACGAATATAGTCCAGAGGTGTGACAGGGGTTTGGATCCTTGGCAAAGTTTACTGTTGCACACGGTGTACCATCGAACTTGCCGACTTCGCAAATGTGAGGAAAAACGTTGAAAATATTTCATTTTATTTTGCAGAAACTTGGCTTTTTGTTGACCACGAACGTAAATGTAGTCTGCAGCATACAATAGCTTGCTTTCCAATATTTCATTAACTTTAGAATATTCTACATCTCCTGAAGAGTATCGAATTCCGTGCACATTTTTTTCCAAGTAGGTTGCAGTCTTTTTGTCCTCATTACTTAATGTAGAAAATGGTTGAGGTGGTAAAAACATGTAATGTGAACTTTTGAAACCAATTTCTATCGTTAGTTCTTTGACAACGAAAAATCCATCTACGACAAAGCCTTGAATGTCTACAAAAGCTATTCTCATGTTGACGTCTGCTCGAACACTAACTCTAATCAACGTCTAGTTTAAACTTTTAACAATTTCGGTGAGGGGAAAGTATTCCATTACACAATCATGAATTATGATGCAATAGACTTTGGTATTTTCGGGAAAGCCTATGTTTGCTTCAATATCAAGTTTCACATCGACTGTGGACGCTTTCATGCTTTCTTCCTGTTTGGAACAATCGATAACAAACAATGCCCGTTTCTTGAAAGAGGAATAATCCAGCAGGGGGCGCTTCTGTGTGGAGTTCGCGTAGTTGGGATAGAATTCAGTATAGTTAAAATATGCTTCATTGTAGTCAGTTTTACTAAAATCCAATTGCATTCTTTCATTGGGCTAAAATTCACCATTAAGTGACAGTCTTATACTTTGTACATCTGCATTGTCAAATAAAGTAGGATCGGCTGTGCTCACGTTACGTTTGTCAGTTTGAAAGAAAACAATAACAAAACGGGGTCTTTCAACTGAAGTGGATGTTTTAACAGCCCAAACCTCACGTCTTGCACCTTTAGTAATTGAGGGCAATTCGTGTAACTCCCACTTTCTAAATGGAATAACTATAGGCTGATCTTTTTGAATGGATTTCATGAGATTTATCTTTATATCATCATTGGGAAAGATATGTTTAACTTTTAATTCAACACTTGTAATGTTAATTTTAGCAGTTGTACTGGAGACCGTACCGGACTTGTCGGTAATATAGATGCAATCATTATCATTTCGTGCTCGAACTAATCGTATTGTTTGTCGTCCACATGTAATCATAGAATAATCGTTAAAAATGTTGAAAATATGTTTGAGAGGTATTTGAAGGTTGAATGACTTGTCGCTGACATTTAGAATAGGATCTTTCGGGTAATTCCAGCCAGCTATAGCCATATGATTGGAATCTTCTTGGTTATAACAAGTCATAGCACGTACGGCACTTACAATTCCAGGATCTCGAACTGTTTCCATTTCCCTAGCACTTTCACTGTACGTACATGAATCAAAAAGAAAGGCTCCAAAATTATTTGCTAATTTTACGTCTCCTGCTCCGTGTGTTTCGAGGGAACCTTTAATGCACAACAAAGTTTCGCTCATTGCAAAGAACGAATCAACCTGATTAATGCTAAACTCCACAATGTCACTGCAATTGAATGATTTGATAAATGGAGCATAGGTTCTGTATTCAGCCTTTCGAATGGAATCATCAAAGACCGGCTTACGGTAGATATCAAACATCGAAGGCATATTGTCATTTTGACGAAGTCGTTTTCCATACATGGTTGTCATTTCAATCTAAAACCCAGCGATTGCAGCACCAATTTGTTTGCCAACGTGAGTTGTTTCACCGGCGGCTGCTTAGCTAATGAAGTTGGAAAATGTGTAAACTGTCTTTTATGATGATGATTGATTATTAGTCCCATCTGTTTCGCGCTCTAAGCTCCAATATCAATGTACTCGATTCACCTCTAAAGTTTACAGGTTGACCGTCTTGATCTAAGGCAATGACAGTGATGTTAGTTATTTCACGTTGTGGTATAACGGGTAAGTAGATCAAATTATGAGGAATTTCGTCAATGGAATATCCTGGATCTACTTGTATGACGAATTCGTAGATTGTATGGGCAGGTCTGTTCGCATCAAAGGCTCCAGTGGTAATGTTACAATCGAAGCGAATACTGGATACTTTAATGATTTTGACGGGGAGATCTGAAGAGTGCATTTCGTTGACGTCGAGTATTTTCGGTGAAAACCCCAATATTCTTCCAAGACTATCAGCTTGCATAAAGGAAATTTTATATTTACTGAAAATTTCACATTTCAACGTATTGTGATTAGGTTTTAGTGAAAATATATCCTTCGGTGGTGTTATTGAATTGCTTGCGTCCATTTTATCACTGATAAACGCTTCAAGATCAGCAATTTCATAACATCCTGTAGGAATATTAAAACATTGAAAATTGTACGTTTTTATAACCCAACATGTCGTCTATACACTTAAATAAAAAAATCATCAGTTGGTAAATTGTATAAGAATTCTTCATATTAAAAATGCGTATCCAGCAGCGAAGAATATGAAGACCGTACCGAATTCGCTCCCGAATTTCCAAACAAAAACAAAACCGAAGATGAAACATAAAAACGATATGATTCGCCACACTCCGCTGCCAGTTTTCATGGTTACAACTTTTATTTATTGAGGACTTTCGCACACCTAATTTTAATAATGCATCTACCTGTGTCGGTTCGATGTTAAACAAGCTTCTTTATCACGTGCATTATTTTCGATGGTTTTTTTATACGGGGTGAAGCATAAGAGAGGATAAAATATATAATATACTATTGTTCAACAATTGTAGAAATCAGAAAACATTGATGTTGGGTCAAAGTTTGAAGTAAATAATAGTCAAATATGTTAAGCCATGTTAGGCAGTTAAAATAATATTTTAGAATGATCATCTTCAGAGGAAAGAGATATGCCATCAACTACCAGAACTACAGAGCCAGGTGCAATAGGAGAACAACAGTTATTGTCAGGGCCTTCTACTTTAAAAATAACAGGTAGAATAAATTGAAATTTTGAGTAATTTTACTTTCCTTCAATACAAACATCTTTTAAATACCAGCTTTTAAATTTTTAGATGATTTGTTTATTGAAAATGCAGCAACAGAAAATAGTCACCCATCATCAACATTGATACATCATTTGCATGGCTCAAAGAGAGATATAAATTTGGATTAAAAACAATCAGGGTCGAGCTACTTGTAAAATACAATTTTACATTTGGCTGTGCAGTACTACTTTTAAAATATGCTGATATGTTTGAAAATTTAATGAAAAAGTGTATTTTCATTTTTCTTTTAAATATTTATTTTATATCGTTAACTGTTGTGAATTCTAACAATTTGTGTTTGTAGAACCTTATTTAATTTTGTTTTTCAGAAATAAGGTTATGCTACATAACAGTTTTTCTGAATTTATCTTATTCTTTTAAGACTGTAACTCCCTTCGGAATAATTTTGTCGTTTAGAAAGTATTTTATTCTTAATCAAATTAGTTAACGATATATGATTAATAAACTAGTTTTATAGGTACAGTCATAGTCTTATCATTTTTACTTATAGATGTATCAGTCAGTACCTTTTGTGCAGGCGGTCGTATCGGTAGTACATGTGAGCCATCATTTAAAAATGTGATTCATTGTATAAAAATCTAACTGTTTTGTAGAAATTATATTTTACTTCTTATCTGTAACTAGTTTTTGTATCGAGTTGGATATGTGATTCAGTTAATAATCGGCGATCGAATTAAAAGTATTTAATTGTGAAGCAGCGTTTTATTTTTCTTTTTACAAATATTTATGTAAAAATCTAACATCAGAAGTGGGATTCGCTCACTAAATGGACCACTACTAAATGTTTATAGTGCAGCCTTACGAATATTACGCAAGTGTGTGCGAGTGACGTGTTTAAAAACATCTCTGACAAAGAAAAAGGGAGTAGATTGTCCAAATTTCAAATGGAAGAGTTGACCAACGTTTTGACTGGCGTTCTTCGAGGAATGCAGCAACAATCCCAACCAGCCGCTGCAGTGATATCAACGACCGCTATGCCGGTAAGCATTCCAGCTTTTGATCCATCGAGGAGGGATGCAGGTGCTAGCGGATGGTGCGACGACATAGAAGCCTTGTCAGCTACGTTCAATTGGGCCGACTTTGAGCGAGTTTGTAGAGCGGCGAGCGCTCTGGAGGGCGACGCGAAAGACTGGTATGACAATTGGCATCCGGCGGATAAGAACTGGGCTAGTTTCCGAGCCGAACTTTGCCAGCTTTATCCTGCGAAGAGAAACCTTAGTGATCGCTTACGTAAGGCGAGCCTGTATAGAAGCGATCAAGCGACAGGATACTGTGAGTACGCCAGAAAAAAAATTTCTTTGTTAAACTGTTTAAATTTTAATCTAAGCGATGCTCAAATAATCGAATTAGTTATTGGTGATATAACAGATATTCATGTTAAAACCGCAGCCTTTAATAGCGGAGTTGATACAATCTCAACTCTTCTTAGCTTACTTGGTAACTATCAAATTAACAAACCGAGCTCTCATTCTCAAATAGGTGCGCCAAAACGGTCATCCTCGTCTAATCATAATGTTGAAAAAGTTTGCTACAATTGTAAAAAACCTGGTCATATTAGCCGAAATTGTTTTAAATCGCGTAAGGTGTCTCATTACAGCGATATCAGTAATGCTAGTGGCTCGAACCAGCAGACAGCTCCGAAAGCTTGTGAAATTTGCAAAAAATTTGGTCACGTTTCTGATAAATGTTTCTTTAAAAATCAAAAAGCGAGTTCTTCAAAATTTTCTAAAATAAACCATTTTTACATAAACTTGGATAATGATTTTTGCACAAAATTTAAAATACAAAATATAACGGTAAATTGTTTGATCGATACCGGTGCAGAATGCAGCTTAATTTCAGAAGAAATTGCACATAAGCTATGTTGCCATATTGAGCCCACATTTATAATGTTAACCGGAATAGGGAGTAACTCGATATCAAGTTGTCAGAAGACCGCTTTGTTACTTGAAAGGGATGGTACGGGGTTTGAAATTGATTTTTATATTGTAGAAAGATCAGTTATGAAAATGGACGCGATTTTAGGTAGGGACTTACTTAATCATAAAGGAATCGAAATTCGCACTGACGCGCATAGCGCAAAAATTTATTTTGGTGGTCCAAATGACATAGAATCTAAAAGAATGCATAATACAAACGTCCTTGGATGGACATGACTTTGATGTTTTGTTAGAAGTGTTATCAAAATATAGCGATTCTATCACCTCCGGTAACTCTGTGAGGGCAATAACAACAGGTGAAATGGAAATTAAACTTAAAAGTGATAAGGTCATTCACTATAATCCTTATCGAATGTCGTTGTCCGAACGAGAAAAGGTGAAAGAAATCATTGACGATCTCTTGCGAAATAATATCATACGAGAAAGTACGTCGCCATTTGCTAGTCCAGTTATCTTGGTGCATAAAAAGGATGGTAGTCGACGTTTATGTGTAGACTACCGCGCCCTTAACGAAATAACCATTAAAGATCGGTTTCCATTGCCGCGCATAGACGACCAGATCGATCAACTAGGGGGAGCCAAATATTTTACGACTCTCGACATGGCAGCTGGGTTCCACCAAATCCCGATAGCTGAAAATTCTATCGATAAAACTGCCTTCGTGACGCCGGACGGCCATTTCGAATATCTTCGTGCACCGTTTGGCCTGACGAATTCCCCTGCGGTATTCCAACGGGCAATTTGTAGAGCCTTGGGTAAGCTAAAGGATACCGACGCGCTGGTGTACATGGATGACGTTATTATACCTTCGAAGACCATTCCGGAAGGTTTCGAAAAATTAGATCGGGTGCTCCTTTCATTGACTTCGGCTGGTTTCGCATTAAACATAAAAAAATGTAAATTTCTTAATAAAAAAATTCTTTATCTTGGTCATGAAATTTCTCAAGACGGTATAAGACCCGATGAAGGAAAATTAAAAGCTTTGTTCAACGCGCCCGATCCAAAGACCGTTAAACAAGTAAGACAATATATGGGTTTGGCCGGGTATTTCCGGAAATACATACCCGAATTTTCCACGCGTACATCTTGTATCACGAACTTAACTAAGAAAGGGGTCAATTTCGTATGGGGAATCGAGCAGGAGATTGCGAAAAATTACGTAAACGCATTTTTGTCCAAACGGCCTCTTCTAGCAATTTTCGACCCAACTTTAGATACGGAACTTCACACAGATGCGAGCTCTCTAGGATTTGGGGCTATACTTTTTCAAAAGGTAGATGGCAATCTAAAAGTTATTTCTTACTTTTCCAAACGGGCGACGAAAGAAGAAAGTAACTATCACTCTTATGAGCTCGAGACCCTAGCCGTCTATTATGCAGTGAAACACTATCGAGTTTACTTGATGGGGACAAAATTTAAATTAATAACCGACTGCAATTCGTTAAAACTAACTCAGAAAAAGAAGGATTTGTCGCCTCGAGTCGCGAGATGGTGGCTCTATTTGCAATCGTTTAACTTTGAAATCGAATACCGAAAAGGTAAATATATTCCGCACGTAGATTATTTTAGTAGGAATCCTCCGGAAACAACAGAATCCGATTGTTCCCCCGTAAACGTCCTTACAACTGATAATTGGCTTAAGATCAATCAAAAGCGCGACCCTGAAACTCGTGAAATCAAGGCAAAACTACTTGAAGGTAAATTAACTCACGACTACTTTTGTCAAAATGGTGTTTTGTTTAGAAAAATTAATCCTGGCCAAAATCCACCTATTTATAGGGCTTTTGTTCCTAAGGGAAGCAGACTTGGTTTACTTAAAATTTTTCACGACGAACAGTCACATGTCGGTCCAGATAAAACCTTTGCGAAAATAAACCATTATTTTTGGTTCCCACGAATGGCACGTTTTGTAAAAAAATATTGCGACCACTGTCTAAAGTGTATTGCGAATAAAAAACACACTGGACCCAAACAGGGACTCTTAAATCCTATTGGAAAGATCCCAATTCCTTTTCATACGGTACATTGTGATTGCGTGGGACCATTCCCTATGACACCAGAGGGATACAAAAATGTCCTCCTCTTGATAGACGCATTTACAAAATATTTATTTTTAATTCCTTTGAAAACTCTTTCTGGTCCGGAAACATGTGAAAAACTAGAAATTTATTTAAATATATTTGGGAACACTAAACGGTTGATATGCGACAGAGGAACTAATTTTACCGATCAACAAGTAAAACAGTTGCTAGCAAAATTAAATATTACCCAACATCTCATTGCCAAAAGTGCCCCACGTGGAAATGGGCAGGTAGACAGATACGTATCAACAGTTCTGGATTTGCTCAGGGTAAACATAAATAATGAAAAGTCAGAATGGGCGAACACTCTATCTAAATTACAATTTACTCTCAATTCCACGATTCAGAAAACAACTGGCTTTTCCCCACTCTATTTATTGACAGGGCAAAATATTGATTCTGGAGATATTCAATCTTTAACACAAAATATAAAGTCTATAACAGAAAATAGTCAAAATTTAGCTAATGATCGTAAAGTCGCTTATGAACGCTCTCTTCGATGTGGTTTAGAATCAAAAAACAAATTTGATAAAAAACGAAGAACGAATAAAATTTTCAAAATAGGAGATATCGTCTTTCACCCATCTGGAAATTCGCACTTATCTAAATTAGATCCGAGATATGAAGGTCCATTTGAAATCCTAGAATTGTTGCCTAACAACCGTGTAGAGATTAAAAATTTGGTTACTAATCGTAAGAGAATCGTTGCCACCGAAATGATGCGAATATGGCCAGGCGAATTTGATGAAACAAAATAATTAAAAGGTATTGCTTTCTTTGTTATTTCAAAGTTTTTATTTTGATGTATTTGCCAAGGTATTATTAGTTATGAATATTTTTGAATTATTATCTAACATTTTTTATTGATAATAATTATTGTTATAATTTGTTGTTACGTGGTTATTATGTTTTTGTTACATTTTGTGTACTAGAATATTAACTTAACTAAGGCCGTGTGAGCCTTCAGATACCCATACAAAAAAAGAAATAAACAAAAAAAAAAATGTTAAAAGACTTGCTCTTTGCATCCAGGCTGAAAGGACGTGCTCTTTACATTGGATAAAATTAACGTATTATAGATTGTTGAAAGACTTACTCTTTGCGTCAATGTCATAAGGACTTGATCGTTGAAATGATGTGCTCTTTGCAATAGTAAAGAAAATTAGGTTTTAGGCTGAAAGACTTGCTCTTTGCGTCAATGTCACAAGGACTTGATCGTTGAAACGACGTGCTCTTTGCAATATTTTTGTAGTAAGGGTAAAATAAAAGGTAAATTCGAGAACGAATTTAGTGTCAGAATTGGCCGTGTGAGCCATCATTTAAAAATGTGATTCATTGTATAAAAATCTAACTGTTTTGTAGAAATTATATTTTACTTCTTATCTGTAACTAGTTTTTGTATCGAGTTGGATATGTGATTCAGTTAATAATCGGCGATCGAATTAAAAGTATTTAATTGTGAAGCAGCGTTTTATTTTTCTTTTTACAAATATTTATGTAAAAATCTAACATACACAAAAGTTATTCGGAAATTAGCCGGTATACATTTAATAAAAACGTATTTTTACGGATTTAAGTGCGCGTATATATACAGATTTTTCTTCTAAATAGTGTTAGTGTTTTTTAAAACTGAAATATGTGAATGTTGACAATGGCAGTTCAAAAAGTGATGGTTGAAAAGCAGATGATGACTGGCCAATCGGTGAGTTTATTTAATTTATTATTTTTTATTTATTTAAGAGAGAAAAAGATCGTTTTATAAGCCGGTTTTTGTTTGAAATAATGTGGAGTACATTTTCCGTTAGAAATTGAAGAAATTAATTCAAATTAATTTTCTAGATTTAAGAGTTGGAAAAATTAATGATTGCATAAACTATTCTTAATTATAAGTTACTGATTTACCGGTATAAAACAATTATTTTCAAATTAATATATTTGTATGGTTAAAAACCTTATTACTTAGAATATAACCTTTTTTTTATTAGAGGTAAAAATTCCATAAAATGTATTAAAAAACCTTCAATATCGACTATTGTCTTTTTATAGTTGCACATTTCATTTATTAAACTCGTTTTAAAATAAATATATTATAAATTTCTTATTTGATAAGTAACGTATATGATACGTATTGAGCAAACTATGCATCTATCGCACATAGAGGGTTATTTCCTCAGCAGGTGGACTGGTCATATTTTGTTTGTTTAAAATATAGTAACTAATCTTATATATTTTTTTCTGCAATAATTATACATAAAATTACAGTAAAATAATATAAGAGTGAGTTATCTTCGTATACAGTATGATGCAAATGTATGGAATACATTTCAGAAACAGACGACTTTTAAAAAAAATCTTAAAACATGTCAATTTTAATTTTTGAATGGCCATCAGCTGCTATAGATGTGTTGGACATTACGTCATTGGTGACGGTGTAATGACGCCATGGACAGCTCATTTGAAAGGTCTCCTTATCATCTTTGCAACAATGTAATTATTTGAATATTTATTTCTACAGGGTTAACCAAAACTGTTGGTTTATTAATACAATTAACTTAGAATAAATGTTTACTTAAATACAATTAAATTACAACAAATGTTTAAATTGCCGACTTTCAGCAATAATACAATGAGAAAGACGAGCAGTAAATTCTTTCCTAACGTTTTCGAGGACTTCAGGTGTTATTTGTGCAATTTCCGTTCGGATTCGCTCCTTCAACTCCTCTACATTATTCGGTCGATTTTGATTACTCTGCTCTTTAAATATCCCCTCAAAAAAAGTCTAACGGAGTCAATTCTGGATATCTTGGTGGTCATTCGATAGGCCCCCTTCTACCTATCCACCTTCCTGGGAAAACGTTATTAAGGTAATTTCGTACCTCAACGCCATAGTGTGGAGGAGCTCCATCCTGTTGGTACCATAAATCATTTCTATTTGGAAATAGATGATTCAGCTGTGGCAACAGATAATTTTAAAGAAATTCAAGATAACTAGCAGCAGTTAGGTTTTCCTCAAAAAAATATGACCCTACCATTTGATTGTTTATAATGCCGGCACAAACATTCACCTTCTCCCAATATCGACATGTTTGTATGAGGATTTTCTTGAAACACCAGTACAACGTCCAGTTTTTTGGCTTAGGATATTGATATTCTACCACTTCTGGGAAGATCTTTAACATGGCCCGTTTCTCTAATTTTTTTTCAATTTTACTTACTGTTGATTGAGTAATTGGATCGCGATTGGGGTATTTAGCATTAAATAAATTACGAACTTCTGCTTGAGTCCTCACTCTATCTCCATAACCAATCATGGTTAAAATCTCGATTCGTTCTGTTTCTGTTTCATTTTTGTAAATGCTGTTATTAACGTCGGCAAAAAACTTGACAGATTCACAGATCATTGACGAATAAAGACGAGTCAATGACAATACTGATTTAAATATTTTTGTAAAAATAATTCCGAGTAGCATTGTTTTTATCAATGTAGTTTTTTTTGAAACCAACAATAAACACTATTTTGTTTTATTCCCAGTGGCGGTCCTTAGTGTATTTTAGTTCAGTGAATGAATATTTATTGTAATTCCATGTTACTTAACAAAGTTCATAATTTTGTTTAACCCTGTAGAAATAAATATTTAAATGATTACATTGTGGCAAAGGCGATAAGGAGAACTTTCAAATAAGCTGTCACGTGACCTCCGTTTGTATTTAAAAAATCGTCAATGACGTCATTACGCCATCACTAATGATGTAATGTCCAACTCATCTATAGCAGTTGATGGCCATTCAAAAATTAAAATTGTCGTGTTTTAGATCTTTTTAAAAGTCGTCCGTTTCTGAAATAATGAATTTATTCCATACATTTGCATCATACTGTATAAGTAGTTAAGATTTCAAGTTTTCCCTTTTTCTTTTAAGTTACATTTTCCCAGTCAAATAAATTTCTCGCCTTAGCGACATACAGAGTGATTATTGAAAAATGTTATATTATAAAATAATTTCTTTTTGTTACAAAACAAGGTTATCTCATCAAATAAATGTAATACCAACTTGTTTATTTTAAAAATGGTACCTACACTTTTTATATTTTAAAATTTTGCTAATTTTACTTTAAATATATCTCTGTTAAAAACCTTGCAAAACATACATTCCTGATATAATTTAGGACACCTTGTATATATTGAAACAAAATTATTATTATTATAAGTTTTAATTATCAGTTCCTATTTTTTACAGGTGAGTATTGAAGAAACTTTCGTCAGATCTTCAAAGGGCGTTCTCCACGATCATCAGTTGGGCTTATTTTTAATAATAAAAGGGGTAAGTGACATAAATATATATTTTATAAATGAGATACACTGTTAAAATTATAACCAGCAAGTTTTTAATAGTAAAATAAATACGCTGTGGTCAAAAATAAACGAAATAATTTCCTATTTAAATCAGTTATTATCGGTTTTATAATATTTTAAAAATACTTTAGTTAGATTGATTTTATCCAAATTTAAACTGATACATTTTTATTAAGTAGCCCATTCAAAACATTTCAACCCACAGTTATTAAATTTGGAAAAAATAGTAAAATTATTTTTTTAAAGTACCTCAAAACTAATTCACAACAATCTATAATAACAGTACTTAAATCTTAACTCGAATAAACTAATTATTTCTTTCTTTTGTTACAGGGTGAGTCTTTAAAAACACTTTCTATCTGTATCGATTTACGATGTACTTCAAGATCGTCATTAGAATTTGATTTTCAAAAGGTAGGTGCAATTAAATGGGAACTCAAATGATATAATTGACTTTCTGTTGTTATTTTTACTGCAATAATTTTGTACATTTCCGTATATTAATAGTTGGCAGGCTGTAAAAAACAGTTTAAAAATGCGGTGAAAGTTTTTTTTATAAACAGAAATTTTGGATCAATTAAAAAATAAGACCTTTGGAAAAAGGTTGATTGTTTACAAAGTAAATTTGTTTAAAAATAATTATTTTAAGGTAATTTATAAAGAAAATATGTTGTGCGTTTTCTAAAATTATTAGTTCACTTAAAGTATTTTTTAAATAGAGTAAAACTTACATTTTAGAAAAAAATATTTTGAAATTTAATCTTTATTTAACGGATTAATAAAATTTTTGTTTTATTAATGAAATATTTTATCTTTATGTTTAATTTTTGAAGCATTTTAATAACCAATATTAAAAAAATTACGTTTTATTTAATGTTCTATATAATTTTGTGAATATAGCTAGATCAATATTAATTTTTACAATTCTGATATAGTAATAGCGCTATCAAATTCATGAAACGTTAGTATTTAAAAAAAATTTCTATCTGTATTGATTTACTTCGAGATCATCTCCAGAATTTGATTTTCGAAAGGTAAGTGCATTAAAATGGGAATTTTAATGATTATCTGTGATTATTTTTATTTAAAATGTTTTTTTATTGCGTAAATATGTTTAATATGAGTTAATTTATAAAAAAAAATTATTTTAGGGTTTTTTTATAATATTATTTTACTTGAGATATTTTTTTTAATAGAGTTAAAAGAATATTTTAGAAAAAATATTATGAAATTTAATTTTTACTTGGAGATTAATGAAGTTTTTTTATATAAATGATATATTTCATATTTAAATTCAAATTTTGAAACATTTTAATAATCTGTATAAAAAAGGATATTTTTATAAAATATATATACACCTTGTATACAAGGTGGAAACAATTAAAAAATAATGCCTTTGAAAATGTTGTAAATTTCATTTTATAAAGAAAATCCATTATGGCTTTTTTAAAATTATTATTTATATAACGTATCTTTTATAACAAAATATTATACAAACACAACATTAAAAAAACAATTTCCTTTATTGTTTTATATAATTTTTTAATTAATTTTTACATTTTTGATACAACAATAACGCTGTCAAATTATGAACAAAATTTTTAAAACTTGGAAATTTTTTACGAACATATTAATAATAATTGTTCATATTTTTTAATGTCAAACAAATTAGCAATAATGATAATACGGAAATAAAAAATTGAAATAATCTATTACAAAATTTTTTGCAAACTATCAATGCTTTGGCAGCATAAATTCTTTTTCGTAATAGTTTCAATTTGATCATTAAAAAGTGTCCTCTAAATCTAAGTAGCACATCACCATTATCTCTTACGACAATATCACTTGGTCGACCATCATCAGCATTAATTTTGTCCTAAGAAAAACTCACCCTTTCAAACTGAAAATCTATTCTCACCCGAACTGCAGGATTATTCCTCATAAAACTCATTTCCTCCGCCTCTTAAGATGAACCCAATCTGCAAGTTATCCATACTTCTTCTGGTAGAATCTGAATTATTCCCAGTCTCATTTCTTCTACTGGTTTACTGTCATATACAGTTGGAATATAATTCAGTAAACTAGAAGCATCTCTTTAATTTAAAGATTCAGTAAACTTGAACAGCTTGTAAACTTTAAGCTCTCGTATGCACGAGCATTTTTAACTGGATCATCTCTACAGCTTGGGCAGTTCATCCCTCCACTCGTGATCTTCCATAGGGGCGGTCGACTTTTTCTACACAGAAATACGACAGGTACCACATTGTGGGAGAAGTACTATAACTTAAGGTGTCTGTTAGTCTGGCTTACAAACCCAGCAGTCACCCATTGAGTTGAGTACGTATAGTATTTTCTGTTTCTGGGAAATTGTCGCCTGATGGCTATTAAAGAATCGCCTGTGGCTTCTTCTTATAATCTTTATTTTATCCTTTATTTTACCCTTTATTTTACATACAAAGTATATTTAGTCTACAAAAACCTTAGGTTACCATACATCAAAATCTATTCCCTAAAAATATCAAAACTTAACTTCATTTTACCCCACAACATCTTCCAAACAATATTCTTCTGGTAGAATCTGAACATCATTTGGAGACTTGTTTTGCAAAAGGTAATAAACAAAGACTTTTCTGGGTGATAATCTAAAGTGAAAAAATGTTTGCAGATTATGAAAGCAAGAAAGAAAATTGGAGATTCTGTTATATCCTGCGAAAAGAAAATTGGATTGGGACTAAGACATCGAAAACAACATGAGGCAGAATCATTGAGTAATATTCCTGCTAGGTATCATAGGAGTGCTGTTGGGACAATGCTTCAGGTAATATCAAGTTAAAAATTACATTTTTTATTGATCTTATATATTAATTTGTAAAACAGCTTTCTAGAATTTTACAGGAACGTCTTTGATTGGATATATCCAGACATGTGACTCTGGTCTACTTCATCGTCTGGTGATTTCTTTAATTTTTAAAACATTGTAAGTTATTAGGTATCAAGAAATTTAGGTTTTAAAAGAAGAACGATTGTTCTATAAAAGGTAACTTTTTTTATTGTAGGTTTTTACATTTTTATATGATGATAAGACATTGCAAATAATTGTTTTGATTTATTAATTACAGGTCTATTATAAAGAACATGAAAGATATTTTTAGGTATCAAGAACATAAGTCTATATGAAAAAATCTTTATATTTCTATACAAGGTAACAAATCTAAAGGTTTCACCAAATAAAATGGAAAGATATTAAATTATTTTTGTTATTTTTATCAGTTGCAGATATAAATATGGAAGATATTCAGATGAAACTAAGTACAAGATAAATGCAGACCATTTTTTACAAATGTACCACAGAAACCAACATTTTTGAAATTGAATACACATCGCCATTCTATAAGTACTTGTTAACAAATTTATATTTATTTCAGATATAAAGGAAGTATATCTTTATAAAAAACACTTTTATCGTTTTATACAAGGTAATTTTTTTTAAACGCATGTTTTTCTGCTTTGATAAGTTTAAAAATGGTGTTGTGGAGCTTGGAGTGATGCGGGAATGTTATGGTGGGTACTAATCTGGATTGGGAAAATATATAATTGAGGAAGCATGTACTTATGTAGCATTGGGATAGTATTTCTAATACTTTGTATATATATTATTTGTTGCAATATTTATGTAAATGCAATATTTTTCATTATTATAAACTTTTGAGTTATTACAGGCACTGTTAAGAAACTAATTCTTAAGACTGTTTTTCAGGAGGTAGAAAGATTATTTCAGGTTAAACAGTTGGCAGATACTTACTAAATGATTGATAGATTTGACAAACAATTGAAAATTCGAAGAAAATAGTGAAGAAAAGACAGCCCGATATTTCTGATGTTTGTTTTTGAGGCAGATGATTTCAGTGTAGCTAAAGGGCGGTTCAAAACGGCCACTTGGTCAGTGCTTGCACTGACTAACGTCGTTTATTATCAGGGTGAGTACAAAATTAATTTTTGTCCAATTAAAATTCCGGTTAAATGTATATTTATGAAAAATGGATATTTTTTTCAAAATCTTCATGTTCTCACCAGTATATTGACAATAAAAGAATATAAAGAAATAGGGGACCTTGTCCTTTCCCCCTCAACACTGTTTTCAACCCCCATATGCCGTATCTCGAGGGTTACAAGAGCTGTGATATAGGGGGCCCCAAAATAGTATTTCGGAATTTTTCAGGAAAGTTGAGTTTTCTAGGTTATTATTAAACTTTTCTTAAAAATAATAATAATATTTTGGCATTTTTAGACCCGATAAATATATTATGCATAATTTTTTGAGTTACTTTATTATGGTCCCAGTATTTGTAAATCTGGCTCAATTTCGTCTAAGTCTAAGGTTCCTTATGGTATAAAAGGGGCGGTCGACTTTTTCTACACAGAAATACGACAGGTACCACAATGTGGGAGAAGTACTATAACTTAAGGTGTCTGTTAGTCTGGCTTACAAACCCAGCTGTCACCCATTGAGTTGAGTACGTATAGTATTTTCTGTTTCTGGGAAATTGTCGCCTGATGGCTATTAAAGAACCGCCTGTGGCCTCTTCTTATAATCTTTATTTTATCCTCAATTTTACATATATTTTAATCACAAGTTATGGTAATAGCTACAATAACGATTTAAGATATTGTGGCCTGCACCGTTCTTCTGGTGGAACCATTCCTTGCGATTTTTTCCTGTGGCCTCTTAACGTGTTGAAATTCGATTTCTGCAAGTGATGTCAATTATATGAAAGATAATCAGTAGCCTTCCGGTATGAAGTAAATTATATCTTCTTCCTATTTGATACAGAGACCTTTCAGAACTTCACGTACTATATATAATTTTATGTAAATCGAAGCACAAATAATTGTAATTAGGAGGTCTTTTGATGTAACGCTGAAAAAGCAGTCCTAGGTACAACTGGTGGAAGAGGAGGTGTTTTTAGCAGGTAGGTCACTGGAATTGAGGCCGGCGGTGCTCGATGTCTTCCCTAAAGGGGGATAACGAGTGCCGCCGGTCTTACTCTGGTGGAATCCTGCACACCTGGGATACGCTCCCAGATGTCTTACGAAGATTTTCACCTCAGGAAAAAAAAGGAGGCCTTTTGATATCTCTTCACTATATGCAACTAGTTATATAAATAGCAATTTTGGTTGGAAACATGGTAACCTAAAAAGGGTTTTTTAAAGCTTTATTTTGTAATTTATATATACAATTTATATTATTTTTTGTTGTAGAGAACCAAGCTGATAATAAATATATTAAATTACTTTGAATGTGTGCATAGTATATTAAATACGCAGTTTTTTAGATAAATCTCCCATTCTTTTAATGGCCCTAATTAGAGAGGATATTTTTGAAGAAACGTTACCTATTGAATATGGGTATACCAATTTAAATTGTTATCAATGAAAAGCGCTATTGACAATGCAGATGTACAAAGTATAAGACTGTCACTTAATGGTGAATTTTGGCCCAATGAAAGAATGCAATTGGATTTTAGTAAAACTGACTACAATGAAGCATATTTTAACTATATTGAATTCTATCCCAACTACGCGAACTCCACACAGAAGCGCCCCTGCTGGATTATTCCTCTTTCAAGAAACGGGCATTGTTTGTTATCGATTGTTCCAAACAGGAAGAAAGCATGAAGGCGTCCACAGTCGATGTGAAACTTGATATTGAAGCAAACATAGGCTTTCCCGAAAATACCAAAGTCTATTGCATCATAATTCATGATTGTGTAATGGAATACTTCCCCCTCACCGAAATTGTTAAAAGTTTAAACTAGACGTTGATTAGAGTTAGTGTTCGAGCAGACGTCAACATGAGAATAGCTTTTGTAGACATTCAAGGCTTTGTCGTAGATGGATTTTTCGTTGTCAAAGAACTAACGATAGAAATTGGTTTCAAAAGTTCACATTACATGTTTTTACCACCTCAACCATTTTCTACATTAAGTAATGAGGACAAAAAGACTGCAACCTACTTGGAAAGAAATGTGCACGGAATTCGATACTCTTCAGGAGATGTAGAATATTCTAAAGTTAATGAAATATTGGAAAGCAAGCTATTGTATGCTGCAGACTACATTTACGTTCGTGGTCAACAAAAAGCCAAGTTTCTGCAAAATAAATGTAACATTTTCAACGTTTTTCCTCACATTTGCGAAGTCGGCAAGTTCGATGGTACACCGTGTGCAACAGTAAACTTTGCCAAGGATCCAAACCCCTGTCACACCTCTGGACTATATTCGTGCACCGAACGAAACGTACAACGTCTCCGCCACTGGTTTTTGAATACTGTATTACCATAAAATAAATAAACCTTAACCACAAATGAGTTTTTATTTTATACACCACTACTTAGAAATAAAACAAGTTGTTTATTCATCAACTTTTATATTACACGAAGATTCAAATTTACGTTTAACAATTTTTAAAATAATTTTTAAAATTAAAACAAAGACAGATGCTAAAATTATACATGACATGGCAAAAACATTATTAATTTCATTTTTTATGCTCTCTTCTTCTTCAGTTCTATTAAACATGGTTGAATACGTCTTAACGGATAAGTAGTTTTCGGTAATTTACGACAATCCCAGTTTAGACTGCTCCACGTTGTTCTTGCTTCCCTAGTTTGTTTCATAACCTTACTCTTATCTTCATAAAAAGCAATGTCTTCAATTCCATGACTGTGCTCTTCTGAAGACATAATGTAACTGGTCGTTGTCGATCGCATGACCCTTGTAAAATATGTGTGATGACGTCATAGCATCGAATAATTGGTACCCTTTTGACAATCGTTGTGTCACAACTTTACATCCTAATTCATTCCCGTATAAAGAGAGAATTACTGTTCGATCAGAAAATGGAGAACCGTCATACCCCCACGTATATAAACATTTTTATTTGCCACGTAACCGTTTCCGTATTAAGAATGATCATAATCCGATATTTCGACAAACCCTGTATATCCCGTATGAAAAATTGACATCTCCCTTACGAATGATCTTCGCGATATACCCTGTACACTCGAAATTATCTTTTACCCACATCATAATATACGAATGATCGAATTGACATTTTTAATTAACGACCATACCCCCGTACCGACATTTTTGCCATTTTTGCGTATTAAGAATGATCATAATTCGATATTTCGACGATCTAATTCGCGACAAACCCTGTATATATCCCGTATCTAACCCGTACCATATCATCAAATTGATATTTTAAATACAAAAAGTTGTTTAGTATCCCGACATACCCTGTATATGATTAGATTACAAGCACAGACCAAATTCGATGAAAACGATCAAAATACGCGACGCGAGTTTAAATACCCATTCTTAACATATATAATCCTTCGTTAGCAGCCCAGTGGGTAAGGGCGCTTAAATTATAAATTTCATCCGACGGGACGTAGGTTCGAGTCCCACCAGCGGCCAACTTTTTTTCAAACCAGCAGGCAACCCGCAATACAACTCGTACACTTCTTTAATAATTCCAATAAAATTCGTTCCAGTCGCTCAATTATACAATCATTATAATATAACACAACTATTCCAAATAAACAACTGGTCCACAATTCAGAACCACAGTCCGACAGTTCAGAACCGTTCCAGAACTCCTATGCTGTATATACGGAGGTACCCCCACTCCTTCACTGAGTTAGAACTCTCATAGTACATCTACTTTTATTTTAATAATTACAATAATAATTTACAATTACAATTTAAATAAACTAACTAAATAAACATGCTAACTCACTGAAGTAGAGCTACAAATTAAGTAGTAACTACTTGTGCGTGATTAATAAACTAAAATAATACTATAATTGGGTAACATAATAATACAACATTTATACAATACAATAATACACGGATTATACAATGATAATAATGTTTATTCCCTTTTCTATATATTAGGTAACATATAATATTTTTTTATAATAGCTTATCAGTTGTTGCTGCCATTAATAAGGTTTGAAATTTGGTCGGTATCGGAGTTCAGGATAAAAGATTTAAAAATTTTCTTAAAAACTTGATACGAATTTATAGTATTTATATACAATTTGTATATTTCTGGTGAGAAATTAAAAAATTCTGAGGAAAGGTAACTATAGCATCTTTGACCAATTTGTTTTTTTGCTAGTGGAATTTGTACGCTTTCCTGTAATTTATGTCGAGTGTCATAATTATGGTCTATTTTAGAAGTTATTTCCTTATTATTATATACATATTTTACAATACTATAAAAATACAATTGGTTCAAATTCATTATTTGGGCTTTTTGAAATAATAATTTTGTAGGGTATCTATAAGGTAAGTTAAATATTAATTTTAAGATCTTTTTTTGTATTTTGTAATTTCAAGTCTTTTTAAGTTTGTTTTAAGAACCCCACCCCAACTAAGGATCCCATATTGTATTCTGGATTGAACTAATGCATAGTATATGGTTTTAAGGTAAGGTATAGTTAAAAATTTCCTAAGACACTTAAATTTATAGAGCAAGTACCTAAGAAATTTGCTTATTTCGGTGTTATGAGTGTTCCATTTTAAATTTTGGTCAATTATTATACCTAGATATTTAATAATTTTTTCCAAATTAATTTTTATTTTAATATTTTGATGGATGAATTCAAGTGATTCATAATTTGGAAGGGATGAAAAGTAACTTGCAAATGATATGAAATGCGTTTTATCGAAATTAGTGGTGGAGTTCCATATGATTAAACCAATCTATAAGTCCATGTATATCATTTTGTGTTTTATCTTTTAGTTCTTCCCATGTTTTTGCAGTATATATAATTACGGTATCATCTGCAAAGCTATATATTTGACCGCATGTTTGAGCCATAAATAAACTGTTTATATATAACGAAACTGGAATGGGTCCAAGGACAGTGCCCTGTGGGACTCCACAAATAATTTCGCTTTCATTGTTCAGACAATTTTTTATTTTAACCTGTTGAGCTCTGTCTGACAGATAGCTTCTAAATAACTTCAACGTTTTACCGCGTATTCCTGACTCCTCCAAAACCTCTAAAAGCTTATCGTGGTTTACAGTATCGAATGCCTTGGAGAGATCAAGAAATACCCCCAGAACTGGTTCTTTTTTGTCCACACTTTTATACTCTTTCCCCATAACAGTAGCTACAGCATCGTTTGTTGATATACCCTCTTTGAATCCGAATTGTTTGTCGGATATAATTTTATGTTTGTTAAGGAATGATATTAAACGTGCTTTTATTAGTTTTTCGGTGATTTTAGCGAAAGTTGTAATTACTGATATAGGTCTGTAATTATTTATATGCTCTTTACTACCTTTTTTATGAACTGGTGTTACTACAGTTTTTTTTTAATTTTTTTGGGATAATATTAGTTTCGAATATATTGTTTACTAGATGAGTAATTAATGGAGATTGCAGCACTACTAGCTCCCAAAAAAAAGATCCCGGCTAAGAGACTCTTCCAAGTTAATGCTCACTATAGAAAGGATTGGTGGTATATAAGAGTTAAGGGCGCCACTATCTTTTAAACGTTACGAATAAACAACAGAAAATACACAAAAAAACTAAGGTGAAAAAGATAGAAACACCTTATAATTAAGCTGAACTTGATGGCAAGAAAATAAACTACATTTAATATCAACCGAACACGCTGCACCCTTAAGACTTATAGTCCATGGGTATATAATATTGTGGTTTGATAATTATATAAAAAATACATAAATTTGATTTTGGAAAATATTGAAAAAAAATTATTTTATATTGATGTCAGGTTTATGTCAAATGAGATATGTTGACATAAATCAGGAAATATCGATATAATGTTTTTTTTTTGAGTTTTTTGTCATTAGAGTAAGTGGGATGAAGGGAGTGACAGTGACAGTGAGTTGAAGTACAGTTTTTTGAAAGCACATAAAAAATAAGGATTATTATGAGAAAAAGAACAGTTACCGTTTGAGATGAGAGGTTGCGAGGTGAAGGAAGTTTGACAAAGATTGAAGGAAGTTTTTTTTAAAAGAAAAAAGAAAAAAAGGAAGGTTGATAAGGATTGAGAGGAGTTTTTTTTTTAAAGAAAAAAAAACAGTACCTAGAAAAAAAGTCAAAAAAAAAACTACTACGAATGAATTTATTTTGGAATAGCAGCAGCAATCGTTATTCCCACTCTAATATGTATAATTATCGGAGCAGCGTATTTTTTCGTACTTCTAATCAAAGAAGAGTTTGAAGCACATGATTGAAATGACGACCAGCGGAAGTGGTCTGGTTTGCCTTTTCTGAGTCAAAGAAGAATAGCACGTCAAATCCAGCTGGTTGAAATAATCGGGCAAGGACGTTTTAGTAAAGTGTGAAAAGAAAAGTGGAGAGACAATATAAAACAAAGACAGTAAGACGAATTTAGTTAAGGTTAGTAATAAATTTAATTAAGAGTAGATAGGAATAGATAAGAGTAGATAGGAAGAGATAAGAGTAGATAGAGTGTTTATTAGGTAAGTTTTTTTTTTCTGTAATAAAAATTTAAAAAAAAATAATAATTTTTTTCAAAAAATATTTTTTAAATCAATAACATTTAAAATTAAAAATTTGAAATTTAAAATCATTTGAGCTAGCCGAGGTTTTGAAATTTAAACAAAATTTTTTTTATAATTATAAATTCAAACCATAATAAAATGGCGCCCAACGTGGGGCTCTATTAAAATTAAAATTTAGAAAATTTTTAATTAAAATTTATAATAAGATATATGAAGAACCCTCCCAAGTATTTTTTTTTATTCATAAATTTAATTATATCTTATTTCAATAAAAAAAAAAATGTCTGAGTTAGAAAATGATGAAGTATGCAGAAATAATATTGGAGAAGGAGATAAAGATGATGAGGGGGACAGTTTGGATCAGGAAATGCAATTTAAGGGATTTGAAAAAGAAATAACAGAAGATAAATCAAAAATAAATGATGAAAGAATAGTTGTACATCCAGAGGAAAATACAGGGGACATAAATGTAATGGATATATTACAAAAGATGATGAATAAAATGGATATGTTACAAAAGATGATGAATAATATGGATGGTATTAAAGAAGAAGTCAAGATAAATATGGAGTGTATTAAAGAAGAAATAAAAGAAGCAAATAAAAGTTTAGAAGAAAAGTTGGACAAAAGATGTAAAACTTTAAATGTAAAGATGCAGAATATAGAGTTGGAGAATAAGAAAACAAGAGAAGAAGTACAAAGGACTGAAAAAAAGGTAATAGAAAGTCAAAAATTAGTGGGAGGATTGGAAAATAGAATCGATAAAATGAATGCAGAAATAAGAAGAGACATTGACAATATCTGTAATAACGCAGTGGAAAATAAATGGATAGAAGTAAATGAAATATTAAAAGAAAGTATTATTGATGAATGTAAAGATTTGGTAAATAAAAATAATGGAAAAGTTTATGATGGATTTAAAAAAAAAGTTTATAGAATTGAAGATAAATATATCAGACACATAAAAGAAGTTAAGGAGGAAATAGTGCAAAGGTTAGACCAAGAAAAGAGAGAAAATGATCAAGAAAAACTAAACATCAGAGGTATTATTAATAAAAATTCAAAGGCAACAGACCAGAAAAGATATAAAGTTGAAACAGAGAAAAATGAAACAATTAAAATAATTCAAATTAATATTGCAGATGATAGAAAAGTTTATAAAAATGTACCAGAAAATAAAGCCAAAGAAAAAGTTAATCAAATATTCATTAAAATTAAAACAATAAAAACTATAAAATTTTTAATAGAGAAGAATTGAAAAAAGGTGAAGAAACAATCAGACTTTTCAATGAGTAGGGGGAAGGTAGTAGGTATAAAGTGTAAGGGATTTTTAGAGTAGTATTTTAAATTAAATAATAGAATTTTCATAATAAGATGTTAAAATAGGTAGAAGAATTTTTTTTATTTAGTGGATGAGGAGATTAACAAGAAGGGAAATAGCTATCGGGATATACGAAAATAAAAGGGAATTAAAAAATTATATAATAAGAAATTTAAATTTTCATAAATTTAAAATAAAATTTAAATTTATGTAAAATTTTAATTGGGGGGAATTATTGTGGTTTGATAATTATATAAAAAATACATAAATTTGATTTTGGAAAATATTGAAAAAAAATTATTTTATATTAATGTCAGGTTTATGTCAAATGAGATATGTTGACATAAATCAGGAAATATCGATGTAACGTTTTTTTTTTTGAGTTTTTTGTCATTAGAGTAAGTGGGATGAAGGGAGTGACAGTGACAGTGAGTTGAAGTACAGTTTTTTGAAAGCACATAAAAAATAAGGATTATTATGAGAAAAAGAACAGTTACCGTTTGAGATGAGAGGTTGCGAGGTGAAGGAAGTTTGACAAAGATTGAAGGAAGTTTTTTTTAAAAGAAAAAAGAAAAAAGAAAAAAAGGAAGGTTGATAAGGATTGAAAGGAGTTTTTTTTTTAAAGAAAAAAAAACAGTACCTAGAAAAAAAGTCAAAAAAAAAACTACTACGAATGAATTTATTTTGGAATAGCAGCAGCAATCGTTATTCCCACTCTAATATGTATAATTATCGGAGCAGCGTATTTTTTCGTACTTCTAATCAAAGAAGAGTTTGAAGCACATGATTGAAATGACGACCAGCGGAAGTGGTCTGGTTTGCCTTTTCTGAGTCAAAGAAGAATAGCACGTCAAATCCAGCTGGTTGAAATAATCGGGCAAGGACGTTTTAGTAAAGTGTGAAAAGAAAAGTGGAGAGACAATATAAAACAAAGACAGTAAGACGAATTTAGTTAAGGTTAGTAATAAATTTAATTAAGAGTAGATAGGAATAGATAAGAGTAGATAGGAAGAGATAAGAGTAGATAGAGTGTTTATTAGGTAAGTTTTTTTTTTCTGTAATAAAAATTTAAAAAAAAATAATAATTTTTTTCAAAAAATATTTTTTAAATCAATAACATTTAAAATTAAAAATTTGAAATTTAAAATCATTTGAGCTAGCCGAGGTTTTGAAATTTAAACAAATTTTTTTTTTATATTTATAAATTCAAACCATAATAATAAATCAAACTTTGAATAAAGAATATTGGTTTATTGATAATAAATTGTAAATTGCCACAGGAATTATAAGTGGAAGTGTATAAACGGACTTGACTTATCTTTAGTGTTTGTGTGATCCGGTGGGCTCGGTTAATCCATCGAGGTTGTAGTTGAAGTATTGGTTGTTGGGGGTTGGTTCTTCATCAAAGGGACTGCTAACGTGGGCTATATTTCTTCAGAAGAAGGACTGCAACTATTGGCTAGATTTCTCCATAGAAAGGACTGCAACTATTGGCTAGATTTCTCCATAGAAAGGACTGCAACTATTGGCTATATTTCATGCTGGAGGTAACGTAGCGGTAACGGTAACCTAGCGGTAACCTAGCGGTAACTTAGCGGTAACCTAGCGGTAACCTAGCGGTAACCTAGCGGTAACTTAGCGGTAACCTAGCGGCTGTATCCTCTGTGATACAGCCAGATAAATGTATTTTCTGAATCTCGTGAACGACTGGTCTCTAGGAGTGGTTTAGTCGGAAAGAGAGCGAAGCGTGGCGTTTTGCTAATTTATAAGGGTGCTGACAGGGGCTTCCGGTTACGTTCGTTCGTTTGCAAGGGTTTTGTACGTTCTGTTGTGGGGGGTAAGTTTGACAGTGGTACGGTTGTGTCTAATAATACATTGGGTCGGAATTGATTTTAGAGTTCGGGGGGGACGGTGACTTAAGGAAAGGTAGCATGGCGATAGACATGTTACAAGATATCTCATGTTTTATAGCTTTAATTAAATCGGACCTCATAGGGATGTTTTAACAAGATTGACAGCTTGTTAAAATCAACAAGTACAGTTTAAAATTTTTGTAGATTAAAATTAACAAGAATGTTTTTCCACACATTACAAGATGTTTATTGTGCTAAAAATTTAATTATGTTTATCTAATTCAAATGTGTTGTCAATTTTAAAATAATTGCAATTTATAACAAGTAAATGCTAGATTATGTTTATTTTGAACCGAAATTTTTAGCAATTTTTAATATTTATAGAAGTTTCCGCGGAAAAAAACTTTCTTTTTATAATAATCTTAACGTCCTATATCATTGACATTTTGTTTATAAAAATCGGAGAGTTCATCGAATTCTATTCATTTATCTGATTATTTATTTATTTATATTTGGTATTTAAAAAATAACTTTTTTAAATTATTATTAATTATTTAAATTCTTAGTTGCATGTCTAAGGTTTATTGGTTTTATAACGTTTTATTACTTCACGTTGATTATGAATAGATACTCTGTACCACGTTTAAGATTGAAAATCGTTTCACAAAATAGTATCGACCAAAACCCATCGCTATTCAGCATTCAAACCTTTTTTGTCGAATAGAGCACCCTTTTATTGTATAAAAGATAAAAAAAATTCAGTGTGCGTAATGTCAATTTTTTATTGTCCCTCTTTTCGAAGTGTATCATTTTTTCTTGTTTACTATTATATCCCATTTTGGGAAAAAGTATTCGTCAAATGTTAGTACGTTAATAAAAGCGTAATGTGAATTTAACCGGCTTCGTTTCGATCATGCAAAAGCAATGAAAGAGAATATAAAGGTAAAAAATGTTCATAAAATAAACCAAAATATGTATATTTTTCCGGGTTTATTTAAATATTCGAATAAAATACAGTTTTACGACTTGTAATTTAAGTAAATTGAATTTAAGTTCGGGTCATATCATCATACCATAACGTACAATCATGCATTTTTATGTTTCGTCCTAAAAGAGACGGTATTCGTCAATATATATTTGTTATTTTATGTAGGTATTCGGATTATCCTCTAGATAATTTATATTTGTTTGTAGTAGTCTAGAAATTTAAATGATGTATTAGCAAGTTTTGTAGGTAGCGAACGACAGTTAGATATACAGTAGATATACCCCCTTAGTAAACTCCATTATTTAAGACAATGGTCGGACCCCTCAATTTTTTATTTAATAGAGATACTTTATAACATTAAAAAACTGTCGCCCTTTCATCCCCTTCACTTGACAGCTACCCCCTCAGATTTTTTAATAACATTGGGGATAGTGCGAAGAGTTTTAACATCGAGGATCTGTTTGTTAATAACGATTTGTTCTTTGGAGGTGCTCTTTGCGATACAAAATTAGGTACACTGGTTTTGCTGTAACATGGAACATAATTTATTTAATTTTTATTCTTGAACGTTTTTGCAGAATAAATACTTTTGTGTCGTCAAAACAGGTTAGGTTAGGTTAGAACAATTTTTCAAATAATCTAGTTGGCTTATCTAGTTTTTGAAAACTGTAATAAAAACCAAGCAATAAGCACTGTTGGCTGTTGACAAGAACAGTAAATTTGGTGAGCTTTAGTGGTAACCTGTAAATTTTTAGTATTTAAAATAAAAAAAATAAAAAAAATGGCACCATCTCGTAGATTAGTAGACAAATGTGAAGCAATTTTAATATTTAGTGAAGCAGGCCGTAACTACCACGAAGCTGTAAAAATATATTCAATTGATCGACATTACTATAGACTGCTTGTCACCGAGTTTTTTGAAACTGGTTCTTTATAAAACAAGAAACGGGATGGTAAAAAAAAGACTTCTGAGGGAAAGCAAGCAGATATTTTGTCTCAATTTGTAATAAATCCATCCAATTCAACTAGAAATGTTGCTCGCGAATGCGAAGTAAGTCACAGAACCGTTTTAAACATTTTAAAAAAGCAAAAATTTCATCCCTATAAGATGAAAATGGTGCACAAATTGACAGAGGATGATCCAGACGACTGCCATATTGTGAAACTATGGATGATACTATTTCACAAGATCTAAATTTATTTAAGACATATTTGTTGATGAAGCAACATTTTATTTAAATGGTCATGTACATCGACAAAAGACAGATAATAAATAAATATCTGCATTTAATAACTATCCAATTCATTTGATAAATAAATTAAGTAATAAGAAAGAACAAAAAATGTCATTACAACTAATATTTCCTAAACAAACTAAATAAATTAAAATTTATGAAAATATTACATATTGTTAAAATATTTCCAATTCAATTTCAAAAATGATATCTTCGGCAACATCAGCATTCATTTCATTCGAATCACACAATAATGTCAAGAACTAGAACACGTCCGATACGAATACGAAATCTTGAGACCTGTGAAAAGTATTCAGTTCATCAAAAATCAATTTATTATGCCATTACCGGTAGTTTCCCTCCTTGAAGCTTATCTGTTCCAGTTACAAATCTAAGACTTTCGTCATCGAAAAAAGAAGATTGCCTCAGCAGTGACATATAGAACTCTCTTTAATAGTGAACTTGAACTATATAACAATTGCTTAGTTATCTACACAGATGGATCGAAGGATGAAAACGGTGTTGGTTCAGCAATTGTTGTAAATAATAACCATCACCAATGGTCTTTAAAATATGAATGTTCAGTTTTTACTGCTGAACTATATGCAATATGACAGGCTCTCCTATTTTTTATGATGTCCAACGACAAAAATTGTGTAATTTGTTCAGATTCTTTAAGTGCGATCGTGTTGCTAAAAAATCCATTCACGAGAAATAGTTTAAGTCAATAAATATTACAACTTATTACACACTTAAAAACTAAAGACAAAAATTGTAATTTTTTATGGACTCCGGGACACTGCGGTATTCAAGGGAACGAAATGGCAGATGCAGCTGCCAAACAAGCCACACTTTCTCCCGTAGATGACGGAATTCCAATCCCCCTCGAAGACCTCGAAACGGAAATTAAAAACAAAATTAAAAATAAATGGCAACAGAACTGGAATTGTTATACTGGTCAACTAGTCAACATCAAACTATCCGTAGACAAATGGACATATTGCGTATCCCTATCCCGGTATGATCAAGTAAAATTATATAGGCTTCGTATAGGACATACACGATTAACCCACTCCTAACTTCTCGCTGGTAATCACCCTCCAAGATGTAAACACTGCAGTAAGCGCCTATCAATAGAACACATCTTTTCATGTACTCATTTTACTAAACAAAGATGTATATTTGATATAGATTCAAATTTAATAACAACAATTAAAAGTAATACACCTGCCAGAAACATATTGGACTATTTAAAAACCATCAATGCTTTGAATAAAATATGTACAATTTGTACATCTTTATCAATTAACACATAATTGTGTAGGAGCTGCTAATGATCACACCAATCAATGCAGCCCAAAAAAAAATATCAGCATTAATATACTTTAAAACACAAAATAATGTAGGTACAAATTTGTTAAATGTAAAAACAAAATTACCCAATTTAACAAACGCTGGTGTTTACAAAATTAATTGTACAAAATATAATGCTGTATACAGAGTATCCCACCACGTTTTGACAGTCCAAATTCTCAAAAACTGTTAATATGAAATGTAAGAAATTTGGCAGATATAAATAGTTAAAACTAATGCTTATATTTATTATAAATTGACATCGGTTTTTTATGTCATTAATATCATTACTGCACAATACAGTGATCACCAGTGACCCGAAATGACAGGAAAGTTTCGACTGTTTATATCTGCCAAATTTCCTACATGTCATATGAATAATTTTAGAGAATTTGGACTGTCAAAACGTCGTGAGACGTAAAGCAATTTTGAAATAGGATTTAATGAACATTTAAGGGCATATAGGTCACTGCTTATTGTTTCTTTATTATTATTTTTTATAATTCGTAATATTTGTTCACTTTAATTCGAACAACCCTTTAGGTATATTTAACTTTTAGATAATCGGAATCAGTTTAACAATAATTAATAATAATGAAAAACTCTTCGTTTTACCAAAACTTCCAATATTTATTTAAAAAATTGCTTTCTTAACTTTAATGACAGCCGTTTCGCTAGACTTAGCATCGTCAGATTGACATATTAAAGTTACAAGGCTTGCCTTATAACTACCTAATAAACATCAGGTACCTAGCTACAAACAAACAAAATGTAACTTCAATATGTCAAAGTCTAGCGAAACGGCTGTCATTAAAGTTAAGAAAGCAATTTTTAAATAAATATTGGAAGTTTTGGTAAAACGAAGAGTTTTTCATTATTCTTAATAAGATGGACTTCCAAAAAGTAAGGGTTAGTACAATCAATTTAGTTTAACAATAAACAAACAAAACAATTTATTAGTTAAAAAAACAATTAATTAGCTATTAAAAGTCATTAAAAAATCTGATTCAATTGAAAATACGAATTTAATTTGCGAGGCAATCACAGAAACAGATGCTTATCATCTGAAGTGAAGTTATCGTGAATTCTCTCCCCAATTTGCAACGAGGGAGGAACGTATCTCTTAATTTACTCGATATACGTCATTTAATTGGTGATTCTTGTTAAACAACTCACGGAAAATAATTTATCGAACTTAAGGACTTTTCTTCTCCACCAAATTTATTTACCAAACTGTTAATTATAAATTGTTGGCATACAGATACCCGCACCTACTTACTATATTACAGTTTCATCGTCAACTTTGTTAACTAACTTTCGAAATAATTTATTTGTTTGGGATGAGATTTATTAAAGCAATTTACAAAAAAAAACTAAACGCCTATTTTCTCATTAGAACCGTACCGTTGACCTCATTTACTCGTTATAGACGTTTCCTTTTTATACTCGCTCTCTCAAACCTCCACTCAAACGAAGCATCATCAGATCGCATCATAGAAGCACTTTGAATGTCTTTGCTCAACCTAGAAACCGCATAAACATGCTTCTACCAAATCTGACGCGGGCGTACTTTTAAAACTTTTGAAAAGGAAACTACATAAAATCTTGAACTTGAATGTTTGCAATTTTTAAGTAAATAAGTAAATATCTGTAATTTGTATGAGCTCTTGTGTCTCAGACGGATTAATTCGTAGCTGTACTGAATAGGAAAATTATTAGAAAATTATACAAATTTTTATCTAGATTCCAAACTTATAAAAAACAAGTAAACTCAATTTTATTTTACATTTATCACTAAATTATTATTTAGATATTTTTTAATAAAAGAAAATTAGAATTTATTTGGTGAAAAGTTTGTACAAAACAAAATTATTATCAAATGTATATCAATTAGTATTAAATTATTATTTAATTAAAATAATTATCAAAACCAAATAAAGTCCTTATTTGTTTATTGAGTTTTAACTAAAATTTAGGCCAATTCTCTATGTATATTGCTACCAGTAAACAAGATTTAATCTAGCTAGCCCAAGGATTTTGTGCTATTAGGCAACAATTGCTGTAATTCCTATTCTGCAAGTATACTGTGACGAGGGTTGCCTTTTATATTTCGGAATTAGAGAACAAAAACTAAAAAACTGAAACTTAAAATATTGTAACGAGCGAGACTCCCCTAGTACGCCCCTGTCGCCCTGATAGGTAAACAACTGATTCCCGGAAGTCTAGTCACCGCGCGTACAATCGAGAAAATTCCTTCCTTTCTATGCGCGTCGAGAAAGATCTTCTCGAAGCGGTGGACAGGTATATAAGCGGAGATACGGCGGACCGGAGGCAGAAAAGTAAGAAGTAAGTAAAAAGTTTACAGCGACAGTTAAAATATTTGAGCGATCTACGAAGTGAAAATAAATAGTGAATATAAATCGAAGTTAATGGACTAGTTTAGTAGGATCATATTAATCAAAATTATAGCAATATATATTTAGGATAAGATACCTACTTACTTATATTGGTATTCATTTTGCAAGTAATTTTTCTTATTTCGTAAAATTTAGCAATAAATAACTAGTAAGTTTTAAACGTAGCGCCAACTAATAACCAATAATGAATTGTGTTTAAAAGTCAACGTTGTCACATTTTAGCTACGTTCGTTTCAAGTATTCTCAAAGAACTGGCGGTACAAAACACCGTGTTCTGTGACTAACTGATTGTACCAGTTGACAAGATATATGACAGGAGAGAAAATCGTGTTTATCTGTAATAAACAAACAAGACCCCTATTCTTGACGGTGATAGAATAGAACAGCCAATAGAAAGTGGGCGTGGTTCTATTGAAAATGTCAAAACCGTATTCTTGAAATTCGTTCTCTCACTGTACTGATAGAAGGATTGCTCCCCGAGAGAACAATTACTTCTATTGGTTATTTTTGAAGGAACCGCTATAACACCAAGAGAAGGTGTTAGGGATTTTTATTTTCGAACCAAAAATAGTATAGAAGTAATTTCTTTCATAAACCAAACACAACTAAACAACAAATTAAACTAACGAAAATGACAGAATATTTTGTTTAGTGTTTTACTCCTTATTTGATAAAGTGTCAATCAGAGAACAAAAATATCGATATCTTTATCTCTTTTTAATGACAACAAATAAGAGAGAGAGATAAGTTTCTCGGTTAATATTAAAGCATATCGACAACATCGCAAATTTTCTACCAATCTTATTGAAACACGTCACTTACCACTTATGACGTATGTAACCATTAAATCTAAATTTCAAAAGCCGATTATGGCTAGAGGATTAATTTTATAAAAATTTTATTTGTACAATTGGACCACTAAAAACCTATTTTATAAGATGCAAATATAAAAAAAATCACTAAACTAGTCCATTGTTGTACATAACAATTGTTGTTATAGTTAGTTTAGTTATTTAGTTATAATTCGTTTAGTTTGTAGTGTGTAAATAAATTAGACTTTTCGTTCAGCAGTGATTTTATTTTGAACCCCTAGAACGTAACAATATTAATTATTCCCCATGAAGATATTCAAATATTTATTATATTTATGCAATATTGAATGTATGCTGGTCCCACTAATGCCTAATGTTGTCTCAATCTCACGATAGGTCACATGACAATCTTGCAATATCAGTTCGCGCACAGCATCGATGGTTTTCGGAACAACTGATGTTGGACGACCTGCACGAAATTCGTCTTGGAGTGAACTACGGCTAAGATTGAATTCACCATACCATCGATAAACACTGGTCCTTGATGGAGCTTCATCGGCAAAAATTGGATTAAGTTCATCCATGCACTGTTACTCAGTTAATCCACGTCGAAAGTTGTAAAAACTAATCGCACGAAAATGTTCACGATTTAATTCCATTTTTGGGCCGAGATGAATATTTTAAGTTACTGTAAACAATACAAATAGCGCTCGTATGTCAAAACGTTCTGAGTACGTATAACCTCAAAAATGTCCAACTTTACTATAGAGCTATCAGTTGCCAGATTGCAACACTAGGATTGCCAAATCTCGAAATATGAAAGGCAACCCTCGTATAAGTTAGTAAGTGAAATCTTGTTAAGGACCTCTTACTTGTTAACTAGCGAAATTTCTCTGGTTTGGAAACGGTTAAGGAAACAACATAAGAAACTCTGGATGGAACTGCCTGGACTCAGGCAATCCAACTTACTCATAACAGGTCCATCTAGGAAAAAAACTGCAGAACTACTCAGCCTAAGTAAAACTCAACAAAGAAAGGCAGTGGGACTGCTTACAGGACACTGCCATCTCCGAAAACACATGAACATAATGGGACTTGCCGAGGACCCGTTATGCAGAAAATGTGGTAAGGAAGATGAAACTCCTCTTCACGTAATATGTCACTGTCCAAGTCTTAAGTGGCTTAGACAGAGACACTTTGGAATTCAGTTTCCTGAGCCAGAGGAAATCGTGAAAGCGAATATCAGGGACATTCTAGAATACATGAAGGAAGCCAATCTAGTATGATCACTTCAGGGGGGTACAATGAACCTAGACCTCCAGTACTTGCACGAATCGCACCCCAGAAGAATAGAACAGTGAGGATTGAGCTAACGTCTAAAATTTTAATTTTTAAGTTATGTTTGAACTTTCGTAGGAACTTTCTAGTTTTTATTTCAAGGACACCAACTCATTGTTTTGTGTACGTTCCCGGAGAAGTTGCCACACCGGAAACATCGAAGTCAGTAAAAATTCGTTCCGTACGATCACGTACAAGAACGTCAGTTCGGCTTCCTCTGGTACATCTTGTTTAAGAGATAAATTCGAAGGAAGGGTGAACTTCGATAACCAACGGACAATGAGTGGTGTCAGGAGGTGTGTGTACATATCAACATTATAAGTACAATGAATCCAATTGCGACAAATTTAGTAAGCTCGTCCTTCTTGGGCCCGTATTCTCGAATCATTCCTACGAGAGAATAATAATTTCTCAAACCTACTAAAACATATCAATCTATGATGTCAATCAAACGAAAACTTTTGTATACTTCCCTTTATTTTCGTTGTAAAGAGAATTATTCGATAATACAAGTTTTGGAAGGACGGTTTGACCATATGATAAGGTGACCGTCACAGCTGATTATTGGCGCCATTATCTCACTTTGTGGGTCGCTTATGCGCCGTATTAATTTTCTAGCAAGTTTCGTAGCAAGAAGATTTACTTATAATTTTTAGCAATATTGCTAAAATGCAAGTTAGAGAATATTTATTGGTAAAAATTGCAACTTAACAATCTTGCTGTCGTAGCTATTTGTTAAGCAAGAATAATAGTAAATTGATTATCTCATTAAATGATTAAAATTATTATTAAAACTTAAATTTTACGCTGTCAACAGGTTTTTTTCTATATTTTTGTTTCTCGTTCCTTGACAAATAACGTTTCCTTTGTAGCGTGTTCCCCCAAATATATTATTGATTATGAATATCTTTCCTTATAGTTTTTAATTAATTTCGACTGGTAAGTACACTGTAATATTTTTTAAACACTCAGAAAACCATTACAACTTTCACTGTTTCGCTTTTAATTTGGTTTTAAATCACAATTTACAATTCTCCCTAACAACGTAATATTTTACTTCTAAACTGTGACTGACCTCCCTCTATCTAGATGGTTAGGTTAGGTTCAATGTGAGTGGGGCATTCTTTTATAGTTAATAAAAGGCCTTTCTTTTTCTTATTTTTCCTAATTAGTTTCATTATTAAACTTCCAATATTACTGTTTTAATTTAACTCATAATAAATTTGTAATTATAATTAATCAATTTTTAATTCATATACACCTAATAATCCAACTGGAAACTTGCATAACCAAACACCCCTGAGAAAAAGAAGATCTTGCTACTTAAAACATTTAAATAAGAATTAATCATTCATATAAATAAATCAATAAATAATCTCAAATCATAATATTCATTACACTATATTGGGACCAAAATACTAACACAATAGTAAAAAAACAACCAACAGAAGGAAAAGAGATTAATCGTAGTGTGAAACAAGATTGCATCGTATCACCGCTTCTATTTAACTTCTACAGAGAAGCTATTTTTAGGGAAACCCTAGAACTTGGTGGGAAATGGAGAAATGGAGAATTAATTAATCATATGAAGTATGCTGATTACACCGTCTTGTTAACGAGCCCCCTTGAAGACATACGATACTTTTTAGAAAAATTATATGTTATATGTAATGTATAAGAGCAAAAAATTAACTTTAAGAAGACCAAGTTAATGGTAATTACAAAATTCCCACAAGATCTGAAACTGACAGTGTCAAACACGACGATAGAGAACGTGTCGACATATAAATATCTAGGAAGTTGGATAGAATAATCGAGTGACCAAACGAGGGTGAAGATGGCCAGATCAACATTTATAAATATGAAGAAGTTATTTACTAGTCGGGATATTAACATGGGACTTAGGATAAGGATATTCCACGCTATTTTGTGGGATTGAAGCATGGATCCTCAAGAAAATCCACTTGAACAAACTACAAGTATTCGAAATTTGGTGTTACTGTAGAATATAGTGTATTCCCGATAGAGTTACTAATGCCAAAGTGCTGAATCGGATGCAGGAGTGTAAAATCATTAACACCGTGAAAAAAACCTAACCTAACCTAACCTAACCTAACCTAACCTAACCTAACCTAACCTAACCTTAACCTAACCACGAAAAAAATAAAGCTTCAATACCTGGGTCATATAATGAGAGAATAGAAATACACACTTCTCCAACTGATAGTACAGGGAAAGATTAGTGGAAAGCGAAGCATTTGAAGGCGCCGTGTTTTCTGGCTGAAGAACCTGAGAATTGGTTTAATTGCAGCAATGTTCAACTGTTCAAAGCTGCAGTCAACAAGATCCAACCTAACCTAACCTAACCTAACCTAACCTAACCTAACCTAACCTAACCTAACCTAACCTAACCTAACCTAACCTAACCTAACCTAACCTAACCTAACCTAACCAAACCTAACTACGAAAAAAAGAAAGCTTTAATACCTGGGTCATATAATGAGAGAATAGAAATACACACTTCTCCAACTGATAGTCCAGGGAAAAATTAGTGGAAACCGGAGCATTGGAAGACGCCGTGTGTCCTGACTAAAGAACCTGAGGAATTGGTTTAACTGCAGCAATGTTTAACTATTCAGAGCTGCAGTCAACAAGATCCTGATTGCTGTGATGATAGCGAACCAACGAAATGACATGCACCATAAGCATAAGAAGCTAATTTTTTAAATAAACGTGGAAGTTACGTTTATAAGTTTAGTTGTTTATTGGGCTTAGTAAAATGGACTTCCACAGACTAATGGCTAGTACAATAAATTTTACCAAACAAAATGTTTAGTACAAAACAACCGTGCTTGCAAGTATCTTTAACCAGACCTAACACTCATTTTATTAAATTTTACAAACAAAATCAAACTTTTAGCTAATCCTACAAGAATATCTACCTACTTAGTCAAAAGTTACGTACCAATATCCACTATCAAGACTTATACTGCTAATTTCGGAGATTTAAAACCAAGATAAAATGTACAGTGGAAAATTAACTAAAATAAATAGCTTACCCCCCATTGTTTATCGTTATATGCGGTTATGAATATATCATCGCCGCCGTCGCCACCCCTGCCGCCTTCTGATAAATCTAGGCCACTATCGATCGGTTTATAAAAATGTTATTAGCCTAATGGATACATTTAGGCATTGTATGCTTTTCCTGATAAAAGATACAAACATCTGTTATTATGTGTTTAAGCTATCAACGATGTTCGACTTCGACGGCGGCGTGTCAAACCGCCGCCGCTCCACCGACGTCGGTGATAAATATGACGAAAGCAGACGAAACATGAATGGGAGATGATACTCCCCACTAGGAAACCGTTTCCTGGGATTATTCCGACAGGTAAACATCCAAATTAAGACAATTACCTATTATGTCTCTTAATAATACTAATAATGATTTGCACTTGTCAAGATATTTTGTTTTTACATCAACATTGTAAAAAAATAATTATTAAAGATTTTTTTAACTGTCAAAACCAATAAAAATGCTTAATCTTCAATGTTTTGTGCTAAATGCTAGCCAATCCACGAGTCGTTTTATAATCAGATAGCAATTAAAAATTCAATAACAATATTAAACAATTTTTTTTTGTTTATAAGTAACTATAAATCAACATTCATTTATATTATATAAATATTTTAAAATTTATTTTGTTTCAATTCATTTAAGCGACAATAAAAAATGAAATCGGTAGGTCTTGTAGGTAAACTTCAAAAAGATATGCCTAATTGTTATTTTGGCAATTTTCTCTTAATATAATTTTGTGAATAGGTCCATCTTATTAAGAACAGTAAACTAAACGCTGAATTAAACTTTCACTATTTATTAGCAAAATACGTTTTTAAATGCAATGACGGCCGTTTCGCTAGATACAAACAAAATGTAACTCTGACGATGCCAATTCTAGCGAAACGGCCGTCATTGCATTTAAAAACGTATTTTGCTAATAAATAATAAAAGTAAAACAAATAAACTTCGATACTTTTTTTTTTAATTTACATCGCTTTTATCTTTTCCAATTTCCGTTATTTTGTAATAGTTTTTTATTAAACAGGATTACAACTGACCCGTGGAGTAGGCCTACTGGAAAAACCACGTTAAAAAAACGCGCTAAGTACACTACCTCATAGATGGCGTGGAAACTTGTGCATATTATGACGATAACAACTTTTTGAATCGTTATATCTCAGAAACAGTGGCACGTAAAGAAAAAAGTATTAATACATTTTTTATAGATAATTTTATGATCTACAATTTTTGTCCAAGGTACTTTTATGATAAAACTTATTGATACTTAGGGGGTTCCATACTTTATACTAACCCTGTATAAGAATAAAACTAGTTGAAACGTTTCAAACAAACATTGTGGGACAGGATGAAAAAATCTGCTTTAAAATGGATACTTTAAGTTAAACACGATGGAAATACACGTATGAATATATAAGTATGGTATATTTTTATATTAAAAAGTAACCAAATGTTTCTTTTGTAAGTTTTCAAATTAGAAATTAGGGAACTTGCTTCTTCCTGACAAAAACCGAAGAAGAAGCGATACAAAATGTAGAAACTTTCGATGACTCGTCGACGAACAAGTGAGTCTAGTTAGGAGCTAATTTAAGAAAGTTTTGTAAATATAAAGGAAAACTTTCAAAACTTTCTTTTTAATTCTTATTAATACATTAACCTGACCAACTCAGTTTGTACACATTTGTGGTTAATCCATATTATAAAAGTTATCGTTTCCTTATAGTTAAAGCTTAAATTCCCAAAAATTTTAATTTATTTCTTTTTTTTTCACACCACTTTTTGACCCAGGTCAGTTGGCTTTTTTGTCATTTCTATCACTTTTCATTTAATATTGCTTTCAGGTTAGTACAATGTGGAAAAAGTGACACTTTTTTAGTAAACGCTGTAAATTTAAAAAAAAGAAACAGAACCGCAGTATATAAACATTTTAAAAATTTGACAAATCCAATCGCTTACATTCTTAGACAAGCTTTATCTCAAGTAAAAGATATCATAGCCTTTAAGAATACCTGGCTGTCTGTAAGAATATAGATGTATGTCTGCGAAGGCTCTTCTGGATTCTAACGTCTATTCGCGATTTCGACTACCGTTGAGGGCGCTAAGAAACGTAAACAAATATGGAGGATTGTGAGTAACTTTTTTGTTTGAGGTCGCGAACTTAGTGGTTGAGTTGTGTGTTTTGATTGTTTGGTGGTAATTTTACAAATACAAATAAAAGAATCAAACATCAACCTGCACATAACAATCCAAAATAAAATTAAAAATAATTTGCGATTACTCACAAAGTAGGTTTATTATTTATCCACCAGAGGGCGTCTAGACTTTCGAAAAGGCGAATAGTATGTATCTCCGTCTGAAAGATAGTTAGGTCTTTACCTTAGACTAGGAAAGAGAGAGGACAGCGCATGGCAATGAAAACCTTATGCGTGTGAGTGAAGCCAATTTTCAAACGTTTGGTGGTAAACAAATTTGGAACGTCGAATTGTATTTTTTTTTGGTTTTTTTATTAATTTTCACCTTTTTTAATTACCTGAATAGACATTTAAAAATGGTTAATTGTGCAGTTTATAAGTGCAACAGTCAGAGTGCTAAAAAAGAGGAAGGAATTTCATTTCATAGGTAAATAGTATTTTAAAACTATTTCCTTGAAATTTATTTTTATTAATATTACAGCTTTCAGGTAATAGATGTTTATCTAAATCACATATGTTATGTATAATAACTTAAATTAATTGTACATACATAATGAAAAATTTTTTCATTCAGTTTTAAAGATTATTTTTCAATTAATTGTTATTATTTTCTCATAGATGTAATAGTTTTGCAGTGGCGTGGAACAAAAACATATATTTAAAATAGATAAAATAGATTAAAGTTGTAATATTTATTAAATAATTATGTTTTAAAATGATTGTTGTTTTTTTTTGGAGCAGTACATATTTAAAGACTTTTTTAAATTAGATTTGTAATACGAAATAATGAAAATGATTATTTAATAATCGTATAAGAAAAATCGTATGATACGCCTATGTCAATATTGTCCGCCATTAGGTTGGTGGTAAATGGGTTACATAAATTGATTCCAATGCGCAGTCCTCTCTCTTTTCTTGTCTAAGGTCTTTACCAAGGTATTTGGATAAACAAAATTTCATTTCTCATTTGTACACCACATGAGTAAGTCCTCTTCCATCTCTGGTTCGAATTATCCAACAGTGTGGTGTCCATGGATGCTAGTGGAATACGACAATTCGGATTTTAAGAAGCTCTACAAGGACTCTGGTTCTTCAGAAGGTAATTCAGCGGCCAGTAATCGAATAAAAATGGAGATTAAGTTTCACAAACTGCTCTAGTTCTGGTTCAAAGCAAAGCTAGATTATTCTTCAAATGTATAATCACTGGAGATACACAAATACGAGGATTTGTAAAGTATAATGTATTTCAGCAACTGGAGTTATAAGATTTATGCCAAGAAATCGCTGATATCTTCTATCTCTAAGTAAGAACACAAAGTGAGCTAATTTGATGCTACAAATAAAAAAATAAAATATTATTCAGCGTTGCAGATCTCACGATTTCTATCAAGCAATGTAATTTGTATGGATAATCACTAACCTCACATTCTTCTTTTTGATTACAAAATGATACAAAACAATAATAATTGCAGTGCTGTCAGCTTTAAATTTAGAAATTTTTGGTATTGTAATAACAATATTGTTATTACGGTCCAAACTGAATACGAGTTGAAACTACCATATTGTTATTGTTTAAAATATTTAACAGTATGGTTACGATAACAAGGCTTAAACAGAATGGACCTGATTATCACATTTTAATTTTACCACAAACCGTCTGTCATTAGCAAAATTATCCTTCTTAAAATAATTTTATTTGGTTACCAACGAAATTGTAAAATCGATTTTGTATTCAAATTGCATCTCTTTGACAAAATCATAGTAAAGACTAATCGCATTAAATAATTATTGTACAATTAAGGATGATTGAAGTACATACAATGGGTTATCAGAACAAACCAATATGTTAGAGCACAATTCTGAAACGAATAACGAGTAATTAGCGATTTAATTATAGTTTAACTTTAACTTGTCAACGATATGATAGATTATTTCGATTTGTAATAATTATATACCGTGTTAAATAAATCGACACAAATTTCCAATTACGTTCGAAATCGTTTCAGATTTTAATTAAATTGTAATTACAGTCGGTGCAGATGATTATTAATTGACTAGATATATACATATAAAGTAGTAGAAGCGGCTTTCAGATAAATTATCATAAACGGGTTGCTTTTGAATAAAAAATGAACTGTTTATTGCTATTTAAACGTACCTCATGATATATTCATTCAGCGACATCCGATCATCGGATGTTTCTTTTAGTTTTTGACACCTGATAGGTAGGCAACTTACAGTTTTAGGTGCGTCAAGTACCATCTGATGTTCTGCGTCAAAAGTAACAAGAATGGAACAAAATTCAAAATCAACAATGGCGCGAAATTCAAGGTAAACATTCATAGACTGTACAGACTATAGTAAGTACTATGAGAAGAGACGAGTTTGTAAAGGGACTGTTCTTGTGAAGTGTAGCAAAAATACAAAAGGGCGCAATTGAAAATAATGTTTTGTGTTGGAAGAAAAACATATAAAGTACAAGAACTACAAATACATTGATCTATGTCTAGAATACAATTTAAAAATAAAAATTAACCAAGTGACTGTCATAAAGCCGATTCGGGAATTCAGCAGGACTCACCAAGATTTTGAATGTGCTTATTCACTTGTTTGTAATTTAAAGTTTCATAAAAACATTACCTACTTATCACCTATAAGAATATATGTACTGCTCATAAAAATGTATTGTACATTTTATAAAAAAGCAAAGTTTAATGTTAATTTTTGTCTAAATGACAAATAATTTTGATAAAGACGTTTTGTCCATTTTTATAATCACTATTATCTATAATAGCACACAAAACTGACATTAATAATACAATGTACATACAACTGTAAAAACAAGTTACAATAGGAAAGTTTACTATATATTTTTTTATTCTTTTAAATAATTCCTAATAGTTAATAAACTAGGGTTTAATTCAAGAAACTGTCCAATTATTTATAATTTCTGTTTGCATTGCACCAATAACAAGGTGGAAGAAGGTAGATATTATACACGATCGGGCATGGTTTTGTTTTGTTTATTTTATCTCCGCCTGTCCCTTTGCCGTACACACCAGACACATATCATCCGCATACACCGGAATCTCACACATTATTCCACAAATCTCATCAAAAAGACACTTTCAAATCGTCGGTCCCAGTACCTATCCTTGGGGCACTCGCAACTCCGTTCTGTACTTCCTCCCCCTCGAATCGACTACAACCCGAGCCGTTAGGTAATCCTCAACTAAATTACCAACCAATCCACTCCGAGCCTTAACAAAGCACTCAACATCGCCCACTTGCTGACACTATTAAACGCGTTCCCCACATCAAAGAACACTAGTAATGCCAGCTTTTTGTTTCTCCTGCTGCCCTTCCTAGCCCTTTTCGCCAAATCCACCACTCTCCCTATCGCAGAGATACAAGATTTTTCCTTACTAAACCCATGCTGGGTTTTACTAACCCCCATGTGTCCTTACTTCTTCCTCAATCCTGAACTTTATTATTCCTTCCATCACTTTACCCGTACCACACAGCAGACTAATGAGCCAGTAGTCCGTTTCCCCTCTCTACTCGCCTTTTTCACCAGTACTACTCAGACCACCTTCTATAACTCCGGGAATTCTTGTTCCCTCAGTATCTTGTTAAAAATCTCCCAGAAATACTCCCCATTCTCCCCCAGTAACCTCTCCTTTCAAGCCATCCAACTTAGGGGCTTTCCTTACAATGTTGCCTCTCACCTCCTCCTCTACCACCCACTACTCTACCGGCATTATCCCCCCCCCTATTTTCCCTCATACCCTATAATTCTGCACTTCCCTAATCATGTCCTCCTCTCTTCCTTCCCCACTCTTGAACAATTTTTCTATTATTTCCTTCTCCCATTCTTTCTATAACACGACGTTTCTGCTTCCACCCATCCTTTTTACCGCTATTTCAATAGCCCTACACCAAGGGTTGTTTTCCAGCTCCTCCAGTAAATCCTCCCACTTCTTTCTCTTCTCCATTTTCACTCACTGCTCCAATTCCTTCTTTTTCTCCTTATATCTCTCTCATTCCTTTATTCCACCTCTTCCCTTCAACAAAATTCTCCGTTCATTCTTACATTCCTTCCACAGCTCCTCTATTTCCTCATTCCACCAGCAGTTAGCGCTCCATACACGCCTGCCACTCTTTCTCTCTTTTTTACAACTCTTTATTACATCATACAACTCATTTACATCATGTCCGAGTCCCATATCTACCTCCTTTCTTACTTTTTTCCTCCGCCTCAGTCTTTGTCCAGCTTCTTCCCTTCTCTAGCACTCTTCAACTACTGACCATTTTCCAGCCATTCATCACATGCTGTCACGTCAATATATGACGAACCCCCGCCCCCCTTACGGTGTGCAGCAATCCATTATTTAACACCGTCAGCCCGTTGGATGTTAACACCTCCTCCAGGATGTCGCCTCTCCTGTCCGTGTTCTAGCCACCCTCAGATAGCATTATTAGCGTTGAAGCCACCTGTCACTATTCTTCTGCTTCTTCTTCTGTTTCCCTTTGTTACCCTCAGATCGTCCTCCAACCCAGACATTCTCCTTTCGTAATCCTCCAGACTGATATTCGGGCTATTATAAACTCTGTACACCACCGTATCTCCCATGCGCACTACCAACCATCTGTTTCCCTTCCCTACTTTCAGTCCGTCTCCCATTTCTCTGATTCTCGTCTGTTCTGTATCTTCCATAATCCATCCTTGCTTCTCCACATATCTAGTATTCCCCAGGTTTATTTGTAAAACCCTCCATCCATCATTAGTCCGTCCTCCTTCTCGCTGCCTTCCCATACCTCCTTTTTATCAAATGTCATACCCATCAAAGAATTATCATGTTTCGTAAGTTTTGCTATTAGGTTTGTTCCAACAGGCAAATTGTAATCGTTCCTGAATCGTTTTCAAAATCGTTTTAGAGGATTTGTTACGCAGGCGCCAAGTGTTTACCATTCTAATAGGTAACGGTTCCAAAATAAAGTATGGTTGGAACGGTTTGGTTACTGTCTCAAATCACTGGAACGTATCACACAGAACATACTTTTATTTTTACATGGTACAGAAAGTGTAGATATTTTGGTAAATTATATAATGACTAAAACGGTTGATGTATAAACTGAAGTATTTTTATTACTAATATTTAGGGTGTGTTCAGGGAGTACGCTATTTGCGCCATCTGGCGCTATCTAGTACTATTCCTCGTTTGCGTTATATGGCTCTTGGCGCTACATAGTTCGAAAGTCAGTTACCTTGATACTTGCTTTTAGTCGAGTATCGAAATCATCGTTCTTGAACCGGTTCCATAACGATACCAAATCGGGTTGGAACAAAATAATTATCGTTCGCTGAACGGTTCTCTCGTGCTTGGAACACATTTTTGCTATTGCACATGCGCGTCACCGTTCTAGGAACGGTTATTATGCGTGTTGGAACAAACCTATAATTTTCTGCTTAAAGTGAGTTTTATTCTCTACGTTGTATTAGAAGTATTTTGATTTGTGCTTAATTAAATATAAAAAATGGGATTTTAGTGTTCCTTTAAAATGAAATTAAATCAAACGCATTGGATTCCTAAGGATCAACAAGTAGATGATTTAAAATAAAACAATCGCTATCTCATTCGAAAATTATATTCATGCGTTAAAATGTCGACAAATACTTGAGCGTACACTGGATTCGGTCATATGTATACGTTTGCTGGTAAATTTACTTCTACGCCGAACAGGTAACGTAATCCACATTCCCTAAATTGTCTGTGTACTTCCATTAGCGTTATGCATTAAGGAATTCGTTTGTCAGAGAACAAGCGGTCGGTATTCATTTAATATTCATTCACCTTAGAAAAACCCAAAATGGAATACATGGTTAGGTACCAGTATCCTTCGTTTATTAGCATTAATATATGGATGATAGAAGAAATCATCGTAGAGGACGAGGCTGCTCGGAACATCGATTCATAACTAATTATTTATTATCATTGTTTGTATCCTAATATTGCATAATGTAATGTTATATAGTTATAAAGTGAAAAATTATCAGTAGTAATTTAACTAGTGCAATGAAAATTATTTTCATTGCACGAGTTAAATTTTATAAGAAAATTTTTTGAATCAAACAAATCGTATTGTGCCTCTGTCATTTGCTGTCACATTGACATCAACTGTGGCGACTATAATTTTTATGAGAAAAGTTTATGAATAAATCAAATCGTTTTGTGTCACTGTCAGTTGCTGTCACATTGGCGTCACCTGTGGCGATAACAATATTGTACAATGTCGCGATTTGGAAATGCTTCTGCTGTAGATATTGACAAGAATATAGACAATCTTACGCCAACGAATACGAAAAAGTAAAAAATATAAGTATGGAGACAATTTCAAGAGTTGTGTTGAAAGAAATCACTTATTAGAACGAGGAACTTCGGTGGAAAAAATTGCCTTCACTCTAAAGGACTGGGCAAGCAACATGCGCAAGGAGGATGGATCCTTCTATAAAGAAAGTGTAGTGAAAACAATGTGGAACGTAACAGCAAAACTTGTTCAGGAAAAATATTGCGAAGATTTCGGTATTGTAATAGATCCATTTAATGATGTAAGATTTAAATCTGCTAGGAGTGCATGAGATGCTATGCGCAAAATATTACAAATGAACCCGGAAAAGAGAAAATAAAGCTCATCGGCTTTTACTCGCAAAGAATTGCTGCAAATGTTGAAGCTTTACGATGAAAACGAGCCGGAAGGTCTGCAGAAAAAATTTTTTACTACGACCACATATGAAAGTGCTAGTTTGCACACTTATTTGTACTTAAGAAAGTAGCTAATATCAATACACGTATTGAAAAGTAAAAAAATATAGTTCTATGATCTCTGACATTTACGTCAAATTTATCAATAGTAAAAACACATGAATTTTAAAGCAAGGGCCATTTAATTTTTTTTTTAAATCTTCCTTGTGTCAAATATTGTATGGTAATTGCCAATACAAATTTTTCTGTATAAAGTAAGAATAAAGTTTCTTATAGGTTTTTAAATTTTTAAAAAATAAACATATTTTTATTCAGTATTATTATTTTTATAAAAACACTTTTAGAAAGAAAAACAGTTTATTCTTCTTTTTTATATTGTGTTTATGTTCCGAGCATGTGTCGAATGTGGATTTTTGAAGTTATGTTTGTGTTTCTGTTTACAATTATCTTTGTGTCTATTATTATTACATTACTTTACAATTAATTTCACCAACTGACCGTTTTACTTTTAATTTTTATAGAGCCCACAAAAAAAATTAAAATTTCATTTAGCTAATAAAGAATTTTGATGTGAATTCCTAAGAAAGGTGGTTATTTGATTTTAATTAATTATATATCTATGCAATATATAAACTCGTTTAAATCCTAATTTTTAACATGACTAACAATTAAAATAAATTTTATAAATAAATTTAAAATATATTACCTATAAGAAATATTGGGGTCGTAGGAAAAATCGTGTACACAACGCGTTGGAAAGTGTATTTCTTGCATTCGTTACGTTTCCGCACTCGCCACTACGCGGCTCGTGCTAAACTTCACTTGTGCGTAATACTTCACTTTCCACACTCGTTATGTAATATACTATTTCATCTCATATCTTATGAGCTAGCATTTCGAGGAGGTGAGGCAGTCAACTGTTTGACGGATTTTTTTCAAGAAGAAAAGTTTCGTGATGGAACAATTACAAATAGAATAGAATATAATCCAGTATTTTCAAAAACCTGCCAAGGAGGAGGCCGTAGATTAGCGGACAGTAAACATTAGTAATGAAGACATCTGCCCCGTTAGGTAGGTCAAATTAAGGGTTTTTTATTTAATTTTACTTTTCATAGCTTTTTTTCAAGATTATACAGAAAACTTTTGTCAAAACGAGGATCTAACGTGAAGACGAACCGTCTGTTTCTTACACCGAATCGAGAATGGCAAAATAGTTCAAGAACATCCCAGCTGGTAGAAACGAGATCGCAAAATGGACAAAGCTGATCATTTGCACTAGTGCAAAATTATCGCCTAATTGCATGCTCATTGGTTGAAAAAACAATCAAAAAATAGTCGGAACATTGTTGAAATGTCAGATTTGACAGATGAAAAAAAATGTCTATTAAATCAGCTTCAAACCAGCAGCTTGACAAACGAATCGGAGAAACTAGTGAAATAATTAAATGAAGAGGAAGAGAACTGTCAAAAGAGAGGAAAAAAAATGAGATGATGGAAAACGAACATGTACTATATATTCTGTTGAAATTAAGCTATGTGATGACAGTTTTTTACAGATACACAAGTCCAAAAGTTTAGAATATTGGAATGTTTCATCTTTCTTTTTAATTTTACATATAGGAAACATTAAGAATAATAAAAAACTCTTCGTTTTAACAAAACTTCCAATATTTATTTAAAAAATTGCTTTTTTAAGCTCAATGACAACCAATACTAAATAAATCTCAAACCGATATAAACAATTGAAATGATTTAGCTGCGTTAAGCGCCAAATTTGTAATAAGAAAATTAATTAATAATGAAACAACTATTTGTCTTAAAATTTTTCTTTAAGTTGATAGAAAAAGATATTCAAGTTCTTTAGAAAATTAATATGGACGCTACTGAAATCTTTTTATGTTTAATACCACTAAGAAGTTAGTTCAGTTATTTTTTTGAGCGGTAAATACTAAGTTAAGATAAGTCAAGTCCAGACAGAAAGATGACAGAAAAATCTGTCTGGATAAGAACAAACAATGACTACAGATCAAGGGATTTCCTTGGTGCATATACTGTTAAAGATCAAACCTTTGAATTTAAAACATAATAATCAATAAAAATACAAATAAAATTAAAATTGAGAGAAAATACAAAAGTGAAATGACGTTGTGACAGCTGTCGAAAAACAAAATTATTATTTCCTCGAAGAACTTAAAATAAAAAGCAGATTAACAATTTAAAGTAGTGAATGAACAAATAAATCTTGGAAATTCTCCACTATTAAACTGTTTACTTTGATTGAGTCATCATTTTATACATAGATAAGACGTAATTGTAACAAAAATATATTAAATTATTGTAAAGATCAGCATGATATAGTTTTTTCTTGGTGTTTTTATTTCATTGCACAGTTATACTGATCTTAGAGGAAAATACATCCAAGATAATCCCTTACGACTAATAACATCTAGGCTTTAATATTGTTATGTCTTATTACTTCCATACTTGGTCTAGCCTTTACTACTTAATCAACATCAGGTACCTAGCTACAAACAAACAAAATGTAACTGCAATATGTCAATCTGACGATGCTATTTTTTTCATTCAACCGTTTAGTTGTTCACTGTTCTTTTTTTTGATTCATTAAAGGAGATCACGTTATTTTAGTTAGAACCAGGATGTAAAATATTTAAAGCTCATTGTAACCTTGCAAACACGAAGGGATATTATACGATACATATTTAGCATTCGTGTTATTGTTTGGGGTGAAATATTCATTCCCTTAAACCTAATAATTTATCTGGATGTACCACTAGTAGATTACAGGCGATGTCTTCAATCTGCCAATGTTATCTGCAGCTTTTGTGCTTCTGTTGTAAATTGTTTTCATCTTTTATTGATCTTTAGCAAGTGTCTTTAAAGGATTACAGTTCTCAATGCCAAGACGGTGCAATATTCTTTCTTCTTGAGAGAGGAAAAAATCAACAACAGTTTTTAAAGTACAATAGGTGTATACCAAAGTTTTGGACTTCATGTATAATTGCGTTTAATAATAGCAAAGTTGTTATTTCACCATCAGGTTATGGAGATTTAAAAATAATTGCTGAATCTATACAAAAAAGAATTACTTTTAAAATTAATGACTTCTTCAGTTCAAGGGGTGGTGTTGAAGCTACGCTCATTTTGTTTTGTACTTGTGATTTTACCAATAGAATGTCTATATTACCAAAGTTCTTATTTCACCGTCGACAATAGAGACATAAAGCAATTCTAAAAATTTATCACGTATCCTTATCCGTATACGTAACGTAAAGAAGATACGTAACTAAGCAAAAAGAAGCATAAAGCAAATGCGTTTGCAAAGTAACGTAACCATTCATGTGTTTTAATTTTTAACCTAAAAATAGCCCCAAAATCTACCTTAACAAAATAATGATGTCATTGCCACTGTAAAATAATCGTTTTCTTTTTAAATCTATTATCGCATATCACAGAAATGTTTGTTATGATTTATGATAATGGAAAATAAGGTTATGATTTTTGAGCATACAACATCACTTTTGTCCCTTAATCGTTGAAAAACGCGATCACGGAACACAATAATGCGATACGTACGTTAGGTACGTGTGACGGATTGATACGTTTCACGTAACGTAACGAAACCCACGTATAGCTTTTGCACATGCGCATTGCGATACGTATACGGATACGTAGTGATTTTTAGAACTGCTTTAAGTCCCTAATAACACTTGTTTCATTAACAACGTGAAAGTAATGCAATAAAATACCGACTTTAAGATAAAAGCATGGTTCAAACATTCAACAAACAACAATTCAGATCTAGATATCGACAGATGGATCACATTACGTTTTCCAAGATGTAAAATCTGTTTTCCGCAATTTATTAGTACAATTTATTTACCATATTATTTATTTTAAGATTCTAAATAAATTTTAATTAATTTAATCGTCGACACAAGCTAAGAAATTTATCTACCTGTCCTTTTTACGCGATGTAAGTAGTTTAAAAATGAAGTAATTCGATCTAAATATGGGTTTAAGTATAAAAAAGAGTATTTGATACCACACGAGGGTTGACAAAATCCTTACCTCATCGAAATTGAGTTGAAGAAGCGTTTCTAGAGAGAAAGGGAGAACGAAAAAAAGGGCATCATAGCACTATCCGTTCAGACCCGATGTCGACTAAGTTAGAGATTGGGACTAGATATTAAAAGCCGGTGTTCGAAATCACCGTTTTCGACCAAAAGTTTTGTTTTCAACTTAATGATAATAAAAATGGTTGGTCTTGGAGATTTTTTTTTTAGAAAAAACGGTAACTTAAATAGTTATAGAAAGTTATAAGAATAGATAAAAAATCTTATCCATTTTGAAAGACAAACTTTGGAAGTATTTTTTAGTAAATAATCGTGTATTGGGCGAAACTTAATCATTTTTAACAAGTAGGTGAAATTGTATTCGCTCTAACTTAAAAATATAGAATTTGTTCCAATAAAAATTCTTTTACAAGCCAAGCTCTTAATTTTAAAAGTTTTTCCATGAAACTTTAAGTTTTTTCATTTCATTTAAATGGGTAATGATATATTTTTTTAATAAAATAAATAAATGTTTCTTATTTAGCACTAAACTTTGACCAATAATTTTATTGGATACGATAAGGATCCAAGTCAGATTTTGAGTTTCAATAGATAATAAAGTTACCTACTTGTTTGGTTAGTGTATATAATTTGAGTGTATTTTTTAATTTCACAAAAAAGTGGCATCAATCATTTTGGTTATTAGCAATACAAGGATACAAATATATTATAACAGGTAATAAAGTTGGATTTCTTTAACCCTCCAGTGGACGCGTGATTTATTTTTATAGCAAACAACGCGTTGTGTCTGAAATACCCAAAATGAGAAAAAAAGGTAAAAATAAAAGGAACTGTATTTTTGGTATTATTGTTGTAACATGTCTATCGACATGTCACCTTGCACTATTACCGACCGTAAATGATACCGCTATTATTACCGTTAAAACCGACCCCGATTCACTGTTAATACTGCTGTACACGAAACACCGCTTATAGACCCTAACTATTTATCTGTTTGAACGAGGCCAATCAAAGAACGCGTCCCTCGTTTGCAATTGAATAACGAACGCATTTCTTCTGACAAATGACACAAAAGACAATTTCCGTCTTGAGCTACACTATTTATTGAATCACCCAACAATTTTATATCCTTTTCAACTAATACGTTCGTCTGGAGAGTCTGAAAAAATGCTCAAGTACTCATCTTGTGAAATCTCCCCTTTTGGTTGTTGGTACGTAGACTTTTTTCTATTCTTTTCATTACTAGTTACATAATCATGCTTTAATTATAATAAAAAATCTTTTATATACAATTACACCCACAATTTGTGCACATACTATTTGAAAACTAATAAAATGTATCAGAAGCGTGCTTTCGAACACGTGTCTTCAATAATTGTTCAAGGTAAGCTATTACTTTTAGACAAAATATAACAATTGATCAGTAAACAGCTAGACATTATATTTTCTGTAAGTTAAAAAACATAATTATTGACAAATTTTAAGTTCATAAAAATCTTAGAGCGTAGTCTTCAACCACGCTATTAAAACATGCTTTAGAGTCAAACAATTAATAGTAGTTATTAAACAAAAACCACTTCACTGTAATATTTTTAATGTTATAAAAAATCAATTTTTCACAAATATGCATTTAGTACAAATATATGATTGTTTCAAAGCTTTACTAGAACTGCATAGTTAAATATATACCTTTTTTATTCAAATCACATTAGTCTATTGATAATTTTTTGCATTATAAAGAACAGGACCGGCTTCACCGTCCTGTGCATTAATGATTTCCAATTTTGCTTATTTGTTTATTATATTTATAGACGCTGTGTTGGAAAACTTGAAGATAAGACAACTTATTTGTTGAAATTTAGTAATTTGCTGTCCTATCTGAAAAGTCTGTCCAATACTAACACACATACCTCCATGATTCCTTCTCACACACATAAAACTTTTAGAAAGATACAACCCGCTAAGTTGGAGTCAAGTCACCGCTAAGTTGGAGTCGAGTTACCGCCAAGATATCGCTAAATTTAGAGCCCTGTTACCGCTTATGGAAGACAGTCCTTCAAACCACTTCTGAGCTGTTAAGAATACTATTACATCACAAGCAGCCAGAACCATTAAAGAAACTTTCATCTCTCCACGAAGAAGCTGAAGCCGCCCTTCTAGACAGCACAGAAACCTAAAGTTAAGTCCTCTTTTTACAACTCCAGTTCATTATCAGCAAGTACTTACATTTTCAATAAATCTATATTTTTAAAAAATAGTTTCATTTGTATACCTTAGACTATAAGTCTTAAGGGTGTAGCATGGTCGGTCTTTATTTCAAGTAGCTTCTTTATTTGTTTAATTAAAGTAATTACAAGGTGTTTCTATCTTTCTCATCTTAGTTTTTGTGTAGTTTGTTTGCTTAATCGATAGCGTTCAAAAGATAGTGGCGCCCTTATTACTTATACATCCCAATCCTTCCTATAGTGAGCATTAACTTGGAGTCGAACCACCCCCTGGAGAGGGTCTCTTAGCCGGGATCTATTTTGGAGAGTTTTTGGTTTCAAATTGGCTTCCTGCCTTTTTGGGACTAAAAAGGGTTACAAATTGGCACCTTTGAGGAACTAATAATGTTACATTGTATTTATCGCCCTATAAGATTATCCCGTAAAATATTCTGCGCATACCCGTGCAAACAAATACATTATGCTCCAGACAAGGAAATTTTTTATAAATCCCGCATACATATCTTGTTTTCCGATATTTGCAGAAGGCACATTTTCTACGTTTATTTTGAACATTTTCCACAAGCTCCATCATTTTCTTGCGCTGATGGAACTTCTTCAAACAACTCATTATTATTCTGTAGCAAAATATTAGTTTTAATCATTAAATTTTGGTCCCATTAGAGAAATAACTATAGTTTTCTTTAAAATCTATTAAAAGCCTAATTACGTGAAGGAACGAATTGGGTCTATGAGACCAAAATCTCTGCACTGCATTACAACTATTGAGATAGATGAAGCTGGGTCTAGCTAGAAGGTATTGAGAAGCACAGAACTGTAAGTGCCCTTTTTAAAAAATCCCATCAAAACTAAGTGCAGGGTTAAGATATTTAATTAAATTAACTGCATTCAATTGTTTGCCTAAAAAAGATTTGACATTATGAGATAATTTATGTTGTTTGCGCATCACTGCATATTTGGGGCATTCACAAATTAAATGTTTAGCCGATTGGCTAGTGTTACATAAGTTACATGAAGGTTTATTTTCTATGGTAATGAGAAAATGATGAGTTTGACACTGTTTGATTTCGTGTAGTTTTGATTGGAATGTTTCCCACTCGTTTAACCACTTATTTAACACTTTACCTTGTACATAGATTTAAAATCGTTAAGAGCCACTTTCATCTACGTCTCTTCATTCTCAAACATGTCAAATTTTCAAACTGTTAAGTTCAATTTTAATAAGGTTAACTATGGGGTGTTTAGAGTAAAGTGCTTTAAGAATTAGATTAAGTTGAGTGAGTCGGAAATTATTATTGGGTGGTTACAAAAAATGTTTACTTGCTTGAATTATTGTTTGTAGTATTGCAAAAAATTCAGCAGAGTAAATCGAACTAATTAATGGGAGTTGGTATTGACAAGATAAGTTTTGAAAACAGCTTCCACACCATCTGATGATTTGAATGCCAAGTTCTAATTTTTATATTCCTTAAGTTCATCTTACGAGAGATTTTTGAAAAAAAATTGTCCAGCCGTATTCTTGAATGGCAAACATTGTAGTAGAAGAATAGACGACAAATCTTTAAATCTACTTATGAATGTGACAAAATTACTTTCAGAACTCGACACTCACATAGATCTCAATAATTTTGTAGGCAAATCCGACGATTTGTCTTCCAATTTTAAATTAATAATGTATATATAACTCACTTATATAAGATGAACTTTGTGATATGCACATGTCAATCTTCCTTTACTTAAAAACTCTTTCAAGTCCACTCTTGGACCTACCCTGTCACTTTCCATGCTTCGTTGTATTGTGCCAAGCTATATCAACCCTCACTTGGCAATCGCCTTATTGGACTATGGAAAACAATTGGACTGACAGATTGCGGAATGCAGATGTTAGGCTGAGGAAGAAACGGACGATATCTTGTACAACTGCCGAGAGCTCGAAAGACTAAGTATCAATAAATTTGCTCCGCATGGAGCCCACGAACTTCATAAAAGTGTCGGCCAATAACCCTGAAATGGTCATTAGAGGCATAGGGCTGATAGACTATAAGTTAAGCCACAACTAATCTTTCAGGTCGCAGGGGAATGTACGATTAGCGACCACTCACATAAAATCTAACCTAACCTAACCTAACCTAACCTAACCTAATCTAACCTAACCTAACCTAACCTAACCTAACCTAATCTAACCTAACCAATACTGAAAAATTTAAACATAATGAGGAAAAAACATTAACCAAAGTTAAATAAGGTAAGTACGCAATTAAAATACTTAATAAAAGAAGGGATTTGTGGAAAAAGAAGAAATTGGTACGATAAAAGAAGAAGTAAGTATGGATTTTTCGAAACTAGAGTCGAAGGATGAAATAAATAAATGTTTTCTCCCAAAAAGCAAGCAAAAATATACTAAAAAATGACATGTAGTGATGATGATTGTTCCATTCTAAAACATCCCCAGAGCTTAGGAACGAAGTAAATATAGTTTCGTTTGAATTTTTACGCCAAAATGTTCTCAGTAAATATTGTAAAAATTCTTCGAGGATTTCAGTTCCTTAACTTTATGGTTAAACTATTCAATGTTAAAAGCAACCCTTGCCAATTTAAAATTAAAATTTCCTTTCAGTAGTAAAATAATATTTATAATGTAACAAATCTAACCAAATAAAGTTTCGGGAAATGTATAACAAACAACAGTGGACATTTTAATAAAATCGTAAACAAGAGTACAGTTAGCTTAATGGTCTTGAAAACACTAATTACTGTCAAGATTAATGTATTTAACAATATTAACTAGTAATAATAATGACCACTAAAACTATGCTTCGGTCTCGCTTCATAGCATCAATGAATATGACATTATGAAAAGTATTATTTAGCCTCGAGTCTTACAAGTGGTATTTTGTTAAAATAGAATAAAATAGAATACTAGCATCTATTGCAGAGAATAATATGATCATTACATTATTTGTATGTAAATAACAGGTGATTTTGATATTATGACTATCATATTATGTAATAAATGGTATTCACGTAAGTTATCAAAATATGTTCTATGTTTTAATTATGTGCAGGGAATGTACAATTGTTTTTTAGCTGTATCAAAACCGGTCTGCAAGTGTGCAATTCCCTTTTTATTTTCAACAAAGATGATATTAAATAATCTTACTTTAAAAAAGAGAGGAATAAATTTACTTTCGTCCACTTTAGAATAATTTACTTAAGTCATAACAAATATATGTAAGTATGTATGAAATTGCATTCCCCCTTACTTGCCCATGAGTCTGATGTTTTATAAAAATTCCTTTAGTCCAATTTTCTTTAAAAAGTTTAGGACATCGGCGGGTTTTAAATCAGGTAGATCCTCCTCTTCTAGATCGTGTGCTGGCCCTAAAATTCTACAAGGCAAGGCATTCCGAGAGTATGTGTATTGAGGTTTCGTTCTTTTCCTCGAAGAATCTGCACTTTGCTTCGTCTACTAACCCTAGTTTCATGTGGGCCAAGGCAGCTAAGAGATCTCTTCTGGCCATAGTTTTCCAGAAGTATCTTAATTTGCCTCAGTCCTTCTAGCTGATTCCAATGCTGCTCCATTTCTTTTCTTAGTTTTTCTAAGATTGAACTACTGCTGATCCCACAAGATGGTTCTGGGGTTTCGGCTCCACTTTTTGCCAGCTTATCTGTTGTTTCGTTCCTTTCTATTCCTATCTTTCCTTGAACCCATAGGAGGATGACAGTATTCTTCTGACCTAGTTTATTTAGCTTGCCAAGACATTCCCAAACCATCTTCGAACTGATTGTATGTGAGCTCAGCGCTTTGATGGCTGCTTGACTATCCGTCTCATTTGCGTAAGTTTCTTTCAATATTGAATTATCCGCATATTTCTATGGAGCGGATTTCTGCTTGAAAGATGCTTGGGTTTGTGTCCAAACTTTCTTAGTGCTCGATTCTCGGTCCAAAAACTCCTATTGCAGTTCCGTCTAACAAATATAAAAGGCCGGATCATATTATGTGATAAAGAACAAGGATTCAGATCATGTACCAATACAGTGTGTGATATTAGAGAGGCAAATGAAAAATAAAGTTAAAGTACGCATGACAAGAGGATATCGTATTGGTAAGAGAAAGAAAAAAAAACTATGCTAGGTCGATGTTCTACAAAACCTTCTTTACACTTTTAGCACAACTACTAAAATACTGGGAATGACAATATCAACATCTAAGACGAAATACATGACCACATCTAACACACCTATGAGAAGTAAATTAGTCGTATGGCAAGAGATGAAATATATATTTAGGAGAGATATTTAGGAATAGAAATTTCAACACAATTTTACACAAACATTAAGGTGTAACGACAATGTCGTTATACGGTCAAACGGGTTATCAAATATAAGTTTCAATTAAGAATCGACACGATAAATAGTTTGGATGTCGACGGAGAGAGGACAACGTATCTACACTAAGTATATACAGTGTAACGATCGAACTAAATAGTGGCAGAATCCAATCGATCGGCAGAGCTTCATCGACTCTCGGGAGAGCTTCACCAGCACTCAAGCAAGCTGTATCAGCTTAATCTTGAACATAGAGAACTGTCATTGGAGTTATACGCTCAGACCAGGTATTAAAACGAGCGAAACCGCAAAGCCACCACCCTCTAATTTCCTTTGACGTTTTGGGAGAATATCGATCTCCCACGACACCGTTCCTATTCGGTGAAGGGTATTGATCTTCACCACAATCCGGTCGGGAGGAGTACTGATCATCTCCTTTCTACGTGGGGATTATTGACTTTCACGAACCCAGTCGGCGAGAATATTGATCCCGTGCGATTTAATTCATCCGCGTAAGTGATATTGATTCTTATCGTCAATCTGGAGTATTGATCCGGTCCATAACCACATTGACGTAGGTTATAAGACTAATTTTCGTCGCTAACGATTTCCGTTTGTTACAGATTTCGTCAGAGGCCATTTTCACCTTCGCCAGGAGAGACGTTTTGTTAGTAAATATTTTATGTAAAAGTTGGCTAAGTATTTGCAATTTGTCTTCTTTGCCTTCTCCATGCCCAAAAAAACCAAAGGGATTATGATGATTTCATGTGTAAATTTTTAATAACAAATAAAATCGAAAACACAAAAGATATTAAAACAAAAGCACGCCTCCTTACATTCCAAGAAAAGGAAAGCAATGCATGGCTTAATGCCTCTATTGGAAACTCTTCTAGACGACACAACCTTTCGTATTTCAGTTGCTCTTCGTTTAGGTCAGCCGGTGTGCGAGCAACACATCTGCACTTGCGGACAAACTATTGATATTTTGGGCCATCATAGCTTAAGTTGTTCCAAAAGTACGGGTAGGTTTGCTCGGCATCGTTATTTAAATGATATTTTACATCGGTCTTTAGCTGCAGCTGACACTCCAAATATTTTAGAACCGGTTGGAATCTGTAGAAATGACGGAAAGCGAACTGATGGGTTGTCTTATTTCCCATGGAGGAAGGGTAAACAATTAATTTGGGATGCCACTTGCCGCGGCACTTTAGCTTCTTCTTATATTTTAAAAACTTCTGTAAAGGCCGGAGAAGCTGCTCTCTCTGGGGAGCAACAAAGGCAAGATATAGAGAACTTTTGGATAAATACATTTTTGTTCACTTATTGAATGTCTGTATATATCTCACGATGTAACACAACCCATATCTTTGTTTTACCCAAGCTACCTAAGCGGCAAAAGAGTATTAACGCCTTAGCCACTCTCAAACAAAGAGTGCGCGACGATGCAGATTTATAAAGGACGACTGCAAAACTGGTATTTAAAAAACGACTAAAAGACCAATAATTGAAACGATAAATTATGGAAAACACTGAGTGCTGAGAGTAGAATGAACATATCACAAGAATGACAAAAGAAAGTGTTTTACCAATGTTTAATTATACTGTTTAAAGATCCTGCCGTATCTTGTTGATGTTGCTATGGCAGTGTATCTATAGAATGTGGATATTGCTTTGACATTGATTTATATACAAATAAATACTATATAAGTCATAGATGTAATTTTTATATATTATAGAAAGAAATATGAACATTGTTAAAGATAATTCACCTTTGGAAAGATGAACCACAGAAAGACCTAGTAAGCATTGGAGCGATAATCTACCTGCATGGGGGAGTTGCGATTAGGAACATTCATTGGGTCTATAGGTAATATGTAATATGAAGATATGTTCTTAAATCTAGGCAAAGGTAGAGATCCATCACGTTTTCTACTGTAATTTAATTTAATTTTCGGGTAAGCCCTAGTTTCTTTTTTAGGGAAAGGGAAAAAAGTAAGAAAGAGCATCCTCTAACCTTTGTACTTTTCTTCAACATTGTTTGCAAATAAAAAACGTAATTTCTGTACCTCTTTTTGGCGTTACAAAAGCAAGAGCCACCCAATTATAAAGATATTAATCTCAACTATTTTGGGAAAATTGTTACCTCAACTGATATTTTCTCAACTTCAGTTACACTTTTTCTATAAACTTTAATTCAATTAAATGCCATTTTTATTAAAATTAAAATTTAATGTTTAAAATCATTGGGTATATTTGAAGTAACTGACACACACATCTCTATACCAAAATTGTGGTCTAACGGACCCTCAGGAAAACGGTGGCTGGTAAGGTGGGACAAAGTACTCTAACGTATAACAAGGACTCGCAAAGACATGAAGGATGCCGCGCATCCTTCTTCGACGTTTTTTCAAACGCCCTTATAAAACTGTCTCTCGAGGACAATAGATGAACGTAAAAGGAATGTCTACCGGTGTCTTTCCTTACATTAAACAATTCTTTGTCCATACTAAGCGACAATCATTTTTTAACTAAATTACCGTGTTATTTTTTCAACGCTTCTACATTTCGGACTTGGAAATTAATTAATCTTAATGAACTATTGATAGTTGCACATTTTTGGAAATTAGCTATTAATAATATTCATTCATATTTGAAAATCAACGGTTTCTTTTTATTGAGACGCTTCAACCATTGAGGTTATTAGCGTATTAACATACAAGGTACAAAAAAAAGAAACAAATTACAACAAATACTAAGTGACATAAAAGTCCGAACACCCAGTTTAAATGATTTTATTTTTATAAAATTTTGTATAAGTACTTACTGAAGCATAATAAATAATTGTTAAAAATTCCAAATTACATTGCTTTAAAGCCCTTTTACCTTTAGTAATGCGTGGATGCACCCCGCGCAACGCGCCTGGGCATGCTTCTGATCAGGTGGTCAATATCCTTCTGTGGTATCTCATTCCAGGCAACCACCAACTCCTCTAAAAGTTCTTCTAGAGTCTGAGGAGGACGTTGCAAATTGAGCAATCTCCTACCCATCATATCCCACACGTGCTCAATTGGGGATAAGTCGATAAATATTGGTTACCAAGGTAACAATGTGACATCATTATGTTGAAAGAAGTCTATTGTGACTCTTGCGATATGTGGTCGGGCACTATCTTCTTGGAAAGTTAGATTTGCCAGGGTGTCAAGATAGGGTAAAAGATGGAGTTCCAAAACTTCTTGGATATATCGCTGCGCAGTCATGTTACCTCTGATGAAGATTAAAGGTGATCTCGAACCATAAGCTATAGCACCCCAAACCATAACACCAACAGTTTGATGAACATGCCTTTCAACAAAAAACCGTGGATTTCTCCTTTTACCACGTCGTCTTCTAACCCTCGCTCGACCATCGTGCATGTCTAAACAAAATCGAGACTCGTCACTAAAGACAATACTGTTCCATTCCTGATCCCAGAGTGACCGTTCTCTGCACCACTCAAGGCGATTACATCCGTGTTCTGGAGTTAAAGGGAGGACCCAAGGTGGTCGGTATGAAAACAGGTCAAAACGTCTTATTCGTCGGTAAACACTTCGCATGCCAATAGGTCTTCCGTGTTCTGAAAACCATTTATTTGCAATGGAGCTGGTAGTGCAGAAACGGTCCCCTAAGGCCAATAATCTTAGGCGGCGCTCTTCACGGTCTGTTGTTCTACGGGGGCGTCCAGAGCCCCGTGCTCTTTGCGTCTGGCCTTCTCGAAGCCATGCCTGACAACATCTAACCACGTTGTCTACACTTTGCAATCTAACTGGAATTTCCCGAAAAGAAAATCCAGCTTCCCGAAGTCCCACTATACGACCCCTATCAAACACACTAAGTTGACGAAATCCTAGTTATTTATATATATATATGTATGAGGGTAATTTGATTTGTCCCCCTAGTTTTTACTGGCTATAGTTTTCATAAAATTTAATCCTGCTTGACATGATTTTTTAATTCGTTTGTGAGTTTTTTCCATGAAAGTTTTCACACGAATAATATGCCTAGAAAACGGATATTATTTGTGAAATTAAGTATGGGATTATATAGCATCAGATTTCGTGTGAACAACTTACACTTAGTTTTTGTGGGTGAAAACTACAATCCAATCGACATAGACCATGATTCTAGCTTATTAATGGTTTTTTGCGAGTGGTTTTCAATGGATATTAAATTTCTTCTCTTTGCAAATAAAACTAAATCATCAACATACAGTCTTTCGTTAACAAGTGGTCAGCATTGATTTAGTATGTTTTTAATTGCTATTAGAAAAAGTGTTGTGCTGACTATTTCACTCACCTACGAAATGAACCAATCAGAAGCTCTAGTCAAGTTCGGCTTACTGATTTCTCAGGTCAACTTTTTTGCCAATTTCCTCCAATCCTGCCGAATTTCAGATTTTTTATCTTTCACTCTGTTTGTGAAATAGTCTAATAAAATTCCACTCGTGATTGAATTTATCTCATAAGTCTTTCATTCAAAAATGAATCGACAGACTTATCGCGAAAATTCAATCACTTGTGGTATTACTACTGATAACTGATCCCTGTGGTACACACGGTTTCCTGTTTTTTTTTTTCTGAGGTAACATTATCTGATTGTACTCGAAAACTGCAGGTATAATTTGATTTTAAAGATCGAGATATTTGGCACCATTAAGCGTATCTACAATAAAAACAAACACCGATTAAATGGTGTTTTACAATACCAGCCCAGACGTTTTTTTGGGTATTTTTTATGAATCTCCTCCATACAATGCGTATTACAATCTGACCACTATCCAGAAATATGGCTGTTCACAAAACCATTAAGCATAATGTGACTTTATCACTGAATATAACAAAATCTAAAACAATTTTCTGTTACCGTTTCACACAACTCTATTCGGCGATTAGAATCATCTTGAGATAGTACTTGGTGGGTCTGAGCTTTGTATAGATGAATGTGTAGGTAATAAATTAGTACTGTAGCGAATTTCGGTAATAAGATGATTTTATGTTGTTATTTGTTAATTTTTGCAATAAATTTAAAACAATAACATTTTTGGATAGAGAATGAAGAGACCTTGCAAACGATTTATCACAAGCCTATACTTCCTATTTAAAAAATTAGGGGTTGTAGTTGTAGTTTATGTTCTAGGATTAAACCAGCAAACTAAACAAGAAACTCCGCTTCTTTCGAAGCCCCATTAAGTCAGTTATCATTTTAATTATCTATACAAGTTTTCAACTGCTTACAATATCTTAAACGATATTGATTGTATTCTCTTTCTCTGGTATATTCATAATTTCGGTACTTCGAACACATATTTTTCAATTTACTTTTTCCATTCAATTCGAACGACTTCTTAATAGAATACAAACTAGGGGATCAGAAAGTTTTCGTTTTATAATCTTGCGCCAGATTCTTACTAATATGGAGCTTCACTCATCTCGAAGTTAAGACATTTTAAAGACATTTTATTTAGATTATTAGTTATACAGGGTGTCCCATAACTAATGGACAATATAAGAACTGTAGAAAGGGGTGATAAAAATAAGTCGTTTGATACAAACATGCACCAGTGAAATGTTAATAGTAAGCTAGATATGGGGCGTTAAAGTTGACAAAATATTTTTGAAAATTCGTAATATTTAGAACACAACTGAATGTATTGGTCTCAAAATTGCTACACTATGGTTTTTAATGGTAATAAGCATGATATTACTTAATTTTTAATAATACTTCTAGATGGTGCTGGTTACACCTCGGGTTACACAGTTAAAATTTGATAGATCAGCGGTATTTTTTTACCCCCTGTATAATGTGCATTTTATTACAAAATAATAAAAACTGCATCATTTTAAAACAAAAAAGGTATACTTTTTCAATTCCCTTATTTTAAGTCGTTTTCAAGATATTGCTATTTTAATGTTGCAGTGCATATCATTACACTGCAACTTAATTACTAGAATATTTTAAAGGGGCCTGTGACTATTAAAAGAACTGTCATTAATTTACTAGTTAAAAGCGAAAAGTTGTCATTACTGTGTTTTTAACTTCTGAACTAACAATACGGCTTTCATTAAAAATGCCTAGAGGCAATGAACTTACAAATAATGAACTAAGAAATTATGCTTCGTGTTTAAGTACAAGTAAATTATAATGCATGTGCTGCAGTTAGACGATATGTGCAGTTATATCCAGTTGTACCCAGTCGTAAAAAAATTCAAAGATTGTACTCCAATTTAGGTGAAAGCGGCTCTTTTCGTAGGAAAAATTCTGATCACAGCTGATATGGAAGATGAAATTTTAACAAGAGTTATAGAAAATCCTGAATTGAGTACTCGGCGCTTGCAGGCAGCTACTGGTGTAAGTAAATCAAGTGTGTCAAGAATTTTACGTACAGAGAAATTGTACCCATATCATTTCACGCCTGTACAAAATTTATTACCCAATGACTTATCAAGGAGACTACAATTTTGTCAATCAATGCTCGGTAAGATCAATCAAGATCCAATATTTTTAAAAAAGGTACTGTTTACGGACGAGGCTACATTCACACGCAGAGAAGTATTTAATTGGAGAAATAATCACTATTACGATTTTGCTAATCCTCATCAATACAAAGAAACTCATTCTCAGCATGAGTTTTCAATCAACATCTGGTGTGGAATCATTAGCGATAATTTCATTGGTCCATTTGAACTTCCTAAATGCGGTAAATTATTTAGAAGTTTTGCAAAATGATTTAGGCATTTTACTTGATGAAGTTCCTTTAATTCTAAGGCAGGATATGTGGTTTATGCATGACGGTGCTCCCCCACATTATCCACTTATAGTCCGGGAGCATTTAAATAACAGTTTTCCGCATCGTTGGATTAGACGGGGCAGTGAGTTTCCTTGGCCGGCTCGTGCCCAAGAATTTAAAATGTAAAGTAAACGGTGGTCACTTTCAACATTTAATGAAATAAATGTAATTATTGTTTTTTTCTTTTCTTTTTCCAATTAAATTGTATTATTTGAACAACCAATGTTTTATTTAGGTAATAATTTTTAAATGGCGGCGTGGCAGCAGTATTAAAATAGTATCTTGAAAACGACTTAAAATATGGGAATTGAACAAGTATACCTTTTTTGTTTAAAAATGATGCACTTTTTATTATTTTGTAATAAAATGCACATTATACAGGGGGTAAAAAAAATACCGCTGATCTATCAAATTTTAACTGTGTAACCAGCGCCATCTAAAAGTATTATTAAAAATTAAGGCAATTAAGGCAATTAAGGCATTCAGTTGTGTTCTAAATATTACGAATTTTCAAAAATATTTTGTCAACTTTAACGCCCTATATCTCGCGTACTATTAACATTTTACTGATGCATGTTTGTATCAAACGACTTATTTTTATCCCCCCCTTTCTACAGTTCTTATATTGTCCATTAGTTATGGGACACCCAGTATAACTAAGTTATACTTCGAATAAAAAAGAAGAGTCGTTTACAGTTTTAATTAAGATGCTTTAAATCTTTATAAAACAACGTTGTATTCAAGGAAATTATTCGTAAAGACGACAAGTGAAAATAAACGTTTGAAAAATTAATGAGATTGTTGGTCGGTACATTTCTATTATATGGCTGATACTGTTTATTAACGTTTTTCTAAAAGAGCCAATTAATGAAAAATCTTAATTATTTCGTTCTTCAAAGGAGATCGAAAACATTTTTCTGTATAAAATCATTATTATGATCACAAAATTAAAAACCCATAAAAAACTCATAAATTATATATAATTCTTAAAAAGCAAAATTTAAATTAGAATTTGATCCTCTTAAATTGCTATTAACATAAGTTTCCTTTGCAAAAAAACCAATACAAATAATGAAATTGATTCTAATTATTTATAAAAATTATTTGTTGTCAAAGAAACAAGTCATTTATTTTTATTGCCTAAGTATTAAGGGGCATGGTTATACAGGGTTACACTTACCTAACCTAACCTAACAAAAAAAATCAATAAAAATATTGAACAATTAATTTTCAATTCATGTATGTTATCCATTCTCTAATGTGGGTAGAGTTTAAAAGGTTCAAAGAAAAACTCAAAGTCGATCCCACAATGTTTTATTTAAGATTGAAAGGTTGCAACTAGTTTCGGTAGAACCAGACCATCAGCAGGCTGTAAAATACAATGAATGGTCAATAGAAGGAGAAACAATAATTAAGTGATGGATTCAAAGTCAAGTCAACAATAAAATATTTGTAAGTAAAATATTGCAATTAAATAAATAACTATAAAAGATAGTGAAACATTATAAATTTATAAAAAGTTTATTTTGGAATGGAACAAAAAACATGTAATCATAATCAAATTCTCTAAAAGGAGATGAAACTTATAAAGAAATTAGAATACAGTACACTATTAATGGAATACAATATTGAGTCAGTAATTAATTTTCTTGCGTAAAAGTAACTAAAAACTAACTATATAATCTAAATATTATAATAGTTATTTGTTTTACTAGGCATAAAGGCACAAGATTTAATGCCGCGGTTGGTGGCTCGGCTATAAAACCAGCCAAGGCTGTACTTGTTGTTGTTGTACTTATTGTTGCAGTCGCTGGGGCTTGTAGATGTGATGAGCTTTTGCAAATGAAAACAGATGATATAAATGATATGGGCGACAAATTGCTAATTATGCTACCAAATACTAAGACCAAAAGATCAAGATCTTTTGTAGTAACGGAATATTTAAGCGTTTATAGAAAATATGCAGCCTCCAAACCCTCGATTTTAAATAATTGGCGTCTCTTCTATAAGTATGCGAACGGTAAAGCACATCACCAATTCTGGCATTCACAAATTCAACAGAAGAAATTGCTACCTTTCTGGGACTATCCCATGCGAAAGAATATACCGGGCATTGCTTTCGCAGACCTTTGGCCTATAGCTGGTGCATTCTGGTGGGGACATAACAATGTTGAAGTCTTCCGCTGTCGCGTAGGGCTATATTGAGGACTCGCTAGCCAATAAGTCGAACATCGGCAATTAAATATTATCTGGCATTTCCGGAGTCTCAAGTGTGGATACTAAAGTTGATGCCAATCAAGCTAACACCCCCACATTGACTAAATTAAAAAAAAGTAGTCCATAATTAAGAGCTAATTAAAGGCTAATTTGTACCACAAAAATTAAAATTTGTACCACCGCGATAACCGAGAAAAATCGTTTTGAAAATGGGGGGTGCTAGGTCAAGGCAGCACCCCCACTTTGATCGAATTCCAATTCAATTACATCAAAATAAATAGCATATTAAAGGCTAATTTGTACCACTAAAAGTTAATCTGTATTATTATTTATAATGCCAAAAAATAAAATCTAATGCTGTAAATATCGCTGATCTATAATTTTAGCACCCCCCTTTCGTCTATTCAAAAAGTGAACACACAATATTATAAAACTAATATTTTGGCAATATTTCATTATTGCCAATTTTGGATATAAAACATGACACTTTGATTACTTTTCCTTTCATAGACCAAATTTCCCCTCTCAAAGCATTACCACATTTACATTTTCCTTGAAATGTAGCAGTATCTGCTGTAGGATATATTTTGTGAGTTTTAAACTGAAACCCACATTTCATACCCTTCTCGTCTAATTTTTCTGTTATTAGAGTTTGCCATTTTTTTTCTTCGAATTTGTAATACTTTCTATATAAATATATCTAATAAATAAAAATATATATAAATAAAAAACATCTAACTAAAGATCAATTTGTTTATTATGAATTAATGAAAAAGGGTTTAATAATTTTTAGTATTTAACATAATATTTTAACAGGGGGTCTAGTTTTGAATATCAGTGAAATTGAATTCACAAGTGAAATATTTCGATTTTTAATTCACCATCGAAATGCTATACCTAGTTTTCAATTCTAGTGAAATGAAATTTTTATAAATTCACTTAAATGAAATTAATTCGATCGACACAATTTGACAACAATGGAAATCAGTCGAATTAGTTCAAATTATTAACGTGCGAGAAAAACATAAGATTAATTAAGGTTAAAAATACCATTATTTCTTATTTTGTTCTTCGAATCTTCGCCAAGTCGTCAAAATTTAAGATAATTCTACTTTTGTTAGTTGGTAATACGTGTTTTTAAAATTGAAAAATTTGATAGGAAATGCAAATAGTATATTTATAGGAACGATCCACATAGGTTTCAGTAAATTATACATTTAGCAGAATCTCTGATTTAGTTACAATATTATGAAGTTGTACATAAAATAATACTGTTTTAGTGACGGCTGATTTTATAAATAAAAAAAGTTTTGTTAATGAACAATAAAAACGTTGGTGGAATACATACAAAACCATCCAATTTTAAAATATCCACCAAAACTTAATAATAAACTATATTGCCTAAACTAATACAGCAACGTTCTTAGCGTAAACATATCATCCTCTAAAAGGTCCAAAATGGCCATTTTGTCAAAAATAAACGTTCTCGCTTCACTCTCGTCCACTAACTAATAAAATATTATACTAATATCTAATATAAACAATACTAATATACTTTGCTAATGCTAACTAACTATAAACTAGATTCAAAAAACAAAACAAGAAAATACCTACAAGCAGAAAACCACAAAACAAAATTTCTAACGTAATTCGCAAGTGAAATATATATTTCGACAGCTAAATAGTATTCGAATTATATTTGTGAAATATTTTCGAATTCGAATTTTATTTCACTCGTGAAATTAGTTCAAAACTTGAGTTGATCGAAATATGAGCAATTTCACTTGTGAAATATTTCAAAACTAACCCCCCAGAACAGAAATTTTTATTCCTTTCTGACGTTGGTGCTACGTTGGCTATGTTCTTAAAAAGGTATTACCTTATTTACAGCATTTTTTACTTTATTAAAGCATTTGGCTCTATTAACCATAACATTATGATAAACCTACTGTAATGTTATGGCATCTGTTATATTTTTTTACTAGTTTATAGACACAATTCATTTTAACATGTTTATAAAAGTAAAATAATTTTTGGAACAAATCAATTCGGTATTGGTAATTTTGCCACCAAGTATCATTAAGGCGTTAGTACTACAGGTAACAGGTAAATTCCCCACCAATCTTTAATGACATGCTAAGCCCACCAGTAATTTCACCACTGCACTTCTGAGAATTATTATCCTTTCACCTGATTTAATTGTTAATGGCATACACACCTATTTTGCTTATTCTGGTAATTTCCTTGATGGACTATTCAAATCAATCGCACTGCACATGAAGTAAACATATCTGTTGCTAGATACTTTGTTATTGTCTCATGTTAACATAATGTGACATAAAAAGGGAAATGTAGTATGTAGGTAGTATAGTTTTATTGAAAAAATACAAAAAATAGAAAAATACAAAATTAATACAAAATCATAGGACGACAGATTCCAAAATAGGTTAGATTAGGTTGGGTTAGGTTAGGTTGGGTTAGGTTGGGTTAGGTTAGGTTAGGTTAGGTTAGGTTAGGTTAGGTTAGGTTAGGTTAGGTTAGGTTAGGTTAGGTTAGGTTAGGTTAGGTTAGGTTAGGTTAGGTTAGGTTAGGTTAGGTTAGGTTAGGTTAGGTTAGGTTAGGTTAGGTTAGGTTAGGTTAGGTTAGGTTAGGTTAGGTTAGGTTAGGTTAGGTTAGGTTAGGTTAGGTTAGGTTAGGTTAGGTTAGGTTAGGTTAGGTTAGGTTAGGTTAGGTTAGGTTAGGTTAGGTTAGGTTAGGTTAGGTTAGGTTAGGTTAGGTTAGGTTAGGTTAGGTTAGGTTAGGTTAGGTTAGGTTAGGTTAGGTTAGGTTAGGTTAGGTTAGGTTAGGTTAGGTTGGGTTGGGTTGGGTTACAAGAAGTACTGATAATTTGTCGGTTCAAAACAATCCATCCTTATCAAGAAGGAGCGTCATTAATAAATCATGAAAATATCGGTGGCAAAATTACCCATAGGACTAAATAGGTGTGGGCAGAGGATTTACAAATTTACTAGTGGCGAAATTACCTGTGCCCAATCTATTGATTCTTTTACTTTTTAGGAGAAAGTTGTGTGGTTTGAAACCATTATATTTGAGTATTAAAAACATTTTTTAAAATCAAGAGTACAATTTTATAAATAAAGTAATAAATATACATGCAAATTCGAAGACTTACCGGTACGGTCATTGGGGCTCAAATCTGAAACAAAAATTTTATTAATGTATTTAATTTCACCCAGAAGAATAAATCTAAACTGTCCAACAGTTTAGACGTTTATCCTTTTAACTCAAAACTAATAAGCCAGAATGTTAATAAAAACAGGCTTAAAAATAAACTGCAAATATCAGAGAAAAGGAGACAGGTGAAATATGTAAGAGAAGTATTATAAAAAAAATTGGAAAAAATTATTGGATTATTTTTCAACGCACATTGGGACTAAATTATAGAAAGTTTTTATCAACATTTGCATACGGAGGATTTTAAGCTGCTTATTTAGAAAATTCGGTAAACAAGATGAAAGCTTCAAAATAGCGTTAAAAACATTATGTGATATAATTTTTTCAAAAGATTATGTTAAAAATTTTTCAACGAACATGAACCTTTCCATTTTAATTGTTAAAAGAAAAAAGCAAAATTTCCTGCTTCTTGATATAGGGGTAGGAAATCCCCATTTTATCAAAGAAATTGTAAATACAATAAAATATTTAAGCATTTTTGAATAATCTCTTTTAACGATATTAGCTCCTCCTAAAAAAATTCTGGCTAGAAATTATTCTCAAGGAGTAGTTCGGTTCCAAGTTAGTGCCACACTCTATAACTTAGTGTTGGCTCACTATGAGTTTAAAGCGCCAGCACAAATTTTGCAGCACAAAATCGCTTACGAGGTTGCGTCTCTTGTTATATTTCTCACTCAACGGTGGCATGCAATGAAAAAAGCAGTGCAGAACAATATCTGAACTAAAAGAAAGGCTTCAGGAGATTTGGGGTTAGTTTACACACCGAATTTGTGTAAAGACTTGATTAATACTATAGTACATAACATTTAGGCGACTATAAAAAGTAAAGGTACTCAGTAGTAAACTTGTTTGTTTACACTTTTTATGCATATATTTTTCTTTCATGGGACAACTGAATTGGGAAGCGGATCGTATATTTTTATCAATTTTTTAGTCAAGATATTCCGAACATAAGACATACCTGCACGATTTAAATCGTTTCATAAAAAAGTTCGGTATTTCTTTAATCTCTTTCTTTCAACGTTTTCCGGGCACGGTTGAAGACGCCCTAAAACATTTTACAACACACGTTATGCCATACGTATAACATAAAAAATAACGAAGACTGTCAAACGCAGATGCGGCGCTTTTCAGAAGCCCATCAAGAAAGTTGAATGCCAACAGACACATTTACTATTCGGGAAAGTTAAGCCGGCAAACAAATCTCAACCGTCTACGTCAACGTAACTTTGGAAGACGATGAATGGTAATACGATTTTCACTCAGCAAAAATAAGTGAAATAAGAGAAAGAATTGCGGAACATACAACCGAGCATATTAACAAGTTAAAAAGCTTCTTAAAACTGTTAAAAACGAAACCACAATAAAAGATTTAGTATTTGTTTAGTAATATCACAAACTTTTTTTTATGGTACTAACCCTTACTGTGTGAAAGTTCATCTTATTCAGAACAATAAAAAACTAAAAGGTTGAATTAACTTCCACTATTTATTCTATAAATACTTTAAATGCAATGACAGCCGTTTCGCTATCGAAATAGCATCGTCAGATTGCATTTAAAGTATTTATAGAATAAATAGTGAAATTGATTGTACTAACCCTTACTTTTTGGAAGTCCATCTTATTAAGGATAATAAAAAACTCTTCGTTTTAACAAAACAATATTTATTTAAAAATTGCTTTTTTTTTAAAAAAAGACTCAATGACAGCCGTTTCGCTATTAAGCATCGTCAGATTGACATTTAAGTTACATTTTGTTTGTTTGTCCTAAATTAAAAAAATCTGGTGTTTACAAAATTAATTGTCCAAAGTGTAATGCTGTATATATAGGTCAAACACAAAGAAATTTTGAAGTAAGATTTAACGAACATTTAAGAGCATATAAATTAAAACAACCAGATAAGTCAAATTATGCAAAACACCTACTTGAACATCCAACCTCACTCTTTCACACCAATGACATTCATATACTACACATTTGTGATAAAAAACAAAATTTAGATTTTCTAGAAGAACTTGAAATTAAAAGACATCTAGCAGATCCACAATTTAAAGTTGTTAATGAACAAATAAATCTGGGAAGTTCTCCACTTTTAAAGTGTTTGCTTTGATTGAGTCTTCATTTTATACATAGATAAGACGTAATTGTAACACAAATATATTAAGTTATTGTAAAGATCAGCATGATATAGTTTTTTTTCTGGTTTTTCTATATCATTGCACAGTTATACTGATCTTAGAGGGAAATACATCCAGGATAATCTCTTAGGGCTAATAACATCTAGGCTTTAATATTGTTATGTCTTATTACTTCTATACTTGGTCTAGCCTTAATACTACCTAAACATCAGGTACCTAGCTACAAACAAACAAAATGTAACTTAAATGTCAATCTGACGATGCTTAATAGCGAAACGGCTGTCATTGAGTCTTTTAAAAAAGCAATTTTTAAATAAATATTGGAAGTTTTGTTAAAACGAAGAGTTTTTTATTATCCTTAATAAATAGTGGAAGTTAATTCAACCTTTTAGTTGTTTATTGTTCTGAATAATATCACAAACTGTTAATTTTTTTTTAATATACTCGTCACAAAAAGTATCGCATCTTTTTGGGAAATTAATTTGGAAGTATGTTTCAAAGTATTAAGAATAATAAAAAACTCTTCGTTTCAACGAAGTTTATTTAAAACATATTTTTTCAAATAAACTTGGAAGTTACGTTGAAACAAAGAGTTTTTTATTATTCTTAATAAGATGGACTTCCAAAAAGTAAGAGTTAGTAGGTACAATAAATTTAATGTTTCAAAGTAGTTTATTTAATTAAAATTAAAAATCAAAAAATAATGGGCATAAACAATGAATATAATAATTATTCTAGAAAAAGCAAATAATACAAAGTAACAAAATAAAAAATTTAAACGATAAATTTAACTCACCAATAGGGGAATTTTATTGAATACTATTTTCAGAGATTTAATAAGATCTGTTTTTGAGGTATCTATAAACAATTAAGAGATGCATAACTCATATTGATTGGTCTTACTCAAATTAAATGATTGGTGATAAAATGTTAATAAAAATCAACACTGGTAAATTATTATTTTAATATTAATAATTTATTCTAATAATAATTCCTAATCTAATTGTGGGTTTTAGGTGAAAAGATACAACTATAAACATAAAAATACTAAATTAACATAAACGTAAATATTGTCAAAAAAGGAACGAGACTGTAACAATTTATCCAAAACAATTTAGAAAAAATTATGTAAAAAAATTCCCATAATTTTCTAATGTTTGTATACAACAGTTAGAAACATACCATTTATCTGAAAATTAAAGTTTAGACACCATATAATTTCAAAAATTACTGGTGCAGAAATAATGGCATTATTTCCTTTAATTCTCTTATAATACCTACACATGAAGATGACATGTATTGACTTATTTAATCGTGTCGATTCTGTTGTACACACACAGTCTAGCAAAATATGATTTATTATAAACAAAAATAAAATTTTGATTTTTAACCAATCAATAACACAGATCCGTTGTCATCAATATGTACAAATCTCTTGAAAACTCTACCGCTGTGGTTTACCATTTATAGTCAACTGGTGAACTAAAAGTATTTATTTAGTTTTTGTGTCAATGGAATGATTTACGGTCGAGTATAAATACTCGACGTTTTGGAATCATTGAAAATTCACGGAAAATTAATCAAGGAAAAAGGTTCTATTGAATTTATACGTGCACATGTACAAAGTCCAAGTGGGCTTTTCGTACAAATTAATTAGTTCGATATAAAGCCCCACTAAACTACAAATTTTATATAGAATTTAATTTATTTAGATAAATTCCGTTTTGATATAAAAAAAATTAACAAGTAAATTTTTTAAACAAAACTTTATTTGAAAAGGTAATCCATCTCTCAAATGTGGCTGATACAGATATACAAAGCTCAAAGTCAATTCACCATTTTAATAAGAAGCAGCTTATAACTATAAAAGCGACATGTTTCGGTCCTTAGACTATCATCAGGCTATAAAGATAACCATGGTATCAGCGAAGAATCAAAATTAGTTACATATAAGTATGATTAATAGAGGTTGCATGATTACATTAAAAAATTATTATGATTAAAACTTTTCAAATTGAAGTGACAAAGTAAAAGATAGTTAACAGTACGTGAAATGTCACGTACAAAAAGTTACAATAAAACAAACAAGATCAAATCGTTACAAAATCATATTATTAATAAATCCGTACACAAACTCACCTGTATGTATAGAACGCAGAAACTGCATTTTAATTTATGAATATTTTAAATTTAAATGAGGGAGAAACATAAAAAAGTATGGATGTTTTATTCTAGAGGAAATATATATATTTCAAGGAAAAACAGTAGAAAAAGAAAACATGAAGAAGAAAAAAGAGTTGATTGTAAAAAACAATCAAAAACAGGAGAGAACCATGGTGGTAGCTCGATCTCCTTGGAATCAAGAAGATAGGTCGATCCTAAACAGTAAGTAAAGATTCTGTTAGTTTTCTTAATATAAACAGAAAGGCTATGTAAACTAATATGAATAGCATAAAGAGCATTTCAGCCTAACAGAACAGAAAAACTGTACAAGTGCACTTGAAGTACATGAAGTGCACTCTTTTGCTAATCATATCTTAGAGGAGAACCACTCCTTTGATGTTGAAAATGTTGAATTGCTTCATGTTTGTAAGATCAAGCTACCATCATGGTAATTAATGATGGTCTAAGGACCGAAACAAGTCGCTTTTACAGTTATCAGCTGCTTTTTATTAAAATTGTGGATTGACTTTGAGTTTTATTGCTACTGTAAACCTTTATTTACCTGAAAGTGCATTTTTTTTCTCTACTTCTCTACATAATGTCCATTATTATTAAGACACTCGTCGTATCTTGGGACCAGCTTTTGTATTTAGTCATCAAAGAAACTTGCCACCAGACCGGACAACCACTGCTGCACAGACGTTTTTACTTCTTGGAATGACGCTTCAAGTGCAGAAACAAATGGTAGTCGTAGTCGCTAGGCACTAGATCGGGTCTGTATGTTCACCCAACCAAATGAAGTGATGAGCTCTTGCTGAATGTGGACGAGCATTATCGAGGAGCAAAACGACGTCTACACTCAGCATGCCACGCCTTTTGTTTGGAGTTTCACAGTTCGCGGATGCATTGATCGTTTCACCGCGTGGCAGAAAATCGACCAACACACCCTGTCTGTCCCAACAGACAGTGCACATTCTTTACTGAACAGAAATTGTTTGCTTGAATTTGACTTTCCTAGGGGATGGAGCCATTCCATTGACTGTTGTTTTCATTTTGGTGTAAAGTTTCATCGCCTGTAACGATATGGCTCGTTACTGTAACGCTCGAGAAAGTTCAATATACTGTCCACTGCTAAGCTGAAAATTTTTCAGCTAAGGACGAAATTGTGTTCTATTTCACTTTACAGTCCACGTTTTGAATGAGATCATCGGTAATGACTGAAGGTCGCCCACTTCGTTCCTCATCATGAACGTTTGTGCGGCACTTTGACACTGATTTGACGATAAATGTCAATTGCTTTTAAGCCTTTAGCACCGAGAAAACGAATCACAGGAAGCATTTCACATTCGGCTATAGACAAGTTACATGTTTTAATTAAATTTCATGTTATTTAAAGAAAAGATTTTGGTGTATGTAAAACTAACCATTAATTAATATTAAACAAGTATTCTTTTTTCCTAAATTAACTCAAGAAAAGCTGAAAAATGTAGGTGACTTTAAATAATTTAAGAAATGACAAATAATCTTAAAAATAAAACTAATCAGGAAGTCATGGGCATAGTAGACGATGAAATTTATATTGTTGTATATGTATATTAGTTGGCATCTGTCACAACATTCTGACACCTTATTTGCAACCCTTGTTAACAACAAAATTTAGCACTAATTATGAATTCATATTGCATTAATAATTTTTTTAATATTATTCTCTAAAACCGATCCGTTATATGGTTTATTGAGTAAAGTAACGTTTCATTGATATTTATTGTTTATATACTGGTCCAAACTGCCTCTAGATCCTATTATTGTGGCACGAATTGTAGCGTTCAAATAAGATGGTAGAGGACAACGTGAAACTGCCAGAATTGTTGGTAAGAGCCTCTGTGCAAGATTGAATTTTGCTCGAAATCACTTATTATAGAACGATGACGACTGGAGCAAGGTACTCTTTCCAGACGATTCTCGTTTTTGCCTCAATGGACCAGACGGACGTCGAAAAGTATGGAGAAGACCTGGAGAAAGATACGCCCCCGCTTATATTGACCATAGACGTAAATTTTGTTAAGGGTCTATTATGGTTTTCAGAAGCACGTAGAGTTGGTTTTAATAGAGAATGACTCTCTAACAGCTCGCAGATATGTAACAGAGGTCCTGGAAGATCATGCTGTACCTTTTATGGTCACTATGGACGAGCAAGGCATTTTTATGAACGATAATGCAACACCACACGCTGCCAGGATTGTCAGTGATTATCTAGGTGAGGCGGTTTGATTGGTCAGCATGTTGTCCAGATATGAACCCCATAGAACATATCTGGGATGAGTTAGGGAAGCGTATTCGAAGGCATACACCAGCCCCAAGAACTACCAAGGAGCTAAGAGAGTTCTTATTGCAGGAGTGGAATAATATGGATCAGAATGTAATCCTTAATTTAATTCAGTGTACCTATGCCTCGTCGAAGGCAAACGGGCATTAATACAAGAAGGGGTAATACACGTTATTAGTTATATTGTTATCATTTATTATTATCAATTTTTTAATAATGTTAAGTTTTATTCCTTTATTTCGTTCCCAATAACAATATTCTAACTTCGTTTGAAAGTCACGGTTTTTCAAGAATAAATCATAAATAAATGAATTATGTTATCTGATTCCATGTTTAAAAGCTACAAAAATGCAGTAAATAAATTTACAATTTACAAATATAAGGTGATACATTTAATTTTTTAAATTGTTGGCAATTTTTTAAATAATTTAAAGTGACCTAAATTTTTTGCACGGCAGTGTATATCCTTACTTTTCCGATTATGTAATTTCCTTCGCATCAATTGATAGGTGTGTTTTGTTTCTCAACAAGGTAATTGGCTAAGAATACTGAGATATACTAGGGTCCATATTTTCCATGAATATCAGCCGATCGACCACAAGCATTGTCACACACCAATGACTTAACTTAGACTTAACTTAGAAATAACTACTTAGGGTATTCTAAGGGCCGGTTTATTCACCTTTCAGTAAAGTGTTCCGTAGCGTAACTGAGAGGATTGTCGTTCGCAAGTGTTTATTCATCTTCTAGTAGCGCCAACTTTTCAGTAAATAAAAACTACTGAAGACTTTAATTTACAAATCGATTGAACCTGTCACTTAGGAATTACAGAGGAGATTCTAACCTAAAATTGTTTTTCGCGTATTTTGAGTTTTTGCTTAATTTTTTTAAAATGGATGTTATTGACTACATAAATCTTTTTCTTGACCATATTGACGATGGCCGACCTTGTAATAGACAAAACAGATTTCACCAATGGGACAATTTAAACTGTTGGAATAATCTTGAATTTTTTCATAGATTTCGTTTAACAAAAAATTCGGTTGTACAAACTTTAGCCTTCATAGAAGAAAGACTTTTACACCAATCTGAAAGGTATTTTATTGTAAACTATGTTAGAAAACCATTTCGGTAACAATGATATTTTTTAGAAACAATCCGATTCCGCCACTACTACAGCTTTTGTTAACCCTCAGATTTAACTAAAAACTTTTAATAAATCTAAAAACTATTAAAATCTCGAAAAAACCAAACAAGATACACAGCTAATGTAGAGTAAAATGTCATCTGTCAAAAAAAAACTATAGAACTCATTAGTAAAGTCACACAAACCACAAAAAATACACTGTTGCCTTATCTCTCATAATGCTAAGTATTCAGTAACCACTGAACGAATAAAATACGTTGAATAAACACAAACTACTTACAGGTGACCTTTAAGTTTAGTGAACAAATAATAACTAACGGATACTTTACTGGACAGATGAATAAACCGGCCCTTAATCAGGTAAAATGACGAATCATTAGATAAAATAGATAAATACATAAATTTCATTTCATTGTCTGTTTATGGCTACCCTTCAATAATCCGCTTTAGTCACTTTCTTAAATCTATGAACAGACTTTAATAATGAGTAAAAAAGTAAGGTGTTATGTATGGAGGTGTGAATTGCTGCGGTAGCACAGGAAAAAGAGAGAAGAGCAAAAATCGTTCTGTGAGAAAAGAGTAGAATAACAATAATATCAACCAAAATGTCAAATTTAATTCAATTCACCAATCAGGTGTAACAACTAAATGAATTAAACCAAAATATGCGAAACTGGTTATTTTTGCCGTTTTTAACTTTACTAACTGCCAGCTTTTAGCATAAATGCACTTATTAATAAATTACCGAGCTAACACGTCACGGATAAAGCTTTAAATAATGGATACTGTCAATGTCTATTGTTACAAATTCCCAAAATCGACGGCAATATATTCGGCGTAAGTCATTGTGAATATTTCAGTTTAGTTTTACGGACAAATAACCGAAATAGATCATATGACTAAACGACGTGCTCTCTCGAACCTTCCGGCCTTTGTTCCCATCGACACAACGTTATCGGAATACCTGAGCGTAAAAGCATTATTTTCCAGATAATTCGTTTAGGATTGCAAAAGATTTTACCAATGATTTGAATCAGAGCTATTAGTATAGCAGCCAGGTGCAAAATTTTATTTTTATTAGCAATACGTATCTCCCTTTTGAAACTTTTTTGTTTTTTAATTTAAATTGTTTGTACACTACAAAATAATTAAATAGGTTATTTGACAGGTTTTTTAAATCTATTTTATATTATGTAGTAGTATAGATATTTTTCTTCAATTCTGGTCATTAGTATTAGTTTAATGAAATAATAGTATATTGTATACCTAGTAGGAAAAGCTTAACATTCCAGGGCGATCGTAAAAATTGCCAAAGTCCGGGAATGTGGCTTTTCCCACGAGGTCTACATACTATTTTATTACTTTCTATTTTTTTTTAATCATTAAAATTACGGTAAATTATTACTAATCATGTTCAAATTTCAAATCAACATTATTATTTTTCCCTTAAATAAAAGAAGCCATGAAACATTGTTTCGTAACTACGGAAACGAAGTACATAATTTTAAATTGTCAAACTTGACGAGTGAAAAGTTTATTTGTGGCGTCTTTCCAAAGTGTTGATTTTTTAAAGCCAAAGTAACGTGTAAAATGATGAGTGATGATGACTGTTCCATTTCTGGAACCCCCCCAGAACTCACGGAGGCAGTGAATGCTGCATCATTGGAATTTTTACCAGTAAAATCTAGAAATAAGTATAACTATGCATAGGTACAACCGCTTCATGGACTACCGTACGAATAAAAATGCAACTTCTTTCTCGGAAAATGTTTTAATGACATACTTTTTGGAGCTTGGTTCCAAGATGAAATCTTCAACTTTATAAGCCAATTATTCAATGCTGAAGGCAACCCTTGCAATTAGACAAAACTTAGGGTATTCCTGAAACGGCAAGCACATGCCTATAAGCCAAAAAATCCAAGATTTTAACTAAAGAAGAAAAAAACAAATTTGTTCAGGAAACTTCAGATAAGGAATATTTAATGATTAAGGTAACTTACAAAACTTCAAATTATATTTGGATTCTTTACATGCTTATTTGTTGTTGTAGGTAGCTGTAATATTTGGAATTTCTGGAACTTGCAGAATGGACGAGCTGGTTCTGGTAAAAATGACTGTATAAGATACAAGACCTACTATATAAACTTTTAGTTAGACAAGTAGTAGGAATTCACGAATTTAGAAACATGCCTAAAATAGTGGCCAGTAATTTGAATTTGCCAAACTCGAAAGAATATACCGGCCACTGTTTTCGTCGGTCTTCTGCCACAATTGTTTTTGATTCTGGTGGAGATATTACTAGTTTAAAGAGACTGGGTGGATGGAAATCAAAAAACGTCGCTGAAGGATATATAGAAGAGTCTCTTACTAATAAGGAAGAAGTGGCAAATAAAATTTTCACAGCAGAAAAAAATCAAGAAAGTAAATCTAATATTTCTAATACTGCAGTAACGCCCAATATTAGTTATTGTCATACAAATAAAATTATTAGTTTGGAAAATATTCAACAAAATAATGCTATTAGTTCCCAAGTTCTTCCTGTTTTCAATACTCGTACTAATTGTCTAATAACAGTAAATTTAACAAATAATAAGTAATAATTTTACAATATAATGTTAACCTTGTTTGTGCTGAAAGTTTTAAAAATAAAATTGTTTAGGAAAAAACCTGTTCGCATTTACTGTATGGAAATAACATTTCCTTACGGTACAGAAATGAATATTTCCTTACTGTTATTTTCGGTTGCCAGGCAACAATCAAGTTGGAGGAAATATTGACTTTTTCTTTCAAATATGTTGTCAGAAATGTTATTATTTCTTATCGATTTTCGGAAAAAGTAATTTTTTTCATACATTTGAAAGTGATAATTTAAATACATACAGAGTAGTTCTGTATTAAAAAATCAATTAATTTTTACAATGGTCAAATGTTAAGATACAAAAATAATAAAACATATTTTTTTCACGGAAAATTCAAATGGAAAATATAAAGAAGTACAGGAACCGCCTCCTTTTAATATTAAAATTAAAAGAACATCTTAAAAGTTTTTAGCCTGTTTTTAGTAAAAAAATGGCCTCAAAGTGGCACATCCTAATAAATACCACAAGTAAAAAATTAACAATAAATTTAAACTGATCTCTGATTGTGATTTTGATAATCTGTGAATTTGATTACTTTTAAAATTCCAAGTATTTATCTGAACATCTCCATTGACAGTTTTACCTTTTTTCATATTAAATGTTTTGTATTTATTTAAACAGAATTTCATGTGGATATCGTAAAACCTTCTGGTTATATCCAGGATATGTAAAGTGTGTTCAACAATATAGTACCTACAATAAAAGAGGACTGATGGTGATAATAAACTTCTTAGGTAAAGTACGTTTCACAATAATTCGTTGACTCCGGTACCTGACCTTAGGGGATTAGTAATGAAAGGTTATAAATTTCTCACTGTACAGTACATTAACAGATCCGTAATCCGGTTTTCAAAATAGATTTAAATAAAACTCAGTAACATTTACTAAAACTTAAATTTATTTTGTAAAAAAAATCACGAAATTTTTTAAAAACAAACAAACAAATTTTAAGTTTATTTATTAATTGAAATTAAACAAAACTGTTGAAACTTACGTATACGTATACGTATATATCTTCCTGGACAAAAATAAATAATACCTTTCTGTAAATGTTCGAAGAAATATTAACCACCTTTTATTAGTAATCCCTTAAGAGCACTTAAGAGCAGGTACCAAGTCAACGATTTATTGTGAAACGTACTTTACTTTTATCTCAAGTATTGGCAAGTTTGGGTAAAGAATGCAGGTCAGGATTAAATTTGCAAAAATAATTTTTTAATAGAAACGCATAAAATTTAATAACAATTTAAATATGTTAATATATTAATTCAGTTTTACTATCACTATCGTCGTCTACATTAATTATAAGGGGTTCTATGTTAGTATGAAATGCCCTGTATGAATCCTCCACTTTTATAACATGGTTTATTGTTCTTTTCCAACAATCAGCGTCTGGGTAATCTATATTTTGCTGGATTAATCCAATTACAGAAGGACATAATGTAGGTACAATATTTTGGGTCCGCACTTTTTTCTTTAGCCTTCTCCACATATGCTCAATCGGGTTGAATGCGCAGTAGTAAGGAGGAAGACGAAGAACTGTATGTCCTTTGGATGCTGCAATTGTGTCACATACATATGCCTTCTGTATGTTAAATGTCCTTAGAACCTCTAAAAGCTTCGTTTTTTATATCCTTCTTCAAAGTACATGTTGTTTTGGAGCATAAATTCCTAGATTTCCGCTTTTGCATTCGAAGAGCCTGGAACATTCTTCAATTGGCGACTATGGTAACTGGCATTGTCCATAACTATGACAGTATGCGGGGAATATTTGGCAGAAAAGTGTTTGCGAACCAATCTTCGAACAATTCGGCTGTAGTATCTTGGTGGTAATCCAACGACGAATCCAACCATTTTCTGATCCATGGGTATCATACCAGGTCTCATCCAAATAGATTATTGGTCTTTGTAAAGACCTGTAATCACTTATGGCAGTCAAATATTCAAAGCGCCATTGCCTAATCCATTGGGATTCCATAACTTGCCTTTTGTCAATTTTGCAGTATTTGAAACCTAGTTTGTGTAAAAGTGTCCATAGGTTTCCAATTGATATCCTTATCTCAGTGGAGCTCCTTTGTCTTGTTTGCAATGATCTGATAGTAGTCACCAAGTTTTCTTCGTACATAGAGTAGATAGTCGGGTTGAATGCGCAGTAGTAAGGAGGAAGACGAAGAACTGTATGTCCTTTGGATGCTGCAATTGTGTCACATACATATGCCTTCTGTATGTTAAATGTCCTTAGAACCTCTAAAAGCTTCGTTTTTTATATCCTTCTTCAAAGTACATGTTGTTTTGGAGCATAAATTCCTAGATTTCCGCTTTTGCATTCGAAGAGCCTGGAACATTCTTCAATTGGCGACTATGGTAACTGGCATTGTCCATAACTATGACAGTATGCGGGGAATATTTGGCAGAAAAGTGTTTGCGAACCAATCTTCGAACAATTCGGCTGTAGTATCTTGGTGGTAATCCAACGACGAATCCAACCATTTTCTGATCCATGGGTATCATACCAGGTCTCATCCAAATAGATTATTGGTCTTTGTAAAGACCTGTAATCACTTATGGCAGTCAAATATTCAAAGCGCCATTGCCTAATCCATTGGGATTCCATAACTTGCCTTTTGTCAATTTTGCAGTATTTGAAACCTAGTTTGTGTAAAAGTGTCCATAGGTTTCCAATTGATATCCTTATCTCAGTGGAGCTCCTTTGTCTTGTTTGCAATGATCTGATAGTAGTCACCAAGTTTTCTTCGTACATAGAGTAGATAGTCGGGTTGAATGCGCAGTAGTAAGGAGGAAGACGAAGAACTGTATGTCCTTTGGATGCTGCAATTGTGTCACATACATATGCCTTCTGTATGTTAAATGTCCTTAGAACCTCTAAAAGCTTCGTTTTTTATATCCTTCTTCAAAGTACATGTTGTTTTGGAGCATAAATTCCTAGATTTCCGCTTTTGCATTCGAAGAGCCTGGAACATTCTTCAATTGGCGACTATGGTAACTGGCATTGTCCATAACTATGACAGTATGCGGGGAATATTTGGCAGAAAAGTGTTTGCGAACCAATCTTCGAACAATTCGGCTGTAGTATCTTGGTGGTAATCCAACGACGAATCCAACCATTTTCTGATCCATGGGTATCATACCAGGTCTCATCCAAATAGATTATTGGTCTTTGTAAAGACCTGTAATCACTTATGGCAGTCAAATATTCAAAGCGCCATTGCCTAATCCATTGGGATTCCATAACTTGCCTTTTGTCAATTTTGCAGTATTTGAAACCTAGTTTGTGTAAAAGTGTCCATAGGTTTCCAATTGATATCCTTATCTCAGTGGAGCTCCTTTGTCTTGTTTGCAATGATCTGATAGTAGTCACCAAGTTTTCTTCGTACATAGAGTAGATAGTTCTTCTTATCAAATCTTTATCACCGTCATTAGTGGTTCTGGAAACACCACTATCGTTTCGTTTTCATCTAGAATAAATTGGCCTCAAAATGTGAACTCTCACTGATGATTCCGGTATCCCTATCAAATCGCTGGTTTCTCTTACAGCAGGAGTAAAAGCCCAACCCCTTTGGACCAGCTTCTGATGAACACGTCTGACGATTTATTTGGCATCAAGAGATAAAACTTGTCGTCGAACAGGAACAGGAACAGTAACACAAGGCGCCGCTGATGCAGTTTCCCAAGGACGAAACATTTTTCACAAAAATTATTACACAGCACAGACTAACTCTCACTACGGGAACACAAATATAAATGATTATACTCAACCCAAATTATACAACCATAAGCAATAAACCGTGACAGACGATCGCAATAAAAGTGTTTTATTACCATCAGATCCCTTTTATTGTAGGCATTATATTGTTGAACACACTTTATCTGATATAAAGAAGATGAAAAACAGTGCGTGTAGTTTTTTTTAGCCTTAAGATTAAAATTTTATATTTTTATCATAGAAAGTGTCAAACAAAACTACAGTGGATTGGGAAATTTACCTTGAAATATTTCCTACAAATTTATATACCAAAATATAAAATTAGTAATGGTCCCAAAGATACAAAAGTTGAATAATATGAACTGAAATTACTATTGTTTATATATTTCCCAATTTAACCAATTGTTTTCCTATTAGATATAAGTACGTAATAATTAACAATTTAAAATAAGTTTCTAAAAATAAAGAAAAATACATTAAAATTCGGAGGAGAAATGATAAAAATTATTAATATACTTGCCACAAACCAAAGTTGGTTCAATCCAAACTAATTTTATTAAAAGTTTTAGCAAGGTTACTCCGTTCGAATATACCTACACATTTTTTTGTAAAGGTTCCATTACTTTAAAATATTTTCCCATAACGTATATTATTAAATAATAAAGTTGGTATACAAAGAAAGTTTTCGTTTATTGATACAACTTCCTATGATGTTAGGTTCTGAATAAAAGCGTTTAATATTGTAAAAGCTTCTTGAAAACATATATGTAGGTTTATTATTGAGCTCAGAGTAACTGGATTTACTCTTTGGGGAAATTTTATTTGGATATTCGTTTTAAACTTAGATTAATACGTGGGTAACGATTTTCGAACGAGAGCACACCAACACAAATTTATTTGATATAATTTTTTGTATATTTTCATGCAAATAAAAGAGAATGCTTTGTATAAATTTATTCTAATCGAGTTGCTATTTAAAAGAAGAAACTCTATTTCCTTATATTTTTTTTCAAAAGAGTTTCTGTTTTGAATAAGGTTTAAATTTTAGAATCTGCTCTTAAATCTTTGCATTTGTTAATGACTATGCAGGGCAACCTTAATTTAAAAATGTATGCTGTTATTTACAGTTTTTTAAATGCGCTAATATTTGTAACATAAATTAAATAAACCAGCAATCAATAGAAAATTAATAACAGGCGAGTGAACCATTTTTTTTAAATTTATATATAAATAATATACATGAATATTAGTCGATTTAATATTTTTTATTGATCATACGAACTCTAAATTACCAATAAAGTCAAAATAATATTCAAACGGCGAAATTTTGCCGCACATAGCAAGTGACGTCACAATTTAATTAGAAGGGGAAGAGAAAAATACGGTTGCCACTTGTCAAAATGAATCAGCAAATTTCATTAAGTTTCAGGAAATAATCACAATTGATTCTCAAATATTGATGTTTTAAACATTAATTATGAAATGAACTACGAAACTGTTATATATTCTTTCAGATACAATGATGATGGGCTTTACCCTACGGTTATAAATGAGGTGTCTGCTGCCTGTCACCAGAAATAATTATTATATTATGTTGTTGTTGTAGTCTTCTTTTTTACACAAATTCATATAGTTAGATACATTGCATAAGAAATTCAATTTATTGTTAACTTATATTGGTCAAAATAAATATTATTATTATTATTATATTATAATATTCAAAATTTTATATTAAGCATAAGGTAGTAATTCATACTTAAGGACATTTAGCTTTATTAATGTAAAAACATGACAGCACACTTCTCAACCAAGTAAGAAAGAGAATAACATAACATGTTGCCAAATTTCTAACGAATATTTAGAGAACCTTTTTAATGAAGGTCAAAACTAAATTTCGTGTTTCTCCCACGCTGATGAGATAAAGTATTCATTTCGAAGGAGCTTTTTGCATCAATCACTATTTTATCAAGACAAATTTCCGGTTAACTTGTTTTTTAATAGATGATTTGGCAACATTGGATATCAAGTGGAAATGGAACATCAACGGACCAAAAAAGACACCCCCTTAACAAGTGACGTCGTCATGAATACAAATTGGCTTCCTGTTATGGATTGTTTAAAAAAGGTTATGAAATTTCATGATTTCGAACAACGAATAGGCTCATAAATCGCATTTATAATAGTTTTGATGGGATGTAAAAATTAATTATGGTCTGTAACGATACGATGATGTAGTTCAAAGTCCAATATTCAATATCAGTCTAGTCGCCTATTCTCACATCGCCAAAATTCTTGAACCGCCATATATTAAAATGAGACACTATTATTATAAGTCAAGAAGTGTATTTCAAAATACATTCAGTTTGTTTATGCATTCAATGCAAATCGGCTAAATTCAATTTTAACTCAGCAAGAAAAAAATACAATTGAAAAATATTGTATAAAAAGTAATTATCAGAATTTGAAGTCTAGAAAAAAACACTATAGAGAGAAATCAAAAATTCATTAATATCTTCCCCTGTTTTGTAGTAAGGTGTTAACTTGCCTAAGCATGGAAACAATAAGAGCGTTAATAGTATACATTGGAATATTGTTCCATTCTTCTTGGGGCGTAAGTGTGAGTGTGCTAGGAGGATTAATTCTGTTTACTATTGCTCGTTCAACGAAATCCCTCATGTTCTCAATAGAAATCAAGTGTGGAGAATATGCTAGCCACGGTAATATTTAAATATTCCCAATCTCCAGTCCATTTTATACTCTTCTCGTACGATGGGTTCCGGCAATGTCATCCATCAAAATGAAATTGTCTACAATGTCATCCATCAAAATGAAATTGTCTGCAATGTCATCCATCAAAATGAAATTGTCGGCAATTTCATTTAGCAGAGGATAAATAATTGGTTCAATAAAGTTTCGAACATATATATATCTTCTTTTATAGTACCTGAAACAGGAATACGCAGCGTACGATGACCATGGTCCAGATTTGGTTTCGTCCGTAAAAAGAACGCTATTGAGCTAAAATCCAGTCTCTATGTTCTCTGGCGATTGTAGACCAGCGGCTATGTCTCTGGTCAGTAATCTGGGTACTCTTAATGGTCTCCTCGATCGCAAATTGGATCTAGCAAGTCTCCGCTGTATTGTGGTATTGGAAATTAATCGACTATACGTTTTTCTTAACTGAGTTCGGACAGCTGAGACTGTTATGGTTCGATTCCGACGTAATAAACCTGTTAGATACCAATCTTCTCTTGCATTAATTGCCCTCAGTTCCACGTTTCCAGTCAACGCTGTTAGTTTTCTGTTACAAACGCATTATTCGGATGCGCGAGGAATTCCTAGTCTATCTATTTGATGATTCGGCTGACACTTATCATACAAAGCCACTATTCATGCTCTATTAAACACTGAAATTTTAATGCTAGGCATAATTGCAAAGAACATGAACCAATTTTTAAAAATGTGTATTTAAAATTGTAGGAATTTTTTTTTGTAACACTAATGCAACGAACCGCTTAGCGGTGAGTTTTGCAAAGCACGAATGCTACAAGTGGTCATTTTGGCAAAAGTTTTACATAATATTTTTTATAATTCGCATTTAAATAAAATTATTTAACAATTAGTACTTTTTGTGTTCATTAAATTATGTGGTACTTACTAAAATGGCATATTCTGTGAGGCCTCTAACTCTAATGCACTCCCTGCAATACGCAAGTATTGCACTAAGTGCACCAAATTAGGCCATTTGTCTGCCGAGTGCAGATCAAAAGCCCCCTCCTGCCCCATCTGTGGCAACCCAGGCCACAAGGCCGAATCCTGCTCCAAAACTCTCACCCCCTCATGCCCTAACTGCAAAGGTCCTCATCCTGCCTTCGATCCCAGGTGCCCCAAACGCACTGAACCCCCAATCCTTCCCCAAGAAACCGCCCCAATCACCCTACCTCGCCCCAAAAAACTCCTAGAGTTCCACCCACAAACCCAAAGACTCATCGAAGTCTTGGGCACAGCACTCCTAAACGCCGTCCCCCACTCTCGCGACATAGTCGCACAAACTCTCAACCGGTTATTGCCTATCACATACGGCATTAACTGCACCATCCTTCAGTCGGGCAACCAAGCCCATTTCTCATTCTCTCCTGTTCCCAGGAGAGAATAGAACAAACTCCATCAACTCACCCTAGCAATCCGCTACAGTCCACTCCGGGGATCACTCCCCCAACACCATCTCCCGCCTCCGGGAGATGCTAAATAACATCTATCTTTAACTCATAAATCCCGGGTAACTCCTTCGAGGAACTTCTAAATTCCTCGAACCACCCCGCAACCCCCCCTCTGCGCTCTGTCAGGTTATAGGTTTTCTGTGGTTTCCCTATAACATTTACCGAATGGCTGACAGGAAGGGAACAATACAGCCACAGCTCTGTACCCGACTCCCCACGATGTCCCATCGCCGCCGCTCCCCCAAGGATTTAAGCGCGTTCTCCGCGATTTTCTCCGAGTCAAGAAGCCAAACCCCCGCCTCGCTACACTCACTCACACCGGCACTCTTCTGCCACTATCACCACACCGAGCCATTATCCAACATCCCTTAACCCCACTCAAACTTCTCAGAGCAATACGACACCCACACAACTACGCCAAACCAGCCCTGTAGAGGATATCAAATCCTAATCTGGGCTCTTATTCTTATCTTTCAACCCTCGTAAACAATCAAATCTCCACCAAATTTCTTTCGCTTATTCATTCATTCATTCATGGCATATTCCGATATATCAAGTTTGACATCAAAATTTAATTTCAATAGGAGTGATAAATAACTTAAGAAAATATAATTTTTTTTTCGGGCTGAGATGGGAAACTCATGTTCGACGGGTCCTTATCCAGAACCCAACAGAGTTGGACTCACCCTCGAGAGGATGCCTACCAACCGAACCCACCTCAAAAACTCGCCGTTACTCCCGCCTCGGAATCATTACCCTAGCAGAGAGAAAAAGGCGTACCTAGAATTTCAAATTAACAATACAAAAAATATGTGGTGTGAGTTAAAGAACTTAAACATAACCACTTCTTCATCGAATCGCCTACCTTCCCACCTATTTTCATCTGAAAGTGTCAACGACTATTTAATCTCATCTGCATCTTCTGAAGCTTCTACAAGCAATGCAGACTTAATAAGCAATTTTCTTAGGAATTCCTCATTGGACAATGCTACTCCTAAACTCCTAAATTTTCTTAAACTTATGACAGCCAGGTGTATAAAACACTATTATCTATTAAGTTGAACGCTACTGGTGTAGATAAAATTAACATTAATATGTTACTGTATTGTTGTCCACATATCTTACCTATTATCACGCATACTTATAACTTTTGTTTTGAACATAACGTTTTTCCAGACTCATGGAAAGAAGCACTGGTGATTCCATTAGCTAAAAAAGATAACCCTGAACAATTATCTGATCTTCGGCCCATGATTATCCTATGCACTCTTTCTAAAGGTCTCGAAAAAATTATTCACAATAAACTATTTATTATCCCTTCGAATCAATCAGGTTTCCGTTCTGGCTACAGCTGCCCTTGCTAACATCACTAATGATATTTACAGAGCAGTCGATGATAAAAGAATGATTACAGTAAAGCGTTGTTATAAAGTATTCACTTCAAAGAAACATTTAATTAACGGTGTACCTCAAGGTTCTATTTTTGGCCCTCATCTATATACTTTATACACCTCTCAAATTTATCACTCATTAAAACACTTTACTTCACACTTTTATGCTGATGATACACAGCTTTTCACAGCAGAAAGAATCCCAGAAGTCCTTGTTAGTATGAAGGAAGACTTAGTCTACGTAAATATCTGCAATAAATACAACTTGGTAATTAATTCTACTTAATCAAAAGCTCTAATTTTTGGTAATAAATATGCACGCGAAAAATACACACCATTAGTCTTTTTATCAATAACGATCTACTCAACTTTACTACATGTGAAAAAAATTTGGGTTTGTGTATTGACACCAATCGCAGATACAAAAATCACGTTGCTAATTTAATAAAAAAATTATTTTATTCTTTAAAACTGATATACTGCAATCGGAAAATACTCAACCGCAAATCTAAAATGATCCTTTGTGACTCCTTGGTACTATCACGTCTGAATTTTGCTGATATCGTATATGGTCCAGCTTTGTTGCAAACGGAATATAAACGTCTTCAGCTCATGCAAAATTCGTGTGTTCGGTTGATTTGTGGTGTTCGTCGTCGCCAGAAAATATCCTCATGTTTTAGTGATATAGGATGGCTCACTCTAAAACAAAGATGTTTTCTCCACTGCTGCATATTTTATCATAAAATTATTACTTCTAAAACACCTTCATATCTTTACGACAAAATAGAATACAGACATCAAGCTCATTCATTAAATTCATATTCAAATAAATTATCCATTCCCAAACATAAAACTGCTTTTTTTAAATCATCATTTTCTTACAATGTTGATCTTATTTACAATTCTTTACCTGATACAATTGAATCCCTATCTTTAATTAATTTTAAAAAGAGATTAAAAAAAACTGATTTTAGAAAATAGTTTGGCTTTTCAGTTGTGACATTTTGGCATGATTCTTCGGGTACTAAGATTAATACTTTGGTTTATAAATACATTAAATTTAATATTAGAGTTATAGAACATAGTTAGTAATATAGGAAATTAAATTTATGTATTTGTATAAATTATTTATGGTTAAGTGGAAGAACGCCACTCGTTCATTAAGATCTCTTGATGAAAGAGAGCGAACTTTGCTTTTTGCTATGCAGTTAATGATATAATGTATTATAGCATACTGTTCTTTATTTTGTGTAATTTGTTTTTAACTGTATCAATAAAATCGATATTATTATTATTACTTTAAGACATTCCCTTCTCCTAACCATTTTCTCCACAACTTCGCTAACGTCCACCCATTCTTTCTCCCCTCAACATTATCTCCACCATGTTCTCCTAATACACTGCTACCCCGAGTCTCCTCTCCAACTTCTCTAGATCCTCCTTGTTCTTCCAACATCTAAACATATGACCCTCATTATCCTCCACCTCGCACCTCACGCATATTCCAGTCTCTCTCTTCCCAATCTTGTGTAGATACCCCACTCTTGACCCATACCCAATGAGTACTTGGGTCGAGAAGTAGTTTACCTCCCCAAACTCTCGGCACATCCACTCACTCCTACTCCTAATCGCCATTTTTAATGCACCCTCATATCCCTCCCACCTTCTAACCATTTCCTTCTACATCCAATCCTGAACTTCCTCTTTTGTGGTACCCTTCCACGTTGCCTCTTTGCCTTAGCCATCAGGTCCAAAGGGTATAACCTTGACTGATATTGCACCCACTGTCCTGTACCCCTGTATCACTCTCAACAAAATCCCCCTCTGCACCTGCAGTATAGGCTTTATCCTCGCATGGATCCCCGCTCTTTCACCCCACACTTCCGTTCCGTACAGCATACTCTGCTCAATCGTCCTACCAATAACTCAATCTTCCCAACCATGCTTCTGGTACTCTCGCCTTCTCTGCTACCTTTAACATATAGTGCTTGAAGGATAGGATACAAACAAACACCAACTGTGACATAAAATATAACTAGAGTGTGGAAAGAGATTTCATTTCCACACTCTGTTGAGTGTTACAGTGAAGTCTATTGTAAACGCGAATTATAAAAATTAAATTTATATTGAGTTATTCTTCTACCTTACAACATTTTTCCTCTTTTTATTTTATGCACCACAAGGAATCAACATTCGAAATGTGACAGTGAAAATATGAAATATTTGACAAAATTCAACGTTGCTTATCCCACAGATGATTAAGTTAGTAATTGATTAAATTAAATTCCATTAATTAGCGTTAGCGTATACGGTGCATAATTTTAATCACTTGTTACATTTAACTATTATATATACTAAGTGACATAAAAATCCGAACACTCAGTTTAATTGATTTTATTTTTATAAAATTTTGTATAAGTACTTACTGAAGCATAATAAGTAAATGATAAAAAATTCAAAATGATTGCATTGCTTTAGAGCCCTTTTATCTTTAATAATGTGTGGATGCACCGCGATGTGTTACGCATTCTCCAACGCACCTAGGCATGCTTCTGATAAGGTGGTCAATGTCCTACTGTGGTATCTCATTCCAGGCAACCATCAACTCCTCTAGAAGTTCTTCTAGAATCTGAGAAGGACGTTGCAAATTGAGCAATCTCCTACCCATCATATCCCACACGTGCTTAATTGGGGATAAGTCGGGACTAAGGTACCAATGTTGAAAGAAGTCTATTGTAACTCTTGCGACATGTGGTCGGGCATTATCTTGTTGGAGAGTTGTATTTGCCAGGGTGTTAAGATAGGGTAAAAGATGAATATTTAACAGATTGACTCTAAACTAGTTTCAAAATGTTTGGATCTAACTTAATTTTTTTACAAAAATTAATAAAAAAGTTTGTAATCGTACCCCAAGTCCCTATAAATAACCCAATGACCTCTACGTTCTCTAATTCATATTTTTCTTTATGAAATCTTATTGTTGGGATGTAAATCTACTGTTTTTCTGGATTTATTGCTACTGGCTGATTTACATCTGACTCGAATCTTATAGTGGGGTCTATTATGTACCTTTTTCTATAAATATTGATTTATGGCCATAATATCTATACTTCGAGTAGGTACTTCCATGTTCTAAAAGCCCATGAAATTCCTCGTAGACTTCATAACCAGACCTCTGAAGGTCCAAAACCATTAAGGAACGGATTTTATTGTAGCTTGTTTGTCGTAGAGTTTGTTCGAAAAAGTAGCATTCTAGGACATGGGGTAATGTTTCAATAATAAAAGTCTCAGTGTTGAAACATCTACACTGGATCCCACTTGAAGTTCTGCCAGGAATAACTAACAGCTACGACATTTCCAGACTTTTTTAAAAGCATTTTATATTATGTGCTGGTTAATCCGTCTCGATTGTGAAGCCATATGTTTGACTTTGTGGATTCCCGATAGTTTAACACCTTTACTTTAGTTTGCAGAGAACACCACATATTAAAATATTTTTCTCTTAAAATTTCTTGAATTTTTCAAATTTTGAAAGTATTCTTGAACTAAGCCCAATTTATCCAAACATGTTTACTTTTCAGTATCAATGTAACAAAATTTAACTAAATTGGGATTAGCAGCCTTTTTTAATTCATCGCATTTAGAAAATTGATGGAATAACGCTTCCCAGTTTGTTTTAAAAATCGACAAACCACGTTATTTACGAGATGAATAGACCATGTGGTTAGGAATGTCATTAGGCAATTCTAAAATTTCCTTAACTGCTGATCTTACTCATTTATCGTTTTCATTTAAAAAATTAATTGTTAATTTACCTAGAGGTAAATTAGATTGGTGCATACAGCTAGGACATATTTTTAAAAGTTATCATTTTGTTTCATATTCCGTTATTTATATTGCTGTTTGTTCTCGAGACGCCAACTCGTTTCTTGGTAAATAGTTTATTTTACTGGATAAGTTTTGTTTTATGATATTCCGTTTTCTTAATGTTAACTCGCACTAATTTTTCTATTCCCCGTCTAATATTAACGAAGAGGAAGTTTCCCAAATGTTTTTTTCTTCTTATTTTATTCTTTCTTTCTTCTTATTTACTAATTTGTTCTCTTTAGATGCGAAACTAAGAGAGGATTAACTCGAAAGTTGTTTTACTTTCCCAAAAAAAACATCCGACAGTCAGACTACTGGGGATTTTCGTTCAGAGCGCAATGTTAGTATAGGAGTGATTTCTGGCATGTTTGAGCAGTATTAACTCTTAAATTGGATTTATACGAGGTGGCCCAGCTAATAGTTTCTTTGATTTTGATTTTAAAGAGTAATAACTCATAAAATAGATAATTTTTGGACCATTTTATTTCATCTTATATAATATTAAAAAAAACAATGGACCGAAATTTAACTTTTAATCCCCATCGGCAGAACCATGTTGATACTCCGATTATTATCTTCCAATGTGGTTTCTATTCTCTAGAGGAATATTCCGAAACTTAGGATTTCCTTTAAATGCCAAAGAACCATTAAATCTCTTTTATCTAAAACCAAAGACCAAATTAAAAACCTGTCCAGAAGAGGAAAACCTTTGGAGATCAGAATCAAGGAACACTTAACAAGAACAGCTTTGGCCATCACTTAAACTTCAACAATTACATTTTTTCTCCGAATAAAAACAGAACTATTCTCCATGATATTCCAGGGAATGGCTATTTAAAAATGAACCTACTTGAAGATTTGGAAATTTTGGTTAATCCTACCTACTGCGTTAATACGCAAATCAATTTGAATACCAAGTTCACACCCTTATTTAAATTCTTCTGGAATTATTAAATAAACCTCCTTTTGTTGTGTTTTATTTATTTGATCATTTTACATTTTAAAATTTTTAAAACTCAAAGTTTTACTATAATAATTTTATCTGTTGATTAACATTTTATGGTAATGTAGTCACTTCCATTTTATTAATTGTTTTTATAATGAAATTGATAGTGTTAACCTTTACTTTGTGAAAGTTCATCTTACTAAAAACAATAAAAAACTGAACGGTTAAACTAAACTTCCACTATTTATTCCAAAAATTCGCTTTTACATTCAATTACAGCTGTTTCGCTATAACTAGCATCGTCATATTGAAATTACATTTTTGTTTGTTTTTTTCTTTTTTTTTTTACAAAAATGTAATTTCAATATGTCAATCTGACGATGCTAGTTATAGCGAAACAGCTGTAATTGAATGTTAAAGCGAATTTTTCGAATAAATAGTGGAAGTTTAGTTTAACCGTTCAGTTTTTTATTGTTCTTGTTTTTATAATAGTAATTAGTTTTTAATTCACATTTATATATTTTCTTCAAGATGTTTTAATGTTAAAACTGTTATTATTAACTGTTATTTAAAATTTTTTACCTAATTTATATGATTTATTTTTTAATGTGTTGTAATGTCTCTTCTGAATCTGGTAGTGCATTAAATATGTGCGGTGCAACCTTAAATAGCTGTAATTTTACTATTAATAATTATTATCGATAATAAAGTTTAAAAGTTCAACTAATAATTATTTTCCCTGTTAAAAATTCTACTTTTTTGTACGGCCTTCTGCTCACGGCCTTACAAAAAAGTGGCGTCTGTGAAATCATACTTCAACTTCATGAATTGACGTTAATGTCTACTTTTTTTGACGTTTGCGGAAAAAAGTTTTTTATTTGTTTAATTGTTTGTATTGTAATTGGTATGTAAAGCTTTATATTTATTTATTTACTAAAATCTTACTTTCGATTGTTAAACCTAAAATAATTAAAATAATTTTTATAATATTTATTTCCCCTGTAAAATTTATCTTATCAAACTCGACTTAAAAACCATTTTGATTGAGGTATCACTCTCTCTTGTATGTCATTTTTATTGTGTCCATTTTCTGTCCTTCAAACTTGGAAATGTAAGCTGTAAACTTGCCCAAACTTTGTTTAGGAATCCCGAAAGTTAGCTCATAAAATATCGTGTCCACGTCTTAAGATATTCAAAGTCACAGTTTACCCCTATCTTATTGAGATTAAAGTGTTTTCTTACCAAAACCTTAGTTTGAAAAAAGAAGTCTTGAATACAAGGGGCTGTTATCGAATATCTACATCAAATAAATACAACCAAACATAAGATCTACCACAAACAATGTGTTAAAACTCAAAATATGTTAATGACTTAAGTTTACATTAAAAGCTAATTTGTTACTTTCGACTTCTTGCGTCTCTTATTACAACTTCTTAATGAATTTTGACAAATTCGTATAAAAGCAGAACGCATAAAGAGATGTAAGATACACAAGTTTGAAATATTTTCTTTGTCACAAGAAAACAAACTAATGAAAAGCGACAAGTTACAAAACAGAATTACTTTACTGAAAGAAAAGAGGGAAACTCAACCGCCAAATTGTTGTTTCCGTTCAAGATCAAAATAAATAATTTTATTATACGCAGTATAAGCTGTCTCAAATTCTGATGTTTGTAAAAAACAAAGAAATAAAATAATTAATGAAGGAATTTTAATTTTTCCTCGGGACATTTTGTAAGCAGCTACAAAGATAGTATGATTTTTTTACCGGAGAAACAATTAATATGATTATTATCATTTTGAAAGGGTTTAACTTTTCAGGATTTTACACACGGATATCTTTGAATTGTTAGTGTCACTTCAATGATTACTTAAATATTCTCTTACTATTAATGGTGTATCGATAATTATTGATTTTTGAAAATGTACTGTAATAATTTTTAATAGTTAATTCACAAAAACTTCAAGATGAAATGTTCTCCTGGTCTCCTGTAATATTGCTTTTTCTCACATAATACATGCTTTGTAACGGAACCTCAAAAATTTAATTGGTGTCATGAATGTCAAAAAGCATTTGATTTGGTAAAAAAATTATTATGTTCACAACCAAAAATAGGACATAGAATCAGATGTAAAGTGAATGAATCATACACTGGGTTTTCACCATGTTATCTTTTATATGGATCAAATGTCAAAATTTTACCAAACGAATTAACTGCACTAAAAAATACAATTAAATCACATAATTGTAATAAGACATGCTTTGATAGAAATGGAAAATACTATGAGTTTAATGAAAGAGATTTGGTGTTGGTGGGAAATGGAAATAAACTTAATTAAATGAAGTTGGATTAATTGGCTTCCCTCCTCTCGTCTCTGGTAATCTCCACCTTTAAGGAGATAGCAGAAGTCTTCGACAAACAATATTAGGGTAATTTCACTCTTTCTCCACCTGAAAATATATTACAACCCACTATTCTATACCACAAATCTCTTTCATTACCAAAGATGTTAGGATAGTCCTGGGACATCTAAACACCCAAAAATCCCCAGGCCTGGTTGACATTCCATCTATCGTCCTGAAAAACTGTTTTCCCGAGCTTGCTCCAGTTCTCACTCATACAATTCATCGGACCTAGTCACCAAAAATAGCAATAACCTTCATCAACAAATAGACGTCATCAGGAGCTTCTGTTAGATATTTAATAATGTCATCTGACTCTAGGATTTTGGACTTTTTAGGTTTATATCCTCCACTCAAGTTTTTTAGTAAGGTGGTTAACTTGCTGAAATTACAAATGTCACAATTTCGATTCACCAACAACGTACGCTTCAGCATCGAATAATACGACGATAATGACGGAAAAACTTCCGCAGCCGTACCCAACGTCATTTATGTTGAAGTGAGTACAGCTGAGTTCAGCGCTATACTCAAAAGTTGTTTTAATTGTGATTTTTTATTGTGATATTTAATTGTGATAAAATGTGGAAGTTCCGAAGACTTTTTTCGGAAGTTCTTCTCACACCAGAGGCTATGCTCAACTGGTGCATAGAAATGGGCTTACTCAAAAGTGCTCCAAGTTGCCCAAAATATGGTGAGGAAATGTTTATGAGCATCACACAGTGAATCACTCACAAGAATTCGTGAATCCAAACACTAGTATTATCTAACCTAACCTAACCTAACCTAACATAACCTAACCTAACCTAACCTAACCTAACCTAACCTAACCTAACCTAACCTAACCTAACCTAACCTAATCTATCCTAACCTAATTAGGTGTGCACACTCAAATCATCGAAAATTACTGGAAATATCTCAAGGCAAGTGTTAACAATCATGCCAGAGGTGATATAGGTCAATACATTTGCGAATATCTATGGCAAAGGCATGTCAATATCAATAATTTGTCACCATTTGAATATTTTTTGGATTCCATAAAAATGTTGTATAAGGTTTAAATCCTAATCTTAATTAATTGTGATCATTATTTGAGGCAATAATGTGAAGTTTTATAGCATTAATATTGAGTTTTTAATGTGGGTACGGTTGCGGAAAAAGAGCCATATTCTTAATGCTTTTCCACTTTTTAAAATACTTGTATTCTTTCTCATACATCATCCAATAAACTTTCTGCTTCCAACGCTGCATTTTCTACATCTGATGGCAGGTTTTACTTTTCTTGTGTCAATTTTTTTCCGTTTATTTCGTATTTATTCACTTTGTACACAATACGCAACAATATTTTCCGCAAAAACCAAAGCGTAATATTTGTTTGACATTTGTAGACAGAGTAATTCATATCCCTGGCAATGGAGTAACACAATTGCGATTTTTGTGCCCAAAATTACAATTTTCTTTAAAATTCTATTTTTCACCTGAACTTGAAATCTTGCTATAGAAAAAAATAACTATTTATCTGTTTCGGTGTATTCTTTAAAATGTTTTTTTTGTAATAAAACAGCAGATCTCCTCGTACAAGTAAAACAAATACTTTTTCATCTACAAACTATTTGATTTTTAACCTATTAGTTTCAAAGTATCAAAGTCCTCAAATCCACTCTGCGGCAACTATACGTTTGTACCTTTATTTATATGTTTACCAACATTGTAAACAATCCATGTACATTATATAATACAGTTTCGTCATACTCACAACTTTACCTTAAAGTCGAGAACTAGGAAGTTCGAGTTTACTACCAAGTTACGATATTAGTTTTAACACATTGTGACTGCGGATCACAGGGTTTGATCATATTTGATTTAGACACATGTTTATCAGCACCCTCCAACTTAATATTTGTTGAACGGGAAACTTTAATATTATCCAATTTTATTCAAAACAGCTTCTCAGTAGATATATTGTTTGTAAAGTTTTTGGTCTATTGGAGTCAAAATATGAATCAGACTTTATTAATTCGATCATCGTTGATTTTTTACATCTAAAGAATATCTTAAATGTTATGAGAGCCGATTTAATTTCAAAAAAATGCTAAGAATAATAAACAAACTATTTGTTTTAATGCAACTTCTACGTTTAATTAAAAAAATAGGTTTTCAATTACAATGACAGCTGTTTCGGTAGAATTAGCATCGTCAGATTGACATATTTAAGTTACATTTTATCAGCTCTGCAGGCCTAGAAGGCCCATGGCTTTGTTGACTTCCTTTCTCCATTCATTCCTGTTCTCTGTTTTTCTTTTCCAGTTGATTATCTTTAGTGTTCTAAGGTCTTTTAACACCTCTTCCATCCATCTTGCTTTGGGTCGTCCTCTTTTCCTCTTTCCTCCTATCCCGCTTTCTACTATTTTTTGGGGTACCCTTTCATTTTTCATTCCCTGTATGTGGCCAATCCATCTCAATCTATTTCCCTTTGCAGTACCTATAATGTCTGGTTGACCAAATAGTTTTCTCAGTTCTTTATTACTTCTTCTCTGCCATATGTCATCTATTTTCTAGCTAGCATATTTTGCTCACTTTTACCCAGTGTCCACGTTTCGCTACCGAATAGTACTATAGGTCTTAGCACCGTTTTATATATTCTTATTTTGGCACTTCTAGCTAGCACTATACTATTTAATATATTTCTTAGATTATATAAACATTTGTTTCCTTTGTTTGTTCTGTTCTGGATCTCTTTTCTTTGATCAGGCTTTTTGGCAAATTTTGCTCCTAAATAGGTTCTTTACAACTATATGTTTTGTTTTTCAACGTTGTTATTTTCAATTTCCCATTATTCCTTCCCTCAGTTTTTGTCCATTTGTATTTATGTATTTAGTTTTTTCCTCATTGATTTCCAATCCCATTTCTAATGCTATTTGCTCGAGTCGTACAATAACTTATTGCAGTTCTTGCTTGCTTCTTGTAATTATCGCCATGTCGTCGGCATTGATGTCTTTTGTGATATATTATCCCTGCCCTATTTATTCTCGCTTTTCGAACTATGTATTCAAGTACATATGTAAACAATATGGATGATAAGGGGTCACCTTGCTTAACTCCTTCCCTCACTTCAAAACTTTCGGTTCTCTCATTTCCTACCCTTACGCAGCATTTAGGTCCCTCCATAGTTAACTTCACCATCTTAATTAGTTTGTTGCTCACTCCTAATTTTTTTAGTGCTTTAAACAGTTTACTTGTTCTTATCTTATAGAAGGCTTGTTTGAAGTCAATAAAAATTACATGAGTATCCTTTTCATGTTCGTAGCTCTCCGCCTGTATTTCCCTGACTGTAAAAATTTAGTCTATCACTGATCTTCCCTGCCGAAATCCACATTGATATTCTCCCACTACTTCCTCCATTTTCGGAATCAGTAACTTTTTTATACAGGGTGTTTCATTGGGAAAGGGCCTAACTTTAACTGTTGATGGGGATCACTTTGGTGGTTCCAAAAACCTATATTTAATGTGTCTGCTGTACTTTATAACCGAGATACAGGGTGTTTTATAAATTTATCCTATTTCTTTCGAACCTCATAACTTCCGAGTTACCCTGTATATTATTTTGAGATTTGGTACACGTAATAACCATTACCTAGAGACTCCATCAAAAGCATCTCCAAAAAGATAATGCAGGTCCGGCTTAACAAAAAATTTCAAAACTCGTCTTTCCTAAAAACAACACCCTGTATATAGATTTTATGAAAATTGCTCTTTATAATAGAAAAGGGTATGAAAAATCGAATCTACTTATTTCTTTTTTATTTTTCCGCAGACAATTTTACTACCAAAAATTCATCGTCAAACTTATAATTTATGCACGTTTTGGGGGTTAACAATGGTATCGGAGAGGTTTTTTTTTATTTTTTAGCGTGAAATGGAATCCATTCATTGCATCTAGAGAAGCATCCTAGAAATTCAATTGAGTGTGTATATTTACGAGTACAGACCACTAAAAATGTGATTACAGGGCCGTACTTAGAACATACTCATTCAGTATGTTTCGTATATCTCGAACACCCTGTATAAGGATATGTATCTGGAAACTATGCACTTCTACATTTAAAATAACAAGAGTAAAATACGAGGAATAAATTTATACTTCAAAAAACGTTAAAAGTACTCGTATAAACTAGCTTCGTTGCAATACAGAGTAATAGTGAGGAATTTTTTAAATGAAAATTTTCCTAATTCATGGATAGGCAGAGGTGCGGTCCCAATAACTGGCCTTCAAGGTCACCTGACTTCAATCCTGTGGATTACCATATTTGGGGATATCTAAAATCAAAAGTATATGCTACCGACATCAATAGCAGAAAAGAACTTCTTCGAAGAATAGAGAATGCCTGCGGAGAAATCAGAAATAATCCAGATGTGATTAGAAGGTCCATTCGCAATATAACAAAAAAGGCAAGAAAGTGCATAGAGCAGAATGGATGTCATTTTGAGCAATTTTTGTAGGTTGGACTTTTTTTGTTTGAACAATGTTGTTAGAATTTCTTGTTTTCTGTTCATGTTGATTATTTAAATTTATGAAAATCTCTTCGTTATTTGAAATAAATAAATTTATTTCTCGTATTTTATTTTTGTTGATACATATCCTTATACAGGGTGTTCGAGATATTCGAAACATACTGAATGAGTATGTTCTAAGTACGGCCTTGAATCACATTTTTAGTAGTCTGTACTCGTAAACATACACACTCAATTGAATTTCTAGGATGCTTCTCTAGATGCATTGAATGGATTCCATTTCAAGCTAAAAAATAAAAAACCTCTCCGATACCATTGTTAACCCCCAAAACGTGCATAAATTATAAGTTTGACGGTGAATTTTTGGTAGTAAAATTGTCTGCGGAAAAATAAAAAAGAAATAAGTAGATTCGATTTTTCATACCCTTTTCTATTATGAAGAGCAATTTTCATAAAATCTATATACAGGGTGTTGTTTTTAGGAAAGACGAGTTTTGAAATTTTTTGTTAAGCCGGACCTGCATTATCTTTTTGGAGATGCTTTTGATGGAGTCTCTAGGTAATGGTTATTACGTGTACCAAATCTCAAAATAATACACAGGGTAACTCGGAAGTTATGAGGTTCGAAAGAAATAGGATAAATTTATAAAACACCCTGTATCTCGGTTATAAAGTACAGCAGACACATTAAATATAGGTTTTTGGAACCACCAAAGTGATCCCCATCAACAGTTAAAGTTAGGCCCTTTCCCAATGAAACACCCTGTATACAAAGCAAGGACTTTGTAGGCTATGTTCAGTAGAGCTATTCCCCTATAATTCTTGCATACAGATTTGTCTCCTCTTTTATGAATGGGGATTAGTACCGCTTCTTTCCATTGCTCTGGCATTTCTTCCTTTTCCCATATTATCTGCATCATCTTATGGATATTCTCTACTAGTTTTCCCCCCATACTTAATCATTTCTGCTGTTATGTTGTCTTTACCAGCACTTTTATTATTTTTAACTTTACAAATTATTTTTTTTATCTCACTTATTGTCGGTGTATTTTGGCAATGCTCTGCTTCTTCCATTTCTGTGTCATTTTCTACTTCTTCTCTGTTTACCTCGTCATTTGTATTCAGCAGCTCATTAAAATACTCCCTGCATCTATCCAAAACTTCGGCTTCTCCTATTAGAATCTTGCCTTCTTTATCTTTATAAAATGAACTTCTGGCTTGGTATCCCTTCTTATAACAATATTAAAGCTTAAATGTTATTAGCCCTAAGGGATTATCCTGGGTGTACTTCCCTCTAAGAAAAACCAGGAAAAAACTATATCATGCTGATCTTTACAATAACTTAATATATTCGTGTTTTACAATTACGTTTTATCTATGTATAAAATGAAGACTTAATCAAAGTAAACAGTTTAATAGTGGAAAACTTCCAAGATTTATTTATTCAAATTTATTGTACTAACTCCTACTTTTTGGAAGTCCATCTTATTAAGAATAATAAAAAACTCTTCGTTTCAACGTAACTTCCAAGTTTATTTAAAACATATTTTTTCAAATAAGCTTGGAAGTTACGTTGAAACGAAGAGTTTTTTATTATTCTTAATTTATTTATTCATTAACTACTTTAAAATGTTGAACTGTTAGATATCTTTTTATTTCAAGTTCTTCAAGGAAATCTAAATTTTGTTTTTTATTACAAGTGTGTAATATTTTTTGGATATCATTGGTGTGTAAGAGTGAGGTTGGATGTTCAAGTTGGTGTTTTGCATAATTTGACTTATCTGGTTGTTTTAATCTACATGCTCTTAAGTGTTCATTGAATCTTACTTCACAATTTTTTTGTGTTAGACCTATATAATACAGCATTACATTTTGGACAATGGGGTGTTAAACCGATATCCGGTTTCTGGTATTTTATTAAAGTATATTAGCGCTACTTTGCAAAAATATATTTAAAAAATTTTTGAATCAAATATTTTGGGAGAAAACTGGAAATTGAGAATTCCTAAATGTTTGCAACTTTCACTACAAATACATCACTAACTCATATATGAAGTAATCCACTTTCTGATTTAGATGTTTTATGAACTTATAGCTAATAGCCAGTTACCCTAAGGCCAATCTAATTTGAAGTTTAAAAAACTTTCAAAATATATAAGTGTTCTGTATCTTACATTTGTCTACAGTTTTTAGGAGCCTTCTCCACATTTTTTTTCAAATTTGGATAATATCAATATCATATAAATCTTGTTTTGTATCATACTGCACGAACAGAACAGTTAGAACTCCTCATAAAAAATTTTTAACCGTGCCTGCAGTAAAAGTTAGACGGAAGTTGTGGTTAGGTTAGGTTAGGTTAGGTTAGGTTAGGTTAGGTTAGGTCTTAGAACAAAAAGAAACAGGAAGGAGTCTGTCATATATTAACTTTAAGGAAAATTTGCGACGGAAGTCGGCCATCTTGAAGCTCCTTTTATGACTCATTGTTTATGTTTACAGTGTACTGTCAAAGCAATATTTGCATATAAATGTCAAAAATAAGCGCATATGCGTATCATTCGGTACTTATAAATACTAAATTATTTAGAACACTAATGGTATTCACACACTTGCTTGGTTGAAATTTATTAAAAATAAAAACCTTGATATAATTTTAATTTTTTTGCGGTACGTCAATGGAAACGGAAATTAAAATTGACAATTGGCCGCCATATGCAAGCTCCTTTCTGGACTCAAGGTCATTTTGCATATACTCCTTCCTGTATCTTTTTGTTCTAAGGGTTAGGTTAGGTTAGGTTAGGTTAGGTTAGGTTAGGTTAGGTTAGGTTAGGTTAGGTTAGGTTAGGTTAGGTTTGGTTAAAGTTAGGTTAGGTTAAAGTTAGGTTAGGTTAGTGCAATGATAATTATCGATAAATTGTGGGAAATATTTATCGATTAAATTATCGATTCAGTATCATTTAATAAAAAAATTTTATGATCAATAAAAAAATCAAATCAAACTGTCACTGTCATTAATTACGTCTATATTTATTTTAAATTACGTGATAATCATGAACTAGTGCAGATGCAAAAACGGCCGTCATTGCATTTAAAAACGTATTTTTGAATAAATAGTGGAAGTTTCATTCAACCACTTAGTTGTTAACTGTTCATTTGCTTTTGATTGATTAATATTGAATTGATTGATTGATATTGAATTAAATGTTTTCCCCATTCCACTGACAGATACTGCAGCGCCAACTATCGGAAAAATTTGCGCGAATTGCCGCAACTTTTGAGAATTTTGTCGTCATTTGACAAGTGTTGCCAGTTTCTGAATATTTGATGTTACGTTACTTTTAATTTAAAACATGGATTTGGCAAAAATAGGAAATATACAGAATGTTTTATTAATAATAGGTTTGTTCCAACAAGAGTCCGAAACTATCAGAGATTGTTATGAGCATGCGTATGTGGATTTTAGCGTTCCAACAACAATCTGTGACAGTTTGGAGACTAATAGTAAGCTGTTCCAACGTTACATGCAAACGGTTTGAAAACTATCATAAGAGTTTGTGAATTTGTTAGGAACTATAAATCAGACGCAAGCGCAAAGGAGATTTGATCATTCGAAACCACGTGTTTGTCCATTTAATTCAACTTTTAACCTTTTTTGCGTATTATACATTTATATCGTGAGGAGATCTATTTAATATAAATATGAGTTACAGTGGCTCGGATGAAAATATTGGCAGCAGTGATTTATTAGACGAAAGTATTGGTGCATTCCACCGTGAAGACGAATCCAGTCATGTTCTCGAGTAAATAATTGAGGAAATTGGTGTTCGCCCGAAAAATTCGGAATGGGAAAATATTTTCCACTTGTTGCACTGTCATGTGTTAAAGGTCAAACTAGTACTACAGTGTTCCAACAGAACAGTTGTGGACTAGTTTCAAATTTCATCAAACGCATCCCTGATTGTCGGAACGAACCTAATAACTTCGGAATAAACCTATAATTATTATCATAAAATACTTCAATGATTATTATGCTTATAGGATGACAAGTTAGAATCAGCTGACGTAAGCTGACATTTCTGCCAACATAGATTTTGGGTTCTTCCATCAAAATTCCCTAAAAAAACAGGCGAGATTACGCGTATTTGACCTTGAATAAATAGAAATGGTCAGCAAGTGCAGTGTCATTAGACATGGTCTTGTATTGTAAATTATTCAGCTATACGAGTGTCACCACACCGCAAGATGGCGTGGTCAAATTTTAGAAAAGAACATTGAGATGTCTGTCTATCTTTGTTTTGTTACATATGATTGTCTTTTTGTCAAAATTTTCCGAATGGTCATTTTAAAAAGTTCTTGATAACAGTAATTGGAATGCTTCCGAAATATAAACATATAAAAAGCATTGTGGTTTAATTCCACCATAAAATTAACAAAAGACTATTTTATTTGCCAAACAAACAATAATGCTTATGTACTTGACCGTATCTTTGGTTGTCTTTGTCAATGGTAAACAAACAATATGAAAGTGTGGTTAGAAAACAATTTGGTGGAAACTAGTTTACATTAGAGCCACCAGAGTGCGTAATCGCTTTTCTTGAAATGCCAATAGATTCGTTATTTTATATTTAAAAACACTTGAAATACCTCCATACCACATTACTTTGTAGAACCTTTCATAGAGATTTTTAAAACTAAAATATTTTTGGAAGTATCTACCAACGTATCTAACAACAATTCTTAATTGACGCCTAAATAATCTTGGTGGCATTGCAAATATTTATTTAAATAATTTCGTAAGTAAACAAATTTTTAGATACGATGTCATGTCTTCCAGTCAAGGGAAAGACAAATAATTTAACTAGAGAACAAATACGTGACATACTTCAACATGAGATCGAAAAACTGACGAAAGATTGTACTATTCAAGATTTACTACGAGAGAATGAAGTTGTTAACAACTTTAATCCAGACAATGACGTTTCTGATGGTTCCTTTGAACGATTTGAAAAAATATTTTTGGAAAGCGACTACGGAAATGGTATTAATAACGTAAGTGAACCGACAATAAATCATATTGGGAGATTTATTGGACCTCCCATCAACATTAAGACTAGGAAGAAAAAGACCAAAAAATCATATTTGAACGTTCGAAAGCAAATTAAAAAATCTGAGAAAAATGTGAAAAAATTGTCCACGTTGTGAAGTAAACGTAAAAAATTGTAAACCATTAAAGAATCGCCTAATTGTTAACAGTTTTGTTCAAATAAATAACAACATATCTACATCTACAAAACCTTTCTCACCTATACATTAATCACAACTATAAATCCATTAGTAGTTATAATAAATTACAATTAACAATAATTATATTTCCATGCGACATTTACTATGTAGGGTATTTAAAGTGTAAGGGCATCAGCAGTCCCTATACGTGAGGCTTTCTGAAAGGATTAAGGGCGCAGATAAACCGCGGTTAAGTCGACACGAGTGTCAGGATCAACACAGGCGATGCCAGGACACGGGATTCCACACACCATCAGGTCTCGATAATAAGAAGGGATTGATGGAAGTAAGCTAAGCTTTCCAAGATCACCTTAATGTAAACTATGATATTTAGTAAGTGAGCATCATCTACAGTATACAATAAAATATTAAATTATTTACATTTTGCAACTTTGCTGAAGTTAAAGCCACATAAATAATTATTCTTCGGGAAAAATTCTATTGGAGATAACATTTACTTTATTATTTGCGGGTAGAATACTTTACTTTTTCCATTGCCCACGATTCCCACGATTATTAAATTTTGACTGAAATACTACCAGTATTCTTTCGTACCAATCCAAAAACCCAAATCAATCTAGGATTACTTCAACTCAACCAATTTAGAGGATTAGTTGGATTAGTTTTTAAGATTTTAACTGATTTTAACGAATGAACAAAATTAAAAAGTCAGCTGTCACTGCTGTCAGAAATTTCAAATTGCGAGTGTAAACATACATGGTGTAAACAACCATTTTATTTCACTTTTAACAACATTTATTATCCTTACCATAAACAATGAAAACAAACCATAAAACTAAATCAGAATTTGAGGTTAGGAAAGTCTAAACCAATCCAACTAATCTCGCTCTTAATTTAGATAAGTTGGATGAGAAAGATGAGATGTCAAATCAAAATTTGTCAGATGGTGGGGAACTCATCTTAACCGAAAGAATTAGTCAAGGATTACTTGAACTTATTTAGATGAGTTAGATTGGTAAGAAAGAATACCACTACTATTATTAAGATTTGACAGTGACAGTTTTTCATAGATCATTTATAAAAATGTGAAAAAGAAAAAAAAAACGTTTGACAGCGAATGACAGTGGAGGTTAGATGGATCAGTAGGATAGACATTAGAACAAAAAGATACAGGAAGGGGTATATGCAAAATGACCTTGAGTCCAGAAAGGAGCTTGCATATGGCGGTACCAGCGCTTCATTCAACAGCCACACGTTGCGTTGTTCGTTTTCCTGAGCTCTCTTTGAAAGAAATGCAAACTCGCTGTTGTAAGTGCTGATATGGAAATCAAAATGTCCCAAAAATCTGCTTACGTTAATGGTGAGATAGTTCTGGGGTGCTGTTCTGTACATTTTTTTTCTCGGTATTGAAATAACATGCATGTCTATGAGTACGGCGCTCAGGTTGTATAATTCAACCAATCAGCGAAGACTCGCAAAACATTCAACTAATCAACTAAAGCGCGGTAAAAAGAATTTGAGTGAATGTATATATAAAGAGTTTAATTTATCAGTGTGTAGTTATATTCGTATTTGTGTTAATAATTTTAGTTGTGATTTAAAGATAAGTGCATTTTAAATTTAGTGAATACTTTTAACAATTATAACAATGAACGGAACTGCAATCAAATCTGTGTAATGTTTTAAATTAAATTTAGTTACATAAACTTTTTTTTGGTATGTAGCATACATATTCGTTTTTTAGAAAAACTCTTCGTTACAATAAGACCCAAAAGGAGGCACTTATCAAATACATGGAGGATCACAGACTCTTTGCCGCAGGTCAATTTATTGGAAGTGACGGTAGAAATAAACACAAAGCAATGCGGGAAGAACTTGCGGCAATTTTTAATTCTTTGGGATCTGCCCAAAAAGAGGTTTTGGATTATTTAACTATCTACACTGAGGGTATGGTATGCTATGTAGGTAAATCTTTTTAATTATTTTACATCAAACAGGTATGGAGAGACCTCAAGTTCAAGGCAAGTAAGAAAATGAGTAAGACACGTCGTATGTATTTTTTATAAATTCATTATAAAAGAAATATTGATCATTTATCTTTTAAACGATTTCATTAAGTACATTTTTTGCATTAAGAGCTTAAACAAACGAGCAGAGTGAGAATTGGTACTCAACTTCAGGAGGCAAGGCAGAACTAAATTAATGTTTTTTTTTCTAGCTGCTGACCCAATCCTTACAGGCATTTGAGAAGCTGTCACTTCACAAGCCAAGACTGCTCTGCTTCAGGCAGAAAACGAAAAAAAAAGATTGTCCTTTTGGAAAGGCTTTGTGAAACTGGAAATTAAAAAAAAAAATAATATTTAGGTATTTAGTTTGTTTGTACTATGTTTAGTAAGGTTTTATAGGTATACTTTTAAAATATACTTATAACCTAACTATCAACACTTCACAATACCAAAACCACTAATAAACATATATTTTTATTAACTTAAAATGATTATTTTTCTTTAAAAATGTCTTAAATAGTTTGTTTATGCTAGTTATAATCTAAATTTACTTATAAAATTAATTAATAAATAAATTAATTAATTAATAAAAACTCCGATTTGCCGATACGATATCGGTCGAGAAGAATGTACAGAATAGCGCCCCAGGATTGGTTAAAGACCCAATTTCTGCCAAGAAAATTATTATTTGTATTAGGCAGACTTACCTCCCATACAATCAACCTAGATTTGCTGGAATTTTCAGAAGAAAACAACATAATTTTATTTTGTTTACCGGCCCATACAACTCACTACTTACAAGGTTCATACAAGATGGTAGAGGACAATGTGAAACCGCCAGAATTGTTGGTAAGAGCCTCTGTGCTGTACAAAATGTGTACCAACGTTACCAGGAGAATGGTCTTATAACCAGACGACCCGGATCTGGCCAAAAAAGAGCCACTAGTCAAAGAGATGATAGATTTTTGTTAATGTCAAGTTTGCGTAATAGAACAGCTTCTGCAGTTTCGCTACGTAATCAGCTTCAAGAGGTTAGAAACGTTAATTTTAGCAAATGGACAGTTAGAAGAAGGCTTCGTGCTAGTGGATTGTCTTGCAGAAGGTTGTCTGATTCAATATTTTAAAGCTATAAAAATGCAGTAAATAAATTTACAATTTTCAAATATAAGTTGATACATTTAATTTTTTAAATTGTTTGTAATTTTTTAAATAATTTAAAGTGACCTAAATTTTTTGCAAGGCAGTGTATTTTGTTCTATTTAAAATAGACGATCATAATATTATTATTCTTAGAAAGTGGTTTGCGCTGGCACCCTTACTATTCTATAGACTATGCCACAGATCGACACTGTCTAAGCTCCATCATGTATAATAATTATCTCTGCCTTCTGATCATCAATTCACGCGTAACTACCGAGTTAAATCATTTAGCGTTAACTGACCAGTGATATTGTATACGCATTTAACCATGCAGAAGATTATTATGCAACTCTGCTCCTTTGATGAATAGACACGCCACACTATACCGATCTGATGCCGGCACGTCGGTCTAGGAGACATGTCTGTGATTAGTTCCTTCCTAATAATAAACGCTAATGGAGTTTCAATGTCAATAAACACCATGCTAATCTAAGTCGTTTAATTGTCTGTCACTTAGATGGTCCTATCCCGAAAATAAGGTTCTTATCCAGTTTAAATTTTTATTTTGGAGTAAAATTTAAAACTATTATTAAATGATAGTTGGAAATTTTGAAAATTTACCTTATGGTCTAACTTATTCGAAATATGACTATCTCACTGAATAACTATACTAAGTGACATAAAAATCCGAATACCCAGTTAAAGGATTTTATTTTAATATAATTTGGTGAAATTATTTATTTTACTGAAATAAACAATTGGTATAATTTTCAGCCTTATCAGTTGAAGAGTTTTTATACTGCTTTTTTTGAAATCCACTAACAATCCAAAAATGTATGATTGTAGCCGTATATTGTAGCCGTAGTAAAGATCCAAATTTTGCGGATTTTGGTTCTTGATATTCTTTGCGATTGGTTACGATGCCTAGGGTACGGAGACCTGTACGATTTCGTCGAAGTGAGTTTGATAGGGGCCGTACAGTGGGACTTCGGGAAGCTGGATTTTCTTTTCGGAAAATTGCAGTTAGAGTGCAAAGAAGTGTAGACACCGTGGTTAGGTGTCGAGAAGGCTGTACGCAAAGAGCAAGGGGTTTTGGACGCCCCCGTAAAACAACAGACCGTGAAGATCGCCTCCTAAGATTATTGACCTTAGGGGACCGTTTCTCCACTACCAGGTCCATTGCAAATGAATGGTTTGCATAACACGAAAGACCTATTGGCATGCGAAGTGTTTACCGACGAATAAGACGTTTTGGCCTGCTTTCATACCGACCACACTGGTCCTCCCTTTGATTCCAGAACACCGACGTAATCGCCTTAAGTGGTGCAGAGAACGGTCACTCTGGGATCAGGAATGGAACAGTAATGTCTTTAGTGACGAGTCTCGATTTTGTTTAGGCATGTACGATGGTCGAGCGAGGGTTAGAAGACGACGTGGTGAAAGGAGAAATCCACGGCTTTTTGTTGAAAGGCATGTTCATCAAACTGTTGGAGTTATGGTTTGGGGTGCTATCGCTTATGGTTCGAGATCACCTTTAATCTTCATCAGAAGTAACATGAACGCGCAGCGTTATATCCAAGAAGTTTTAGAACCCTGGCAAATCCAACTTTCCAACAAGATAATGCCCGACCACATGTCGCAAGAGTCACAATAGACTTCTCTTAACATAATGATGGCCACCAAGATCTCCCGACTTATCCCCAATTGAGCACGTGTGGGATATGATGGGTAGGAAATTGCTCAATTTGCAACGTCTTCCCCAGACTCTAGAATAACTTCGAGAGGAGTTGGTGGTTGCTTGGAATGAGATACCACAGGAGGACATTGACCACCTGATCAGAAGCATGCCTAGGCGCGTTGGAGAATGCGTAACACATCGGGGTGCATCCCAGATGCAAAGCAATTTAATCATTTTGAAATTTTTATCATTTACTTATTATGGTTCAGTAAGTACTTATACAAAATTTTATAAAAATAAAATCATTTGAACTGGGTGTTCGGATTTTTATGTCACTTAGTATATCTTTATCATATTTTATTTTACATTTTTATAATAATTTTGACATTTACTCATTAAAACGCGTCAGACTGCCATGGTGTCTCGAATGACATCAAAGTCTGCAGGTTGTGAGGTTTTGTAGTACGAGTGCAGTTTTCGTAACGAACCACGATGTGGTGCAAAGCATGTGGCACGAGTTTTACACTAATTTTTATAATTCGCATCCAGAAAGAAGTTTAAAAAAATAAAAAAAAAATAAAATACTTTAAGAGATTTTAATCTTAATCTGGTGATGTTGGTATTATAAATTTCAATTTAAGAGCTGACAAAAAAAATACGATTCTAGTTGTTAGATCATAAAAGTTACCTTATATTTATATTTTTTGCTGAAATTATTTTGTGTTCTCTTTAGAATTAACATAATAGTCTGAGATCCGGCCCTAAATCGACCTTCACCGAGGTGATAAATGAATGAAACATGTTTTATATTAAAATTAATACACTATATATTAAGTAAAAAATAGGTTGACAGAAAAAATCCTGGACAGGCTATATTTAATAATTGTTTAAAAAATTATTTTTTTTGTTAAAATGTACCGACGAGATAAATAAAAAAATGTCATACCAACAGAAAGTACAAGCCTGTAGATTGTGCAATTGATAGGTTGCGATTTTTTACCTGGACAGACTACTAGGTTGACAGGTATAAACAGGTGTGCTGAATTTAGGTTCTTTCACTTAACATGATAAATAAATAAATTTTATATCATCATGAGCGCTGTTTCATGGCGAACACGTTGATATAAGGTTGTCGGCAAAAATATTGGTCCTAATAGGGGTTGCCGATTTTTAAAGATTAAAATTTTCGCCGAACTGGGGATAGAGCGACAGAGAGGTCTAATGTAACTATCCAATGAAACAGAAAAGGACGCAACACGGCAGCTGTGAATATTTAAAACCAACAAGGTTTATTGGGGATCAAACCCCTTTGAAAATACACGACATTGTACAAATGACGGAAGATGAACTTAATGATGAATTCGACGATCAAAATTTAACTTCTGATGAGTCAGACATGGATTGATAAGCGTTAATTGAAATTTCTTTTTTCATTTATGCCATTTTTGTATCTTTTTATAATAAAGTTTTTTTTACTTCATGCAAAATTCTCAAAGTTTTTTTATGATTTAGATTTTTAATTGTCCATTGGGTTTACTTTTATTTCTCATACTGGAGCAGCAAAAGAATTTCAAGATAAGTATACATTTTTTTATTCAAAATTGTTGGAGATTCAAAAATAAATATTTTATATTTTAAATTTCATTTTATGGAATGTTATTTATTATTTTTAATAAACCTAAAAGGAGGTAATAAAATAATAAAGATATTTTTAAAAGGGATTTTAATCCCAAACAAACATTTATTTATTAAGGTTTCCAAACTAAGTTTATTATCTTACAACACTCTTCTAATAAAGGATTATATCATCTGTTCTACAGATGACCAACTACCAAACATTCTTTGTTTAATACCAAACAAAAGGTTGAAATGGAACACAAGAATATTTTTCTAAACAGTTCTTCGATAACCTTAATAGAGTAAAGATCTTTCGTCTAATAAAGTAAAATAAATATATTAAATATACAAAAAGACATTTTTATTTAAACGAGTTATTCCCATTTCCCAACAAAAATAATAATATAAAAAAATATTTAAATCATTATATGTTTATTTATTTTATGTAATATTGTTTAATATTTATCTATGACATATCATAATTTATAAATAATATCAAATTGTTATGTTATTATTCAATTATGTTTCCGCAACTTCCAGTTGCTCCAAAACAACACTAAGGATTTACTAATACATCACTCTCATTCTCTTGCGCATGCGCACTCACTTCGAGGGTCACGTCGCGCACAGCTGCCGTGTTGCGTCCTTTTCTGTTTCATTGGATAGTTACATTAGACCTCTCTGTCGCTATATCCCCAGTTCGGCGAAAATTTTAATCTTTAAAAATCGGCAACCCCTATTAGGACCAATATTTTTACCGACAACCTTATATCAACGTGTTCGCCATGAAACAGCGCTCATGATGATATAAAATTTATTTATTTATCATGTTAAGTGAAAGAACCTAAATTCGGCACACCTGTTTATACCTGTCAACCTAGTAGTCTGTCCAGGTAAAAAATCGGCAACCTATCAATTGCACAATCTACAGGCTTCATATTTTCTGTTGGTATGAGATTTTTTTATTTATCTCGTCGGTACATTTTAACAAAAAAAAACATTTTTTAAACAGTTATTAAATATAGCCTGTCCAGGATTTTTTCTGTCAACCTATTTTTTACTTAATATTTAGTGTATTAATTTTAATATAAAACATGTTTCATTCATTTATCACCTCGGTGAAGGTCGATTTAGGGCCGGATCTTCTACTATAAAAGGATTTACTGAAATTGAAAATATTGCTTGTCATTCAAATGTCACACAACTTGTCTAAACAGTAACAGTACATCCAAGTTCGCTAAACAAGTTCCTAAACCAGTAGCACTTTGTGACACTGTTTTCAATGTTACAAAGTAGATTTTGTATACGCGAATTATAAAATAGTATATTAAACAACGCATTTCATATGGAATTCTGTTATGACACGAGTTCAAGTTTAAAAAACGAATCGCGAAGCGATGAGTTTTTTAAAGAACGAGTGTCACAACAGCCATTGGAAATAAGTTGTTTATAATATTTTTTATATTTTGCCCTTTTTACCATTTTTTAAATTAATATTTAATTTTTATGTAATTACGAAAATTTTTATTTTAAGAAGTATGTCGGCAGCGCTGTGTAATTTATAAAATTTGACATTTAAATTATTAAATGTTAATGTTTTAAAATATTTTAAAATGAATAATATACCAATAATAATATATTATATAAGTAAAATATTATATTCATATTCACAGATACTTTTTTAAAGAGCAATATAAAATTAATAAATTGCTATTAGCCACAAATGTCATTGTCAATAGTCTTGCCTTTAGATACTTCACTCATGTCGCCAACCATTTAAAACAAAAATTTGCGTGCGTAAAAGTTACATTACGATACGCAAATGCGTTTTATAATGAAGATTTTTATAAGTGCAAAATATAAAAATAAAATTACAGATTCATTTTAAAGGAGTGCTATAAATTACAAGTTGTAATATGTTAATTGATAATTATGAGTAACTGATCCAAATGTTCTAGCTATAGCCACATTTTTAAAAATATTCGTTCATAAAGTAAATTATCCTTTTAATTACCACATTAGGAATAGTTCATTTTTATTTGTGTTCAGTATAGGTACATGAAAAGTTTTGAAAATGATCAATTTTTAATATTTTCAAACCACCGGATTTTCATCCGATTGATGTATCAATTTTTAAACACAAAAAATTGGATATAAAAGCACTTTAAATATTAATAAGTTAATTACTGCTAGTTTCGTTCCATCAATTTTTAAATTTACATAAAACTACGTAACAAAAAAAAACATCAATGAAATTAAGGGACGGTCCAAGCCAACCAATAAACATTTTGTATAAATTTAGTCGAACAAAATGTCAATTTCTTTTGAACTAATGTTGGAAAATATTATTTACGAGATTTACTTAACAATGATATAATTACTTCTGATACCATACAATTAACTATAGTATGGAAATTATAATTATAAAATATAAAAATAATTTCTTCATATTAAATAAACTAATTAATAAAAATAACTTTTAAAATAGGAGAGGAAGTCAATGATAAAAAAAATTATACTAGCTCCTTCTGAGGTTCAGAATCATTATATGATTTTCAAACCAGACTTGACTGTTTTTTAAAGTAAAAACAACTACTTCCTGGGCCATATACCCCACCAGTAGTTGAATTACGCTTTAATAGAAAACTAGATGGCGATACTTAAGACTACCTCTGTCGTTTTGCAAATAAAAGGGAAATCATATTACAGACTCGGTTTCAAAATGATTGTATCGTCATCAGTACGACACAACTATTTCTTTTCACCCCGGAGGGCAAGATGCAAAATGATTATTTTACAGCAACCCTCCATAAGTCAACGGTAACTAACCCAACTAAGTCAGACCATCACCTATTATTTAGAAACAGATATATGTGCAGTAGATCAACTATGTTTTCAAAAGAAAACTCTAACTGTGCCTGTAGATTTACTTTTTTAAATTTGGTTTTAAAAGCACCAACTACCCTAACAGTGGAACACGAAAAATGAGGAATTTTATCATGATATTCTGAAAATTGTTGCCACACTTCATGAGAAAAAGCGCAAATATTACTGCCAGTATCTACCAAAGCGGGAATTTGAAAACCGTAAACATTTATTAGAATTACTGGTGAACGAAAATTTGGAAGTGTGTGATCGTAATCACATTCACTCATTAATTCATCTTTTGGATTGCTATTATAAAAAAATTTTGGGTTTTTATTACGTACTGCGCTTCCCACGTCAACATTTTGGCGTGGGAAACTTACTCGTTTTCCGAAAGATCATCTTCGGCAACGTCTAAGCAAGCAAATGTTTTCTTTTGGAAAGGTTTCGAAAGATTTTTATCACCATTTCCAAAATTACTTTTATTTTTGTTTTCTCCCGAATTTTCATCTTGTTTAGAGTAACAATTATTTTTAGAAAAAAATTTAATTTTTTTCTGATCATTTTTAAAATAATAATCAGCTTGTCGTAACCGATCTAAACATTCCAACAATGACTGCGTCCCTACAAGTGTAGCCGAAATATTAGGAGGAAAATGTCTGGCGATAACTGCAATTAACTGTGGTTCCTCATAGGGAGGATGTAAATATCTTGCCGAGGCTACTTGACCATTAAAATAATCTACGAACGATCCATATTCCTCCCGATATCTTCCTGACTCTAATTTTAATTTAATATTTAATTGCAAAGCCGGTCCCCAGTATTATTCCAAAAAACTATTTTTAAATTCATTGTACGAATTAAATTTATTACTATATGCCTGAAACCAGATTTTAGCCGATTTTTCCATTAAAGTATTCAAATGAAATTTTAAAATTCTAAAAGGAATAGCAAAAACATCTAAATTAGTTTCAATGTTTTCTAAAAACTCAACTGGATGTACATCGCCTTGATTATTGTAGGTAGGTAAAACTTTTACATTGTTTATATCGATAAAATTTCTTGTTTGACTAGAAATATTGTTTGGCAGTGGCGTAGCGCTGACTGCGTTTACAAAATTTTGACCATTATTTAAACAATTATTAATAGTATGTGAATTATTTACACTATTTTCAACATAATTTGGGACACGTAAATTATTACAATTTACATTATCAAAATTTGAATGTATACGCGACCTCCCTGCATTAATATTATGGTTTGGTAGCGGAAAAAGATTTGAAAAACCAACACGTCTGTAGGCTTTCTAAGGCAGTACCCAAACGAGTACACACTTAAAATATTCCTGAAAATTACCAGAAATTAACTCAAAATAGTCACTGGTGTATCCAAAAACAGCTATACAGGTTGAATGTAAGTAACACACATCTATAATGAGAATGTGGACAAGAAGAGGAAACCGTCGAGCACATCCTGTGTGACTGCTCGAGTCTCTCAACTAAACGGAAATTTTACCATAATGAGTACTGTAAACAGTAGCCTAAAATGATAGTTATTTACGTTACAAGTCCGGGAAGTGACTTATTACGGTACGAGATAGATGTTTATGGACGAGGCGACGAAGGAGCCGAGTCAAGAATATCTAATCGAGTACCGTAATAATCTCTTCACGAACGTGTATCGTACTATATTTTTTTTTCATACTGCCTTTGGTTTTAAACGCAATAAAATATGAAACTGAAATGACATATTTGATCATTTTATTAGGAAGTCGTGTAGACTGCTGTGAAAAAATTGTTACTTGATTTATTTTTAACATGGTTGATTTGCTTTATAAATAAAAAATGAACAGCGGTTACCAAGTAACAATGTAAATAAAGGCAGACATATTGAATTTTTCTGCACACACGAAATATCTGCTGAGAAAATGGATCTGAAATTAGATAAAATTGCTGAGAAAACTGCGCGGAAGCGATAGGGCAAATCATTCCAGTTAAGTCTGCGAAAAGATATGAAAAAAAATATGCGCTGTTTTGCAACTGGCGTGAACAACACAATTTGAAAAGTAGTGCTGATGAAAAAGGAATGGGTAAGAACAAATTTTTAATTTTAGTTTTTTCAACAGTTTAAATTATTTTCAGTCAAAAACATTCAACCCTTCTTCATTATGGTCCAAATACTCGATGGTAAAATCAATGATTATGGTTAATGAGAATGTCAACATATCAAGTTTCCCAAAGTTGATAGCTTTTTTGAAAAAAAAAACAAAATGTAGACCATCAGCCAAACCAGTCGAAGGGGCTGGTAAAGGAACAAATTGAAAGCTTCATGAGGGATGCTCCAGATAAAGAATATCTATTACTCAAAGTGATAGCATTACTTGGAGTTGCTGGAGGTTGCCGAAGGGAAGAGATCTATAATTTAGAAGTTAGTGATGTGGAGGATACGGGTACTCAGCTAGTAGTTAATGTTAACCAGACAAAAACGCATATTGGACGGGATTTCACTGTGATTAACAGTGATGAGGTTCACTATTTGGATGTGTTTAGAAAATACATGAATTTACGGCAACAAATCTCCCTGAAAGCTCTTTTGGTGGGTAGTAGACAAGGAAAATGTCTGTCTCAAAGAGTTGGTATACATACTGTTTGCGGAGCACCTAAGTTGCTGAGTTCTTAAAACTAGACCAACCAGAAAAGTATACAGGTCATTGCTTCAGGAGGACATCCTCAACGTTGTTGGCCAATGCTGGACCTTAAAGTTCTAAAACAGTACGGTGGATGGAAGAGTTCTTTAGCTACAGAAAAGTATATAGAAGAATCGATTGATGACAAAAACAAGATTGCAAGAATGATCCAAAATGGGCGAAACTTTTGTTGAAGTGCTACATTACTGCCACACGTCTTCCGCGATTACAGAAAACACTGTAAATCCATCAACAACTCCATTAATACATATTGCTGGCAACAGCAGTTGTACAATTAATGTCAATCTTCAAAAACTAGAATAAAAGCTTTGTTTATGTTGATTCATTTATTATTTCAAACATTGGGAGAATTGAAGAATACTGTAAAGTACAAGTGTACCGTAAAGTGCCATTTCCCGGACTCGTTTGAGTCCGGTAAATGGCACTTTATCGTCCAGTAAAAAAAAATATATTACGTGCTACTATCCGGTAAAAATCTATTTTCCGGATTGGAATCAAGTACGTAAAGGAATGTTTTAGGGTACAGTATATATGAAATAAACATAATTACATAACATATTATTGAGAAGCTAAGGCAAAAAACTGCTAAACTGCAAAATAATCTAAGACCGCAGTTCTAAAAAAATGTCTACAACATTGTTGCGTATCAAATAACAATGTTTCGTTTTCCTTTATACATTCAGTGGTTAATGTGAACATTAGTTTCGAAAAGTTACGATAGTCCAAAAAAAGTAATTGATAGACTTGGTAGTAAATATTTTAGTAGGGTAATTTACATAGAACTTCATGAATATTTAATCAAGCGCTATCGATCCCCCTAAGTAAATTTCTAGACGATGTTGTTGAAATCATAATAGTAGGTCACACGATAAACGCTTTAAATAATTCCTATATCGTTTGGCTTAAAGTACACACAACTTCTGAATGACATACAAACAATTAATTAAATATGTACCCTTATATACAAAAACGACAGGTGTGTACATTACGCACAATTTTTTCAAAGAGGCTTGAAAGTCCAAATTAGCTTATCAGCAAATATAAGGCACCGAATTTTTGTCGAAAAGTACCCTAATCTAAAATATAAGGTTAAATGTGATATTATTTCAAAAAGCACAGTTGCTATTTTATGCTACAGGGTCCTCCACCATATACGTATAATAAAGGATATACTGTTCAATAGCTATCCCAGCAATGATGGTGTTGCGACTTTAGCAAAGAGAGATAATAGGTTAATAATGGTTTACAATAAATATTACCAAATAACTCTGTTTTCATCAACTTTGGGTATGGGGATTGCTTAACAAAAATTAAAGTTACATAATCCAATATTCTATTAAAGATATAAAATATAGGGTAAGAACAATTAATAACTGCACAGTTAAACTAAACTTCCACTATTTATTTGAAAAATTCGCTTTAAAATCAATTACAGCTGTTTCGCTATCACTAGCATCGTCAGATTACATGTAATTTCAATATGTCAATCTGACGATGCTAGTGATAGCGAAACAGCTGTAATTGATTTTAAAGCGAATTTTTCAAATAAATAGTGGAAGTTTAGTTTAACTGTGCAGTTATTAATTGTTCTTAGTAAGATGAACTTCCAAAAAGTAGAGGTTAACACAATCAATTTCATAAAATATAGGGTGTTCCATTTGAAAGAAGAGAGAAAATGAAAGGTTCGAGTTATCGTCCACCCTGTATACAAAAGGAAAAATAATTAATATTTAATAGAATACATTGATATTGTATTGTATTACGAACCTCTGTTAGGCAAAATACTTTTATTTCTTCAACGTACAATAAGATACAGAGCGTTGATTTACCTACGATTTTCACACAAACGTGTCCATAACTTCTGAAGGACTCTGTATAACGTATCAAAACCTTATATCAAAGTCTTCAAAAAAATTTGTTCGAATTCGGTATAATATACAGGGGTTCCCATTTAAAAAATAATATGTTTGGTTTGTAACGGAGTTCTACAACACTCTGTATTGTTTAAGGTAATTTCAAAATATGGACCCTAAAGTCATCTACTATTTTTGTTAATAACATGATTTGACTCACTTCTCGATTTCCCTCTTGCACTGCTTATATTGCTTTCATATTGTTATCGTTCTACTTCTTCAAATTTACTTAATAAAATTTCATTTCATGTGAAGTTTGAAATAAGATCAGAAGCGAAAGAGGGACATCGAGAAGTAGGTCAAACTACAATGCTACTTACTCTCAGTCTTACTACCAAGATTATGAAATTTTTATAAGACAAACAAATTATCCTCTATTTTAGAAGATAAACGAAAAATCCCCTAGGTATAAGACGAAGTCTAATGGGTCTTCAAGATTTTCCTCCAGATGTCAATAATAATTATTTTTTTTTAATTTCTATTAATATCTTTAAGTGTATAATTTAATCGATCGCTTATATTTAAATTTATGTAGAATATACGCCGTCTACTGGTTATTTTAGTAAACGGTAGCCTCATTTTTGCTGGCAACATGGCAGCCAATACGTCGCAACTACTTCACCAGAATGCCAGAGTTTTTTAGTTTTCTTATACATATATTATTAATTTTTTCTTAATATATCTATACACTTATTTTGAAGTAAACGACTCAACTTATATAAATTCTATATATTTTATATTTCATCGCGGAGAGTTAGGTAACCATAAAAAAATTAAAATTAAAACATAGATCATGATTTTATTAGTAAAAAAGAGCCACTTATGACAAAAAATTAATTTATTCATTAGTTTGACAAACCTTAATTTAAAAAATTTCAAGAGAATCATTGTTCAATAAAAGAAAACGTAACACCGATGAAAGCTACAAAATTGTCGAAAAAAATTAGAAAAAAAATAACTTAATACTTATCTATAATTTAAACTATAATTATTTAGATAATACATATTAGAATTATAACTGTCTAAATATTATTCATACACAATAGTTAATTTATATAAAACTCGTGTTCACGGTGCTTATGGCCAAACTTTTCCGAATCCGAACACCCCTGTAAGCGGTCCATAACACATCAATTGAATTAGTGTAAGATGCCTTATAAAGCACGGTACAGAAAACGCACAGTTGTAAAGTAAAATGCACGGCTTCCCTAGCAACCACTTAGTAACTGTCAATAAACGTCGGCAAAATCTCTTATTTACATACTTAAAGTTGGATTTTATATATTTTATATATAAGTGACAAATAACATTTATTGGATATAAGAATGCATTTAATATTTTGAGTTATTTGGAATTATATATTTGTTCCATTTCATCAACCCACTTCTTTTATCTGTCTAAATCTTAGATTAGGAAAGCATATGGATACCGCACTTCGCTTTATTTTGAGTTTGCGTTCTGTGACACAATTTTAGCAGACGCCATTTTTTATGTGGCAAATAAAGCAAATACAGGGTGTGGTTCATTTGTGAGTTTTTAAGTGAAAATTATTAAGATTCTGATTTATTTTTGTGTAAACAAACGATTTTATACAATGACCTTTGTAGATTTTATTTATTTTAAATGATTAAAAGAGTTATCTCTGAGTACTTATATTAAAGTATGTAATTATTCAGTAATTAATTCACCTAATTATAGTTTTTGGATAACGCGGTTTAATAATATTCATTGTAAATCTGAACAAATAATAAATTTTCTTGCTTCAACATTATACGAGTGGCGTAGGTAAGCAATTTTTAAGTTTCTCCAAACTCTAGCTATTCATTTCAATAAGAAATTAATGCAAAAAGGACTTTTCACTTAGGAAAACATGTAGGTATTTTATGGACTTTTTTATTTTGTGTTAGAGGTAACACCAAAATTAAGGATTTGGAACCAACTAAAAATTATGGGATTTGCTAAAAATACTTTGAGGAATGTTGGTTATATAAAATTGATGTAAATTTAATAGTACGTTTGCTCCATGAAGCTTTTCCAACAAGTTTCCATCAGTTTCCCACATACCTGCAACCCAAGAGGGTATGTATCTACATAACTAAGAACAATAAAACACCTTTGCAATTCTAAGTAAACAATTTAAATTTTTTGTAATTTGAAAATATTTATGTAAAAATATTGTTTTTTCTAGGCAAAAAAGAGAGCACCATTTGAATATATTCAGAGTACAGAACCCGCTCCTTCTACTTCCTCAACACAGTCACTAAATTCAACAGCTGACTCTACTGGTAAAAAAAAACTGAAATGGAAGTTACTTTTCAAGAAACTGTTAGAAGTCAAGAGAAGACTAGAAAAATTAATCTATAAACAGGCTAAAAAGAAAGGTTGTTTCCCTTAAACAATTAATAACCAGTATGAAAAATAAGAACTTGATTAATAATGAAAAATGTGAAGAAAATGCGAGTAGTGTAAATAAGCAATTGTTACAAAGAACAATGTCTAAAAATAAAAAGTACCCACCTGAATTTCGAAAATTTGCATTGACTTTTGCTTCTCTCCTAAAGCTTACAAGTATATCAGGACAGTATTTGAAACGTGTTTTGCCCCATAGAAGCACTATTGGGAAATGGCTACAAAGTATCAATGCAGCTCCTGGTTTCACAATTGAATCATTCAATAATCTGAATAAACTTATAGAAAATTCAAATAAACCATTACTTTGTTCTCTTATCATTGATAAAAGTTCACATGGTTAGTCAATTTTGGGGTTGATTTGTATGATGATTCAAATGAATTAGCCAAAGAAGCTTTTGTTTTAATGATAGTTGCAATTAATGACATATGGAAGCTTCCGCTTGGCTATTTTTTGTCTAATGGTTTAAATGGTGAACAAAAATGTTCTATAATCAAACATCACCATTAATATCAGCAAATATACAGTTTTAATTTAAGTATTTATTTAATATTATGGTAGTTATAGATTAATTATGTTAATATTTTCATAACCAATAAAGATTTTTTTAATTACTAGTACACTTTAAATGTTATTTATATACTCGTTGAATAATATAATATAATTAGTATTTTATAATATAAATATGTTTTTTTTTTGTTTCATCATACCTATTAAATGTACCTACCTATATGTAATTTTGCTAAATTTTATTCTCTTCCTTCCTACATGTATTTAATTACGTCTGTTGAAGTCGTAAAAATTTTTAGGCCTTTTTCTAATTAACATTTTATATCATTATGCATTCTCCATAGATATAAAATAAAGAACAAACTTTTAACATTTAAATTTCCGTTACTTCTTTATTAAAAAATTAATCAGTTTTCTTACTAATTACAGTTTCCGATTCGATCTATTAAAAATTCATTCATTCTCAGGAAGTATTTAAAAATTATCAATCTTAATCCTTTTCCTATTATTTAGCATGTCGTATATTCGCAAAAATCGCAAAGACAAAGTAATTCATTATCTAAGCGGAGATGATTACACGGTCAAAGTTCGTTTCCAACTTGTGACATCCAAGTAGTCATTTCCAAAAGTGAAAATAAATCCGAATGTTTTCTTTTTCAAATAAGGGAGCGTTCACACGACGTTTAAACTCATTCGATTGTAAATAATCTCCAGTATCTTTATAACACGCCATTTTCGTATCCTTACTCTTTAAAATAAATTCGCTATACACCAGATTTCTAATTTATTGTAGGAATTTTGTTGGTCTGATGATCGACATGTAGATTCGTAGCTTAGTTTAAGGAGATTATTTTGAAGTTTAGAATAATATTTAAGCCTCTTTTCCACATTTATTTCTGTATCTTATACACTATTTGTTTCAAACTTTCAGCATCTCTCAAACCATAGCCGTACAAATAATATTTGCAGCCATTTTATTTAAGAATGTAACTAAATATAATAATAATAAACTAGCTTACATTACCTTGTGAATTAGAAATTCTTCATCCGGTGCTTCCATCAGAAATTCGCATGGTAGACGCATGTTTTTATTACACCAATTTTTTTTTCTCCATAAACCATAATAATTTTCTTTAAGCGCGTCGCGCGCACTCTGGTCCGCTTCTTCGTTGCCTTGTATCCCAACATGAGAGGGAATCCACATCAACCTAGGTAGAGCGTTGTTTCTTGAGCTATCTGTAGTTCGATTTTGATAAGTTTCTCAATGGGATGATTGAGATAAATATGCTGTATTGCGAGAAGAGAGCTGAGAGAATCAGTCAGAAAAAGAGGTTTTGCTAGTTTTGAGAAGTTGGCATATTTTAAAGCACGATAGAGTGCATACAATTCAGCTGTGAAGATACTTGAGTTAGAAGGAAGTTTGAATTTGACTACGAAATTTGGTGTAAGAAATGCGCAGCCTGTACCTTCGGAGAATTTAGAGTGAAGATATTCACGCAGTTTTGGTAACCTCGCTAAAGAATCTCATTCAGTTTATTTTTTATTATTAGGCTGTTTGTATCTTTTTTAGAAAAATGTGTAAGGGACAAGCTACAATCTGGGATGTTTATCAACCACGGTGTTAAATCCTTGGTATCTGAGTGGACAAATTCGGGGATTTTTAAGTTTAAAACACTTAAGTAATTTTGGATACGTATGTATACCTTATCCAGTTTAATAAATACAGGTACACTTCACAGCTGTCAGATAGGGACTATGTTGCCAAGCATTTAAAATAGTATTAGAATTAAGAAAATATCAAACGAAGTTTCTGTAATATTTTTCTTTTTATTTGAGTACAATATTAAGCTAGGTTAGTTATACAGATAACTAGAAAAAAAGTTATGTATGATAGCCCAAACAAAACTTTTATTAAAAAAGTTTTATTTTGATGTTAATACACCAGCACTAAATTATATTTTATATTTTAATGATTCTGAGCTATTTAAGTATGAATAAGGTATGTATAAATTAGTAATAAGGAAAAAATATATATAATAGTCCACTTAATTGTTCTAAAATGTTTCATAAACATTAAATATACTTATTATTTAAAATAACCTTTAGCAGCAACCAGATATGTCAATGTAATACACGCGAATATCAAAATTTCATCTGATAAATCATGTTTGACCGCGGCAACATGACGCAATTGTGCCAACATATAAAATATATCAGCAACAGTTATGTTCGTTTGAAGTTTATATTTTATTTGTTCAGGAGTTATATTTGATATAAAATTAATAACGTAACCTTTCTTAAAGCATTTATTTATTTTTTGCAATAACTTGCGGCCTACGAATTTCAATATTTACCAAATTTTCAGTTAAAAAAGATACTGATTGACACTAGCAAACGAACGAAGGAAGTCAAACGAACAGAGCGGTTTGTTCACTTTGATGACGTGCACTTATATTTATACTGGACAAGGTTTGCCTTTTTGTGATTTATTGCTAAAATTATTAATTAATAATTTTTCTCGGAAATAATTGTGTTTTCAGTTAGGGGATGATCTTTTGTGGCAGATATTGAAGAAGCATGTGAGTGTTACAAGCATTCTTCTATAATGCAATGGTGGTTCTCCGGCTTCGGCGTAAAGGCTTTATGAACGGCTCCAAGTATAATTCGAAGTGCAGTATTATGAATTGTATCCAGAGGTTTTATCGTTGTCTTCGTTGGAGTAGCGTATCGAGGTCGGACCCCCAGAAGCGGTTTGCTAAGGCTTTTAATAAATTATTTTGTTACATGTAACTGCCAAGTATTGTTTGGTTTTCACTTTATGAATTTAGTGCGTTGTTGCCTTGCATTACCGCGCAGCTATTTTCAAGGTCACAGCTCATCTCAAAATCCATTACCTCTACATTTAAGTAAAGTTTTAATTTTTGGAAAGAGCCAGAAGCCGCATGAAATTGGTTTTGACGGACAAACCTTGTTTGGTCAAGAAGGTCACTGGTTTTCCAATGGGAATTTTGAATTTTATCGCCATTCCCAGATTTTAACATAACGTGAGCTTTTTTGGCTGCAAAGTTCCACAACATGTTAAATTGTTTTACATTGCTGTATGTATATAATGAGTACTTAAATAAGGAGAAGTTAAAAATAATTAAAGTAAAACTAAAGTAACTTTTTTTATTTAACATGAACTTTCTTAAACAATATTTGGTTTCCCAATTTTTACATTTTTTTAAAAATGGTCACTCATCAGTAATAATTCTCAAATAATTTTATTGTCTTAAGTTTATTTTAATACAAACAAATGACTCGTTATTATTTCATCACCTTAAATAAATTACCGTGTGACGCCTTTGATATTTTACAACCACTTCCGCTTGCCATGAATAATTTTCTCCAATTTGAAAGCTTCTCTTAGTTCGATCCCTTCAATTCCTTCGCTGACTTCTAAAATTTAACCACGACCGAAATTAAGTGTTAATATACGTTTTCAACGTCTTTGGATGTGAAAATACATGTTGCTAAGACGAAGTTTCATGAGGTGTAGGTACGTACACTCCTATAAATATGAATAAGGATATTAAATTAATTCAAGAGATGTATATTCCGTTTTCGGATAGAATTAAAACGTCTTGAAATACTACTTAATGGGTTTGTTTTCAGCTTTGAACATTAATTGGTTTATACCTAAATAAAATAAATTAATCCTAAAATTTGGGATTTATAAAAAGTTTTTGAACCCAATTTGAAGATGGCAATGTGTCAACAAAAAACACAGTCCAGATACGCATTTATTTTGATATGGATGTATATGTCACTGTATAGTAGTTTTCACAAGAATTGGTATTGACTGAAGGATTTAAAACCAATTAGACCCTTAAGTTGTAAAATCCGAGATGCACATCATAAATGTAAAAGGACCTGATTCAGATAATTTTGTTTCTCAGAGAGGGATTGTAGAGGATTACAGCTTACACTTCTTGTTCATTTTAGTCTTTGTATTTCATTGAAAGTGTTTACTTGTGTTACGGCATGCAATAATTTTATAACATTTATTTGTTATTACAGAAATTAACAGCAAAGATTTTATACCCCAAAGTACAGAATAGGCAGTATGTGGCGTACGTGGATAAAAAGTAATAGTGCTTCTTCCAGTGGTTCGTTAAAGAAGAATCACTTATCTTGTGACGAAAAAATCATTATAAAAAATGTGTATAGTTCCTTCCAAGGATATAACGCGGGTGCCGCAGCAAGAGTAACCAGTAATTTGAGTTAGACGAATTGTTGAAAATTCCATGGAATCAAGAAAAAAGCGTAAATATTCCAGTGTTACAAAAAGTCTAGACGACTGGGAAAAATATTTGATAAGGCGAAAAATCTACACTATGTACGATGAGCAGCGTGTCCCTACAATCAAAAGTCTGAAACAGCGGCTTATCAATGACAAAACTCACATCAACTGTGGCCTCACTACTCTTTGGCGAGCTCTGTCTGCAATGGGCTTTATATAGCAAAATTGACAAGAGACAAGTAATAATGGAATCCACACGTTTAATAAACTGGCGTTCTGAATATATAACGTCAATAAGAAAATACCGGTCTGAAAATCGGTCAATGCTCTACCTCGACGAGACGTGGTTTGACACGTATGACACCCCTTCCAAAGGATGGTCTGATTCCTCTGATAAGTGTAAAACAAAAGCACCATCAAAAAAAGGGAAGAGAATCACAATATTACACGCAGGATCAGAAAATGGTTGGATCCCAAACGCTATGTGGCTTTCTGCCAAAAATATTAAAGACTCTTGTGTTAATTATCACGAAGATCCGACAGCAGAGCTTTTTGAAGATTGGTTTAAAAATTGTCTGTTGCCCAACATTCCGCCAAACAGCGTTATGGTAATGGACAACGCAAGCTATCAATAGTCGACAATTGCAAAAAATTCCTAGTTCAAAGAATACGAAATTGGAGATTCAAAACTTCATGGCTGCAAATGACATATATTTTGAGGAAAATTATACAAAAAAAGAACTTTTACAAGTGCTGCAGTAATTTTCTTTAAAGAAAACGTATATTTGTGATAGAATTGCAGAAGAATTGGGACATACAGTGTTACGACTACCTCCCTACTACTGCGTGTTTAATCCCATAGAGCTTATGTGGCACCAACTTAAATCGAGTGTGTGCGGAAAAAATACTTCTCCGACTTTAAGTGGTAGTGTGGTAGAATTAATTAGGAACTGTATGAATGACATTCCTACTGAGAGTTGGAAAAGTTCTGTTAGTCATGTTATAAATGTTGAAAATTCGTACCTTTCTGTAAAATCAATTGCGAAAATTATAATTAATTTGGATGAGGATAGCGATAGCGACACTGAACTAAATATAGTATAGAATTGTAATATTTAAATAAATTACTTGTATATCTCCTATATTATGCAAAATTCAAATTTCTTAAGTTCGACCCTGTAGCACATTTGCATCTTTTACCTGATGATTTTCTACACAATGAGATTAAATCGGGTAGTTTATTGCAGTTAATAAGCCAATACCATTTACTGTGAAAAATACTATAAGATCATAAACACCGTTATTTTACAATATAACTCGCGTGATTGTAAACTATCAAAACAATGTGAACTGAACCAAACCATTTACAATTTAACGCAGTATTTTTCGCTAGTTTATACTTTTACGTAACAAACTGTCAAATTTTAAACGAGCAACAAAGTTCACAATCTGCCTGATTTTGGTTACCCGTAAAGTTGTGAACCATCCCTGATTGGTCGGTTTATTACTAATTCGTGTCGAAGCTCGATCCTAGGATGACGCATTTATGTTTACTGCCAAAGTAATATTTGTATAAAAATGTCATAAATCATTCGTTTCTTATAAACACAAAATTATTTAGAAAACTAATTGTATTCACACACTTGATAGGTTGAATTTTATTCAAAATAAAAACCCTAATATAATTTTAATTTTTTTACAGTATGGCAATGGAAACGGAAATTAAAATTGACAATTGGCCGCCATATGCAACCTCTTTTCTGGACTCACGGTCATTTTGCATATACTCCTTCCTGTTTCTTATTGTTCGAAGGTAATTTATATGTCTGTGGTTACCCCACATGATCTTTGCAATCCCTTGCGCAAAAATGTCTGCATTTTTATATTTTAAGATATGATGAAACTAAAAGAGGAGAAATGACTTTGATTGCACCTTAAAAAATGTACGGAACAAAACGAAATTTGATTTTGAAATATGAGAAACTTTAACTGTACCTTTCTTATCTTAAAGACACAGAGGTTACGTAGTATTCAAATTAAATGTTTTAAATGTATGTTTCTTTCTGTCTTTTAAATTCAAGTTATGGACTTAAAATTCATTTCTGTTATTTAAAAACCTACTTTATATGATATTTAACCAAGAACGATAAACATTTACCAGGATTGCTTAATCCCATAAGACGTACATTCGCCAAAAAATCGATTGCACGTGGTGGCCTGTGACGTCACTGCAGTCCTCGGTCGTATTTTTCCTATCTTGTTAGTGCATTTTAGGTCGTTTTCAATCGTCGTTTTTAGATTTATTATAAAAATATTCAAAATTTTGACTGGTAGATATTGTGGATACATTAGTGTACGTTGCATTTTTGTGTAAAATTTTTAAAAAACTGTTCTTTTAAACTCCAGTTCGGACTTTTAAATTTCATGTGTTACACTGCTTGGCTGGACATTGCTTGGTTAGTATCGTTGAGTGTCAACGTTAATATTCAATAGTGAATACATTTTTTATTTTACGTTTTTAGTGAGATAGTTTACTTACTTACTATTTTTTTAATATGTAGTATTTTTTGTTAATTTTAAATTTGTAATTAAAAATTCTCTATAGAATACATATTATGTCGCTCCATAAAAGATTCACGCATTGTACTAGTAATATGCTGCAAATTGTTTATTGTTTCTTTGTTTGTCAAAAAACACTAGTTTTAGGCATGATTTTGTGTAATAATAAATTTATTTGAATGTATTTTTTAAAATAAAAATAGAACTAAATAGTGTTTTCTTTACACTACCTATTTCCAAAATAATGTAACGTTTATTTATTTTTACTAGTCTTTTTTTAATTTATATTTATACTATTTAAATCACTAACACTGTTTAATTTATATAACACAATTTATTTATAATACTTTAATTTATGTAAGACAATATTTACAATCGCATTTATCTAACAACATACTACTGACTAACTAACTAACTAACTAACTAACTAACTAACTAAAATATTCAAATCGGTCCTTAATATATAGGTAAGTATTGTTCCAGCATACTCCAGAACTCCAGTCTATTCTCGATCGTATCGAGTCTAGATGCTTCGCTCATCGGGCGCCGTATATTCTCGTAGACTCTCGCATCATCTGTTTCCTTCGCGTCTGATCATAGCGCCAGGGGCGTACTCGCACAACATTGCCCCCTCCTTAAGAGATAGTTCCTCCTGGAACTTTTACGGAATTGAGACGATGGAGATACTTGCAACTGAATCCTCGTCTACAATTTCCAGTTGCATGGAAATAACATGGAATGGTCTTTGATGTCAGCTGGACACGGGGCGAATGGCTGCATACCAACACTTGGACTTCGGAAAGATTACTTCCACCATATTTCGGATGACCCTCCAATCCAATGAGTTGCACTCTATTTTTGGCATGGCTAGCTTCTGTACGTTGGACTTCAATATGTGCTCTCTCAAGTTAAGTAATGATTCCCATATATTTCGATAAGTGGGCTGGTCTTGGTAGGTATTCTTGGTAATTAGATAGAAGAGGCAACGGGAGTCATCTCGAAGTATCAAAGCCTTCCCAGTGGCTGGTAACTGATTTCGAAGTTCTGACAATCGACCAAACTTCCTTCGAAAGACAGACGCTAATCCTCGGCCGTCGCTGATAGTGGCGGAAACGCTATGGGCTAATGAGTAGTCATCAGGAAGTGTGAACAGGTCTTGCTGTCTCTCAATAGTCACGCCGTATCTAGCTTTCCCAGTACCTCCATATGCACCCATAAATTCTTCGAAAGCAAGGTCGGGTGTATCTTGGACTTGATTTACGACTTCTTCTTCCTGGTCATGATCTCCTTCAAATTTCGCCAGTCGGTTTCGGTGTACTACCTTAGGTTTTCCATTCGGGGTCTTTATTATACGGTATATGACGTCATTGATTCTTTTCTTGATGATGTATGGACCCTCCCAAGATTGTTGTAACTTTGGTGAGTACCCCTTCCGTCTTTTCGGGTTATGGAGCCAGACTTTGTCACCTTCTTGGAAACATCCTTCTATAGCTTGGGTATCATACCGTTTCTTCATCCTGTCACTGGCAACTTGGAGATGGGAGCGAACCAAATCATGCATGTCGTCCATTTTTCTACGTAACTGGATTACATAGTCTTCTCCAGCTATATCCTCTCCAGGTCGGCATCCAAACTCGAGGTCGCATGGTAACCTCATCTCGCGTCCAAACAAGACTTTTGCTGGTGTTTGACCTGTTGATTCATTGACGGCGGATCGATAAGCCATTGCAAAGAGCGAAATATACTGGTCCCAGTCTCTTTGGTGATTGGATACTACTTTTGATAGATATTTGCCAATGGTTTTATTCATGCGTTCTACCATTCCATCTGATTGTGGGTGCAATGCTGTAGTTCTTGTTTTCTTCATTCCTAAATTGTCGCAAATTCCTTGAAAGAGTTGACTTTCGAAGTTCCTTCCTTGGTCACTGTGAATCTCCAAGGGCACTCCATATCGGCAAATAAACTCCTTCACTAGCACGTCTGCGACAGTTGCTGCCTCTTGATTTGGAATGGCGTAGACTTCAACCCACTTCGTAAAATAATCCATCACCACCAACATGTATTTATTCTTATTCTCAGTAGTGGGGAACGGTCCAGCAATATCTAAAGCAATTCTCTCAAATGGGCTACCAACGTTATATTGTTTCATGGGAGCCTTTCCTCTTTTCTGAGGTCCATTACTAGCAGCACAGATGGTACACTTCTTACACCAGTCCTTAACATCATCGGAACTATTCATCCAATAAAACCTTTCACGAACTCTCTGCAGGGTTTTCTTAACACCAAGATGACCTCCTGATGGACTGTCGTGTAACTGTCGTAGTACTTCGGCTACTCTACTCTTTGGTATAACTAATTGCTTTCTGTTAATGGAACCGTCATCATTTTCAATTATTCTCTTTAATAAATCGCCTTCCAAAATGAAAGACTCCCACTGAGCCCAATATGATTTAAGGACTGTAGAGAATTTTGACACTTCTTGCCAAGTAGGTCGACGATCTTCTATCTTCCATTCTCTCATTTTCTTTAAGACAGGATCATTATCTTGTTCTTCTTTAATTTTAGTAGGTGCCCAGTCGTCGTTAACTACAGTTGTTCGTAGTATTGCAGTTTCTTTTAATTCTGTCTTACTGCAGTGAGAACACTCTTCTGGGCACGGTCTTCTGGAAAGGGAGTCTGCATTTCTGTGACTTATCCCAGCTCGATGTTCGATCCTAAAGTCGTACTCTTGGAGTCGTTCGATCCACCTGGCAATTTGACCTTCAGGGTTCTTAAACTGCATTAGCCATTTTAGGGCTGCATGGTCCGTCCGGATTAAGAATTTTCTTCCATAAAGATATTGGTAGAAGTGTTCCACCGATTTCACAACTGCCAGAAGTTCTCTTCTCGTAACGCAGTAATTCCGCTCAGGTTTGGAGAGTACTTTACTAAAATAACCCAGGACTCTCTCTTGTCCATCTTGAATCTGTGAAAGGACTCCTCCAATTCCGACATTACTGGCATCTGTATCCAAAATAAATTCTCCTTCCGGTTGTGGGTAGCCTAATATCGGTGCTGCGGTTAAATGCTTCTTCAGAGTTTCAAAAGCGGTTTGACAGTTTTCATCCCAGCAGAACTCTCTCGTTTCCTCTGTAAGGCGTGTTAATGGCTTAGCAATGTCTGAAAACTTTCTGATAAATCTGCGATAGTATGTACATAGACCAAGAAAACTTCTTATTTGATGTTTATCAGTTGGTTGTGGCCATTGTTTGATAGAAGCGACCTTGTCCTTATCTACAGACACGCCCTCTTTGCTGACAATATGACCCAGATAATTAACTTTGTCTTGGAATAACTGACATTTCTTTGGATTCAGCATCAGTTGGGCAGCTTGAAGTCTTTTAAAAACATCTTCTAAGTTTTTCAGATGTTCTTCAAATGTCTCCCCCAAGACTATGATGTCGTCTAAGTAGACCAGGCACGTTTTCCAAGACAACCCCCTCAATACGTTCTCCATCAGCCTTTCAAATGTCGCAGGAGCATTACATAGTCCCAATGGCATGACATTGAACTGAAATAATCCAGAACCGGTGGTAAAGGCTGTCTTTTCTTTGTCTCTTGGGTCCATTTCTACCTGCCAATAACCAGACTTCAAGTCTAAGGTAGAAAATAATTTGCTTCCAGCTAGAGTGTCCAGAGTATCGTCGATTCGAGGCAGAGGATAACTGTCCTTCTTGGTAACATTGTTCAACTGACGGTAGTCTACACAGAACCTCTTAGTTCCATCCTTTTTCTTGACCAAGACTACCGGAGAGACCCATGGACTGGTAGAGGGTTCTATCACTCCATCTTCTTCCATTTCTCGGACAATCCTTTCAGCTTCTTGCCTCTTTGCCTGTGGTAATCTTCTAGCTGATTGACGAATTGGCTTGGCATCACCCGTGTCGATTTTATGTTTTACAGCAGAGGTACGTCCTGTCTTACCCCCCTTTGGTACAAAAATGTTGCGATACCGATGAAGAAAATCTTTCATTTTTCTTTTCTCTTCTCGGTTTAAAGATGTACCAGCAACCGCCACCATTTGTTCAAACTTATCGTTGGAATTATCGGGAATAGCTGTCTGTCGAATTATAGATGTTACTGGTACGGAGGTTCCAACTTTGGTCTCTTTCTTTATCGTAATTGGGTGATCATTGACATTTATAACTCGTACTGGAATTTCTTTAGCAGAAGTGACCAATCCTTTTCCTATCAAAATTCCTCGACCGACCTCCTCATCATGGTTCCATGGTTCCATCATCACAGGTATTCCTTCGTCAATAGTTCCTTGCAGTCTGGCCACTATGATCGTTTCGCTTCTACCAGGTACCACAGTATCCTCCAGGACAACGGCTGGCACGGTTTTGTCCTCATATGGATGAAGGAATATTTCTTCAGAACCAACTTTGATAACTCTGTTCTTGAAATCCAGTTGGAAACCATGTAAGTTCATCACATCCATTCCTAATATAACATCTTCCTCAATATCAGCGACAATAACAGTATGCGTGAACTTTTCTGAGCCAATTCCTATTTGAACCTGGACTTCTCCAAGGATGTTAGCTCTATCACCTGTGGCAGTTCGCAGTCGTAGCCTTGTTGGTAAAAGCTTCTTACGGCTATTTATAGTTGTTGGCCGTATAATCGTTCTGGTCGCTCCAGTATCCACCAATAGTGTATACTTTTTACCGTTGACTTCACCATCTACATATACTGTCTTCGCGGCATTTCAAAGAGGCTATTAATATGAGAGGGTCTTTGGAAACGTTCTGGGTCGAAGCTGCCCCCTCTAGGCCGGCCCGTTTTAGTTTTTCCTGTGGAGTAGTTTCTTGATTCGTAGTGACCCCAGGACGTTTACATGAATTGCGAGCATGTCCTATTTCACCACAATTCCAGCGCCTGATGGTCTTCTTCTTTTTCTTATCAGTAAAGTTCTTCATCATATTTACTAATTGGTCTAACTTATTTTCATCTTCCTCTTCCGTTACGGACCTTACTTTACTGTATCCTCCACAAGCTTTCGAAGCCGCTTCATACTCAAGCGCGGCAGACAAGATGTCAACTAATGTTTTGTGGTGAGCTAAACGGAGTGTCTTTGCCATTTCGTGGTCACGAAGTCCATCAAGAAATGCTTCAACAGCTAAACATTCCATCATTTGTTCTGGAGCTGAAGGGTAAGCAAATCTTACCAATCTGGCAATATCTACTTCGTACTCTTGAAGTGTCTCCTCTCGCTTCTGTTTTCGAGTCTTTAACTGCGATCGGTACAAGTTCTCCACTGGTATGGTCTGAAGAACATCCAAAGCGTCTCCTCTCAGAGCGATGGTGAGGTTTATTGCCTTCTCTTTTTGGGACCATCCGTTCGCTCTTGCAGCTGTTTCGAACTGTTTGAGATAATTTTCCCAAGACATCTTTCCGTCAAAGGTTGGGGCCTTAACACGAACAGAACTTTTGTTGCCTTCCAATTTCGGTTTCCGCTCCACTTTGAAGCTTCTCATTTCGTGCTCGTTTTCCTCTCCTAAATCTTCCATATCTTCTTTACCTCCTTTTTCCATCTCTTCCATTTGCTTTTCCATTTCTCTTATTTTCTCTTCAATTTTTTTTTCAAATGAAGACATTTTATTTTCCATAGAAGAAATGTCCAAAGAAACTTTGTTTTCCAAAGAAGAAATATCATTTTTTAAAGAAGACATATCAGAAGAAACTCTTTTTCCAAAGAAGAAATGTCAGAAGAAACTTTATTTTCCAAAGAAGAAATGTCAGAAGAAACTTTATTTTCCAAAGAAGAAATATCACTTTTCAAAGAAGACATGTCGGAAGAGATATCACTCTTCAAAGAAGACATATCGGAAGAAACTTTATTTTCCAAAGAAGAAATATCAGAAGAAACTTTATTTTCCAAAGAAGAAATATCAGAAGAAACTTTATTTAAGGAAGAAATAATTGTAGCAGAAGAGTCGTCTACGAAAATATGATTTTCTGGATCTAAACCATCATTTTCCAATGCTTGCTTAAGTCGCTGCAACAACTCAGTCTTCCTTCCTGTTGTTTCCAATTCACGATCCTCCAGCTCTTGACGTAATTCTGTCACTTTCAAGTCACAAAGTTTTTTCGACATATTTATTTATTTTTTTTTTACCTTATTTATTTACAATATCCCACTTCTGACACCAATGTAACGTTTATTTATTTTTACTAGTCTTTTTTTAATTTATATTTATACTATTTAAATCACTAACACTGTTTAATTTATATAACACAATTTATTTATAATACTTTAATTTATGTAAGACAATATTTACAATCGCATTTATCTAACAACATACTACTGACTAACTAACTAACTAACTAACTAACTAACTAACTAAAATATTCAAATCGGTCCTTAATATATAGGTAAGTATTGTTCCAGCATACTCCAGAACTCCAGTCTATTCTCGATCGTATCGAGTCTAGATGCTTCGCTCATCGGGCGCCGTATATTCTCGTAGACTCTCGCATCATCTGTTTCCTTCGCGTCTGATCATAGCGCCAGGGGCGTACTCGCACAACAATAATATTCAATAAATTGATTAAATATAAGTATTAAAACGATTTTATGGGAATATTTATTATAAATTATAAGTGTTTAATCTTAAAAATCCAAATAGTCGTACGTTAGTATTTCAGAAATCATAAAAATATTGTCTAATTCCTATTATTTCCATGCATTTATATGGTAAACGTTATAATGAAGGACTGCAATGACGTCACACAGCTGGCGGACAAATCAGGCCGATAGGCAATCCTGGTAAATGTTTATCGTTCTTGATATTTAACGTTTAGGACAATTATTTAATGCAAGAAAGAACTCTTCTACTGGCAAAAAAATTGCATTAAATAGTACTGATAATGTGTCTTAAAGGCCAGAATATTTAGTAATATATAACTGAAAATGTAAGAATATGAGAAAATGTTTGACATTTATTAAAATATAAATTAGTGAAATACATTTTCGGCGTGGCAACTGCGCATGTCTGGATACGTCACATCACAGACACAGACAGACATTAAGCTGTTACCTTAATGTCAAATAATTATTGTTTAAGTCAGCATGATTTTTTGTTTGTCAAAGTGTGTTGCAAAAGAGTATTTCGATTAATTTTCTTTATTTTGCTAAATTAAGGATACAAATGCTTTAAAGGTGATAATATAATGTCTAAGGATAGCGAAGATTTCAAATCTGCCCAAATTATTAAAAATATCGTAAAAGAAATTGAAAGGGAATTCTTTAAACGTGATATTACCCCTGAGAATATCTCATTTATAACATTTTATGTAAGTATCTTGTAGTAGCCCGTTTTATATTTATGATTCTATGCTTGTTCTCAAACCGAATTAGCACTAGAAGCCCGGAGAACATCGAACAAAAATGTTCGCATGGTCGCACATTATGTAAGTATTTTTTTTCTTTAAAACTACTGTTATAGTTTGTTCAACAATATAGTGCCTTAAATAAAAGGGGACTGATGGTAATAATAAACTTTTTAGGTACTTTTATCTCAGGTATTTGCAAGTTTGGGTAAAGAATGCAGGTCAGGATTAAATTTGCAAAAATAATTATTTAATAGAAACATATATTAAAAGATATTCACAATAAAATTTAATAAAAATTTAATTATGCTAATATATCAATTCAGTTTCACTATCAATATCGTCGTCTACTTAATTATAAGGGGTTCTATGTTAGTTTGAAATGCCCTCCACTTTTATAAAATGGTTTATTGTGCTTTTCCAACAATCAGCGTCTGGGTCATCTATATTTTGCCGGATTAATGCAATTACAGAAGGACATAATGTAGGTATAGTATTTTGGGTCCGCACTTTGTTCTTTAGTTTTCTCCACATATGCTCAATCGGGTTGAATACGCAGAAGTAAGGAGGAAGACAAAGAACTGTATGTCCTTTGGATGCTGCAATTGTGTCACATACATATATCTTCTGTATGTTAAATGTCCTTAGAACCTCTAAAACCTGCGTTTTTTATATCCTTCTTCAAAGTACATGTTGTTTTGGAGCATAAATTCCTGGATTTCCGCTTTTGTATTTGAAGAGCCTGGAACCTTCTTCAATTGGTTACTATGGTAACTGGCATTGTCCATAACTATGGCACTATGAGGGGGAATATTTGGCAGTAGTGTTTTTGAACCAATCTTCGAACAATTCGACTGTAGTATCTTGGTAGTAATCCAACGACGAATCTTAAATGTTCTTCTTCGAAAGTACCAAACTGTTTGTAATCCAACCATCTTTTGATCCAGCATGAGATTATGGGATTCCATAATAACTTTCCTTTTGTCAATTTTGCAGTATTTGAAACCTAGTTTGGATAAAAGTGTCCATAGGTTTCCAATTGATATCCTTATCTCAGTGGAGCTCCTTAGTCTTCTTTGCAATGATCTGATAGTAGGCACCAAGTTTTCTTCGTACATTAAGTGGATAGTTCTTCTTATCAAATCTTTATCACCGTCATTAGTGGTTCTGGAAACGCCACTATCGTTTCGTTTTCGACTCGGATGAATTGGCCTCGAAATGTGAACTATCACTGATGATTCCGGTATCCCTGTCAAATCGCTGGTTTCTCTTACAGCAGAAGTAAAAGCCCAACCCCTTTGGACCAGCTTCTGATGAACATGCCTGACGATTTCTTTGGCATCAAGGGATAATAGTAGTAATAAAACTCAAAGTCAATCCACAGTATGTAATTTAATGAAATGTTATAGTAGCGACATGTTTCGGTCACAAGACCATCTTCAGGCTTTAAGAAAAGAACACAATATGTCAGAGAAATGAAATACAAAGTCAAATATATAAAAAAGACAAATATAACATGTATAAAAGTCAGATCATATAAGATAAATCTAACAAAAAATAGAAAATGATAGTTTTATAACAGTCAATCTAGTTTATAAAATATATAGAACAAACAAAATCAATGTGAAAAACATAAAATATCTTATAATGCATAATACAATTTGGAAACTCACCTCTATGTGCAGACTGCAGTGTTTAAACAAAATATAACAGATATTGTGAATAGAAAAAGGGAGTATTTAAAGTTACAGTAATAGAATAGGTTGAAAAGGTTGTTTAAAAATAGTTTAAATTATTGGAACAAACTGTATGGAAGTTTGATGTGTGAAAATAAGAAAAACTGGCGTATAGAAGTAAAAATTTCAGAATGAAACCAGGTATCAACATTCTATAGAATGGCCTGTAAAGAGTTCTCCAAAATAAGGAGATCGATCTCCAAGACCAAATCAGGAACTGGCCTGGTTTAATAGCGGGGTTAGAAGAGGAAAAAATGTGGAGAGATCCCCTAGACGAGGGGTTCAATCTCCAAAACCATTGGTCGATAGAAGACTGGAAACTGGTAGGTTCGAAGGAACCAAAATGGAGAGTTCTCCGGAAAGGGGAGATCAATCTCCAAAACCCGTGACCATAAATTATCTGATCAATGGTGGAAAAAATTAGGAGACATAGTCTCATAAAAATTAATATAAAGAGAGTAAGGTATAACATCATACTCCATATCACATTAACAGTGAATCAACTAAGATGCAAATCACTCCACTAACGAATGGACGTTCAAAGTAATCAGCACATGTAAGGAAAGGTGCGGAAATAGTACACCGGAAGACAAGTTACCAACTGAGGGAATGTTGGCAACTATAGTGAAAATTTATTGGAAAAATATAAAAATCTAAATTGGAGGAAATAAATGTTAAAATTATGAAATACTATTAAATCCTACATTGTATAATATCAAAGTGAAATGTGTAAAGAAAATTGAAGGATAAAATAACACAGCTGTATGCACACATTAAGCGAGTCATAAACATTGTAGAACTCACTAACAAGTTGTGACGTGTTTTCCGGACGTCACCGGTTTTCTGTTCTGGATCTGTATCGGACTTTATTTATTTATCCAAGAAAGGTCTGAATTAAGGAAACGCAAACGGTCGGTAAAAATAAATATTTATTCCTGGACTATATACATCGCTAAAACTTGTCTAATGAAAACAACTATTTACAATATGTACAAATACTGTACAGTGACAGAAAGAACGTAACGAACCTTCTACGGTATACTAATTAACACGCTCCGCGGTATCGGAGTGCAATTACAACGGATCCCGGACTCTGTGGACTACGGTCCTAGTCGGGGATAAAACAGGACAGGAAGGGACGGGTCGGTGTCGGAGGACGGCGGTCAGTCAATCCTCGATCTAGAACACCGTCGTTTCGTTTAGCTCAACACGCTAGAAACCAAACGTTCGTGCTTCCACGATGCGGCGGAACTGACGCAGGACTTTCTACCTTCGCTTGTTGCCCAGCTCAGCACGCTGTAGGCGAAGCGTTCGTAGTACGGATACGTTCTTGCCTTGAACGTCTCACCCAGCTCAACACGCTGGAGGTAAGTCGTTCCTAAGGAAGAAGCCAGTCAGGTGTTCACTCAGCTCAGCACGCTGGAAGCTACTAGCCTGGTTGACGATCCGTAGGAAAGTGTCTTTACTGTGCTAGCGGACGTGAATTTATACAGCTCTCGGAGAGTGGGGCGATCACGTTTACTGGGGATAGGTATGGGGGAATCAAATGTATGGGTGCGCCGACGAGGCAGCGCGTACGGTTCGTTACATCCCCCCCCTACATAGCAAAAGAAAAATTTATTTTTCTTAATTAGATTTATTACAAACGGTAAAAAAAAAATACAAAAGAAACATTGACATTTTTATTGGTCCTTGTTCGGTAGTGGCGTTATCCCGTTTATCTGCACACGGGTGGTTGACCCATCCTTGTTTCTGGTCCGGAACTTCCTCTTCGTGCGGGCCGGAATGGACTTCGGGATTACTTCTTCGGAGACTCCGGCAAGCAGAAACGGTATATTTCTGCCCGGTGTGGGTGGTTTCCCTACTGGAGAGTCGCCGAACAGCCTCCACAGTAGTTCGTCGGTTTTTATACCGTGTTCACTAACGAGGTGTCCCAGATATTTCAATTCTTTTCTGCAAAACTTGCATTTTTCTGTCTGTATCTGAAGATTTGCTTCTCGGAGTTGTTTGAAAATGGTCTGTATGTGCTGTAAATGTTCGTTGAAAGTTTTGCTTATTATAACGATATCATCGAGATACGCAAAAGCAAAATTAATACTTGGACCAATAACATTGTCTAGCAACCTCTGGAAAGTACTAGGTGCTGCATGAAGGCCAAACGGTAATACTTTAAATTGAAATAATCCTCTACCCGGAACGGTAAATGCAGTAATAGGACGGCTGTCTATACTTAACGGGATTTGCCAATAGCTGGAGCGTAAATCTATGGTGGAAATGTACCTAGCTTCTCTCAATCGTTCTAAGATTGAATTTATAAACGGCAGCGGGTATGCGTCTTTTTCTGACACTTCATTGACTTTTCTAAAATCGATGCAAAATCGAAATTTATTGTCCTTTTTCTTGACCATAACAATGGGGGAGCTCCATGGACTATTAGATGGTTCTACAACATCTTCTTCGAGCATTCTGTCTAATTCGTCGTTTACTATTGTCTGCATTGCTGGATTTAAAGGTCTATGTCTTTGTTTAATAGGAGTAGGATTTGTCAATTTTATTTCGTGTTCTACTAGATGGGTTATTCCTTTTGATGTGGAAAATTTCGTTAATTCTGTCGCAAGAAAATTTTCCAAGGTTTCTTTTTCTAGTTGTCCCAGCTCACAAAGTCCTTCGGTTATGAAATTATCTACATTGTCGCCTTCCTGGTTGACATGTTTTCCCATTATTTTTAAACTATTTTTGGAAAAATCTATACTGGCATTCCATTTCTTTAAAAGGTCCATACCTATTATCATGTCGGACGCTAAATCTGGTAAATATAGAAATAATTCTTCGAAATATTCCTGTACTACTTGTCCCCTGATTATATAACCGCGGTTTATCAGAACTTCTGACTTATTCGCTAGCCGAACGGTATACGGCGGGCAGTGTATTTCCTTTGCTTGTTTTAAATTTGCGATTTTACTTCCAATATATGACCTTGAAGATCCGGTATCAATTAATGCTTCGACCGTGTTTTTAGTTGATAATATTATTTTTAATTTTAATCTATTTTCTAAACAATTCAACGATGTAACCGGTTCTAATACTCGTCTGGATTTTTTCTCTGCGAGAGTTTATTATGACTCGACTGGACGTCTCTCGCCTTAGTCCAGTCGACAATTCGTTTCCCTGACATCGACAATTATTTGTTAAAATGTCTAGTTTGCCGCAGTGGGAGCAAAAAATTTTTGGTTTATTTCGGCATTGGAAACGGGAATGATTTCTACCACCACACTTCCAACAGTCTTTTCTTCTATCGAAGCCTTTTATGTATTGTGGGTTTTTCGGCGTAAACTGTATATTGTTTTGTTTGTTATAACTGGACGATACTGGACTTATTTTCCTGTGATCGTTTCGGTGGTATTTGTTTTTCTGGATTTCGAAGACTGGTGTATCTTTTATCTTTTCGGATTCATGGTTTTGTGTTCGACTACTTGTTTCTTCTTCGCATAAATTCTCATATTCGTAAGCTTGTTCCATAAGCTCTGAGATTGTAGAAAAATCTTTTCTTCTTATGTACTTCTTGTAATCTGTTTTGAGGTTGGAATATATCCGTTCTAGTTGGCTTTCCGGTGTGATGTTATCTAGGCGTCGAAGTAAAGTTTGTATAGCGGTCACATAGTCTTTTACACTTTCTCCTGGTGTTTGTTTACGTTTTTCAATTTGTTTTTCTAGTTCTCTCTGGTATTGTTCTGGTCGTACATAAAAACTTTTAAAGGCTATGAGGAAGTCCTCCCATGTATTCCATGTATGTTTGTTGTTTCGGTACCACAGAAATGATTTGTCCTGTAAGATTTCTGGTATTGCTTTCTGCATTTGAGTTGCAGTGAAACCATATGCTTCTCTCAATTCCTCGATTCGTTCCAGAAATGAAATCGGATCTTTTTTCTCGTCGAAACGTGTATTCCATTTTCGTACCTGGTCTAATATGTTCGTAGTTGGTTCTGGTTTTGTTACCGGTTCTTGATTTTTGGAAACGTTTTTAACAAACTTTCGTAATCTTTGTCGCAGTTCATCTGTCGTCCCGGAAGTTGTGAAACCATACCTGCTTAGTTCAACTTGCAGTTCTTCCTTTTTTAGTTTGTAAATCCAACCAACAGAGACATCTGCGATTTCCAAACCAACTGTTTCTTCGCCTTCTGACTGCATTTTTTTTCTGTTATATCGGTTTATGTAAAACTCGGGCGTTTTCTTTTTTAGTAAATATACGCGGGCGTCAAGTTATGTCGTTTATTGTCTGTTCCAGTAGAAATACACGGGTGTGTCCTATCGGTTCAAAAAAATACTCAAGCGCCAAATTATGGCGTTCCCTTTTGGTTAAAAAAAATTACTCGGGCGTTTCCTTTCGGTTCAAAAAAAATACTCGGGCGCCAAATTATGGCGTTCCCTTTTTGGTTAAAAAAATTACTCGGGCGTTTCCTTTCGGTTCAAAAAAAAAAAAATACTCGGGCGCCAAATTATGGCGTTCCCTTTTGGTTAAAAAAAATTACTCGGGCGTTTCCTTTCGGTTCAAAAAAAATACTCGGGCGCCAAATTATGTGACGTGTTTTCCGGACGTCACCGGTTTTCTGTTCTGGATCTGTATCGGACTTTATTTATTTATCCAAGAAAGGTCTGAATTAAGGAAACGCAAACGGTCGGTAAAAATAAATATTTATTCCTGGACTATATACATCGCTAAAACTTGTCTAATGAAAACAACTATTTACAATATGTACAAATACTGTACAGTGACAGAAAGAACGTAACGAACCTTCTACGGTATACTAATTAACACGCTCCGCGGTATCGGAGTGCAATTACAACGGATCCCGGACTCTGTGGACTACGGTCCTAGTCGGGGATAAAACAGGACAGGAAGGGACGGGTCGGTGTCGGAGGACGGCGGTCAGTCAATCCTCGATCTAGAACACCGTCGTTTCGTTTAGCTCAACACGCTAGAAACGAAACGTTCGTGCTTCCACGATGCGGCGGAACTGACGCAGGACTTTCTACCTTCGCTTGTTGCCCAGCTCAGCACGCTGTAGGCGAAGCGTTCGTAGTACGGATACGTTCTTGCCTTGAACGTCTCACCCAGCTCAACACGCTGGAGGTAAGTCGTTCCTAAGGAAGAAGCCAGTCAGGTGTTCACTCAGCTCAGCACGCTGGAAGCTACTAGCCTGGTTGACGATCCGTAGGAAAGTGTCTTTACTGTGCTAGCGGACGTGAATTTATACAGCTCTCGGAGAGTGGGGCGATCACGTTTACTGGGGATAGGTATGGGGGAATCAAATGTATGGGTGCGCCGACGAGGCAGCGCGTACGGTTCGTTACAAAGTAAATAGAGTCCGACATAGAGAGAAGAAAAGTCAAATAAAACTAACCTAACGTTGAAGTAAACAATTGCAAAAATATAAACAGTCAGAGTGGAATGTTCAAAATTAAATAATTTTCATTAGATTGAATCTGTTCGTTTAAACAATTAAGGCTATTGCTGATAAATCTCTTAATTGTTTAAACGAACAGATTCAATCTAATGAAAATTATTTAATTTTGAACATTCCACTCTGACTGTTTATATTTTTGCAATTGTTTACTTCAACGTTAGGTTAGTTTTATTTGACTTTTCTTCTCTCTATGTCGGACTCTATTTACTTGTTAGTGAGTTCTACAATGTTTATGACTCGCTTAATGTGTGCATACAGCTGTGTTATTTTATCCTTCAATTTTCTTTACACATTTCACTTTGATATTATACAATGTAGGATTTAATAGTATTTCATAATTTTAACATTTATTTCCTCCAATTTAGATTTTTATATTTTTCCAATAAATTTTCACTATAGTTGCCAACATTCCCTCAGTTGGTAACTTGTCTTCCGGTGTACTATTTCCGCACCTTTCCTTACATGTGCTGATTACTTTGAACGTCCATTCGTTAGTGGAGTGATTTGCATCTTAGTTGATTCACTGTTAATGTGATATGGAGTATGATGTTATACCTTACTCTCTTTATATTAATTTTTATGAGACTATGTCTCCTAATTTTTTCCACCATTGATCAGATAATTTATGGTCACGGGTTTTGGAGATTGATCTCCCTTTCCGGAGAACTCTCCATTTTGGTTCCTTCGAACCTACCAGTTTCCAGTCTTCTATCGACCAATGGTTTTGGAGATTGAACCCCTCGTCTAGGGGATCTCTCCACATTTTTTCCTCTTCTAACCCCGCTATTAAACCAGGCCAGTTCCTGATTTGGTCTTGGAGATCGATCTCCTTATTTTGGAGAACTCTTTACAGGCCATTCTATAGAATGTTGATACCTGGTTTCATTCTGAAATTTTTACTTCTATACGCCAGTTTTTCTTATTTTCACACATCAAACTTCCATACAGTTTGTTCCAATAATTTAAACTATTTTTAAACAACCTTTTCAACCTATTCTATTACTGTAACTTTAAATACTCCCTTTTTCTATTCACAATATCTGTTATATTTTGTTTAAACACTGCAGTCTGCACATAGAGGTGAGTTTCCAAATTGTATTATGCATTATAAGATATTTTATGTTTTTCACATTGATTTTGTTTGTTCTATATATTTTATAAACTAGATTGACTGTTATAAAACTATCATTTTCTATTTTTTGTTAGATTTATCTTATATGATCTGACTTTTATACATGTTATATTTGTCTTTTTTATATATTTGACTTTGTATTTCATTTCTCTGACATATTGTGTTCTTTTCTTAAAGCCTGAAGATGGTCTTGTGACCGAAACATGTCGCTACTATAACATTTCATTAAATTACATACTGTGGATTGACTTTGAGTTTTATTACTACTATTCGTACTATCCACATTTGAGTTATGGATAACCTCTACAATTTCAAATCAAGGGATAAAACTCGTCGTCGAACAGGAACAGTAACACAGGGCGCCGCTGATGCAGTTTTCCAAGGACGAAACATTTTTCACTACGGGAACACAAATATAAATGATTATACTCAACCCAAGTTAAACATATACAAGAACCGATCCTGTGTGCAAATTTTGACCATAAGCAATAAACCGTGACAGACGATCGCAAAAAAAGTGGTTTATTACCATCAGTCAGCTTTTATTGTAGGCACTATATTGTTGAACACAGTATACTCGCTAGCAGGCGTTATTCGGTAAATTTTTTTAACAGCATGACCCATTTGAGGGTTTATTTAAAAATTTATTGCTAATCGAACTAAAAAATAATTTATAATTACAAAGAGTTTTTATTACAGTAGTAGACGTCAAATAATCAATCACAATTAATAACCCCAAAATAAAATTATAACGAAATTTAGTTTATTGACGGAATAGTTCAATTCAGAGTAAAAAGCATGGGGTATTAACAGTTATTCTATTGGTAACCATTATGAGGAAGAGTTATGAACTATACTAACATGCACTCCACGCTTTTTACTCGAAATTGAATAATAACTTAAATTTTATCATTATTTTATTTTGGGGTGATTTTCTATTTTTAGTTCAGTGAAAAACTGTTTTCAAATTATTGCATACTTCTAAAAACTGGTAATAATTTAGCTCAAAGATTCCGTTACGTACAAAATCACAAAACCCAAGCTAATAGGTAAACACAAAGAAAAAATCTAGAGATATTTTTAAGAATCAATGTAAGTTTTTCTTGAGTTCATTTAGGACAGAAATAATAATTGTTTAAAATTAATTATAGTTTACTTGTTTTGGAATTGGCAGCTAAGAAAAGTCATTAAATCGTAAAATTTTATAAACAAGACCCTAAATCAGTAGCGCACGTACTTATTTTTTATATCGGTATTAAGATGTCTCTTAACCATCATATTTTTATCTTCTTAGGTAATGAATAAGTAGTCATAATACGATATTTAGAATATATTGTTTTTTGATTTTAACGAGAATAATTGTGTTCGTTAGGGGTGTTAAGGGATTAAGGTAACCCTATGTGTATAAATGCAAAAACAGGTTAGGTTAGGTACTCTTTAGTGTTGGTTATAAAACAACCATGGGTAGTCCTTCTCTTAAAAACATTTGTGGAATGTCGTAGATCTGTCAGTTCTAGTAGTATACATACATTACACTTGAAACGCTGAAAGATTACCCGTGCGTCATTGTATGTAAGCATACGAATAGGATAGAGAAGACAACAGTTTATAATTTAATATTATCGTTTGATATTTATAGAAAAGAACAGCACATAGAAAAGGTGTCCGTGATATGATCGTTGAATCGTGACGCACGGGTAATCTTTCAACGATTCAAGTGTATATTAAACACAATTTTTCCATATACAATAACTTTTTTTTTCAGGTGGAACTGCTGGTGTGTGACCCTCATTGGAACATCGATGGAGAGGCTTTATGCGCGAGAGAAAAAATTCAACAGCTCATAAATCGGGTGGTGAAAGATTTTTTTGAAAAAAGCGATCCGGATATGGTTACGATCAAAATTCAACATGCTCTCTTTAATACTTTCCAACGTAGATATGAAATTTTAAAAAATAAAAGAGATGATACTGCATCTAGGTTAAGTCCATTAAAAATTGCTATTTTGGAACAAGATACATTGAATGGTGATCTCACGGATGTGTTTTACAAAATTCTCATATACTGTATACTTTCAAGCGGAATGGGCGATCCATTTGAAACTGGGGTACATAATTTTGCTGCTATATTAATTATTATTATTTCAAAGTAGCCGTTGCAATATTTGGTGCAGGCTGATTGGGCTTTTGACTAAAAAAAATTAATATACTTCTTACCAAACCCTTCTTTCAGTTCGTCATAGTTTATTCATTTCTTTCTAACACATTAAGTTGTAGCCGACAGGAAAAAAGGTAGTTCCGTGATTATTTCTCAAACAATATCAAAACAATGCAGAGCTTATGAGTAATTAACGTATATTTTGAATGCTCCCAACTTCTAACCAATCAATCATGCAATATTTTGTCGAAGAATACTGTAATGCAAATGCCCCTTTACAGTGTCAAACACTGAAGTGTCACAATTGTCGTTCAGGTCAGTATTTTACGTTATTTTATATGTTAAACACGCTATAAAGTGAAAAAATTAATTTTATATTCATTATATTCAAACAATCTAAAATAGTTTATACAGTGTAAAAGTATCAACTTTTTGGCAATTATTTGATAACTTTTCCATTTTTAAGAATCTCATAAATACTAATGTTTTGTTTTTTAAATCCAAGGTGCAATAAAAGTAAGTTTCATAATTAGCTGAATACGATCCTGGCAACTATCAGATTTGCATAAAATTACATGCAATAATACTCAACATTCCCAAAATAGTGTATAACGTCACAAACTATGACGAACTGAAAGAAGGGTTTGGTAAGAAGTGTAGCAGGAATAGAACAATGAAAAAAGGATAAGAGGGTTGTAAGAAACGAGGAAAAAATTCATACCGCAGCCCGTTAAATATTTTTCATATTTGTGGGGATGAAAAACTTTTATGTTGACCAATTTCTGACATAGATAATAGTTAGTCGCGTCAGCGCCTGCGAACTGTCGGGAAAGTGGTGCAAGTGGACGTATCGAGATGCGGCTTTCTGCATTCTCTTCCAAAAACGATTATTACAAAATGTGGTAGGGTTGATTTTCACTCCCACCGAAAGCTGCATTGCTGCAGCCCAAAGTGAACGCAAAGAATTTCAAACTTGATAAAGAAGTCTCAGAACTGTCCCGAATCGGGTTCTCGGGGGTTTTCGAGGCCGCTGATCACGAATATAATGTTCAAATTGACCTCCGAACAACTGGTGCACCAGAAACTGACCGTAAACGTCATCTCCGGTGGTTATCCTGACACAATCAAAAAAGGTCAACTAAAAATCATTTAGGGGGGTTTATTTGGCCCGCTGAATCCAAATCTAGCATCGGCGAATACCCCACTGGCACCTGGTGCACCGAAACCCGGACTAGAGCCTCATCTTCGAGTGTTTTCTTGAGAAAAGTGCAGAAAGCACGGCATCCCTTGTAATCTTGCATGTAAAAATTGTGAAGGCTCTAGCTGCACCAACACTGACAAATATTCAGTAAAAACCCTTATAGCGGCGGAAAAAGAGGCCTTAGATGAATATGTCAGTTGTTGAGGGAGAAAATAAGATGAGTTCTGATGTGTCATTTGATGATGGAGTTGATATTCAGCAACGTATATAAACATTAATGGTATTAATTTATAAGGTGAAAGGAAGTTTGAGTTGGGTTGGATTTGATCTGAGTTAAATAAAAAGTTTTTAAACCGCAATTGTCTAAATATTGCCTTCTTTATTTACTTTATATTAATTTCTCTCATCTTTACATTATTAAAATAGAATCAACAATTATACAAGATAAAAATCCCAGCGGGGTAGGCGTTCGTTTGGAAGTGAAATTCGGAACCACCGCCCCACAAAACTGCTCTATTATGATTTTCGGGTTGTTTTTGGCACTCTTCTCAAAAAAATTCTCGGAGATGTGGTTCTAGCCCGGGTTTCGGTGCACCAGGTGCCAGTGGGGTGTTCGCCGATGCCAGATTTGGATTCAACGGACCAAAAAACCCCCAAAATGATTTTTGGTTGACCTTCTTTGATTGTGCCAGGAAAACCACCGGAGATTACGTTTAGGGTCAGGTTCTGGTGCACCAGGTGCTCGGAGGTCAATTTGAACATTATATTCGTGATCAGCGGCCTCTAAAATCTACCCCACCACATTTTGTGATAATAGTGTTTGGAAGAGAATGCAGAAAACTGCATCGCGATCCGTCCACTAGCACCACTTTCCCGACAGCAGACCTATTTCCACAGACGTTGATGCGACTAAGTAGAGGATCGTCCTGGTCATATTCAGCAGCTTTTGAGAGATCTTTTTAGAGAGATTTCTTACAAATGCCAAGTGTTTTAAACCGTCCAGCTCGAACCAGTAAAAACGTCTCTTCCGATCCACTTAGTTCAACGTTGATCAATTGGCTACGCTATTCGCTATGCCTAGAAATGGCTCTGGACCTTCAGCACCTTTTCTGGCTAGAAGGTCCGCTTTTTCGTTCCCCTCGATGCCTGTTAGCCCAGGTGCCCAAAGTAAAATTACTTCCACCATATAGAAACATTGTTCATCTGAGAAAATAAAAAAAAATTGTTTGTGTCCTCTGGCTATAACTACATTGTACCAAAGGAATTGTAACTTCTGTTGTCAAGTTTTGCCGCGTGGAAGCATACACTTCTTCCATCTAGAAACCATTTGCAATTCATAAAAGCGCGTTTGTGATTGATCGAAATTGCGACGATAAAATCCACATAATAATTAAAAATCTGATTTTTCAATTAGGTTTATAAGCAAAGCAGGGCAGTTTTAAAAAGTATGTTAACTATGGACGAACTGAAAGAATTTCTTTATACTCCCTACGTTATTAGAGTAGATGAATTAAAAGATATGGTTAACGTCTATACTGGAATTAGAATATTTAACAACGCTTGCAACAGAGGCGGTGACGGAGTACCTGACGGTAAGTAGAGTAAACGCAAAACAAAAAGCGTGAAGACGTTAGAGGATAAAGGTGTCAAGTCGCATTTTGAAAGTTTTGAATAGATTAAAAAAACAGCTATAAATTGGAACTTTTCTATTTTGATTTTAAGGAGTAATAACTCATAAAGTTATTTATTGTACAAGACAATAAAATTGTACGTCGAGAAGTTTTTTTAGCGTCTAGACGTCAGTCGAGACGCTAATTAGAAGATAATGCGATTTTATTATTAATTAATCTGTCAAAAAATGTCAAATGTTACGTTTTGGTTTTTGCAGAGAATATTGTTGCGTTTTGTGTATAAAGTGAATAAAGACGAAATGGGCGGAAAAGAATTAACACAAGAAAAGGAAAACCTGCCATCAGATGTAGAAAATGCAGCGTTGGAAGCAGAAAGTTTATTGTTGCCACAAAATTGAGGCACATAGAATAACAGTGGTCCAACTCCATTTTTAAAATATCTGTTCTTTATTGTAAATACTTTATCTAATGTGTATCTTTCAGTATAAAGGTGGGATGATATGGAGATATCATCTTTTTGCAGAAAGTCAAAATATGGGGATAGCCCACCTTCATACTGAAAGATACACATTAGATAAAGTATTTACAATAAAGAACAGATATTTTAAAAAAATGGAGTTGGACCACTGTTATTCTATGTGCCTCAATTCTAGGATGATGTATGAGAAAAAATACCTTATTTTTAAAAAGTGGAAAATCATTAGGAATATTAATGGCGTGACTGAAAAAATTCTTCTGTCGTGGAATAAAGCGATGCCATCGTCATTATGGTCGTATTATTCGATGCTGAAGCGTACGTTGTTGGTGAATGAAAATTGTGACATTTCAGCAAGTTAACCACCTTACTAAAAAATTTGAGTGGAGGATACAAAGCTAAAAAGTCCAAAATCCTGGAGTCAGATGACAGAAGCTCCTAATGACATCTATTTGTTAATGAAGGTTATTGCCACCGAATACGGAACTACGAATAGAAATGAAAGCAAATATACTCCCGCCAAAACTTTTATCACAACCATAGGATGGCGCTGATTGTTACGTCTACTCATTTTAATTGTTCTGTTTTTCGGAAGAGGTCTCTCTACTAATACTATTAAAAACAATACATTTTAATTTAACAGATCTGTATCAATTTGTATTTGGTGAGAAACAGTTTTAAGAAAATTAAGAAAAGAGACAGTAGTTCTGAAAATCAGGAATAGAGCAGGAGTTTTGTCTTCAGTTTTAGTTTTGTTGGTGTATATCATCTTTAGTTTTGTGCTTCCAAATAATTGTCCCTAAAATGGATTCAAACTATCAACCCCCCTTATCTAAAAGGAAATGTTGTGTACCTACATGTACAAATCGTGAAGGCAAAATGCATCGTTTTCCAAAAAATGAACCAAGTGTATTTAGTGAGTAGATTTTAAAGATAGAGCGTTTAAATTATAAAGACTTGTCAGTTGAAGACATTTATAAAAAATATGTATTTTGTGAGGAACATTTTTCTAGTAACTGTAAAGTTTTAGGTACCAAAAGAGGTCTTATAAGAACAGCAGTTCCAACTTTAAATTTACCTGGTAAGTGAATAAATTAAATTGTAATTTATAAAGAAAGAAAACCCGTACTAGCAGATCATGCAAAGGTTTTTATGCTGAAAGGACTGTATAAACAGTGGAAGCAACCATTAGCTTTTACATTTAGTTAAGGACCTCATAAATCCATGATATTGAAAAATTTGCTAAAGGTTCTAATCTGCAAATGTCAAAGTATAGGTTTTTTGAAGGTAGTATCGACAGTTTGTGACCAAAGTGAAAATAATGTCGGAGCTATTAGACTGCTAATGAGTGAAACGAAGGAGGAATACTTAAAAAGAAAAGAAGAGAATAGAAATTTTGGTTTTGTGATCAATAACCAAGAAATTATTCCTATATTTGATGTCCCTCATATTTTCAAGTGTTTGAGAAATAATCTTTTGAAACATGACTTGCATTTTAAGCAAAACAAATAAATAAATGATCATTTTTTGATTGTAAACATATATATTTATTTTAGTTTCGTTGAAATGTAGCTGTCTATGTTATCGCAGAGTACTTATTGACAGATAGATGGCACTAGATATAAATTTAAGGAATCTGTATTATCGACAATACTTTTTAACACAACCGCTGATACTCGATGTCGCATACGGATCTAGACAGTAACTAGGTTCTTGCCATTCTATTCGTAGTTTCGTATTCGGTGGTTATTGCTATTTTTGGTGTGTATGGAGCGACTAGGTCCGATGAATTGTACACATTAGAAGTGTTTAATGTGGACGACAGAAAATCGCTGATAATATTTTCATTATCTGATACTAAAACCAAGCAGGATAGGTAATTTTGTATTACTGACAAGAAAAGTGGAGTGAGTTTCTTGGAAATTGTGAGAAAATATATTGCAGATTTTTTGAAACTTGCAAATTCAGAAATGTACAAGGGGCATTGATTCCGTCGTTCTTCAGCTAATTCTGGAGGTGATCTAGTAAAACTTAAACGTTCAGGTGGATGGAAATCGTCATCCGTTGCAGAGTCTTACATTGAAGAGTCAAAAAGCAATAAGATTGCTGTATCCAAGTGTATGCTTGGCGGACCTGAAAATCAATCCAGTACCTTTAATTGAAGTGTTTAAGCAAACGAGTACAAGTTGTGATACTCCAAAATAGATATTTCTAATGATGTTAATTGTAAAATTTCAGTTGTTTTTAATCCTTAATGTGTGTGAATTAATTTGTAAATTTTATTGAATAAAAAAACATTTTATCTACTCTTACTGTTAAAGTGCCACTTTATCTACTCAAAACATTTATTATAGAAATACTTTAACATTAGCTATGGAAAAAAATAGATAATTGTAGACCATTTTATTTCATCTATTATAACATTGATAAAAAAACAATGGATTTTTGTAAAATTGGATCTTTGTGTATGTAATACCTTTATACACTAACTTTAAAATCAACCTGTGTATGTTTTGTCGTTGATAAAGAAGTCATGCAGTTTTTGATCAAATTTTATTGTAATGCAAAAGGAACATGAACTGAAACAATTAAGAAAATTTAATCTTAACCAAACAGCAGTATGGATTTTCAGCATTTTGTTCTAATATCTCGATATAGAACCACACTTGGGGTAATTCCTTCAACGTGAACCTGTCTAGCACCTCTTTTTTGTAAATAACCTTGTAAAAATTGGGGAAAAGGATTTTAGTTGGTTTTATAACAATAAAATCCAAATTGCTCAACCCTAATCCATCAGACGTTATCTCGTAAACTAATTTTTTCTTTAAGGGTGTTAGACACCTTCTTGTATAAGTAAAGTTTAGCTGGAAGCTCTTCAAAGTTATAAAAGTAAAGTTCCATATTTAACATAAACTATTTTTTCTACGCCCATGTCTGTAAACGTTAAAAATCGCACTGTCAACATTGCTTGTAAGTGACATTTAACAATAACATGCTCGTAATAAGATCTCATAACATACACGTGCGTTTAGATTAGAAATCTTAAATATCCTTGTTTAATCAAATTTCAATAAAATTTTTATCTACGTAAAACTTTATGTGGTCGATTTACATACTTTTACTAAATAGAAAAACGTTAAAAAACTATTAATATTCCATTTCCATTTGAATTAAAAGATGCCCCTAAATATCGGCAACACATTATACAATTTCTCAAAAATAAGTCTCATTTTTTTAATATTAAATTTTTAAGCAGCAGAAAACAAACAAACAATTGTTTTAATAAATTGAGTGGAAAACAAAAAAGATATAAAATATAATACGATTCTTAAATGTTGAAACTACACTTCCTGTTAGACTTAACACATGTAGAAACCATCTTTACAGTAAATTCTGTTTTAGTACCTAAATTCATCGTCAATTCTTTGGATGAACTAAACGATTTTTTAATATATCTGTATATCGATGTCGACGAAAAATTAGAAATTCTAACTAACGCCATAAAAAGTTTATATGTTCCGATGGTGATAAAGAACAAGATTATGCTAAAATTGAATTTACCAGAAAACGTTGTTGAACAAGAAATGGAATACTGTCAACGTCTCTTGTTGGTATACAAACAATTCGAAGAGGCAATTGAGTAAGTACTAATATTTTAAAGGTGAATCCTTAAGATTTAAATATATGTAATTAATTATTAATTGTTATTTTTTACTTATTTAATACCAGGCATCGCATCGGTCATATCATCGGTCAAAATATTCCGAAAAAGGTCCACAGTTTCGAGGGATTTTGGAACTCTTTTTACTTAAATTTTGATTAATAACTTTATCATTACTTTATAGCAGCATCAATGTTAATTTGTACGAACCACATACATATAAAATACAATAGACAGAGTTGTTTACAAAATGTGCATGTGCCAACATTAATTTTGACTTCCTATGAATTATTTTATAGTAACGCAGCGTTGCCAGATGAATAGTATACCGAAACCGTTTACGCTATCACTACACCACCACACACTTTTGAGTACCTGACGCGCGTTTCGATAACCAAGTTATCTTTTTCAGAGATCGAAGATAAAGCTATGTCTACAAACTAACCTTATATACATAACATTTTTAGCGCCAAAATGTTTTCACGGTAAATCTTTTGGCGGCAAAGCCAATTTTTAAGAGCGAAAACATTTTAACAATAAATTTTCTTCTAATAAACTATAAAGTGGACTACCTGTGGAAAAGTCCTTTGTCCTTATTTAATCTATTTTATGTTAACTGTCGTGGAGAATCCAAAGTCAAATTCACGTCAAAGATATTGGTCAGAGGCGAATCCTCATTGGATTCGTGAGACACATACTCAGTATCCTCAAAAGTTGAACGTTTTGGCAGGTATCATAGGTGATCATATTATTGGTCCTATTTTTGTAGACGGAAATTTGCCAGCCGAAAAATATTTAAGCATGATTAGAGACGAAGTTGTGCCTGAGTTGGCCAACTTATATCCCAACGCAATAGATCCGAACCTGTCAGATGACAATATATGGTTCCAGTAGGACAGTATGCTGAAACAACCCATTTTTACAGAAAACCCACCGGCAACTATTGTTGAACTCCGTGAAAAAGTTTTGACCTTTTTCACAAGAATGCAGCAGCCTATCTTGTTAAGCGGTATGAGTACTGCTTGGAACGCAATGGCGAACACTTTGAGCACATTTTGTATAGATAATTCGCATTATTTGAAATGTTGTTATTAGATTTTTCATGTTTAATAAAGCTTTAGTTTTTCAATGTCGTTTACTGTATCGCATACTGTATTGTGTGATCATTAGTGTTGTATTTTCTCCATCCTTATTCTATTTTCTCGTTAGTACAGATTTAAAATTTAATGCTGTGCCTACTCAATACCTTCCAAGTATTTCTAAAAATCTTAAAAGGTAAATTGAAACAAAAAAATCAAACTATAAGTGGTTCTATTATTTTTAATAAGAGTCTTTTAAAGGCATTGAAAACTTCCTCAAAGTTGTTACTTCTATTGAACGTTTAAATTAGCATACAAGGTGGTCCAACAAAAACTATGACGCGTCAATTTCTGATACGCGGGGGAACTACTTTTCCGCTCTTTGGATCCCCGTTACTTAAACTCCCTACCGGGAGTGAACACAACCCCTTGGTTTTGAATAGGGAATAGGAGGTGTTGCGATACCTCTTTTTGAGATCTTATCGAGTACTACCTAATCCTGAAATATCGAATATATGATCATGAGATTAAAGAATGACTGACGTTTTAACGGTGCATATTTTGAAATTGTTTATAGTATTATTTATATTAAAAGTAATGTTCTTTATAGGTTACTTCTCGACGAAATAACAATAATAGAGAAAGACTATGAAAATTGTGAAGAAAAGTTTAAAAGCACTTTGGATTATTTACATAAAAATATAGTGCCGAATTTTTACATACACGTTTGTCTGGTTTTTGTAAGTATTGTTTTTGTGTTGCACCTAAAAAAAAGTACTTAATAATTCGTACTAGTTACAGTTCTAAGATAATTTATATAGTGAAACAACCAAATGAAAATTCAAAGTCAATGTCACAGATTTTTATTAAGATGTATAAACTTTGAGGTCATTATCAAGCTATAAAAAAAAGTTATGTTGTATAATGCAAATAATAAAAAGACAAGAACATACCTTGGTGTAAAAATAAATACAAACATAATATTAACACTGTTCAGTATAGTGTAGTGGAGAAAGAAGTCTTCTGCAAAATTTAAAATATGGGGTTTGGTTTATCGGATTCAGAATTTAATTCTGAGAATTTATGAAATTTTCTGCCTTTCAAAATTTTAATTGTTAGATATTAACAAAAACCGAAAAGAAAAAAAAAAGTTTTCCGTTTTCTGGCAATGAAACTATTATTTATAATTTTAATTTTACGTTGAACATAGCTTAAGTAAGTAAAAAATGAGTTAATTAACATTGGGGTGTTAAACTTAACAAAACTATTATGTTTTCTCAATATTAATAGTTAGGGGTGTACAAAATCATACTAGGAAATCAAGAGAGCGAGATACTTTTAATAGTTCCAAATAATATTATTTTCTCAAAATGATTTACCTCAAAAGTCAATTAAGTTTTCATTTTAGAAAAAATTTTAAATAGAAAAAATATTGGAAAAAAATAAGGAATAATATGTAGGTTTTCAAATTTTCATTTTTGATAATTGACAAAATTAAATACTAGTTTTTTATTTTTTTAACAAAAACCTAATATAAAAATCTAAAACCTGCAGATTGTTCGGAGTTTTCTTTTGAAGGTCTCCGCAAAAAATGAAACGATTTTATTCATAAATAGCCGAGATATTAGGGAAAACAGCCTTAATGATTTTCTACACGATGGGATTATACCAGGTTGTTACTGCGGTGTTAGTAACTTAATGATTTTATGGGTTTTGTTTTAATCCCTAATAAACAATCTGCTCGAAAAATATTGACTAATAATACTTTTTTACAGCCACACTTTAAGACCTTAAGCAACTTATGGACACAGTTTAAAGATAATCTTATTCTACTGAACGTCATGAGACAAGTAATAATTAATATTGATAAAATGGTTAGATCTTTAAAATTCGAAAACAATATTATAAATTACTTCAGTAAATCATGTATATCGATACCTAATATCGACAAAAGTTTTACCAAGTTAAGTGTGCTTGAATCTGCAGATTCTGCCTGTAACGTTCATCGATTGGAAGATTTCGGGAACAAAATGAAAATCCCATTCGAGGTAAATTTTAATAAATCATTTTTCCTTCTACCAGAAAGCCCATCTTTTTAATTTTTAATTGTATATTTTAAAGTATTATCTACCTCCGTGAAAAAAGAACTTATCCGGTTCATTTTGCATCGGATTGTGTCAATTGCTTTAGTTGACTATAATTAATTCATTCAATTTATTGTAACAGGTTCTGAATCTTTCATTTCTTGTTCTATCCTTTCTATATATTCCTGGTGACCTTCTCCAGAAATACATCTAATCCTCTTTTGTTGCTAATTCAGTTGCTATGCTTCAGAGCAGTATATTATACTTATACACTATAGTGGTGTTCAATAGATGTTTGTTTTCATTGGTGATGTTCTGACGGGAGATGACTGGATAAAAACTAAAACAGCAAACCAGAAATGTTTGCGAACAATGCTAAATGCATTGGGTCATGAATAAGGCAACTATTGACAATAAAGTGACAGTTAGGTGGACGAAGGCGTACGCTAGCTCAAAAGGTAGCTACTTCTTTAATTTTCTGTCATCTAATTGATCCAAATAAACAAAACAGCTGCTAGCAGCTGACATAGCAACGGTCATTCTTCTAGAAAATACAAGATTACTTGTTTTGATACCCATATGGCATCCTTATTATTTTACGGCACCACTTCTTCCCGAATGCAGATTTAACATAGTTCTAGACTTCCTATTAAACAACTGACTGCACCAGCCGATTCAGCGACTTAAAAAAACCTATTTTCCATATTTTCAACCATTTTCAAGAAAAAAAAAATTTACTTAAGAAATTGGCAAGACTAGATAGAACATTTGTATCTGCTGTTAGTTTTTATTGTCCAATATTAGTCGAAAATACCGTCCATTCTCTACAAGATGGTGTCAGTTCTACTGGTAATATTACTATTCGCTATATGCCACAACGTCATTGTCGCCATTGTTGGAGATAGGTCAAAAGATTTTATCCAATCAAACTTTTGCGTTATAGTAGTTATACCTTGTCCAGTATAAATATAGGTGCACGTCATCAAAATGAACAAATCGCTCTGGGGCCCTATTCTTGAAAATCATACGATCCGATGTTTCTCTCGATCGATGGGATCTATCCCGTGCGATCTTGGGCCCTATTCTTGAAAATCATACGATCCGATGTTTCTCTCGATCGATGGGATCTATCCCGTGCGATCTATCGGATCCCACGGTCGAAATCGACTAATTCTTGAACCTTCATGTGAACGTTCAAAATTATTGCGTTGTTGCCAGCATTATTTGATACAAAAGATCTACTTATTAGTTATTTTTGGCATATATTTTTTGTACGGCTGTCATAATTTTATGTCATTAATTATTTCCTGTATTTTTTATGTCATATTACCAATAATAAAAAAGGTAGTCTGTTTAGTAAATTCGTTAGTATTGAAATAATATAAATATTAGTCAGTCGCGTGTCACTCCTTCCAAAAGAAGTGCCCCCACAAACGGAATTCAAAAAAATATGCTGATCGAATATATGGAACAAAATCCCAAATTAAGAGCCGGTACCTTTGGTCCCGATTTCACTTTTAAAAATGCCCAAATACTGTGGGAAATAATCACAGTTAAATTAAACGCCGTGCCAGGAGGTGCAAAGAAAGACGATTGGCGAATGTGGAGAAAGGTAAGCTTTTGAATCATAATTTGATATAATTTATGGAGTTTATCAATAATATAAGATACTACCGCGTAGAGGCCCTTCAAACAGTTGGTAAATAATAGTCGCACATCGCACTGGTAAAGTGTATTAACACAATAATTATTTTCTGCTTAACTTAATTCACATAATTTGATATTTTCAGACATGGGCTGAGATGAAAAAAAAATGCTACAAGCAAAGCCATACGGTTCAAGAAAGAATCACAAAAAACTGGCGGTGGATCTTCTCCGAAAATTGCCTCCCGTAAATCCTCCATCATTACGTGCCAAAAATAATAGTTCTCCATGTCCATCCGATTAAAAACACCGAAAAAACCACTTAAACTCATTTATTATAATTTATCTATGACAGTGTAATGACAGTATTAAAAAAAATTTCACGTCCTGGACGTCTATTCTTGAACAATGAGCGGCATAGATTTATGACGAATGATCACATGGGCGATCGTCGTTATATTCTTGACCCGTGCTCCGATATTATCAATCGCATGAAAATCATACGCCCCGGATCGCATGGTCCGACATAGGTGAGCAAAGTCGAATGAATTGGCGCGTGTGACGTAGAGAGGTTTATTTATTGAAATTTTTTTCAATACTGTCATTACACTGTCATAGAGAAATTATAATAAGTAAGTTTGAGTGGTTTTTTCGTGTTTTTAATCGGATGGACATGGAGAACTATTATTTTTGGCACGTAATGATGGAGGATTTACGGGAGGCAATTTTCGGAGGAGATCCACCGCCAGTTTTTTGTGATTCTTTCTTGAACCGTATGGCTTTGCTTGTAGCATTTTTTTTCATCTCAGCCCATGTCTGAAAATATCAAATAATGTGAATTAAGTTATGCAGAAAATAATTATTGTGTTAGTACACTTTAACAGTGCGATGTGCGACTATTATTTACCAACTGTTGGAAGGACCTCTACGCGGTAGTATCTTATATTATTGATAAACTCCATAAATTATCATATCAAATTATGATTCAAAAGCTTACCTTTCTCCACATTCGCCAATCGTCTTTCTTTGCACCTCCTGGCACGGCGTTTAATTTAACTGTGATTATTTCCCACAGTATTTGGGCATTTTTAAAAGTGAAATCGGGACCAAAGGTACCGGCTCTTAATTTGGGATTTTGTTCCATATACCTATTCGATCAACATATTTTTTTGAATTCCGTTTGTGGGGGCACTTCTTTTGGAAGGAGTGACACGCGACTGACTCATATTTATATAATTTCAATGCTAACGAATTTACTAAACAGACTACCTTTTTTATTATTGGTAATATGACATAAAAAATACAAGAAATAATTAATGACATAAAATTATGACAGCCGTACAAAAAATATATGCCAAAAATAACTAAAAAGTAGATCTTTTGTATCAAATAATGCTGGCAACAACGCAATAATTTTGAACGTTCACATGAAGGTTCAAGAATTAGCCGATTTCGACCGTGGGATCCGATAGATCGCACGGGATAGATCCCATCGATCGAGAGAAACATCGGATCGTATGATTTTCAAGAATAGGGCCCCTGTTCGTTTGACTTCGTTCGGTTGCTACTGTCAATCAGTATAATGTGTTTATATAGCACTATCATGTCAAAAATTCTATAAAAAATAAGAAAATGCACAATACAAAAAACTAGCATAAGGCCACAGTTTGTTTGGATAAAATGTTATGACGCAAAGGCGACAGTGACATCACAATAATGTGGCATATTTAGGTATTTGGTTATTGACTGCTTTCTTAGATTCTAGTAATTGAGGTGAGGACCAAGCTGATTTTGCCGGGTCAATTATTCCATCGGATACAATTTTTGCCACATGTTTGTTTAATATCTTAGTCCTTCCTTTTTTTTAATACAATTAAATGTATATTTTATTCTAGACAAATATATTTTATGTAAATCATTGAATTAATCATGAAGAGTACTGAGTCTTTAAAAATTCTCTATTTCAATTGATTATTTTGGCTTTGCAATAACTAGATACCTGAGTGGTAATATTGAAATATGAATGTACAGAATAATCAAAAGTTAAACAAACTATGTACTTATTTTTAAAATTATGGACTTCCAGAAAGTAAGAGTTGCTACAATAAATTTTAAATTTATCCATAATTTTTAGTACAAAGGGCATTGCTGTTGGACACTCGTACAGTCAGACGGATTTTTATACCCAGGTGATCCAAAATATGGTGTTGTGAGATTCAATGGAAGATTTTACATATTTTCATCGTTGTTGGCATTAAATTGTTTTATTGCAAAACCAACACTGTAAGTATTCTTTGGGCCGGTTGCACAAACGCTTATCAAAGCTCTGTTACTTAACAACGTGTGAAGTCCATGTTAAATTGATAAAGGTTACATGCCCCTGAGGCGCATGCGCCTATTTGAATTTTTAAGAATAATTTGGTTAGTCGACAAGAGATGTAAAAATTGATTCTTAAGATACGTTGTCACATTTCTTAGAGTGAATAAGTAGAATAGACTTTGGAAAGACGAAAATTGTATAAGTTTAAACTTTAAACGTTACTGAATTAACCAACTTGACATAATGATATTAGAGATATTTTTAATTATTTTAACTGCTTATTGGTTTTTATTTTATGAGTAAATGATAGTTTGTTCATCAAAATTACAGATTACAATTAAAACAAGAGATTTTAATATTTAGCTTGTTCCATTCCATGGCTGTTCTATAATAGAAACATTTCTGGTTCAGAGATGTCCTTGATGTTTCCAATTGCATAGTCCAAGTATGCGAATTTTGTGCCATTCTAGTGTTACGGTTGAATGTAGCTTGTGATGGTATTAAGTTAGCAATATCTTCGTAACACTGACCATAGAAGTATTTGTAAAAAAGTGTTAGATCCCCAACAATTCTTCGGTGTTCTAGTGTTTGCAATGAATCGGTGAGCGCCGGATTGTTGACTAATTTTATAGCTCGCTTTTGAATTGAGTCTAGTAGTTTGAGACAATGTTTAGGACCTAAATTTACAGACATGGGAACAGTATTCCATTTGCGGTCTTATCTGTGCTTTGTAGATCGTCAGTAGTTGTTTACATAGGTACGTGGAGACGGATATAAAGAAGATTGAGGTGCCAGAGGAGAAAAGAAGAAGTTGGACAAAGGCTGAAGTGGAGAGTATGAGAAAGAAAGTAAGAAAGGAGATAGAAAGGGGTCTCGGACATGACGTGAATGAGTTGTATGAAAACAGGCGTGCATGGAAGGCTAATTACTGGTGGAATGAGGAAATAGAGGAGTTGTGGAAGGAATGTAAGCAAGAACGGAGAGGAATGTTGAGGGGAAGAGATGGGGTAAAGGGTAGAGAGGGATATAAGAAGAAGAAGAAGAAGGATCTGGAGCGAAGGATAGAAAGGGAGAAGAGAAAAAAGTGGGAGGAGTTACTGGGGGAGCTGGAAAAGAATCCGTGGGGTAGAGCATATGAAATAGCGGTGAAAAGGATGGGAGGAAGCCGAAACGTGGTGCTAAAAGAGTGGGAGAAGGAGATTATAGAAAAACTATTCACGATTGAAGAAGGAAGAGGGGAGGTCATGAGTCGGGATTGTTGGGTGGCCGTTAAAATAAGGGGAATAAGGTTTGTAGAGAAGTGGGAGGTAGAGGAGGAGGTGAGAGGCATCAAGTTAAGAAAAGCCCCTGGAGTGGATGGCTTGAAAGAGATGTAATAAAGAGGTTACTGGAGGAGAATGGGGATTATTTCTGGGAACTCTTTAACAAAGTACTGAGGGATGAAGAATTCCCGGAGGTATGGAAGGTGATGGAAGGAATAATAAAGGTGAGGATTGAGGAGGACGTAAGGAGAAATGGGGGTTTTAGAGAAAACCAACATGGGTTCACGAAAGAAAAATCGTGTATCTCAGCGCTGGGTAGGGTGGTGTGGTGGATTTGGCGGAAAAGGCTAGGGAGGGCAGCTGGAGAAACAAGAAGCTTGCACTACTAGTGTTTTTCGATATGGAGAACGCATTTAATAGTGTCAGCAAGGGAGCGGTGTTGAGCGCGTTGTTGAGGCTCGGAGTGGGCTCGGGTTATAATAGATTCAAGGGGGAAGAGATATAGAACGGAGTGCCCCAGGGATCGGTACTGGGACCGACGCTCTGGAAGTGTGTGTTTGACGAGGTTTGTGGGATTATATGCTAAGAGGGATGTGAAATTACGGTGTATGCGGATGATGTGTGCATGGTGTGTACGGCAAAGGGAGAGACAGAGATAGAAAGAAAGGCGGAGAAGATTTGTAGGAAGATTGTGGGGAAGATAGAACGATGCGGATTGCGTTGGGATATAAGTTAGCCAACTCAGGAACAACTGCGTCTCTGATCATGCTTAAATATTTTTCGGCTGTCAATGTCAATGAGGATACTCTTCTGACCAATATCTATAGTTTTGTCTGTTTACTTCCCTGTTCAATGTGAATGTTGATTCATCGGAAAAAAAAATTGTACCAACATCTATTTCATTTTTGTTCAATTTATTCATAATTCTTTCGCAGAAACCCATTCTACGATTTGGATCGTCTTCTATTAGTTCTTGCACAAAAGTCAGTTTATATGGATGAGGTTTTTTCTTAATGGAAACACCTTAGGACAGTTGTGTGACTCACATTATTTTGACGAGAAATTTGATGTGAATTTGACGATGGATTCTCCACGACACTTAACATAATATCCACTTTCATATCATCTTCAACGAAGTGCGGTTTCCTCTTTTATAGTTTGGCATGTCCAAGTTCTCTAAATTGTGCATGAATTTTAAAATATTAGGCAACTAAGGATACCTCTGATTAAAAAAGCTTACCACTTCAACTTGACTTCTGCAATTATCGCCGTAACCAATCATCACTAAAATTTCAATCCGGTGAGTCTCAGTTAAATATTTCATTATTACTTCGCAAGATATTAGTTTTTGATTAAGAATTGACAACTACGATATTTAAATGTCAACACTTCAACAACTGACAGACATTATTTACCGGTTTAGTTTAATTATAATGGCATTATCTACATATACAGTTTTTATCTATTCGTGACAAAAAAATGTTAACAACCCAAAATATTGATACTTAGTGAAGAAATTTGAGGTCTGCATTCAGCTAATTAAAAATAAAACCATTATTTAAAGTGTGAAACGTTATTATTTTCTCAATTTTATGTATTTACTATCTAAATTGGTACCTGCAAATTATTATCATCTGGTTCTTTATAAATTAGTTTCTTATCTTCTTATCCAATTCAAACATCATCGATAGTTCTCCTGTCTGGTGTATTTTATGCCCTTTTTTATATTTTTTTCCTTTTAAAGTATGTATTCAAAAAAAGTAAATTCTCCTCTTTTGTTCTTTCTAGGAGCCACCTCAGTCTCTTGGGCTGTTAGTAAAAAAATGTTAATATAATATTTTTCTTATTTATTTATACTTTTTTGAGGGGGTGGCATAAATTATACATACTGTGGCTAACTACTGTCTGTTTATTTAATAAAATACACACTTAAATGTATATACAGATTTAATGTCTACTTAATTTATATACAACTCGTATATTAGTCCTAATTTATTTGTACAACGATATAACACTATTTATATGCAGTCATTTCACTGTTCACTTACTTTCCGCGCACTAATTATTCACTGTTATCTAAGACTGTTCTAGCCGTTAAACGACTACCTCACGCGTGTATCGCCTTTTATATATCACCCTTACGCCTTCTACAACCTTCCTTTAAGTTTACCAGGCCGAACATTTTGGTCGACATTATCTTAGAGAAAAAACAAGGGGGAAGGAGCGCCTTCGCCATTATTTAAAGTTTTGGACAGGGCCGGCTTCTGAACTCGTCGACTATATAACTCCCCCTTTTTTATAATTATTTCAGTAATAATTAGCATAAGAAGGAAAATATTTTGTTTTAGTTACGTTTATCGCGTATTACAAATGGCACGAGACAGGTGTAGTTTAATAAACTTTCTCAGATTAAAAGAAGATTTGAGAGCAATAAAAGATATTGAAAAGTAAGTAGAAATGAAATGATAAGCCGTAAAATTCACTTGGAAACTTTTTAGATTAATAGATTTCGAAAAAGAAAAATCTCAAGTAGTTTTTTCTGAAGCAGCATGTCAGTACGAATACGAATGGGAAAACGGTATCGACCCTACATATCACTTTAGTCTATGGCAGTACAGAGCTGATGCCTTGGCCTTGGTAAGACATCTAAAACATTCAACATTTATTTTAAAAATGCTCTAACCTTGAAACGAGGAGCTGAATTCTTTGAATGTTTTGAAACTTGTACATATTTTTAAGAATATTATTTTGACGTCTTTAAATAATTTAATTTTATCCTCATATATAAGGAAGAAAAGAAAATAATAGTTTGCTCTACTTTTGACATATCCTGAATGTTAATTCTACTAATAAATAACTCTTTCATTTACTTCAAGTACTACTTTTTACAACAATTCATTTTTTGTAGCCAATATTTTATTATTTTAATTTTATCTCTTCGTCTTACAGGCAAAATTGAAAAATTGTAAAACAGTAAGTACAATGACTAACAAAGTGTTTACAAGGAACAGCATAGGTATACAAACTTACTTCAAACGAGATAAAGAAAATATGACGAAATCAAATAGATACACAAATACCCCGAAACCGTTAACATTCTTAAATGGACTCAGAGGTGATAGGGAAGGCAAAAGACAACACGTATTTGATTTAACATACTGGGATATAGAGCCATGTCTCCAAAAAAAAGATAAATAAAAAAAATTCAACTATTTTTGTTATTTTATTATGTAAGTTAATCGGTGGGACATTTTTTGCAATCCGCCTTACAGGAGTAGGTCAGTACTAAAAGATTTCGAAGGACTGATAACGGGCTCCTTCACGGTTGTGATTTGCATTCTGCTGCCCATCTGTCTAGTATAATCAGAGACAACCAAAGAGACGGTCAAGTAAATGAGCATTTTTGTTCGACTGTCCAATAAAATAGTCCTGCTAGCTCTATCCTTGTTTAGCTCACAAGTGTATGAAATGTCACATCTCTGTCATATTTTTGGAAAGTTAGCGCAGATGGCACTAGGAGTATGGAAATTTTGACACAACGGCAAACCTTAGAACATAAAGTTTATTTCATATTCTGTGGTAAATGTGAAATGTGACGTGTAAACTGCCAAAGTATTCAGTCGCCATTATTGTTTTGATGAGTTGTATTAACTGTGTTTTTTATGGTGTTGTTAGAATAAATTCAATAAATGAAGTTCTTATTTATAAACTGTGTAACAGTGGGTTGTAGAACAATTATTTTAGACTTTTGTTTAGTGATTAGTTTGTTAGTGATTAGTTAAAAAACGATGTGTTGTTTTATGCATCCTTTTAGACTATATCTTGTCATTTCTTTGAAAAGTTAAGAACCACTTCCATATTTCACGTTCGGTATGTTTTCATTGCTCCTGTAATTTGTCCAATAAGCCATATATTATTTCGAGGACCACAATCATGTTAACTAATGATAATTATACCATATTGTTTACATCATTTATGTTTCAGATAAAACTACTAAAATAAAGTATGTTTTTTGAGTTTTGTATTTAATTTTTCATGAGAGCAAAAAAGAAAATAAACGAAAAAGGGTTTGCCCGCGCTTTTTTAAATTTCCTGAGAAGCGCGAGCGCCATCTTAACTCACTTTCCTGTTCTGGTGGACCAATTCATTACTGTAGAACAAAAATTTAACATGTACTTGGGCGTCTCTTGGTTGTCTCTGGTATAATAGGTATTTACCTCTTTACAGTCGTCACTTTCGCTTTCAGTCGGATGGAATATATGTAACATTTGTAATAAGAAAAGGGCGTTAAACGACAATTTATAATATCTAAAAAATTACTTTATAATGCAAGATATTTAAGTTGATGTTAGTTAATAAAACAACGATGGGTCTTTAATTTTGCCTTTAGTTCGATAAAAAAGATATTTAAATAATAAAATTTAGTATATAATTTGCCACTAATTTATATAGGATAATAATGTTCTGAAATTATCTTTGGAAACAAACAGATTGTGCTGGCAGCCTTTACCACACTCACTCTGCGCAAACCTTCAGCGCAGAGGAGTTGACAGAATTATCTGTAAGTAGATAAAAAATCTGCTTTGAAATCGATAGCACTGTCATCAATTCAAGGGGAATCTGTTCGACTCAGAGGTGCCTGCAGGAGGGTGTTCTATCGCCTGTTCTGTTGTCACTTCTGTTTGACTCACTTCTGAATGCTCTCTCCCGACGGGGGTGAATTTCCAATCCTATGCGGACGATCTGATTATAATAATTAGAGGCAAATTTGAATCATTTCCGAGATCATTTCCGAGATCCTTCAAATGGCCCTAAACATAGTATACAGGCTGTGTGAGAAGGAGCAGATGTTGGTGAACCCCCAAAAAACAGTAATTATTCCGTTCACCAAAAAGAGGAAGCTCGATAATCTGCGTCCGCCGACTTTTTAAGATGAACGCATTTGATAAAACCAATGGTCACGTATGGATCAGTGGGGTGGTGGTCTAAGGAACTACAACAAACTGCTACAGCAAAGTTGTCTGGCTTGCAGAGAACTGCGTGTATAGCCATTACGGGACTTCTAGATCTAACTCCTCTCCATATTATTTTAGAAAAGCAGGCTAGAATGGTCGCGTACAAAACCAAGTCGATAGGTAATCAAATCACGGGGAAGCACTATGGAACAACACGGGACTGGTGAGGAAGTTAAATTCCCACCAAGTTCTTGGAATGGTATCAGACATGCTCGCCACTAGGGTAAACGTGGAAAGGGCATATGTTGGATGTAGAACGAGATTTAATTTAGACTTAGAGGTTTAACTTTTAAAATATTTTATTACTTTTTTGACAGTACTATTTTTTTTATTAATCAATAATTGACATGTTGTCAAAACAAACTTAAGATATTGTGATAAATCAATAAAAAATATATAAATTATTATAATATACAATAAATACTCAAAGTAGTCCCAACATCCTCCAGACAGTAGTCCCAACAGCTTACAATGTCCCACTCCCGATTTGGGATAAATGGGAGGGAGGCGCAATCTCTTTTCCTGGATCCGACTACGTTCTATCCACGGATGTCTCAAAAACCCCACTGGGGTGTGTACATCAGAAAACTGAGAGGTGACATTTTAATAAACCTTGTAACATTCTATGTTAATCATTATAATAAATATTTCAATCAATTATATTGCTAACGCTAACACCATCTATAGTAAAGAGTTCTTAAAAAAGTATAAGTAATGATTCCTACAGTTAGTTAAACGTTAACCCACCCCCGCGATAATAGCTTTGTTATCGCAAGCCTGTTCATACAAGGTTCATTTTCATCCAGAAGCTGCTGTGAAACAGATTTCAGAATATGCTGTTCTGTACTTCTCGAAAAAGTATTGGGCCGGAACTATTTTTTGGGGTAGCGAAAAGCACGTTATCTCCAGTTGAACAGCAAGGGAACCCTTTCTATACTGAAGCTCACCTACTCCAAAGCGTTCATATCTCCACCTTCGAGTAACAAATCAGCACAGCTACTAGAATGGAGTAGAAGCCACCTACGCATTTTAACTGGACTGTTGATTGGATACTGTCGCCTGAGGAACCACCTGAAGAAGATTAATCTGAGTGATACTTCGGGCAATCGCTACTGAAATGTGGCAGATGAATCGGCAGAGCACATTCTTTGTTACTGCTCCGCCTTGAAAATAAACAAACTTTGCTCGTTTGATTTCATACAGCTGGAGCCTATCGACAAGTCTCGCCAAAATCCATCTTGGACTTCTTTAACAAATGCAGACTGGATGGCGAATTGTAACCCTTAGAGGTGCGCCACAATAGGCCCGAGTTTGGACGCAGTAGTGGGGCCGAGAAGCGCCTCACTCACATTAAACCGAATCTTGTTAATTTTGAATAACACATACTACTATTCTAAGACTGGAACTTAGATCAGCTGATTTACATTGTAAATTAAAGTTATTTTCAGTTTTTTTTTGTGATAAGTACTAGTATGTTGTCAAATGTTATATAATATCATTTATTATTATCACGAAATAAAGGAATTATTATTGTTACATATTTAAAAAAACTGCGGAAAAAAAAATGTATATAACACGACCCAAAGGGATTTTAAGAAACTTCTACTCATTCCGTAGATATGTTTCGGAACTTGTTATGAAAATTAATGAATTTTTAAACAATTTCTCTGAAACCCTCTTCGAATGGACATGGATTCGAAGTGAGTATACACGACATTAATTTCCAAATATTCTACCTCGTCTAGTCGTCTCTCACCGCTGCCTCCCTCAGGAACTGAGTAATATCCTCTTGATGGCACAATCAGATATTCATGATTATCAGAAAGACAATAAAATGAAATATCCAACGGGAAAACTAATTTTGCAAAACAAACAATTCCGCTACCAAAAAAAAAGTAGAGGAGATGTATAAATCAATCTTCTACAGTTTATATATACACAAAATTCGTTGTTTCATCAGTGCAATATAGGGCTGCGATATCGATTTAAAACAAATTAATGACGTTCATAATTTTCATGCAAGATATATTAATTTATTGTCAACATACAAATTAAAATTTAATTTCACATTTTATGAAAAAAATTTATCGCATATTAATCGGAAAAAAACATCGTATGACGAATTACTTAAAATTTCGATAACTGAAAATTGAATTAAGCCAGATGAAAACGTGAAAATTTATTATTGTTGCATAAAAGGAGACAGCGAATAAACCGATTAACCAATCTACTCATTTTTAAAATGTAAAAATTATTAATTTTCATTTAAACTACACTCGTCACAAAAAGTATCACATAAGTGATTTATAAATAGTTTTTATTATTCTCTTTATTTTTTTGGGAAATGGTAGGAAATGAATATGGAATTATGTTTCAAAGTAGTTTATTTAATTAAAATTAAAAATCAAAAAATAAGGGGAATAAAAAATGAAAATAACAATTATTCTAGAAAAATCAAATAATACAAAGTAACAAAAAAAATGTAAACGAAAAATTTAACATTTTAGTATCTAATATTGCAACCTCTGGCTCTAATAACATCTCTCTTTCTCCGTGGAAGGCTTCTTATCAGGTCCAAAGCCAAATTTTCCCATTCTTCTATTAAAACATTTTCCAGCTCATCAAGGTTGTCTGGAGCGATATTACGAGTTCTTATGCGCCTGTCCAGTTAGTCCCAAACATGTTCAATTTGGCTTAGGTCTGGACTAAATGCTGGCCAATCTAAAACTTGGATACCAACCTCTTGAAGGTATTCTATTGTAATTGTGGCAACGTGCGGGCGAGCTTTATCGTGCATTAGAATAAAATTCTCTCCAATGATTGGGACAAATGGCACTACATTTTCCTCAAGAACCTCCCTTATATACCGATCAGCTGTCAGTGATCCCCTAAGAAACACAATTAACTCCGCGTTGCCTTCAAAACAGATGCCTCCCCATACCATAATCGAACCACCTCCATATTTTCTGGCTGCTCTTATGTTACACTGAGCAAATCGCTCAGTTCCAACGGATCTGGGGCCCTATTCTTGAAATCGTAGGAATCGATTCTCCAGAGAACTGATTCTCCAAAAAAAATTGTCCTGAGAACTGCCAGTCCTATTCTTGAATGTGTGGGAATTAGGAAAAGTGACGTATGTCTGAACTAAATTCAAGTATTTCAACTACATAACCAATTAAATATTCGGATTTTGTATTATAATTTCTTTTATTAAGTTGGCAGAATTGACTTTTTTGACATTTTTATAGTTCGTGAATATAACCTATACCTTTTGTTAGTGTTTTGCTGTTTTGTTTATTGTATTGCTAATAAATGGAGTTTCAGGAAGAGCATCTGGAACTGGAATTTGAAGCCATAGTCTAAGGACATACCCATTGTCTCCGATTATGAAAAATCCTTGACGCTTTCGACTAAGATTGATCATTGCATGATGCACTGCAGAATTATTAAAAATGGGAGCATCGTGAGTGCTTCCTGGAAACCTTGAGTACACATTCATAATCCTTAGGTTATCATCACACATTAATGAAACATTCAAGGAAGTATAATTTTTCTGTTTATGTATACATGTTCTGGATAGTTTGGGTAGGTGACCCAAACGTGGGTACAGTCAATAACACCTACTCTTCCAGGTATTCGAAATTTATCAAAAAATGCTCTTCTATTATTTTGCAGCTCTTGTATGGTACTGGGAAATTTAACCCAATGGTTAAACACATTTGGATTGTTAAGTGCTTGAACCACCTCTTCAATACATCTGCTTACTGAAGTCTGGCTAATTCCAGTACAATGGACACTACTGCCTACAACAGCCTGATAGCTACCAGTTCCAAAAAAACTGAGAGCGAACAAAACTTTTTCTCTTTTAGTCAATGCACTAACTCTGCTTGGTGGTAGCAGGAGAGGCTCAATATGGTCCATTAGATCGTTAAACGCTTTTTTAGATAGACGAAAATGTTTCCTAAACAACTCATCACTTAACGTTTCATAAGTATTTCGGTTCGTCAATCGTCTCTGTCTAATATTAGCGTTTTCGATTTATTTTATTTAAGACAACAGCTTGAAGTACAAAATTATTCATTTTAACTCTATTGAACCAAACACAAAAAAATAATATATTCAGTATCAACAAATAGATTTTAAACAAACTACTACAAAATGCAAAACAGGCACTATATTGACGGATGACAACTCAAATTCTCAGGAGAATTTCAATTTTCTCCACCAAATGACATGAGGAATCAATTCTCGGTATTTGTGGAGAATCTATTCCTATGAAATATTTCAAGAATAGACCTATTGCAAAATCGAGAGAAAATGACGTCAACTTCTCCTGAGAATCGATTCCTACGATTTCAAGAATAGGGCCCCTGGAGGGAATTGCACTCATCCATGAGCTTGATTCTTTTTTTAGACTAGTAAGGCTTTGTCTGTCTTGGAGTCGAAGATCAGTTGGTCAATGATTCTCCTACACATGTGGGTATCCCAATTATATTGATTATCGGGAACGGGGGGGACGAAATGTAGATCAAAATCAAAATGACATTGAACGCGTCCGAATAACAAGCGATTTCAGAATAGTTCGAGATAGATTGAGATAACATAGATTGGACTAATTTAAAAATGCTGTTGGTGGATGATAAGAATGCTGGAATAATTAGATTTTCAAGTTTACGAATTCCAATTCCTCCGAAACGAATGCGCAATGAGGCGATGGTCCATTTGTTGTTGTTAAGTTTTGTGTTGAGTATCCCTTCCAAAGATAATTGATGCGATTTTCCATGGTATGTATTAGATCCGGTTCTGAGAACTTAACTTTAAGAAGGAAATAAGCTATATGGAATATTATTTCCTTAATACGATCTAGAAGGAGAGAGAGATCTTGAAATTTCCGTTCCAAAATTGGTCTAATGGAGTCTTCAGAAATTGGAGCGTTTAGGAGGGTGAGTGAGTCAATAACCTTAATTCCAGGTGATATTTGATCAAATGATGTGATGATAGAATCTTCTTGATTTCCGAAGAAGAACAGCTCGCATATGCTTGGATGAATATCTAAACCTAACAAGTTGCAACTGTTGATTATCCCATTTCTGCCCTGCGTTACCATATGGTCACAGAAATTTACCCCACTTCTACTGCATAACTAAATTAGAAAACTGCCGTCGTTAGATATTCTAATTTGTCTATCGTACTCTAGATGGCTCTAGAAGACACACGTTCCAGAAATAAATCACGTTTCTTACAAATTGTTTTAGTTTTCTTTGGATGTTCTTGAGTGTGATTTTAGTTGAAGAGCAAAAATGGACGTTAGATTTTAGTAAGTAGAATAGTATTTATAATTTTTATTATTAGTTGTTATTCTTATTACAGAATAAGGGTAAAATGGTGGTACTTTTTTTAATACATGTGTTAACAAAAATAAATTACTTGATATGTTGTATTTTTTTCTCAAAAATCTACTGTTACCAAATGGTCACACGGGGCATCTTAATGTTAAAATCTAAACATTTGTTATTTTCATTGCAGACGTGGTATTTCATTGAAAGATGCCCTAGATATGGTATATGAAGAAGAAAATGAAAGTGGCCCTTCTGTTTCTACCATATATATTTTACCTCCTGATCCCCAAGTTGATACAGATGTAGATTCTGGAGAAGAAGATGGAGGAGGTACAATAGATAATTTGAGTAGAAGACAACTATTAGCACCTGCTGAAATAGGCACCAATGAGTCAGAACAGGCCGAAAATTTCAATGACGGAGAATTGGAAATAGAAGAAAAAAAACATAAATCTAAAGAAAAGAAAACAAAAAATAGAAAAAAATAGAACCAAAAAATCTAAACAAGAGCAAAGAAAAGCAGAAAAAATATGGTTTGACGGAGATTTTGAAACTAAGGAAAGGTTTGAATATTAATCACATTTATTTCATGATAACGATTCACCAGTAAGCCTTTTTGAACTATTTTTTGACAAAGAAATATTTTAACTCATTTCGTGCGAAACAAAAAGATATGCTATGTTCTTGAATTGCCCCGATCCAAATAGAGTTAAAATGTTTTTTTTTTAGAATATTAGTACCTTCTGGTTATAACCGCCTTCCTAGCAGAAGAAACTATTGGGATCAATGGGGTGATATGGGGAATGATATGATAAAAAAGGGCGTGAGGCGAAACAGATTCGAGCAAATTATGCGATTTTTACATTTTGTAGATAATACAAAATTAGATAATAATGACAAAATGTGGAAGGTACGTCCACTTATCGATAAACTTGCTGCAAATTTTATAAAATATTATAAACCTACTGAGTATCTGAATTACGACGAATCCATGATCAAATATTACGGGAAACACTCTTGCAAACAGTTCATCAAAGGGAAACCGATAAGGTTTGGGTATAAAGCCTGGTGCCTCAATTCCGAAAATAGTTACTTGATAAATTTTCAAATTTATCAAGGTAAAGATGCCAGAAATTCCGATTCTCATAATAAAGAGTTTGGCAGTTGTACTTCACCTTTAGTAACCATGTTGGAGGAAGTTCCAGATGAAATAAAAAAATTTCAAATTTTTCAAAATTTTTACTGATAATTTAATTACCAGTTTCAATTTATTGTCAAGAATGAATGAAAGAGGGTATAGCATTACAGGTACCTTTCGCTCAAATAAAATTGTCCCCTTACAGATTTAAAAGATTTAGCGAAAAAAGACAGAGGTACGTTCGAAAAGATTATTTCTAAAAATGACGGAGTTATTTTAGTTAGTTGGGTAGACAATGCAGTGGTTACAGTTGCTTCAACGTCATACGGAACGCAGCCTGTTTCTTTGGTAAAGCGATATTCCAAAGAACATAAAAAATTATTCAAATACCTCGACCACACTTGATAGGCATGTACAACAAATATATGGGCGGTACCGATAGAATGGACGAGGCTATTGCAAAATATCGAATAGCCATACGTGGAATAAAGTGCTGGCCAATTTTTACGTAGTTGATAGATGTCGCTCTCCATAATGCTTGGGTGTTATACCTACAGAAATTCATCTGAAGATAGAAAAAATATGTCCAACTTGGATTTTCGACGTGAGTTTGCCCGATCCTATTTAACCCAATATCAGAATCCAGCTAATCGTCCAGGAAGACCATCCACCAGTAAATTTAGTGTTACAATGAATAGAGTTTCGGATCAAATTAGATATGATCGCACTGATCATGTTGTTATTTCAGTGGCAAACAAGAAAAGGAGACGATGTGCCGGGGAAGGCTGTAGTTCAGTTGGACGAACTGAGTGCAAAAAATGTAATGTCGGTCTCTGCATTGAATATTTTTATGTTTTTCACAAAAATTAATTTAAGTTTCGTAATAAAATACATTTTTATATAAGCCAAATATTTTACTTTACTTTTGCCCTATGTTACCATATGGTCACAGTAGATAGCACCTAAAATAAAATTGAAAATCCCAAAACGAATATTAGGATAATTTTGACGTCTCCTTAGACATAATTATTAATTTTTTTATGAATTTAAAAAAAAAATTAAAATTCGGGCAGAAATGGGTTATGAAAGAACAAAGAACCATCATCTGTATACCATATGTTAACTTCTGACTTCAGCATTTCCACGATGGGATGGATAACAAGGCAGAAAATCAGGGAACCAGCATTATCACCTTGTTTTATTCCCTTTTCGGAGGAAATAATTTTATCCCCGAATGAAAGTAGTGAAAGACATCGGTAACATTGCCACAGAAAATTCTATTGCTGGAGTTTTATCTTTGATGCGAGAAAGTAATACGTCACGATCTACACAGTTAAAAGCGTTACGAAAATCGATTTTGAGTGCGATTTTCATCCAAGATTTTTTTTCATAAAAAGTTCTTGCGGCGTGGATGGTGGCTTCACAGGCGCCCTTTGTTCCAAATCCAAGTTGAATAGGATTTAAATAGGCCGATATTTTGCATACTAGGTTGGCTGTTAATCTTCTGAAAGTTGACCCTACAGCTATGGGACGAAGTCCTCCAGAATCCTTTTTAAGGGCACAGAGCATGGCACCATACAGGATTGGGGCGATGTCTTGAGTAACTTTTCCAGCTAGCATGAAATTAAAAAGGGACGTTATAGCGGTTAAAAGTTTAGATGCTGCCTCTCCATTGTCTTTCCTAAGTAAGTCTTTGAGACGCTGTGGGCGTAGTCCGTCAATTCCTCCTGCAGTACCTTTGTGGAATTGGACGTTTTCTTCAGATACTATCAGGAGATTATTATCGCATGGTTCATCCGGATAAGAAAAGGGACGAGAAGGTTTAGGGTGTTTGTCCAATAATTGGGAGTATGTGTTTTCGTTTACTTGGGCCAAGGTATCCTCAGAAGATAAAATTTTAACAGCCCCACGAACGTCTCCTTAGAACAATTTGGATTCAAGATAATGATGTGAGTTTTTTTTTGGTAATAGTAGAAATAGTATCTGCTTGAAAATCGACATCTTTGTGGGCATGGCTGTAGTGAATTTTGAGGAGTGCATTTCGATCAGATGATTAGGTTGGTACAGGTGGATGCTTTTGATGTGGTTTGTGTCAGTCCAACTGAAGCGCAATCGGAACAGAACCATGGAGTGTCTGGTTTGGCAAGCTCAGAGATTTGTAAATTAAATAGATTGACACAAGATTCGTGAAACCAAGTAAGGCAATTATTACATTCAATCAAATCATCATCTGGCAAATTCGAGTCAGACCGGTTGCAGGGGCAAGATTTGAAGTCGTTCTGGCCGTCCATCGTTCTTCGTTATTTTTCAGCCGTTAGTACACTGGAAACAACGCTGTTTTTTCTATGTAATATTTATTTTTATGTTCTCAGTTATTTCTGACAGTATTCAATATTCAATATTTATATAATATTACTAATATATAAACATTATGTTGACGTTTGTGATTTGATGTTTTGTCAAATAAAATATTCTTGTCAGATTTATAGTTAAAAAGTTGACATTTAGAACCATGGTAACTTAAAAAACGCGCGTTCCATAAAGTGCGTACTTTAAATGAGTGAAAAAGGGCACCAATAAAAAAAACAAATTTTAAAACGTATTAAACTTATTTTTACTTTGTTTATTTTTAAATTTAATTATTTTAATGTTTAATTGGGTACGTAACGTGCTGCAGGCCCACAAGCTTCTTTTTTTTTCTAATGTTTTTCTACCCGTCTACATAATACAGTAGACTTCCTGAGAGATAACATGAATAATTCTTTAGTGTATGGGTCCTTTGTGAATCACACACTTATTGGAGCACACGAAGTCTAATAAATTCTAGATCAAAGGACCACTACTAGGACACATATTCCAGTGCCAAAAGAGATAAAATATAAACATTCGCCCGAAATCGGCATGGAAAGCTTTTTATGACATTTAATTTATAGTACGGGTTTAGATTCTCGCAACGGGACAATTTCAATTGATTATTTTATGCAGTATTTAACTTCCGTTTTTGTGTACTACATAAAAATAATCCGGGGTTTTTAAATGTCGTGGACACTTTCTTGAAGAACTCGGCGCCAAATGGATAATAATACGACAAAAAGTTGGAAAGTTTGTCTGTTGGTTTTAAATTTTTCAAAAATAAATCAAACGCCAAGACAACTATAAAATTTGAGAATTTAGATGGCAAAAATTATATAATTGTAACAAATTTAACGCAAAAATTGCTTTATACAACATGTACTTGCTGAATTAAAATGTTACTGTAGAAAATTATTGAAGTGAACTACTAAACTGTTATATATTCTCTCAGATACAATAATGATGTACTCATAATATTCCATATTTTATTTATACTTGAGGACATTTAGCTTTATTAACATGACAACATGGCAGCGCACTTCTCAACCAAGAAAGACAGAGAATAACATAACATGTGGCCAAATTTCGTGGTTCCCCACGCTGCTAATTCTGAGATAATCATCAGGAACGTGTCCTATGTCTATTGATGAGATGAAGTATTCATTTCGAAGGAAATTTCCGGTTAACTTGTTTTTAATCAGTGGTTTGGCAACACTGGATGTCAAGTGGAAATGGAACATCAACAGACCAATAAGAACACCTCTTAACATGTGACGTCATCATGAATACATACTGGCATCCTGTCTTGGATTGTTTAAAATGGGTTATGAAATTTCTAAATTTCTATTAGGCTCATAAATCGCATTTATAATAGTTTTTATGGGATGCAAAAATGAAATAGAGTCTGTAACAATACGATGATGTAGTTCAAAGTCCAATATTCAATACCAGTCCAGTCGCCTATTAAGAGGCAGACCCACTTGCCCGAGAAGGGGCACCTCATGCTCCCATTGACCCTGAACCTTTCTGTGCCGTAGCGAAAGCGCTGCAAAAGACTTCTTAGTTTCGCTATCATCACAGCAATCCGGACCTTGTTGATTGCAGCTCTGAACAGTTAAATATTGCTATAGTTAAACCAATCCCTCAGATTCTTTAGCCAGGACACACGGCGTCTTCAAATGCTCCGTTTTTCCTGGAGTATCAGTTGGAGAAGTGTAAATTTCTGTCCTCTCATTATATGACCCAAGTATTTTTTCATGGTGTTAATGATTTCGCACTCCTTCTGCATCCGGTTCAGCATCAGTAACTCTATCGGTCCAGAGAATACTCCACACGGTAAAACCACATTTCAAATGCTTGTAGTTTTTCGATGTGGTTTTTCTTGAGGGTCTATGCTTCAACCCCATTCAAGAGCGTGGAAAAAACGTAACATTTATAACTATTTCCACCAACTATTCTTCTGAAGTTTCCCTAAAAATAGCTCCGCTATAAATAGGAGTAAATAGGAGCGGTGATTAGGATGCAACCTGTAATTATTAAATAATATTAAATTGCATTAAACGTTGAGAGTCAATTTATAAAAATATTTAGTCAATTTTTAATAAATAACAATATACCAAAAAAATGTAATTTACAATAAAACAACAATTAATCTTAATTTCGTCTTTAATTAGTTGTAAAAGATATTTCAATAATTAACAAAATTTATAAATGTTTATCACTGCAAAAATTATGATAGTTAAGGGGGGGGTAAAGTATTTAAATTTTTTTTTTGCTTTTTTTAATTTTTTTTTAAATGAATGCTTAATACTTTAAGAATATTGTCTCAAAATTTCAAGTGGATCGGAGTAAAATTGACCAAGTTACGAATATTTTTATACCTGTCGGATTTTAATCCCTACTCGACCCGAGCGCTCTATTGTTGCCTGGCAGATGTTTAGTTCTCTACTATACTTTTTCTTTCCCCCCAGTTCTATTTATAGAAATTCCGACTTAAGTACAAACGTCCTTATGCCTGTACTGTATATTTTGTATACTATATACTATATATCTGAGCAAAGATGCTTCACGCAGAACAACAATGAGAGCTTGAACCAACTTATTTGGAAAATCTCACCAAATCACTTGAGTGGAACCTCTGTCATCGTTGAAATTGCAGCCAGTGTCTTCAATGAAGATTCTTTTGCTTTACTTACCTTCATGGAAGGCATGGGAATTAGTAGTGGACCAAGTGCTCATGACTGGGCGCGATCAACTGACTCCAGACGTATAAGCCGAGCCGATCAGGAAGCTCAGAGACAAACCAAAGAAGGCAGGATTCTTCGTAGACAGGCGCAAAAAGATGCTTTAGACATCATGGATGATAGCAACATCCTTTATGGACCTGGTATTGATAATTCAGTCTGAGGTAAGCCGATAAAATTTGCTTATAAACGTTTTATACAAGATTTTTTAGTGTTCAAAACTATAAAGCGTTTTTCCCACAAGTCACTTTTTTAAAGTCGGTGGACATTATAACTTCAAAACTACTGCACCGATCGTTTTTCACGAAAAATCGCGTTTTTTTCTTAAAAGTACTCAAAAAAAGTGAAAAATTTAAATTTCGAAAAACCCCCACGTCACCTCCTGGGGAAAACTGTTATCTAACGAATGAACTTTGATTTTTTGATTTCAGATGATCCAGCACCAAGTTATGATGTCCACCGCAACTCTCCTTTTTTCGAGGCACTCGGAATACTTGCTGCCATTACCGTATTTGTTAATATTTTTTTGTGAAAATTTTACAGAACATTCTTCAAATGTTATACTTCAATATATCATTGGATTTAATAAAGAAATTTCAACTGGTTCCTCACAAAAAATTCATAAAAACATGCCTTTTTTTCAATTAATTAACTTTACCCCCCCCTTAAATACCTCGGCTAGGAGTGAGTAAGTTCAATAGCTCTGAGTATAGTATAATATTTGTTTCTCTAAGAAATAATAAGGGCGCCACTGAAATCTTTTTATTTTTTATGATACTGCTAAGGAAAGTTGTTTTAAGTTGAGTTATTAAAATAAGTATCATAAGATGACAGATAGATGCCAGAAAAAACTGTCTATGAAGAAAAAATGAAATCAGAATGTATCAACCGATAAAAGATAAATAGATTTCCTTGGTGCTAATATGAATTAATTTGATAATAAGTTACAAAAAAAATAATCCGCAAACAGTTCTTTAAAACAATTTATTCTAATACAGTTGTAACGATAAAGATAAATATAAATTGAGAGAAAAAAAATACGTGAACAGTAAACTTGATATAACAATAAAACTTATCTTTTAGTGCCAGTTAACGGAAGAGTCTTCGAAATACCTAGGGGTCACGACGGCACTGTCTAGGTTGTTCAAAATGTCTATGGATGATCAATTCTTGGAAATGATCAAGTTAAAGATGTTCAGGTTAATTAATGCCCAAGTTATAGAGATTATCTAGTTAAAAATGTTCGAGTTTAAATAACGCCCAAGTTGTAGAGATGGTCAAATTATAGATATGATCAATTTTCCAGATGTTTAAGAGATGTTCAAGTTTAAGAGATGGGATGTTTAAGTTTACTGTATAATATTCCAACTTTCTGTATACAACAGCAAACCAAGCGAAGAAGCGAAGAAGCGAGTTTGGAGAAAATTAAAACCCTTTAACCCGATAATAGCAACTTATTATCACACCTCGTAGCGTAGCTACTTTGAACTTCCAACTATAGAGACCGTATTCATTATTTTATTATTAAGAATTCTTTCTTTGGAAGCTCGCGGTACTAATTTAATTACCTACATATTTAGGATACAAGGTGCTTAAAATGTTAACAGATACTGTTACAAAACCTTGTCTCACACCCCGACGAATCTTCATTTCTTCTAATATTGTGTTTTTCTGCTCTTTTTCTACAAAAGACAAATATCAGTAATTGGATAAAAAAGCACTTTAGAGAATGGTAGGATACGGCGCCAAAAATGAGCCTGGCGAAAGAGTTCATCAAGTGACTATGAGGAAAAACCTAGACCCTGCCAATATATAAATGGTCCAAGGTCTGCCATTAGTAGTATATACGGACAGGTATGTAACTTAAGGAACTCTAGAACAACAGGAAAGCACACACAACAGATCTGCAAAGATCGTAGTGGAGAGGCTGCTACAAGCATACATATTAATTATTTCCATATTTATCTATCTATATATGATAAGTCTCGGTCCCATTGGGACCATCGTCGTCTTGCTATAAAGCCGTTTTTTGTTTCCAACGAGCTATTATTCCTTTAATTGATATTGCCATTCAACCCTCAGCGTCTTTATTATCTAGACGTACAATATTATTCTTATTTCACTTGTCTTTTACTTTGGTTTTATTTTTTATAAAATAAGTATCGTTTTCATCTTACGAATTTTCAATTAATTATTTATCGGTTTGAAACACGAGGTTTGTCACGTTCTCCCGACAAAAGCTTATTACAGAAAGGCATGGATCGTTTCAAATTGTGTTCTTATCGATATCTAATCCAAAGGTAGCAGCGGTAAGTCGATTTATGCGATCTTAAAAAAAAATTGTAATCGCGTAACGTTCTCCACTTTCCGTATCGAACATTGGCCGCCCCATCAATATATTTTTTTATCCTCCTTTTGTACTCATTATTCACTGCAGCAATCGACAATTAACAGCAAAAATTTGCAAGCCAAAGCAGATATATCGTATAAATAACGATGCCAGCTAAAGTCCATACATATTTTTCCATTGTTAATGTCGGACAGATAAAAACAAACGAACACTTTTTGTCTTTCGGTTCAGAAACATGAAGTGGGATTAACAGCGTCATACATCTTTTTTAGTGGCTGTTTTCGACGGACCTATGTGTCCACACAATGGCGATGGCTCTTTGATTTTATTTTTTCCTAAATGATCGTTCTGAATTTCTTTTTTAATATATAATACTTCGAATGACAGGCGATTTGCTTCGTCTGTCTTGTAGTACACCCGTTTTTTTTGTGAGGCAACTAAACTTAGACATACGAGGGTGTCAATCAAGCTAGCACCCCCACATTGACTAAATTAAAAAAAAGTAGCCCATAATTAAGAGCTAATTAAAGGTTAATTTGTACCACAAAAATTAAAATTTGTACCACCGCGATAATCGAGAAAAATCGCCTTGAAAATGGGGGGTGCTAAGTTGAAGTCAAGGCAGCACCCCCACTTCGTTCGATTTCCAATTCATTTGCAACAAAACAAAGGGCATACTAAAGGTTAATTTGTACCACAAAAAGTTATTCTATATTATTATTTATAATGTCAAAAAATTGCTCTATAATTTTAGCACCCCCAGTATCGTCTTTTCAAAAAGTGAACTAACAGTATTATAAAAATAATTAATGGCAAGTTTGTACCACTCAAGAAATTTTTATACTTTTCAATATAAAACCGATAATTGAATTTAACTCTTTGCGGTCATATTAAATGGTGGCGAATGCGCTGAAATCTTTTATTTTTGTCAATATTCTAAAACAATTTAAAAATATTGTTTCCCGTTACAGTCCCTTTTTAAAAATCCCTACGTCCACATTTTCTCGTTATTATAAATATGTTTATACTTACTATCGGAGAAGTTGGAATGGCAGTAGCGTACATCTATGGTTTCTATTATATGGTACTATTCGATGATTCTATTATGGTGCACAATTGCTTTCTTGCCAATAGGCTATCCCTGTACTACTGTAATGATTTACAATAGCTGAATCGATAGAAGTTCTCAGTAAAAAGTAAACACTGGGCCAATTCGGGAAAAGCACTGATTCGGTGTCGTATGAACGGGATCTTAGTTACCCGATAACCTATAACAACAGTGTACAAATGTCCAGTTAACCTAGTGCTTAATAGACGCTTTAATCCCGTCTCCGAGAATAGTGGGTAATAAAATGAGTTCGGTTGGAAGGAAACTTTTTTAAATTATGAACGTATTGCTGCAGTCGTCTTACAAAATAAAGGATTACTAATTATTATTGGTAATTTAATAACGCGAACAAATAAAGTATGGGTGGAGTTAGGAAATTAAAAGCTATAAAAGTATTACATATTGTGGAAATATTTCCAATGCAATTTCAAAAATAATATCTTCGGCAACATCAGCATTAATATCATTTAAAACACAAAATAGTATTGGAACAAAATTGTTAAATGTGAAAACAAAATTACCAAAATTAAAAAAATCTGGTGTTTACAAAATTAATTGTCCAAAATGTAATGCAGTATATATAGGTCAAACACAAAGAAATTTTGAAGTAAGATTTAATGAACACTTAAGAGCATATAGATTACAACAACCAGATAAGTCGAACTATGCAAAACACCTACTGGAACCAATGACATTCATATACTACACATTTGTGATAAAAAACAAAATTTAGATTTTCTAGAAGAACTTGAAATTAAAAGACATCTAGCAGATCAACAGTTTAAAGTAGTTAATGAACAAATCTTGGAAGTTCTCCACTATTAAACTGTTTACTTTGATTCAATCTTCATTTTATACATAGATAAGACATTATTGTAACATAAATATATTAAGTTATTGTAAAGATCAGCATGATATAGTTTTGTCCTGGTTTTTCTATATCATTGCACAGTTATACTGATCTTAGAGGGAAATACGTCCAAGATAATCCCTTAGGGCTAATAACATCTAGGCTTTAATATTGTTATGTCTTATTACTTCCTTACTTGGTCTAGCCTTATCCTTATCAACATCAAGTACTTAGTTACAAACAAACAACATGTAATCTCAATATGTCAATCTCACGATGCTAGTTATAGCGAAACAGCTGTAATTGAATTTTAAAGCGAATTTTTCGAATAAATAGTGGAAGTTTAGTTTAACTGTGCAGTTATTTATTGTTCTTAGTAAGATGAACTTCCAAAAAGTAGAGGTTAACACAATCAATTTCATTAAAAGTGAAATTCTCGGCTTCGAAACGCATAGACCTATGGACAAATTTGAAGATTACGACGAGATAATAAACAATGATTAGATTCAAGCGTAACACCGCTTATGAATCAATTATCGAAGAAGAAATTTGTATTTATTTAAGTAAACAGGAATTTGATAGTTTATTGAAAATACACACACATACACATCAAAAGTAAGATAATTGTTCATATAGGTATTAGATTTTGTGAAATAAAATAACTATTTTTTTATGAGAATTAATTTGAGCTAAAAATTGTATTGCACCCGAGAACGCTCACTGGAGCAGCTGAGTTGTTTAAGTGAGCGATAATGAATGTGATTGAGATTTACTCGAGAAACATTCTTAACAATAGTCATTATTTAGATACATATTGGAGAGATTAAAACAAACAAGAAAATTCATATAACATAAATAGTTTTCGAAAAATGTGTCTTTAAAATTAAATTTGGCAATTTGGCAACGATGCAATGTTTGATTGTTTAGATGCAAGAAAGATGCGCTATCTTTTCACGTGTTTATTAAATAATAAATGAAGGGAATTTTTTATTTTTTGAGATTTAAGTCCAATCTTTGAAAAACTTTTAATTTTTTTATATTCTTTAACTTATCTACTTGCTTATTAATTATCATAAAATTCTGTTGAATGATGCACCTACATACCCACCTAATGTTTTTAAAGTTTTTAAGACAAAGATCCGTTTACTTTTGCGAAAAAAGTCATTTGAACTTTTGCTTTGTTTTGACCTCCTTTCTTTTGTTTATATCCTGTATATTATAAGACATCTTTGGGGTGCGAAGAATCAAGGAAGTAGACTTGCACACCTTTCCTCCAAGGGACTTCATCGCTTACATACGAAGGTCGAAGCGTTTGTAGAGGACGCCGAACGAGTGAAATACAGAGGGAGAAGAACCTGGGGTATGGCAAAAAGGGCCCGAAGGGCCTACTTGCCAGGCATCAGCCACCCCGCCCACTACATTCATTCATTCATTCGTTTGGTACTGAGTTACAAAAAAGCATACCTAGTTTTCGATCCACCCTGTATACTACAAATAAAAAAATAAACGTGACGTGTGTTCGGAACTTTTGAAACACTTACTAAACGACCTTATCGTATACAATCAAGTTACTAGTCTGTCAAGTAAACAAGATTAATCTCATCGTAAGAAATTGCAATTTCAGAAGCATCAAGATAATTTAGTTGATTTTAATTTAATTTATGAAGTTGTTACTTTTGTGAATAAAGTTCCAGAAGCCCACCTTGACAGTCTTCATTTTGCACTTCTAAGAGGATATTTCTCAGAAGATCCAAATTAAAAAACTATTAGTTCTAAATTAAATAAGTGACCCTCCGAGTCGGATGCAGAATCTGCATTTTTAGGAAGCTGTCCACACTAACAGAATCAATAAAAAAAACTGTATTTGAAGCTGCTGTTGTTTTACTGGATTTGAGTATTTGATAAATGAAAAGATAATGAAAAACGCGAGAGTACATATTTTCTTACAAAGTTTATTCAATTATATAGTAAATAATTTTGAGTCCTAGTAATTTCAATAATTTAGTATAATGGCTACTACAGGTTGTCTCGCTATAAAGTAACACATTTTGACGGCTTGTTACTCGATAATGGAAAAAGATATCGACGTACAGATTTGGCCAAACTTCTTAAATTTCCTTTAAGTTTTTGATGACACAGATGCCAAATGTATATATTTTCCCGAAAGCGACGAAAAAAAATGACCTCTTTTGAAGCGAAATTATCGGTTTATTTTGAATACAACACCCTATATTTTTTAATACTATCTCAAAGCAGCTTTCTTCCCCTTTACAAAAATGTGTATATTATCTGAATTTACTAAACATTTTAAAGAAATGATAATTTTTTTAAAAAACAATGGCAAGAACTTCCAAACGTAAGCATTTTAACAGCTTGGGAACGTCATAACTTGGTCAGTGAAATTCGCTGAAATTAAAAATGTTTAAGTTTTTTCTAAATTTCTTAATCGAAAATGAAAAAATGAATACAATTTGTCAGGAGAAGATTCACAGCCATTTTTGGCAAAAATTCGCCTATACACGAAAACCCGAGCGAAAACCTATACATATTAACTTCGGCACAATTTATAGAATCGGGAAATTTGACGTGTTCGATCTTATTCTTCACATAAATAACTTTTTGGTTTTTGTTAATGTCAGTTATATTTGTTTCAAAGCCACCTTTCCGTAAAAAATTTTAGTTCATTTGTTAAGCAAAGAGATTCTGACAAAGTAATGACTGTTATAGCAGAAGAAGAAAAGATTCCCAAATTTGGAAGAAGTACGTTATGGAAACTCCTAAAAGAAATTGGACACTGTTTCTAAAGCATGGATGGGCACCAATATTTCAAATTCCCGTCAGGCATTTTTGGAGGAATATTTAACAGGATGAAATGCTCCTCGAGGAAAAGGTCGCAGACTAATAATCGCACACATTGGCAGTGAACATGGTTTTGTAGAAAATGGGTTATCAGACTTTGTATCAAAGTCAAAACTGGTAGAAAAGTTACCAACGACGTCATGGAAAAAAAGGAAATATTAAAGAGTGACTCCAGAGCAAAAATATTTATTTTGGCGACACCATGCTGAAAATGGAATTACTGCAAATTGCAAAGCGCCACAAATTGCAATATAAAAGATATGTAAGTAACGAAATGGCGAAGAAAAAAGGAATAACTGTATTACGTTTGCCTCCTTATCACTGTCAATTAAACCCTATAGAATTAATATGGGCACAGGTAAAAGGTGAGGTGGCAAGATACAACTTTTAAATTGAATGACGTTAGACAACTTTTGATAAATTCTTTTGTAAATGTAACACGGGAAAATTGCACAAATGCCATAAACCATGTGAAGAAGGAAGAAGAACAATTGTGGAGTGTTGATATCAATATTGAAGAACTGTTTGAACCCATTGTAATTCCTATCAAACCAGGCAACGAATCTGACTCATCGTCGAATGAATACGACGAAATGGAAGCCGAAAATTAAAGGATTAATTTATAATTAATTCTTACATTTTAATATGTAGCAGATTTTTATTTTACTTTTAAATTATATTTGAATCTGAATTATGCTTTAAAAAAACTTCGGTTCTACGGTCATGGGATCTATTTTGCTACCTGTTATGACAATATTACCTAGGGTTTCTATTGTTTTTGGTTAGTTAATCCCTAATTACAGGGTGGACCCTTTGAAAAATAACAACTATGACTATTTTTCAATAGAAATCTATACTACTTTTAGTTATTTTTCATGAACCACCCTTGCTTGGGCTTTGAAGGATTTGCATTTATAATAATGAATTCACTGTGCTGCCAACTCCAAACAAATGAACTATAACAAAAAAACTCTACGAAAATTTTAGACCTAACTTTTAAGACTTGGCAAAGGTATTAAAAAAAATTTAAACATTTCAGTGAAGGTTCCTCAATCATCACTTGTCTTATTTTCGAATTATGACATTTCCAAGCTCTTGAAATATGATACGTAACGTTTGGAAGTTCTTAACATTGTTTTATAAAAAATGTATTTCTTTAAACAGTATTGTAAATTTAGATAATGTATACATCTTTATAGTGGGACACCCTGTATAGAGCAATTTACAACCGCCAATAGTATTTTCTAAAAAATCTTACCGAAAATTTCAATCGGAGCGTAACCCTTCTTAAATTATTCGTTATGGCTAGTCAACTTTGGGATATAATGTCTGCTTGTAACAATCTGAATTGATTATATAATGCTTCAAAATCACAGCTTTTTCGAAACTCTTTCCAATTGTATAATGTGTTGCCAACATTTAGGATCATTTCTCTTTTATTCTAACTACTAACAGAAATTGTATGTTTTCAGACATTTAGGGGCATTACTTTTTTAATCTAAAAGGTATTTCAGTCAAACTAAAAGATATTTTATGTTTTTTAATTCATTAAAAGTATGTAAATAGACCAGGTAAAGTATTAAGTAGGTACAAATTTAATTGCAATTTGATTAAATTCTCTCATCTAAACGCACGTGTATGTTATGAATCCTCATTACGTGCATGTTATATCTAAAAGTCACTTACAGGAAATGTAGACAGTGCGATTTTTGTTTTTACAGACATTGGCGTAGAAAAAAATTTTTTATAGATAGTATAGATCTGTAAATTTTTTAAAATATGTTATTATGTTAAACTGAATTGACCTATGAATCATATTAGAGATTTGTTGTTTAAAAGTTTTTGTTTTTTATTAACTTTTGTAATTCTTTTGATTTTTAAATGCTTCTAATTATCACATTTTCATATACTTGATTTTTGATAAAAATTTCGTAAGAATTCGTTTAGCTGTTTTTTTAAACTTTAAAAAACATTAAAAGGTATTGAAATAATAAAAGTTTTACTCAAATCCTAGAGTTTAACTCTGGCGGATTTGATCATTCTCACTAACGCTATGTCATAACAGTAGCAAGAAGACGAGAGAGCGCGAGATACTTTTAATAGGTTCAAAAAATATTAATTTCTCGAAATGATTTACCTCAAAACTCAATTAGTTTTCATTTTAGAAAAAAAATGTAAATTGGAAAATGCTAAGGAACAATCTATAGGTTTCCAAATTTTGATTTTTGGAAATTGACAAGATTAAATATTAAATTTTAATTTCGTTTTTAACAGAAACCTAATATAAAAATCTAAAACCTACAGATTGTTAGGAGTTTTCTTTTGAATATCTCTGCAAAAAATGATACGATTTCATTAACAAGCAGCCGAGATATTAGGGAAACCCTCAAAGGGTACACCGATAAAACAGTCTTAAATAATCTATCTTAAATAATTGCCTAACATGATTTATTGTATGATTTGTTAACTTTGAGATATCCCAGCCAAATATAGACCAAGTAATAAATCCTGAACGAACAATTTGATTCAGTGTGCACCGGAAGAAATAAAGCATAAATACTTAAATCGATAAAACAAATTTATTTTTAGCTGCATCTAGATTGCACATTGTTACGTCATTGGCTATAAATCACCCTATAATATCAGCTTAGATGTTTAAGATAATTTAGGAAGCCTAACAAAAGAGTTGATAGTGTTCACTTTAAGAAAAATGCATTTTCGACCAAAAAAATAAAAATAAATTGCAACCAACTTGAATAATAGAAAATAATACAAATGTTTAATTGAGAAACCTTAAAAATTCTTGACACGAATCAGTTTTAATTAACAAATGCTATAGAATTACCCAAAACTCTGAAATAATATAATGTATAACAATAAAATATAAAAAAATAATAAATTTACTTTATAATCAAAATAATTGTGGACCTTCATGTTATTTATTTTGCGTTTTTAACAGTCCTTTGAGAGAAAGATCAACCAGTAAATTACCCCTATCGTACGCCTCTGATAGTATCCAGTAACATTTAATATTATTTAGTAGTGCATACCTACCACCCTTCCTGCTAAATATGATAATAACATGTAAAACACTTGTCCCTGGTGTACGGCTTTAATAGAAATATTTGGCTTCTATTAAACACAAATTTATTGATTCAAATTGAATAATAAACATTTTTAGAATCCTACAATCCCAAAATTAAAATATTTAGTAACGCCACTAATCCTGCAAAAAATTTTAACCCTTGATCAATAAAAAAATTAGGTAAAATCCAAACACGTAATATAGTGCTAAATTCATATAATGTGTCCTTGACTGGAAATCAATGGTTTCTTTTTGAAACGTAACAATTATGCGGAAATTATATCCTTTTGGAAAATATATAACCACAAATTGATGCAGTTATGTATTTTATTAGGTAACATATATTATACGAGAACAATTGTTATAAAACAATAAACAAATTCAAAATTACTTGGTATCAAATGTATATAAAAATATGTAGGTAAATCAAAGATAATAATATACATAAATAAATGTGGAACTAAAGAATATGAATAAATTACTATTCACGCAGTTCTCTTGAGTCCCAAAAATTTTCTTTTACTACTCCCCTCTTTGGTAGGGAATGGCAAGGTGTAAGAAAATTTAAATAAAAATTAAAATGCCCACAACCCTCGCCACAACCGCAATAAAATATTATGCTACCAACTTCCAGGTATTCCACTCATTAAAATAACACAAAGTACCTATCTAGTATCATTACCAAAAAACTACAAGTTTTATACTGGGTTTTAGAGTACCAGCTGTGTAACATTATTTTTAGTTACTTAAATAAATAAAGATTTAAAGATAATACTTCAATGTGTCACCTTTTTTATGATAGGTAGTGTATTTAAATTATACCTAGGTACTTCATTCAATTAAAATATTCAAATTTCAAAAGTTAAAACAGTGTATAGTAGAAATATTTTAATATTTACCATTTTCAAATTAAATAAATTTCGGTGAATTAATAATTACATTAAATCAATGCCAACTTATGGAAAATATGATAAACATTTTTTGTTGATCTATCATTATAAAAATTATGTAATGGTTAACATAAAAAATATTAAATTTTGTTAATTGTAAACACCTAAACAAATTCCAAATTGGTGTTTTAAACATTTTTAGGTTATAACACACATGAAAAAATACTGTACACTTTACAAAACAAAACAATAACAAAATATATCAAATCGAACAAACATTATAAGCTGTTACCTTAAATAAACAAAAAATTGGCTTACTTTTTGTTGAACAAGTGTTAAATCTATTTCAGGGGGTCACCGGGTTTTTTGAAGATTACGGCCAAACAGAAAGATGTTATGACAGAAAACGAGTGTTAAATCATGGACACAACACATACACAATTGTTTTCGTTAATTAAATGTTGCTATTATTATTAAAAACTCGAAAAATCGCGATATTTTTGAAACACAAACACATCTACACTGTCAAACGTTCTCCATGACAGTTCGAACTAGAGATGGGAACTTCACATGCACATATTCTCAACAGCGATATTTATTTTGTAACTGAAACTTAATTTTTTGTAAATAAATTGCTAAAGTAATTATGTCGTATGACTTTTTTGAAATCTAAAGTGTTACATAATAAGAATAAATTTTTTTTATTATTTCCAAAGAAGAATACGTAGAAATTGTTTAAAGTAAAAGTTAATATTATCTACGAATTAATTATTGTCTAGAAACATTTTAAAAACCGACTACTAATAGATATTTTGTCAAAATACGAATAATTACTTTTCTTATTAAGTAAAGGACTGTAGTACTTAGTACACACTCTGGATAAAGTGGAGAAAAAGATAGAAACTTGTATTTTTAATAAGTGTGCATTATATTAGTAATTTAAAATTTCTTAGCTAAGCTACAAAGTTAAAAACTATGATTTTATTTATATTTTTAAATCACCTTTTAAATTGTTGTGAATCCGTTTTTGATGTGTCCTATTTGTTAGTGTGTTTTTGATGATCTCTCTTGGGAAATATTTAACTTGACCTTTAGCTCTGAAGATGGCCTATTTTATGGTTGAAAGCGCTTAGCTAAGAAATTTTAAATTACTAATATACACACCTATTTTCTTATTGTAAAAATTTGTTGAAAATGGTATTTCCAATGTAATAATACAAAAATTATGGAATGTAACACTAAATGAACTACAATTTTTAGCAACCACTTTTGTATGTGTATCTGTAGAGTAGGGAGGGTAGACCCACAGCACTTAGGCCACAGTATGGCCCATTGTACATCCTCCCAAGGAGTCGCCTTCCTAGGTCATTGTTCATCCTGCCTTATCCAGGAAGGAGGACAGGTCACCAGGATTGAGTTTGGGTGTAACGGTTGGCTATTTCCGCAATTGTCGAAGTCGTCAAACCATGAGTGTCACCTGGTCTCAAAATTTTCAGTCCAGCCGCCATTCTGGCCAAAGAGTCCGCAATAAGATTACCTTTGCTCCTGTCTTGCCCTTTCACCCACCTCCCACCTTAGTACGACATTATTATCTACCAAGGCGTTAGCAACCATGAATGAATATAATGGGCGGGGTGGGTGATGCCAGGGAAGTAGGCCCTTCGGGCCCTTTTTGTCATAACTCAGGTTCTCCCTCTAATTATTAGCAATTTGCCTGACAAGCTTTGCCCAGATGCCCAGGTATTTGACGTACCTTTTCGGTAATAACTCAGTGCCTTCTAATGTAAAAGTAATGCTATCCCTGCCGCGGCTTTCCCTCAAAATGATATTTTCTTCCTTTCTTGGAGCTAATATGAATCCCTAACTAGACCTAGATGAGTTACAGAGCCTCATTTGCGATATATATCATGTTCTCTATTTATGATCAGGACTAGCTTAGGTCCCTGTAAGTTTTTCCTTTGAATAAAAAAATGACATTGGTATTAGTTTTCTAGCGCTTGTGTTTTTGTTTTTTTGCGACCTTAACCTAATATTAACTTACTTTAAAATGCACCTACATCTTAACCTAGTACAATTTTACTTTTTCTAAAAAAATATCTGTAAACACAACAGCCAAGTTTCTCAAAAGGCTTATTTATGAGTAAAGGACTGTAGTACTTAGTACACACTTGTATTTTTAATAAGTGTGTATAGCGCTTTTAACCATAAAATAGGCCATCTTAATGACAATTGGTTCGAAGCTTGCAGATCGTTTTAATTTCATTTATTATTTAGACATAGTTTTTAACTTTGATTTTATTAATATTTTTTAAATCACCTTTTAAATTGTTGTGGATGTTGTTATTTGATGTCTCCTATTTGTTAGTGTGCTTTTGATAATCTCTTTTGGGAAATATTTAACTTGACGTAGGTTTCGTTATTTATATTTAAGTAAAATTAAATTTAATGATTTGATTAAATCATTTATACATCCCAAAAACATAAAGCATTCGTATATATTTGAGATATTTATAATTAAAAGAAATAGGTTAAAGAAGTTGTTTCTATATTTTATGATGTACCTAGATAATTGTAAGGAGTGATTTACTTATTATTAATACAGAAATTTACAACAATTAAACAATTTAACACTGAAAATTTAGTTTTTTCTTTAAACACTAAATATTTACTACTATATTGTAAATACACCGCTGTAGAAATAGAATTTGTTTCTGTTAATTTCGTTCCAAAAATATTTTAAAAGTATTAAGAGTTGCACGGGCCCACCTCTATTTTATCACCACGATCAGTCTACAGAGCGCAAGCCAACGCAGTCGCACCACGCAGCTAAACTATCTTTTTAATTTTCAAAGGCTTTGCGTACACACGATACCCTAATCATTACGAATAATTAACAACATTTGCAATAAAAGCAATCAAATTATTATCGCTTTATTCAATGCATGTCGCTAAACTAAAGATCAAATCAAATTAAATTTGTTACGCCTGAAGCGACAGGTTTTTTAATACCACGGATTTAAAGTAGTCATTTTGTTGTTTGTTTATACATTTAATCACCGTTTTTTTTCTGTTTAAACATCAATTAGACCACAAGTTACCAGGAATTTTAGTTTGAACATTTCTCTATGCATCGGGATTGGATTTATAGGATGTTTCCTTCTTTCACGAAAAGCTAGATTAGATTCTCTGGGGATTTATATTGCCTACCTACTACATTGATCCAAAGCCGGTGGAAAGCGAGGATGCGAGTGTTCCGCCAAGGACGGAACCGGAATAGGGGTCGAAACATCCTGGAATAAATACATTGAGAACGAAAATTTTATAGCTTTAAGGTTATTTTCATCGAACAAAATTGAACAAAAACTATTTTAATGGAAATCAGAATATGTATAGAAATTTGTTTCCATTCTATTCCCTACATATTCACTAGACTAGGTAATAAAACAAGAAACTATTTTTAAAATACACAAAAGACGATATTGTTTATTTTTATTTGGCTATTCATTAATTATTGTTGGTCAAATGTGAGTTGAATCATTGTTATTGGTACTAATTTTTTAAATAACTCTGATAACATTTTGTTGTGCTTCATTCAGTTGAACTAGAAAATTATAAAAAAAGAATTTTGTTTTTTTTACACTACAATGTTTCTCTCTACTGGTTAAAAAATGTAAACTTCATAATTTTCGAGTTATTCGCGAAAAACCGATTAAAGGCGCCGATTTTTTCGGCTGAACATTTGATGAAATTGATTTTAGTAACTTTTACTTTGTGGAAATCCATCCTACTAAGAACATTAAAAAAAGGACTTTTTAAACAAAACTTCCACTATTTATTTAAAAATTTGCTTTTTTAAACTCAAAGACAGTGGCTAAAAACTAAAGTAGTCAGATTGACATATTGAAGTTTTGTTTTTTAGGTACAGTTACCTGATGTCGACTAAACTAAGCTTGCGTACGAAAAGTATACACTTTTTACACTATATTCTGACCCTGTATTTATTTATACCAATAAAAGAAAGCTCGGAGTAAAAAGTGTATACTTTTCGTACGCAGTATATGTATATAAGTAATAAGACATAATATTAAAGCTTAAATGTTATTAGCCCTTAGGGATTATCTTGGAAATATTTCCCTCTAAGATTAGTATAACTGTGCAATGATCTAGACAAACCAGGGAAAAACTATATCATGCATACTAATCTTTACAATAACTTAATATATTTGTGTTATTATACGTCTTAAAGTAAACAGTTTAATACTGGAGAACTTCCAAGATCTACTTTAAATTGTTAATCTGCTATATTTATTTTTAATTCAAGTTCTTCAAGAAAACCTAAATTTTGTTTTTTATCTCAAGGTGTTTTAAATAGTTTGACTTATCTGATTGTTGTAATCTATAGGTAACTACTTTTTAAAGAGACAGCTGTCATTTATTTTAAAAAAGCAATTTTTTAAATAAATAGTGTAATTTTTGTTATTGTTTAAAAAAATTTATTTTTAATGCCCTTATAGTTTATTTATTTGGAGTTGGCAGCTAAGAAAAGTCATTAAATCGTAAAATGTTGTAAACAAGACCCTAAATCAGTAGTGCACGTGCTTATTTATATCGGTATTAAGAAATTTCATCATCATAACCTAACCTAACCTAACCTAATCATATTTTAATCTTTTAAGCTAAGGGATAAGTAGTCATAATATGATATTTCGAATATTTTGTTTTTCGATTTATATTGTAACCTATATTTTTATTATTTTACTCCAAGAACATTTTCGGTAGTGAAAATAGCGTCAAGTTCGAGTTTTGTTGCGGTGGCTCATCTTGAGGAAATCTGCTCCAATTATAGGAGGAAATAGCCTTCAAGTTTAATAGAGGTAGGAGAAGGTCTAAAGACCTAAAAAGTGCATAGATACCATTATAGTAAGAAACTATGTGGTTTCTAGTTAGTAAAACCACGCAGGCTCCGTTATAGACCAGAGGGTATTCTCGCAAATTAAAAATCTCCACAATTAATATGGAGACCATCAGAATAAATATGTAGTAGACAAGAGTAATGTCAAAAAACACAAAAATCCGAAATGGAATAACCCATGACCAATTTGACCATCAGCTTGCGATGAAACTGAGTTATTTCCTTATCTTTTCTAATTATTAATTAATTTTCCCCAATAAGCTTATTGTGTCTAATATAATTTATTTTCTTCGATGTCACCATATAATATGTTCAATTATAATCATTATATAATTTAACCATAATGTTTTTAATTCCTCCCTTCTGGACAACTTTGTTACCGCAACACATTCAACTATTTTAGTTTTATGTATTTTGTACAAGTAAGATTGGTTAATTAACTTACTATAATGTTAAGTCTAATGTTTCTCTATGGTATTCTTATTTTTAGCTTGATGATGGTCTTTAACTAGACCGAAACTAGTTGCTTTGTAACAACAGTACAATTATTTTTATCAATAAAAACTTTTGTGACATTGACATTGGTCTTTTCCTTTCTTTGTTAGTTTTTTACTTATTTATTTGTGTTGGTTTGTTTGGTTTCTATAATGTTTTGTACGTTTTATACATTTCTTCTTAGTGGTTTTTATCTTCTTTGACGTAAGGTTTAACAACAATATACTTACTTTATTTTTCTTACCATTAATATCTATTTTAGGAGAAACTCTGATGATGGCTTTGTAAGCCGAAAGCGCTTAGTTACAATATTTACAGTTTACTTAATACACACTTATTAAAAAACTTTTAAGTTTTACCTTTTTTGAGCTTTATTTCCTGTACTGTAATTTTAAATTGCTTGCAGGATTCTAATAAATGGATAAATGATACGTGAAGGAAGTAAATATTTTTTCTCTGACTTTAGGTTTGTATTACCAATAAAACTCTTTGAATTATATTTGTTTATTTAACAATAACGAACACGTCTCCATAAAAAAAAGTAACCCAAAATATAGAAACTCATCAGCAATATCAATAATCCACATAGATCGATTGGTAGGGAATTATCACTAAAGTCATATTTTGCTAAAACGTCTGCTCCATTGTTTATACATGGTACTCCTTCTTTTATGTTTGTACAAGCTAAAAAGTAGATATAGTAATTTTAACAATCTAATTTACTTACTAGAAGATGATAATTTGTTATTTAAATAAGCTGGTACTTTATAATTATTATTATTTTGAAATTACAATAATTTTAATCAGTTCCTGTAGAAATATTTTTCAAGTATGCTACTGAATTCTTAAGAATAAACGATTTTCATTATTTTTGGACACGTCAAAGAAAATGAATGCGTTTATTTATGGGAAACGGATAATACTAGATAAATGAAAATTAGTATACAGGGGTTTTCGATAATCAAGAATAATAAAGGAAAAAAATCCAAATTACAATTTTGGTACCCAAAAAATCCTTATTTCCACCATTTCCACAAACAAACGCATAAAAATTGATATAGGAAAATTTACCTTATTTTTCCTTGAGAAATTAAATACAAATATAAAACAATGGGGGTTGTAATTTAAAAAAAAATAAATAAGAAGAAATAGTTGTTTTCCCGTATTAAAATGTAACTCAATGTTGTGACCACCTTGTATAATTAATTTCTTATTTAAACACTACTTATAATTTAGGTTAGGTTAGGTGCAAAACGGCGTAATAATTTTAAAATTGTATCAATTAAGTAATTTAAATAATTTAGGGCCTTTTGGTATTTTTTTAAATTAAATTTCTTCAAAACTGTAAATTTTAGGTACCTAATACCTTACATAAAGTGGCCCTTAAATTTAATCGTCCAACCAAAAAAGATAAAAATGTACCTAGTAGGTATTCCATTTAAAATTGTTAAGTGCTATAAACTAAAATATTTTGAATTTAGAAGATCTAGGTGAAGGTCGATATGGGACAGCCTCTAGATTACGTCCAAAAATACAAAAAAAAACGAAATTATTCGTCACTGTTCTACCATTATAAATCAAGAACAAATGAATTTAATCTATTGATAAAATGGGAGAAAACGCCATATTTGTAACTTGATTGATTAGAAAAGTAATATTTTGAGACACTTAAAGAAACTTGAGTGTTAACTCCAATAAATCGTTTCACAATTTTTCCATATAATTACTCCAGATAGGAATTTCCAGTACACCTATTAATTTCTCTAACACTTCTCCCAATTGTGACTAAATGTGATTCAATTTTAAACCATTTCAATAGAAAACGTGATGGGTCCAATATAGCCCGGGACGTAGTTGTTTTTTCTTTAGTAAATGCAGGTTTGGAAACTATTGTAAAGTAGAAATATTTTTATATTTTTTATTATTTTATATTTATTACTTTTTAATTCTAGACTATACTGGTAAAACGACTAGTGGTTTTATCAGTATAAAACAGAATGATTGGCTAGCATTTAGCACAGAACATTAAATATTAAGCGTTTTCATTGGACGAAATCACAAATCTGTGGTATTTTGACAGATGAAAAAAATAATCACTGTTAAACTCCATTTTATTAAAGTAATAAAAAGTAAAGATTCAATAACTGCAGAAGTTTAAAATTTAAATTTCACAGCTAACTAGTATACGTGTATTCTGTGTTGCTTACCTATGATCTAATTTATTAAAACATTAATAATTAATAGAAAGAAGAAAGAAACGAAGTGGGTTTACACAGAATAATATTTAATAAATATACCTATTATTTTTTAAGAGAAAATACTTTTTATCTTTTAAATATTTCAATAATTTTAAAAAATATTTAAAAATATGAAAATTGTTTTTGTTCCAAACTATAAATAATTATAAATATTGGTGGTACTGAGTGATTTGTAGATTATTTTGACAGAGGGCAGGCTATTTCACCTCAAACTTTTAAGAAAGTTCGGGACGAATTTTATAGGAGACTGTGTTATTGCCAACAACAAGGTGGAGAACATTTTGAGCATTTGTTTTAATGTAAAAAATCAATTACGTCAAGTATTTTATGTATTTACTATCTTCAACAAAATTATAAATAATTTCAATGGTATAGTTCGTTGAGATCGTATTGTTAAGGAGCTTTTAAAAGCATAAAAACATACAGGTTGTTTTATTAAAAATATAGATCATGGACGATACCAGACTTGCGTGTATCACCCTGTACATTTTAATTTATGTTTAAAAAGCTCACATTTGAGTTGACGGGTCCCAGCGTTTTTTATAATATTCTAAACTAATCCCACAACTAAACAAGAGGTTTGCACCCTGTATAAATAAACTAACAAACAATAAGTACAGTAAATATATTAATAAAACACACCAAAACGATTTTTATTTTTAGTAGGTACGTACTTATATTGGAAACTCCTTTCCACTGTAAAATGTTTAGTGCTTCCGTAGAATACATAAGCCAAGATAAATACTTTACCCAAGATATAGCAATGGGTAAAGAGCTGAAAACAATTTAAAAATTCATATAAATGTATGACGAAAATAAATTGTTGTTGCCTCTGAAAATTGGTAAAATGCAATACCCACCTTAGTTTCACAAAAGCACCAGACGTTATCATGAGAACGTAGTCAAAAGGAACTAAATACGCCAAAGCTGAAGGTACAGAATCGAATGCATTGGAAAACATTATACCTAAAATGGATTCATCCTATTTTTAACTACTATCTTTTATATAAACATTGTATATTTAAAAGTAAAATAAAATCTTTTTAATAAAGAAATTTAAAATGTTTAATACAATTTTTTTAATAGTATAATTTTTTATTCATTTTCCTTCTTATTTTTTGTTAATGTTTATTTTATCTATTGTTATTGTTAGTATAAAGCTAAGTATTGAGAGTTTTTCATTTGAGTTTTTCACTATTTTATTTCAGATATTAAGGTGGGCGATAGTAATTTATAATACACTTTGATTTGTGTCAGTTGGTTGGGAAGACGATTTAAATATTTTTGTTTTCTTAAAATTTTATGTCTAGTTTAGAATTTTGTTAGAGAATTGTTTCTTTTATATATTCATTTTTATGGAACGAATATTTTTATATTTATTTTTTTTATTATTCATAAATTCATTAAATTTGGTAGATTAACATTTCGTACACATTTCCAGCATATATTTTAGGTAGATTTTTTAATATTTATAGATAATATACAAGAATAGCTATATTTTTTGTTAATCTGGCAACATGGCAACATTAGTTGGTAATATTTTTACTATTTTGACATATGTCCGAAATGAAGTGAATAATTGTGGAATTTATTTATTTAAAACTAAATAAATATTAAAGTTTTGGAAATTTTATTGAATTCGAAAATGATGTAATAAAAATAATGTATTTGGAAACCATTTGATGCTGCTAAATATGAATTAATTCTCGTATTTACAACAGGTAAGCTTAGGTTATGTTTATTTTGGGTTGAAATTTTTAGCAATTTTTGACTGTTTCTTCTTGTTTCCACAGGAAAAAAACTAGACCGCTTATAAATGTTTTATGAAAATCGGAAAGTTCACCAAATTCTACATTTTTCCGTAAACCTTTTTAGATACCCAGTACTAGTGAAATAAACAAACATAAAATGTACAAAACAACAAGCCAACAATATTTCCTTTAAAAATAAACTAGGAGTCCAAGAATTTTGGCTATGTATTTTGTAAGTAAGCGACCTTAATAAGTAAAATAATTACCACAAGCTGAAGACACGTTCATAGTAAGAATAATGACAGATAATGTCATTAAAAAGGCGTATACAGTTGTTCGAAGTCCCGCTAGCCAGTAAGCAGTAATTACGAACATGAAGGGTTCCAAAAGGAATCCAGGCAACTAAAAAATAAAAACGAAATAAGAACAAAAAGCCGTACTTAATTAAAACTTTGTAATATATACAAATGTAATTCGTATTTTAGTTTAAGTAAGTAATCGGTTTGGATATTTTTAACGAGTTTCTGTCGAGTTAAATTCTAGCTGGAATAGGGTTGGGATTGATTTCATTTTGAGAACTGTCTGATTTCTTTATAATTACTACAGATATACTGCGTCTTTTATTAAAATGAGGGGTAGCAATTTTACCGCCATAAAACACAAATCAGTTAATTTAAAACCCATCTCGTGTCAATATAATGGTTTTGTTGGTTTTTAAAACGATCCAGTACCTATGTAATTGAATTTTAGTTTGACTGTTGTGTTTATAGAACCGTCATATTATTATTATTAATTAGATGTCAGTTGAAAATGTACAAGTTTCTTCAGTTTAATGTCTAATAGGTACGTTTATTTTTGTTTAAAAATTTGCTACAAAACTTTCTACAGATTCACAAATGGCCCAGAAATGAGAGGCCAAAACTTGGGAAGGAGTAGGTAATAGTATGTACATTTTTATGCATAACTCCAAAACTATAATTTCGAATTTCAAACATTGCTTTAATATTCCTGTGGGTAAAATCACTCCTAGACTAATAACAAGTCCACCAAAATAATGTTAATTTTAAAAATATGTCATCAAACTGTTTGATTGCGGTCTAGTTAAATAAAACGATAATATTCCTGGCGATAATGTAGAAGCAACGTAATGTTTGTTAATATGAAATCATAACAATATGTTTCGTTGATTTTTATCTATTTTGATTTAATAAATTAAAAAAAAGAAATCGCCCCCGGGTGGGCTCGAACCACCAACCTTTCGGTTAACAGCCGAACGCGCTAGCCGATTGCGCCACGGAGGCTGATGTGTGATGTGATAATTACGTCTAATATAAATAAAGATAATATTTATATCTATATTATAATAATTATAATCACACTTTTTAATCCATGATAAACATTTTTCTATAATAACACTTGATTAAATAAAATAATCACTCACCAATGATAAAATTCTTGAGATATAATAAGTAAAAGGATGATACAATCCAGATTTATATTCTCTTAAAAATAAAGGTAAATAGGAAGGGAACTCGTGTAAAATTGCATACATCGGATTAAATGTATTTTCAGATACGAACATAAAAATAATCCCTTCGATAGATTGAACGCCGTTTTGTGTAAAGGCATCTGTTCCAAGGTAACAAAATCCTACAATGAAACCTATAAACTAAAATGGTAAAACGTTAGCATAATGTACCAAATAGGTACCTACCTACATATTTTTTTTTTATAAAAAAGGTACTTACTATTCTTTGAATTAACCTCATAGCCTCCAGTGAAGGGTTTCTTAAAATCTCCAAAAACCACCTATAAGTTAACCACCGAAGTTTTGACAACCATCTTATCTCTTTGCTAAAATTGAGCAGAATTTATGTTAACAATTCCTATAGATAAACTACTCCATAAAATAATTATTGCACTTACAAATTCTTGCGAAGTTCCAACTTTCTGCGCTACAAAATTAATAGAAATATTAATTCCAAAATTATTGTTAAAATATTTATTAATAAATTTGTAAATAAAAGCATGATGGACTTCCACAAAGTAAAGGTTACTACTTGAAAATTATTCAAATTAAAATTGTTTACCTATTTAAAATTAGCAGACAATTAAGTTTTCATTCATTTGTTGGTTGGACAGGAAGGAGAAATATAGAAGTGTGATTAGTTTGACAGAAACTAAAGTGTAAAACTGTATAGACATACAGACTAAAGATATTAAAGATACAATAATAAAAGAAATACTAAAAACAAGAAGAAAAAACTGTAAAACAGAAAATAAGCGGAAAAATGGATAAGAGAATTTAGGGTAAGCCAACCAAAGGAAGTGGAACAAATGAATAGATAGAAAATAATGAAAGTAAAATAAACTATCATGAGCATGCGAAAAATGAAAGAAATGACGTCTAATAGAAAGATCGAAGTACTTAAAGCAAATGGATAAGGAAATATATGAAAACTGATCCTGTGCCATAGTGAGCATGAGAAAAAGAAAAAGTAATGCAGGATCAAGAACAGAATATGATTTAAAAAGCGCAAAATTAACGAGTAAACAAAACTTCCCAGCGAAAACTTGACACATAGTTTGAATAAATAAACTAATCTTTAATTAATATCATATAGACTTACAGAGCCAGATTTTGTCACATGCAACTCATATTGTACAACGATATCAATTTCCTTAGCGTAATCGCTTACTGCGAATTGATCACATATTCTTTTGATGGTCTGCTTACAATTAATCTCATAGCCTGGTGTCGTCGATAACATTTTGATATAATAATCGGCAGGATTATAAGAACTAGGACAGGTATATCCAAGACTAAAAATATATAGTTCAACTATTTTAAAAGAATATTCAAAGATATACTGAATCGATATTTTGGTTAAAAATTGTTAACAGAGCAGCGTTAGTTATGGTACTGTGTTCAAAAGATTTACTGAAAAGTAAAACATTTAGTAGTAGTATGTGTGGTGGCATAAAGCGAGATGCTCAGTAGCATCTAGACAGCTAGGCAGGGTACAGAGAGTAGCCTGTCTAGCCATAACCGGGGCGATGAGAACAACGCCCACGGCGGCCCTGGAAGCTATGCTGGGACTACCTCCACTACATCTTATTGTGGAAAGGGAAGCACTGGCAGCTGCTTACAGGCTGAAAATAAACAACGAATGGGGCAGGGAGATCCCTAGGTACCATTCCACAATCTCGAAAGAGATTGAACATAATCAATTACTGAGCATGCCCTCAGATAGAATACCTATCTGCTACGACCTTTCCAAACCATATACGGTTCATATTCCGGATAGGGATGAAGCTCGTACCAAGACTAGGAAACAACATGAATCCGTTTGGTACACAGACGGATCCAAAACAAGCACCAGCACTGGGATTGGAATCTACAATGAAAATACAGGGAAGACGTATAGTCTCAACCTGGGTTCAGTAGAGACTATCCTGCAAGCTGAAGTGGTTGCCATCAACACATGCTCGGAAATCATCCTGAACGAGACAGTCCCTAACAGGACTGTCAGGATCAGAAGTGATAGCCAAGCAGCTCTCAAAGCAATAGAGAGCGTACACACTGCGTCACGAACAGTGAAGCACTGCCAAGGAACTGTAGCTGAACTGGCACAACGCCACAAGGTTATCCTTGAATGGGTACCAGGACACACAGGGATTCTTGGAAATGAAAAAGCTGACCTCCTAGCCAGGAAAGCTTCAGAAGGAACCCTGATCGGACCTCTTCCCACATGTGGGGTCTCATACCAACATGTAAGGGAAACAATAGAGGAACGACTAAGGGAACAACATAAGAAACTCTGGATGGAACTGGACTCAGGCAATCCAGATTATTCATAACAGGTCCATCCAGGGAGAAAACTACAGAACTACTCAGCCTAAGTAGAACCCAATTGAGAAAGGCAGTGGGACTGCTTACAGGACACTGCCATCTCCGAAAACACATGAACATAATAGGACTCGCTGAGGACCCATTATGCAGAAAATGTGGTGAGGAAGACGAAACTCCTCTTCACGTAATATTTCACTGTCCGAGCCTTAAGTGGCTTAGACAGAGACACTTTGGCATTCAGTTTCCTGAGCCAGAGGAAATCGTGAAAGCGAATATCAGGGACATTCTAGAATACATGAAGGAAACGAACCTGGTATGATTACTTCAGGGGGGTACAATGAGCCTAGAGCTCCAGTACATGCATGAAACGCACCCCAGAAGAATAGATTAGAATAGAATAGTAGTAGTATAATTCAATTTATTGTCTATAGAACCCTTTTGTGGTCTTACAAAAAGTCACAGCACCACCACTGGATGAATACGCCAGCGCTGAGGCTAGGGAAAAGGTTTGTACTATATCACATGAAAGAGCAAAATGCCTTCTCGAAATGAGCAAAAAGATTAACAGTAGGTCTTCGTTTCATCGAGACGAGAAATCACTCGTAGAGTGTAATACTCCTGAGCCAGCACTCAGGAGAAACCCCAGGAAAACTAACTGGGAAAATTACAACACTAACCTGAACATAAATCTTGCAAGTCTCAAGACTAAAAGAAATGCCAGGAATCACCTTGTATTAGAAAATCTCATAGAACTGAACGAGGCAATACTCGATGCCTATGAATCAATTTTTCCTCTCCAGAGGACTAGAACAGCAAAAGATGCGATATGGTGGAACGGTCATCTGTCAAACTTAAGATCCGAGACGCGACAGCTCTTCAACAGAGCCAAACGTAATGGAGATTGGCAGAGCTACACCGAGAAACTTACAACATATAAGGAGATTAGAAAAGCTAAAAGAAACAGCTTCAGAATATTCTGCGAAGAAATAAACGCTACACCCTCTGCAGCAAGAATACACAAAGTCTTGGCAAAAGGAAAAGTAGACACTGCAATGGCATTACGGAAGCCAGATGGAAGCTTCACAGAAAGCAAAAAAGAACAAGCTCTGCTCCTGTTAGAAACTCACTTTCCTGGAGGAATTGTCCCTTCGGGAAAAACAAGTGACAAAGCTAAAAGACCTACCAGGGAAGACACACTAATCGCAAAACACATATGCAGTGAAGAACGGCTGAGATGGGCTATGAACACCTTCCAGCCGTTCAAAACCCCTGGAACTGATGGAATATTTCCTGCCCTACTCCAACAGGGCCAAGAGGCAATAATTCCACACTTGATCCGAATTAGTCGGAGCAGCCTTGAACTGGGATACATACCAGAAGCGTGGAGAAGGGCCAAAATCACCTTCATCCCAAAAGCAGGGAAACGGGACACTACTCACCCCAAATCCCTTAGACCGATCAGCCTCACATCGTTTGTTCTCAAAACGATGGAAAAAGCTGTAGACAACTACATTAGAACAGAAATCTTGGTACAGGTGCCATTGCACCCCCGTCAACATGCGTACCAAGCGGGAAAGTCCACGGAAACCGCTTTAACACAATTGACTGACGAAATCCAAGACGCTCTCAATAAAAAAGAAACCGTGATATGTGCTTTTCTAGACATAGAAGGGACCTTTGACAATACGCCACATAAGGCAGTCAAGAGCACTGATTGAGAAAGGAGTAGATAGAACGACTTCCATCTGGATGTCGCAACTGCTATCTACAAGAATCGCAGAAATGGAGGCAGGACAAGACACTATCTTCATTAATGTGTCCAGAGGCTGTCCACAGATGGGAGTTGCATCCCCACTTATATGGAGTCTCACTGTGGACAGTCTACTCTGTCAATTGACTAGGGAAGGCATACCATGTCAAGGTACATGACGACGACATGGTTATCCTGGCAAAAGGGAAGTATGAAAATATCCTCTGTGATACCTCTGAACATTGCGAAACAATGGTGTGACTCAGTGGGACTCCACCAAAACCACACTAGTAGCCTTTACAAGGAAAAAGGAACCTACTCTAAAAATCATAAAAATAGTGGAGAACATCGTCGAGTGGAAAACAGAGGTAAAATATCTAGGGCTTATCCTAGATAGCAGGTTACTCTGGAATAAACACGAAGACGAAGTAATACACAAAGCAACCAAGGCCCTCATGGTGTGCAGGAACATTACAGGGAAGAACTGGGGATGTAAGCCACGTATTCTGCAATGGATGTACACAGCAATAGTGAGACCATTAATCACATATGGGGCAGTGGCTTGGCGCGCAAGGGCTAATCTGAGTACGACGAGGAAAAATCTCTCGAAGATTCAGAGACTAGCCTGTTCATGTATCACTGGAGCAATGGGAACTTGCCCCACTGCTGCAATGGAGGTGATTTTAAACTTGACCCCACTGCACATTCTGCTAGAAAGTGTAAGGAAGAAAACAATATATAGAATTATCAAAGAAGGAATTATCAGGGAAAAACCTCTATCACTTCAATCTGATCAAACTTGGGAAATGCCCCAAGATGATATGCCAAATAAATTCAACTTTGTGAGAAAATTCATCACAAAGTTAAGCAATAAATATGAATGGGATAAAGACACCATACAGAATTTAAACCAGAATACCATAAAGTGGTATACGGACGGTTCCAAGCTAGACGAGGGAACTGGGATAGGAGTTTTTGGCCCGAGAGCCAAATACTCAGAAAGCTTGGGCACATACCCGAGCATCTTTCAAGCAGAAGTCCGCGCCATCGAAAGATGTGTGGAATTCAATATTGGAAGAAACTACCGCAGACAAGAGATTGTGATTATGTCGGATAGTCAAGCAGCCATCAAAGCGCTGAGCTCAAATATAATCAGTTCGAAGATGGTTTGGGAATGCCTAGGCAAACTAAATGAACTAGGCCAGAAGAACACTGTCACCCTCCTATGGGTCCCGAGACACATAGGAATAGAGGGGAACGAAACAGCAGATAAGCTGGCAAAAAAAGGAGCTGAAACCCCACATTTGGGACCAGAACCATCTTGTAGGATCAGCAGTAGAGTAATCTTAGGAAAACTAAGGGAAGAAATGGAGAAGAAAAAATCCAAGTACTGGAATCAGCTGGAAGGACTGAGGCTATCTAAGATACTACTGGGGAACTATGACCAGAAGAGATCTCTTAGCTGCCTTAACCTCAGTAAAAAAATGCTCCGAATTCTAACGGGAATATTAACCGGGCATTGCCGTTTAAGAAGTTAGCTTTAGGATAAGGATAAAGCTTTAGGATAATAAACACAAATTTTTTTTATGAAAATTAAAGTATTTATTTGAAGAAACCGGACCTTTCACAAACATTAAATGGAAATTGACATTCAAAATCGCTAACCTTTTCTTTGAGTATCTCCTGATCTAAACGGTCAAGAATTCTAAAAATGTAGAAATCAATAAAAAACAGAAGTTTTATTTATTAAAAAAATTGGGAAAAATCTATAGAAAAGTGGTCTCGCGCTAGAACTACCTTTACTTTAAACCAAGTAGTTTTATCACTCAGGGCTGAACACTCAATTTAGTATATCTTTGACAACCATTTAGGACCTAGTGTATTTAAATTAACCTTTCAAAAAACTCCAAAGCGTTGTTAGTTGAACCCATATAAGCTATCCTTCCCTCAGCAACTAGAATAAGCTGACTGAACATAGCGAAAATATCCGAGGAAGGCTGATGAATTGTACACAAAATAGTTTTACCCATGATGGCCATTTCGTTCATCATTATTACCAATTTTTGTGCCGAATACGAATCGAGTCCCGTCGTCGGTTCGTCACAGAACAAAAGAGGTGGATCTGTTAATAACTAAAACAAAATGTCTATTTTTTTAATCAATTAGTCAAACGTTTTAATTTTCGTTTTATTACCTCTGTCGCAAAAGCTAATCGTTTTTTCTCTCCGCCGGACAGGGATTTCTCTCGATCGACACCACCTATTTTACTATCCAGACATTTTAATAAGCCGAGCTGTTGGAGAATCTTGTTTATCAACGACTTTTTGTCCTGTTGTGTTAATCGTTTATCTAGTTTTAAGTTCGCCTATAAATTCAAGAATGAAAAGGATTTAGAATACAGAGTAATAAATAACAGTTTAACTTCTTCCACTATTTTAATTAAAAAAAAACAATTAGTTGCACTCCGGGAGTGCCGGCAGAAGTGAAAACTTAAATATCAAATTTTGCTTTAATTATCAGTATAAAAGTACTATCATTTATTTAATAAAATATAGGTATTTTTAATTTAGTTATCATTTAAAAGTTAAATTTCAGAACTTGAAGTAACTCAGTTGAGTTTAGAAGTTAAATTCACACAAAGAAAAATTCTATCACGAGTGGTATTTTATTGATTATTTTTTGACGTTTCTTAAAACCAATGAAATGCTTCTTTATTTGTCACAAGGGTAAGTTTCCACCAATTATGTCATTATTATAGTGAGAATAAATCTCTTGTGATTATTGTCGGGAATAATCACTGTAGCTTTTATTTATAAAATGTCCCATTGAACACGCAGATGTCCAGGGCTGCGATTTTCGAAATCAATCGACGGTCATCGTACACGACTAACCGCATGCGACGGTCGCATCGAATGAATTATAAATGTTGTATTTTCGACTTCTGACCGATCGCTTTTTCCTATTGCAAAGTTTTGAACGTGGCAACACAGAAGATGTCAAAAATATAATCTCTAATTTTATTTGTTCGGAAATTAAATAACTTAGCGGTTGTTTTAAGAGGTGGATTGTCTTAAGTCTTGGGCATTATTATTCAAAAAATGTCAGGAAAAGTGGCAGGAATAACGGAGAAACAAAAAAAAATTAATTGAGTATGTTAGCGCACCCACAATTATAAGTGGAAAATTTTCAAAAGTTTTATCATTTAAAGAGGGAGAAAACCATTGGGTAGAAATAACTACCATATTAAATGAAATTCCTCGATCGCAAAAAAGTTGGAAACAATGGAGGAAGGTAGTTATGATACAAATTATATATATTATTTGAGTATAGAATTTAATAGAACATTGTTGTTTTATCGTTTTATCTTCTAATACATCTACTCCATTTAAATTGATTTGATTATTAAAATTCATAATAGCATGTATTAAATGTAATACATAAATGACAAATAAATAAACCAATACTGAAATTACTAATAACATACAACATTACCGTCGTACACGACAGAGAACATCGACTACTTCAGATCAACCGATGTTATATCGCACACGATAGATTGTGTCGGTCACGCGGGGATTCAAAAATACATGTTCTTTCAATTTCGTGCGAAAGAGCATGCGACAGCGCATCGCACAAACTCGAAAATCGCAGCCCAGAGGCTCTATTTGGAACCAATACTCGTAGTTCCTACGGGTGAGAAATGTTACACTTGAAAAATGTACTACCATAAAAAAAGCAATAACAATGACTATAAAGAGTCGTCTGCAAAGTCAATATGGAATATAACAGCAAAAATGGTACAAGAAAAATCTTTTACGGAATACGGCATAAAAATCAACCATTTCACGCATATATCTTTCAAATATGCAAGATTGGCCAGAGACACCAAGCGAAGGCAGCTTCAAAGTTATGTCCAGAAAAAAGAAAACTCAGTTCAAATGCATTATCCAACGAAGAACTATTAAAAATGATCAAAAGATACGACGAAGAAACCCCCGATGGAGCATAAAAAGAGTTTTTTCACCTATGCTCATTTAAACTTGCTTGGAGAGGCAATGAGGCCATAAACAACAAGATTAACTTTTTCCAGAAGGAAATTGATATAATGGGAGAATTTACGGGTCGAATTAAATACAACAGTATTTTTTCAAAACTATTCAAAGCGGGTCAAAAAGTTTAGCAAACAGCAAATGGTTGGTAAGGAATTCATTAAACGAAAATGTATGCCCAGTTAGACTATTCTTGAAATTAATGGAAAAAGAGGACCAAAGATTTTATCAGACAGACTCTTTCATACCGTTCACCCCAATTGGAAGAATGGATCTTGGTTCAAAAACTGTCCACTTGGAATAAACACCGTCTCTAAGTGGACAAAAATGTCAGCTGAAAAAATTGGAATAGACGCAAAAAATAACAAACCATTCTCATCGATCTTCAGCTGTGACAGCCTTGTTTAAGCAAAGTGTTGCTGAACAAGAGTTAATTAAATTAACGGGTCACTCAAATGCAAGCTCGTTAAAACCTTATCTGCAGCTAGATTCCAGTCACCACGAGAAGTTGATCGAGAATCTCAGGACACCAAATGAAGCTGGACCTTCGAGTTCCCAAATGTTACATGTCAATAATACACAAAATCAATCTTTAGTAGAAAAGAACGGGCAAACTACTATAACTTATAATAATTGTACATATATTTAATATTGTTATCAAATAAACTAAGATTAAGTTTTATTGATATTGTCTTGTTTTTCTCGTGAAATAGTCTTGTCGAATACCATTCGAGAGAAAATTTCTTCTGGTTTTATTCAAGTTTGTTGCTTTTTAGCTCCTAGTTGGCTGTTTGGCTAATGAAATTTTGACAAAATTGCATTGGCGTAAATTGCCAAACAACAAACTTTCATACCAGTCGAAAATTTTGCCGGCAAAATTTTCTCTATTATGATATTATATAAGACTATATCACTCATCTCGAAATTTTCAGATAATCTGACCAATCACAAGCTAAAGATAGCTGGTGATATCGCGAAAATTTCACACCTCTACTTACTTTTGTCTGGTTACAAGGGCAACTAAAAAAGACATATTTAATTTGTCTAAGGTCCAATAAGCAGTTACTTATAAAGTTTTTGATTGAATTCTTATTCCTAAAATTTTAAAACCAACAAGTCGGTTTCTTATTCCTAACTTCTTATTCCTTATAACATAAATTTTCATTGTGTTTTGCCGCATTAGAAAGCAATGGTCCATTCCTTAAAACCTATCTCTTAAATTATATATCTTATTCCTTAAATCCTAAGTTTTGAATTGTGTTTCAGCATTAAAGGAGCCTGAATTATTTGGCACATCACATTCACAGAGTCACATTTACCGCTTAGAACATGACATGATAAACAAAGTTTATATTCTGAGGTTTGCCGTTGGGTCAAAAATTCCATGCTCCTAGTTCCATCTGCCTTACTTTGCAAAAATAAGACAAAGATGTGACATGTCCTATAAACTTATGAGCTAAACAAGGATTGAGCTAGCAGGACTATTTGATTTGTCAATCAAACAATAATGCTTTGATTGTCTCTGTTCCTTTTGTAAGTTGGGCTGGTTTATTTGAATCAGGAATCGATCGTCTTTTTTTCTTAATTAAAAGGCTTGTATTACAAGATACCGGAGTTTTTAAAACTTTTTGTACACAATTAATTTCTATTGGTTACATCATTATCATTATACCTCGTGTTATATACCTCAATGAACAGCTTTAATGGGGAAGACCACTGAATGATTGAGTCTTTTTAAATCCCTTTCAATCAATAAATAACAATTCTGGTTCATTGTGCAAACAATAACATAAGCCAAAATCGGGTTTTCAGAAACCTTTGATTATAATACACATAGGTAGGTACTATTTTATGTGAATTTTGTCAACTTCCGGTGCAAATAACACGGGATTGAATGAGATTTTTTTTTATTATCGGGTGGGTGGCTTTTTTCCAATCGATGCAGAGTGATAAAGTTTATCATATACACTCCGAGGCAGAAAAATCCGGTCATTACAAACTGGTCCCAATTTTAAAGTTGGCTACCTCGCGAACCGCTCATTTGATTTTGAAGTTTTTTTTTAATTGTAGATTGACTTCTCATCAGTAACGATGCTGTAGAATTTTTTATTCAGATTTGAATTTGTAACACCCTGTTGAGTGCAACAGCTATAATAGCTGTTGTCAACTGGAATCACATTGACCCCTGATTTTGTCCGAACATTTTGTTTTTTTATTCACGACATTATCTTTGTTTTTACTGGAGATACACTTTTTTGAAGCGAACTCCTCGGTGAAAACACAACTAACAATCATCAAAAAGTAAGTTTAATTAGAAAAGTAACAAAAACATGGAGATTAAAAAAATAAGAAACAAATTTTAAGAGGCTAATATCTAGTGTGGCCTCCTCGCGCTAAAATCACTGCATTCAGTGGATGTTGCATCGAATCAACAAGGTTTGTAATACATTCTTGTGGAATAGCATCAAATTCTTCCTGAAGTCCAATTCACAGATCATGAAAGCTATCGGGTAAAGCAGGTCGGTGACGAATGCGTCTTTAAAGTTGGTACCAGAGATGCTCAATTGGATTGAGTTCAGGACTGCAAGCTGGCCGAACCATTCGTGCAATACCCACTTCGTCCAAATATTCGTTTAGAGCCAATATGCATAAATAGTGGCGCGAACTGATGACAGAGAAACGAAAGTTCAGATAGAGAGATTCTGATACCCCACTACCGTTTAAAATAAGCCCGAGGCTGGATTATGTACAATCGCAGTTTTTATTTATCAAATTAAATTTGGGAATTTAACATACGTATTTTTTGAAATTAATTTCTTGAGAAAATAGAAAAATCATTGTGCACACATTAGGGGAGGGTGGTCCACAGTGAGACAAAAATCATATTTCTTCAAATAAAACTCACAAATTTCAAAAATTAAATTTAATTCCTTAACTATGGTTTAGAAGCCTATTTAAACCAACAACAGAATGGATTAAAACTGAAGAAAAACTTAACACAAATTGTGAACATGCCTTTAATTTTTTCTGTCTCACTGTGTACCTCATGCGGGGCACAGTGAGACAGTACTCAGTACACAGTGAGACATGGGTGTTTCAGTCTCCTAAGCGAACATCGAGTCCCGAAAATTTTATACCAAATTTTAAAATGTTGCATTGTCGCTTGGTGGCGGCGCGCAATGGATCTGGAAGCACAAATACCACATCTGTCTTTCTTACAAAAGAGACATCTTCAACATTAGGAAAGACAAAAGCATTGTCTATTTTATTGGTTTTCCTCACAAATGATACTTTGAACTCTCCATCTTGCTCTTTTACTTCTGTAATTAAAATAAAAATAAAAAATAAGCAATAATACGAAGTATTATAGCTACATTGTTACCTGTAACTTTCCCAACATAGTGTATTCTACCAGGGAACCGTACGAGTACAAATTTTCCTTCTGTTACTGGAATATTGGGATCTTGATCCAGCATAAAATTTTTTTCATCCATTTCCAGGTCCGAGGAATCCTCTACACTTTCACTACTTGTATCGCTCTCTTCTGAAATCTTTTTGCTCTTCGATGGTACCTTCGCGTTTTTCCCCTTTTTTAATGATTTTAATTCATTCATTGCCTTCTTTTGTTCCTTTTCTTCAATAATTAACTTCTCAGGGGTATCGGTTAACACTGCACTTTTTTTATTTCTTCGTGCTCTGGTAGTCTTCCTTAGTCTTGCTTTAGGAAACCCTCGTATAATTTAAGGGCTTAAAAACCTAACCCTAATGTATCGTGTAACATATGCGGCTTAAAAAATTTCCTGGGAAATACTAGGACTGGTGCCAGGGAAGTTCCAGCAGCAGAAACAATGGCACACATTGTAACAAGCTCACCTCGTTCACCACTGGTACAACGGTTTACTTGCTTGACACCTTTTGTTGCAATAATCTTTTTATAGGGTTCTGAACAGTGGTGACTCCGGTTTCATCTAAATTAAAAGTTCCCGATGCTTGGGAAAGTGAAGGGTTTTTATTCAAAATATCACGGAGATTTTCGAAGAAAATTCCTACATTGTGCCTATTAAAAGAAGTCAGTCTTGATAAGCTACAAGCCTCTGGTTGTCTTATGCTTTAAGTTTTGCAGCGTTGCATAAAACCTAGTAGCCAATCTTCACCTGCCATTTTTGTTAAATTCCAGGATTCTGGCCTTTTCAGTTTATTTACAGCAGGAACTTGATACGCCAGTTTACGAACGTCTAAAGTCGTTAGCCCATACGGTATTTTGCTACAGGTTTCCAAATACTCTTTAAAATTTTGTTCTTGTTCCTCGTTAAACAGCAATCTGCAGCTATAATTTGGGGGTGAAGGAGATTTTCCCTTCAGTCAAGCGTTTTTTAGCAACATATCTTTGCAACGTTTGAAATTTTCAGCACATAATTCGGAGGCTCTTCGCAGAGACATGTTCTCATTTATAACCAAATCAACCGCCCTACTCATTGATTCTTTTGAAAAGGTCGCAATTTTTCGTGGTTTCTGTTTTCTTACCATCTGAAATGAACACCGAAATATAGTAATGTTCATAATTCATTATCTTCATTAAAAACAGGAAAATAACTTTAACTTTGCTTTATTTATAAAAAATATTATCAACATTGAAGATACCTACTACAAACTGGTACAGACTGACACAATCTCACTGTGTACCTAATGTGGTGTCTCACTATGTACTATTTTAGTCCTTATAATTTAACCCAATGCGTTATTCTAAGAAGTGATATTCTATGGTCGAAATTTTGTGAGGTTAGAGCCAACAACAATAACAATAATGTTTCGAAGTGAAATTATCAAATTAAACTACCTGCTGTTAATTACTACAATAATACCTTCTAAAAAGTAACTACTTACCTTCGTAAAAAAAAATTCTTGGATATTATTTCACAAAACTCGGGAAAATGCGAATTCACTACACCGGCATGTGGCACCAAACAAAACCCATCCACAAATAAAATATCAACTTAATTCAGCGCCAAATTTGAAAGCGAGAACCATTGTCTCACTGTGTCTCCCCTACAGTTCAAAATAATACACTTTTTGCCTGCGGACAATTTTTTCGAGGAGTTTGAATTAAAAAAGTGTATCTCTAGTAAAAACAGAGATAATGTTTTAAATAAAAAAAAACAAAATGTTCAGAAAAAATCAGGGTTCAATGTGATTCCAGTTGACAACAGCTTCTATAGCTGTTGCACTCCACAGGGTGTTACAAAAGTCGGAAAATACACTTCGTCTCATTATTGCACCCCGTATATGCTCAAATTCAAATCTGAACAAAAATTTCTTACATAGCCTCGTTACTGATGAGAAGTCAAAACATCAAAATCGAATGAGCGATTCGCGAAGATGCCAATTTTAAAATTGGCCGGTTTCTTTTGTGTCGGGGAAATTTAGGGAAAGCTTGAAACTTTGTATAGATATGTAACCTACATCCTGATCATCATCAGAAACTATTTTAAAATAATTATATCAGTCGGAAATACAAATGAGGCTTACCTTGAGCAGGTATAAAAATGAATAAGAAATTTATTTTTACACAAAAAGACTCATTTATTTTTACTAATTTGAAAGTATTTGCTTACCATTATATTCATGTGCTCTCTGACAGTGAGGTACGGTAATAATAGATCCTCTTGATGCATAAACCCGCTAAGAAACTTCATGTAACTACCAATTTCATGGCCGTTTATTAAAATATTTCCTTCGATCAACATTTCAGCTAATAACAAATTAATGTGTTAGGATTTAGATACATTTAAATATTATAAATAGACATCAATTAAAAATGTGGAAAAAAAACTTCCCAAACAACAAAAGAATGTCTATAGATTCCCCGACAATATTTTTTTAAATACAATCGTCACAAAAAGTATCGCATAAGTGATTTATGAATAAAGTCTTTTCCTACGACCACCATCCAAAACACTATTTTGCACATTGGTTACAGTACGCAAAATCAGCAATTTCTCATAGCAACAAAAGTTGTGGGAAAAGTGACATAAGGCATAGCCAAAGTAACATAAAGCATAGCCAAAGTGACATTAGGCATACCCAAAATAAATACCTGCAGCAAGTTGTCAATCTCGTTATCTAGTAGAGTCGATGAATCATTACAGAAATTTGATTCTGTTCCTGTTCCCTCAACATCAGCTACGAATGACTTATTAACAATAACCGAAAACTTGTCGGAAACACCAACACCAGGGATAAAGATCCAGAACTGTTCCCATTTTACAGTTCATTATAATTTTAAGTGAAAAATCCCATGCAAGGAAAGTTAAATTTAAAATACGTTTCTTAAAACGTAAATTTGTTACCTACTGTAATATTTAATAAATCTTTAAATACGATCTTTAGTAATTTATTTAAATGAAATGCAGAAATTTTCACCGCCAAAAGCTATGCCATGTTAGAAAAAGTGCTCATAAAAAAGTATCGTGTGCAACACAATCGTTTGTTTGTTTTCTGGATGGTGGTCGTTTTGGATGGTGGTCGTAGGAAAAGTACAGTGTGCAACACGTGCGCAAACTTGTTACACAATATACTATTATTATTCTCTGTTCATTTTTTTGGGAAATGATAGGTTTAACTAATTAAAATTAAAAATCAAACAATAATGGGCATAAATAATGAAAATAACAATTATTCTAGAAAAATCAAATAATACAAATAATTGTATGACGAGTTTTTGATGCAGATTGTGATTTTTCAAGAAGCAAGAAAATTCACGTGAAAATTCTTCAGTATTTTACAAATTGCGGCTCTGTGATATAGTATTTATAGCCTTGTAGTGAGAGTACACAGACCCATGGCAAACTTTTTTTTAGGTGATTTTTGGTAATGTAGTAGAAAAAAGTAGAAAAAGGGGGTTTTAAAAAATTAACCAGATATTTTTATACTACATTGTTTTACACTGCATCATCGGAGATAAAGAAGTTGGCCCAAAATGACATAGGGCTAATGAGAAAACAGAAAACAGTGGCGTCTAGAAATGGAACGTCAGCGTACGTTTTAAACCGATAATATAAATATGTACATTTTCAGTTTTATTCAAAATAAAATGCTATGTGACCTTCTGACTTAAACATTTACTCTTAGCTCTAGATTCTGTCAAATTATAATAAATGAACATGATAAATGCTGTTTGTTTCTTACCTGATGATCTATAAGCCAATGTAGACATTAACGTGCTTTTTCCAGCTCCACTAAAAATGTGTTATATTAAATAAGATTCAATATGCTATTAAAAATTATTTTTATTGAAATAAGCCAAACCAAAATGATTTAAACAGACTTTGTTTAAAAGATTACGTATTTTTTATAATCCAGTGTTTTATACAAAATTTACTTTTTTCACTACTAGCTTGTGAACCTAACTTTATTGATTTTTGTTGAGGTAGTAAAGTTGTTCATTATTAACCTAGGTAGAAAAATACAGGGACTACTTGGTTAGAATTAAGAGAGTATTACTCGAGTTTTCTAGTTTCTGAGGGAGAAAATTTACAAGTGAGGGGTGTGTACATCTTACTACTGAATAAACCCCACTACTCGTATATTGTCGAAGAGGGTTTGTTTAAAATATTACAGCGGCTTGACCAAAGTATTTTATATTCTATTTGGAATAAAGGTGGATTCATTTTAGTGTGTTGATTGTGTATTGAATATTTCGCTAGTTATTTTGTTACTTTTGTGATTCTATGATTACTTTCGAATATATAAATCAGGTAAATGAAAAATGTACTTAATATATTTTGCGATTCAGGTAATATCTGAAATGTCTCCAAAGAAAACCAATGAACCTGTTCACCGAAGAGGAAGTAAATTCCAATTAAGGCTATCGACAAGAAGGTATAAGAGAAAGTGTTTTCCAAAAAAACGTTCAGATAAGTCAATTATTTACCGTAAAAATAAATATTTTACTTAGAGATAAGGATATAAAGTAACATAATCGTTAGGTATTTTTGTTTTAAGGCGAAATTTTACTTTGGTGATTGATAAAATGACTTTTTTGAACAAACCTAAAGATTTGTCTGAGCTTCGAAACATTGTTAAATGTGAAAATTACGAGATGTGGTTTATTTATTGATAAACATTTTTGGTTTTACCAAATCCAAGGGTAACTTCATGTGACTATAGGTTTGTTTTCACATTGGTTTGAAACTTGTTTCTAACGTTTGGAGTGTGCGCATTTGATATTTTGTGTTCGCGCATTAGTTTGAAACTGACTTCCAATTACTAGTCGGATACATCGTTTCCTGACAGTCCAAGCAGTTTGAGAATTAATTTCCAGCAGATTGTTGGCACATGCGCATATTAAACCTTATATCAAATATTTTTTGGGATTTTTTTCTCCTGTTTTTTTATATTATTATAAATCTACTTAATCTAAAAAGACATGTATTCTGATGAATCTTTCTTTTAAATCTCTTTTTAGGTGATATCTTAAGGGTTAATTACTCATACATATTTTGACTACAGATTTCACATTAATCAGAGATCAGTTCGGGATTTATTTGAAACGTGACTTGCGCACAGTAATAGTTTGAACATTGTAAGAAATAAGTTTGTGATTTGATGTGAAAACAAACCTTATGTCGATTGCCTGCATTTTTGCCGTTTGGACCCCACTTGGACTAAAACATGAAATCATTTCAAAGGATGACCATTTCTGGATGAATAATAATATATGTCTATTACCAGAACTAGTAGACAGTCGTAAAGTCAGAAATATGGAGATTCGTAATCCAGTTTATGTAACGGAAGCAATTATAAAAGACATCTTTAAAGTAAAATGTTTTAGTTGTTTTATTTTTATTTTCCCTATTCAATTATTTAATGACTTACACCATACATAAATTATCTCAGGTGCATTGATGAAAAAAGTAGAGAAAAATATCAGTTTTTAAAGATCAAAACAAAAATGCAATAGTTACCTACTGAAACACTGTCGAAAAAACAAAGAAAACATAGTGTGATCACAGTTTTATATATTATTTTGAATTTAAATAACTAATAATAAATAATTGTCTGGGTACTTATATTTTTTATGAATCAATGTCGGACAAAAAATATAGGTATATTTTTTCTCAAATATTAGTCAGTTAAAGTATATTTTAACATATTAAAAAGTCTGTAAGATAAATAGTTGGACGTATCCAATACATTTTTCCCAGTGGCCTCACAGAAAAATGTAAATAGAAAAATGATTCAGTTTGTTGCATTTCAGCTCGCTCTCTTCTTACTTTCTTTATTTATTAAAAAACAATAAAAAAATTAAAACTATTTATTAAAACAAAAAAATAAGTAGAGAGCGAGTTGGTATAAGTCAAAATAGACACCTAGCCATCTAACAAAAAATCGATTTAAATAAAATAATCACTAAGGCTGTAGTTCGACTTTTTATTTAATGGACCTGCAACACCAATATTTTTATAATTAATTTTTTTCAAGACTATTCTTTTTAACAGTTTAAATTTTCAGTCAAAAACATTTAACCCTTCTTTATTATGGTCCAAATACTCGATGATAAAATCAATGATTATGGTTAATGAGAATGTCAACATATCAAGTTTCCCAAAGTTGTAGTTAAGATTAACCAGACAAAAACGCATATTCGTCGAGCTTTCACTGTGATTAACAGTGATGAGGTTCACTATTTGGATGTGTTTAGAAAATACATGAATTTACGGCAACACATCTCCCTGAAAGCTTTTTTGGTGGGTAGTAGACAAGGAAAATGTCTGTCTCAAAGAGCTGGTATATATACTGTTGGCGAAGCACCTAAGAAAATAGCTGAATTCTTAAAACTAGACCGACCAGAAAAGTATACAGGTTATTGCTTCAGGAGCACATCCTAACGTTGTTAGCCAATGCTGGAGCTGACCTTAAAGTACTAAAACAGCACGGTGGATAGAAGAGTTTTTCAGTTGCAGAAAAGTATATAGAAGAATCGATTGAAGGCAAAAACAAGATTGCAAGAATAATCCAAAGGGCCAAACTTTTGTTGAAGTGCTACATCACAGCCACACGTCTTCCGCGATTACAGAAAACACTGTAAATCCATCAACAACTCCATTAATACATATTACTGGCAACAGCAGATGTACAATTAATGTCAATCTTCAAAAACTAGAATAAAAGTTTAGTTTATGTTGATTCATTTATTATTTCAAATAACTCAAACGAGTCCGGGAAATGGCACTTTACCGTACAGTATGAAAAAAAGTTTTTTTGTATCGCTTAGAACAAATTAGTAATCTAAATTTATACATTGTATACAAATTTAGTTCTTTCTTTTTTATTTCTAGCTATTTTTCTAGCTTCTATCCATGTAGTAGTGCCTTCTTATTCTTTAATATTGCAACAACTACCAAGTAGTTTTTGGTTTTTTTTTTATTTTTCCTACACCATTTTTCTCTCTTACATTCTTTTTAGATTTCCCCACCAACTAAGTAGTCTCACATCAATGAACTCCATATTGTCTTTTGTTGCTCCTCCAAATGGTTTTAGACATTTTAACTAAATCTAATGTAAACTTGTTAATAAAATAAATATTTCTATCCATTAATTATATTTTACGTAATAGCAATCTTTTTACAAAAACATTTAATTAGGTATTCTGATTTTTAGTAATCCTTTACTGTCTTGTTTTGACCTTCAGCCTAAGGAAAACATCCCCTAATCTACTATTGCTGGTTGGGATTATTCTCCAACGATTCTGACTAATCGATTTTCTCTCATTTCGCTAATTCCATTTAAAGATAAGATCATTTACAGTTTCATTACTACATAATCATTGGATTGTAGAGATGGGCGATTCGAAGCATTTCAGTAATAACAGTTATAAGCGTATTTCGCCTCGAAGATTCTTAGTACTACGTATTTCTTTTGCTATTTATCCAAATAAGCCAAGTATACAAAGTGGTAAAGATTAATGAAATAAAGAACTATAATTCAAACAACCTAACAAATTAGTAATCACACAAAATAACACAAAATACGTACCTATGGAACTACTTTATCAAAATAGGTTGAATAGTCTTTCCAATATTAATTGCTTCCTATAATTCATATTATATAAAATTCCAAATTCTAGTTCAAAGAAAGCAGATATTTTAGAATAAAAGCACTTAATTTAAAAAACGATTATGTGATCGACAATATTTGTAATACACACGGACATACACGCCTATGGAGACAATGTTTCGACAAAGGAAAATTTGCCGCTAGGCGGTACCCTTTATACTATATTATAATAATTGTTATAACCTCTATTTTTATTGATTTTAAATGTTAATTTAAGTTTTTAAAAAATTACATTTAATTTAATTTTAATCTGTTATGCGTGCCTTGAGTCTATAGTTGCAATTTTATATTTATTAACACGCTTTTTTTGATAAATTTTTAATTTAAATAATGTAGAATGAAGGACTTGATTGATTGCTCTAAGGAAAAAACGCAAATATCAAAAAATGATGAGATTACGAAATGATTCGTGAGAAAAACCACATGTCTACAAAAAACTAATTGATAAATCAAACTAAAAAATGAAATATAAATTATAGTTTAGAAAAAAATAAAAAATCTCACTTTTATTGGTAGCCGAAATAAAAAATGGAATTTAATAATACAAGGTGGGTTAAAAAAATAAAATTTAAGGAAGGAAAATGAAAAGTTTAGGAATGTTTTTTTTAGTTTTAGGAAGGTTTAAGTATAATTTTAAGGTTCTCGGAACATGAAAAGTGAACAATAAAGATATAGGGTGGGTTAAAAATATATAAAGTATACGGGGGAGAATGAAAAGTTTAGGATTTTTTTGTTTTTGGAAGTTTTAAGTGGAAAATTCATGAGATTGCAAAATTATTTTTAAGATATACTATGTGTACACACAAAACTAATTGATAAATCGAACTAAAAATGAAAAATAAATGATAGTTTATGAAAACTAAAAAAAAATAGTTAAAAATAAAAAATAATAAATAAAATAAAAAGTTATTGTAAGAATAATTTAATCCAGAGTATAAAGCGTGGGCCGGTTGCATAAACGCTTGTCAAAGCTCTGTTAGTTAACAACGTGTTAAGTCTAGGTTAAATTGGTAAATATTACATCCCACTGAAGCGCATGCACCTATTTGAATTTTTAAGAATAATTTGGTTAGTCACATTTCTTAGAGTGAATAAGTAGACTCGACTTTGGAAAGGCGAAAATTGTATATGTTTAAAATTTAGACAGACTTCGTTACTTGTGTTTTGTTACTGAATTAACTAGATCCTTGATATAATGATATTTTAAGAGATATTTTTAATTATTTTAACGGTTTATTGGTTTTGATGTTATTATTAAATGATAGTTCATCAAAATTACAGATTACCATTAAAACAAGAGATTTTAATATTTACTAAATATATAATTTGAATAGCAAAACCAAACCTCTTTCATTTCTGTTTTGAATACTGTTTTTTCAAATCCCTTTGTATTTACTCGAGTAGTTTATATTTTTTATTCATTTGAAAGCATATTAAAAAATTAAAATAACAGATTACCATAGATTTTGGCAGTAAAATCCATTAATTTTTAAATATTATAAATATATTTATATATTTTTTTTTAAACAAATTAAATAAACTATAATCTAACCATTCGTTTTAGGGAAAAATTATTTAAGCCGGCAACACCGCACCGTCAACGTCATCTAAAAATCAATAAAATTGAAATGCCCGCGCAGGCGTTATCGTTGCACATACACTTGTCAAAAGATAACAGCCTGTTAGCTGACAGAGCTTTAACAAGCGTTTATGCAACTGGACCTAAATATTACAGTTTTTCTATCGGTAAGTATCTATGAGAAAAAGTTATGAAATGTAGTAAACACCCCACACTTTTTACTCTGCATTGAGTTATCCTTTCAATAACTTCAATTTTATATTAATTTTATTTTGGGGTGACTAATTATGATTTATTCTTCGAACATATACTACTGTAATATAAACTCTTTGTGTTAAAAAAATATAGAAGAAGACCCAAACAACGCTTTGAAATACAATCTAACACAATTGAAGCAAACTACTTCGTGTGCCAACCAGTCGCCATCTTGGACTTTTAAAAAGTCACGTGATT